>CM058156.1:8345000-9545000 GCA_030254885.1 Vitis rotundifolia
TTAATAAATTTTTTTTCCTATCACATACAAAAATAGGGTAGCATTTGTGCAAAATAAAAAAGATTTGAAAAAGAATACTGTCAGCCAAAAGAAGAACTAGTTTTTCTTTTGTCCTCATCAACATTAGAGCAATTCCAGATCTCAATCAGCCACAGCAAAACATTCAAGCTATATTTCAAGGACTAAACACGAAGCCACATGAAACTATGAATGTTAAGCTTGAAATTGTACGTCAAGGCATAAACACAGAAGCACATGAAACTATAAACCATGGAACTCCAAAATAAACTATATAATAGATAAAACTAACAGAAATTGAACTTGACATCAATGAATCTTAAACTGCCAGGAAAAACTAGAGGGTATTGCTTAAGTAATACCTCAAGTAATTGAAACATGGATTTCATGTCAACAAGACTTTGTATAGTTTCACGATACACACTGCCGAGAAAGTTGAGTGGAAGAGATAGCTGAAATAGAAGCCCATTCACCATAACCTGTACATACCAAAATAAACCCATAATATGAGAGATCATTCTTAATCATTTTTCGAAATGCGTAGAAGTTCTACAAGTGTTTATGAAGAAGGATTTTTCACCAAATCACCAACTGTCATCTCGCCATTCATAATCCCATGTGAACACAACACCATAGCTGTTGATAGGGCGGTGCTAAATATTAAGTTTTGGCCAAAGTTCAAAAAAGCAAGACTGCGTTGCGTTTTTAAGGCAGCATCTTCATACCCTGAAAGATAGCATCATTAGTAGTAGCATAAAACAAATATTTAAACAAAGTCAGTCATTTCCATCCCTAGAACCTATAAGATATGGCAATTTCATGACATTAGATAGCTTAATCCTAAGTGTCACCCATATGGAAGCAATACTTGCTTTAAGGCAATCATCAAGCAGAAAATTCAAGCGAAGATTGATCATTGCCTTGCTCAATTGAGCAATCCCTCTTGTGCAAGCTCCTAGAGTTTGTTTTGTATGAATGTTGATCATTTACATGTTAGGAGAATTCATTTTATATTCATTTTTTATAAGAAACTATTCTCATGTTAAAAAGTAAAGGTTTGCACAAAAGGAAGAAGGATAAGAAATCATTCAGGAAAGGAAAGAAAATACAGTATATAACCATTAAAGCAAAAAAAAATCCCACAATAGATAGCATTGGCTTCCAAACCCAAAGAAAATTGAATAGCAAAACTCAAGGAAGAGGAAGACGATAAGGAACTATGCTAGAAGTACTGTTTGAAAACTTATGAAAGAAGAAGAAAGAATATTTGTCAAGCATAGTTCAGTGATTCTAGGATTGTTGGAATGAGCTAAACTTGTGGAAAAATTGAGAAGGGAAATGTCATTCATTTTGAATAGAATACACATCCGGTTAGGATAAGCCATAGGAGTGTTATATAAAACCGAAACTACCCTAAACAAAATCCTTATAAATTAGTAAACTAAATCCCTATAAATCAGGGATTAAATCCCTATAAATCACAGATTACATTATCTCCCTGATTTAAACCTATTTACATAAAATATAAAGTCAAGACTTGTAAAGAAACATGTTTCTCTACACACCCTCTCAAGCTAGTGAGTGAACATCATGCATTGCCAGCTTGCCAATTATTGCTTGAAACACGGTATTGTTTAGACCCTTGATCAGCACATCGGCAAGTTGACTGCATGAGGAAACGTATGGAGTGCACATGAAGCCACTTTCCAATTTTTCTTTAATAAAGTGCATGTCTAACTCCACACATTTGATCCAATCATGTTGCACAAGATTATGTGCAATATTGATCGCTGATTTGTTGACGCAATAGAGTCGGTGCTTCCTAGTTAATCTTAATATTTTCAAGAATTGTTTTCAGCCATAGTAATTCACAAATCCCAAAAGCCATTGCTTTAAGTTCCGCCTTGGCGCTAGACCTTATTACTACATTCTACGTTTTACTCCTTCATGTTACAAGGTCTCCACTAAGGAATGTACAATAACCTGATATTCAGTGTCTATCAACCACAGACCCTGCATAATCAGCATCTATATAGACTTTAAGAGTCAAGATTATTCCTTTCTTGAATAGAATCTGTTTCCCCGATGTTCCTTTGAGATAGTATAGTATTTGGTGAATTACTTGGAGATGTACTTCCATAGGATTGCACATATATTGACTCACCACACTAATAGCATATGCAATATCATGTCTTATGAGTGACAAGTAGATCAATCGATCAACCAATCTTCGGTAGTTTCCTCGACCCACACTAGCATCATTATAACTATCAACAAGCTTGTAATTAAGCTCAATAGGTGTGTTTGCTAGGTTACAAGAAACTTCCCAGTTTACTTCAACAAATCTAGCACATACTTTTGTTGGGATACAAAAATTCTCTATTGTGATCGTGCCACCTCAATACCCAAGAAGCACTTCGACTAGCCCAACTCTTCAATCTCAAGCTCTTTCATCAAACACTTCAAATTATCCCTTTCTTTCTCATCATTCCCAATCATAGTTATATCGTTCACATAAACTAACAAGGTCGCAACTCCTCCTAAAGTCAAGTGCTCGATAAATAAAGTATGATCACCTTGATTTTGCTTGTATCCATTAGTAATAATCACCTTCGCAAATCTCCCAAACCAAGCACGAGGAGATTGTTTCTTTCTAACCATCCAAAGTCTTTTTAAGTTTACTAACTCTTTTACCTTCTAGATTCTTGCCAAATCTAGGAAAAACTTCCATATAAATTTCTTCTTCAAGATCTCATGGAAGAAAGAATTTTTAACATCAAATTGTTGCAAATTCCACTCAAAGTTGGTGGCAAAGGATAACAACATCCGAATTGTATTCATCTTGGCTACGAGTGCGAAAGTCTCTAAATAATATACTCCATAAGTCTAGGTATATCCCTTGGCAATAAGCCTTGCTTGATACCTCTCAAATGATTGATCTGCTTGTATTTTGCCATAAAAGCACACTTACAGCCCACCGGATTATTTCCTTTTGACAACTCCACTATCTCCCATGTTCTATTTTTTTCTAGTGCTTCTATCTCAACACTCATGGCTTGTCTCCACTTTTCACTATTTAATGCCTACAATAGCGTTTTAGGAATAGTAGTAAGTGTTTAGTTAAGTAAGGCTCGGTAGGAAGGTGACAATCTATCATAGGATACGAACTAACCTAGTGGGTATAAAAGGTGTTTGGTATACTTACGTGCACCTTTCTTGAAAGCAATGAGCAGATCAAGATCATCATTATCAATGATAGCACAAAAATTATTAAAAGAAGATTTGGGTGAAGCACTAACCTCATTTCCAGAGATTGGTTCCAACTCTTGGATTTGCACAGGTTCAACAATGGACTTTTTTCTCCTTGAGTATACCTATAATGGTCCAATAGGATTGTGAGCTAGACTTTCCTTAGTTAGTGACATGGAACAAGAAGAAGATGGTTCGATAGTAGGCAAAATTGGAGTGAGATTCGAACTTATTGTGGGCTCGGATGAGGTAAATTGTGAAATGGAGGGCAAATCAAGTAAGAATGAATCCTTGTCCTTATCTTCCATGAATGATGTCTCCCCTTAAAGAAGATAAGGACGAGTAAAATATTCCTCTCTTTCAACAAAGGTCACATTGATAGAAACAAAAAATTTCCAACGGGGATGATAACATTTATAACCTTTTATGTTGAAGAATATCCAATAAAAATGCACTTAAGTGCACATGGATGTAACTTTCCCCAATTATGAGCATATAAATGTGGACAAACAAGACACAACCAAAGATTCTAGAGTGAGATTATTTGAGGTATTGAAGTTGGGAAAAAAAACTAAGAAAACACTTGCACAAGACTTTTGAACCCCAAAACCCAAGAAGATTACCTATTAATGAGGTGGGTAGTCCTAAGCACTGCCTCGTCCTAATACTGTTTAGGAACATTTTTTTTGGAGCAAGAGGGCACGAATAATAGCAAGAAGATGACTATCTTTTCTTTCAATAACCCCATTTTGTTGGGGTGTATTAATGTAAGATGACTCATGAATAATTCCTTATTTCACAAAATAAAAGAATAAAACCTAATTAAAGTAGTATCGGGCATTATCAGACTTGAACTTCATTATATTTGTACTAAATTAAGTTTGGATCATGTTATGAAAGTTTGGAAAGACAATGCTCACATCAGATTTTTGCTAAAGAAGAAAGATCTAAGGCATACGAATACAATCATGAATAAACCATCGAGCCGCTGAAATGTTAGGAACCTTAAAGGGTCCTTAAACATCACTATGAATAAAAGAAAAAAGAATAGAGGTTCTTTTATTGCTAATTAGAAATGAAGCACCACGATGCTTTGCAAGTTCACAAACTTCACATTGAAAGTTGTCTGCATCCAATCCTTGAAACAATGAAGGAAATAAAGTTTTGAATATATAAAAAGAAGAGTGTCCTAAATAGAGATGATAAAGCCAAATCTTGTCTTTATTTGAGATGGAGCTTCCAATCAAGTATGACACAGGAAATTCGTTCTTAATCCTATTTTGATCACTTGGTACATTAAGATGGTAAAGCCCATTTTTTTCCTTAGCAAGTCCAATCGTCTCCCTCAAACCTTAATCTTGGAAAACACAATAAGAAGGGTAAAAGACAACACAATAATTCATATCTTTGGTGATGTAATGTATGGACACAAGATTAGTTAAAAGTTTTGGAATATGAAGCACATTCTCTAAGGTAAGAGACAAATTTATACGAATTTTTCCTTGACCGGCTACTGTTGTGAGCCATCTGCTCTAGAAATTTTCTTGTTACTTGGGCAAAGTGTGTAAGAACATAATTTCAATATAGAGTTGGTCACATGGTCTATGGGTCCTAAATCAATGACTCAAGAATCTAAAAAATGAGAGTTTTGAGACATTAAATGCATAAGAAACAAAGTACTTACCTAAGAATGCCAAGGAGTAAACACCAAAAGGTTTTTCTAATGATCTCGGCAAACTTTTTAGCCTCTCAATATCCTCTTTCGTGAGCCCCCCATGTGTTGGGGTCTCATTATCATTGTTTGGTGGATTAATATAGGTGACATTTGCTTGTCCTTGAACTTTCTACTATTGTCTGCCATTAGGTCTCCATCCACTATTATTGTTGTTGAAGTTTGGTGATCTTCCCTGCAGCTTCCAACACATACCCTTAGTGTGCCCAAGTTTTTTGCTATAATTGCACCACCTAGACAAATTTGTTCGCATGTTTGCTTGATTAGTGGCGCACAAGAAGGTAAACACTGATGAAATGTTACAGTTCAAAAGACCCTACAAATCTCTTAGTCCTCACTAGTGTAACTTATGCATGGCAAGTGGAGAATCAATCGATCTTTTTCTGCATTACATGTTTTTTTTTTCTTTTTTTCATAGGAAACAACAAATATATATATTGATAAAAATAAAAAGTACAAAAGAAGGATGAGGAATCCTCCCACCAAAGATAAAACTAAACAACACAACAAAAGAACAAGAAATTACACTATGAAAACTACAAATAAGCTCTCTTAGCTAGACCATCCTGTTGGAACTACACTCTGCTAGTCAATCTAGTTGTAACACGTTAAGGGCAATGCCCTTAAAAACCACGGAACAAAAAGCCCAAAGAGAAGCAAGGAAGTGAATGGAATCCCATAAATTCTCTGAATTCCTAGCTTTGTTCTCAAATATCCTAGCATTTCTTTCCTGCCACACAACCCAAATTAAAGCAATGCACGCATTTTGCCACAAAACTTTCCCTCTCTTGGAAATGCCAAAACCTTTTATAATTGATGGACATCATGTCACAAATGCTTCTCGGAGGAATCCAATCCATCTTAGCTAGCTGAAATAATTCGTGCCACAACCCTATCGTCAGAAGAACAATGTAGGAAAAGATGATCTGCTAACTCTCCTTGCTTCATACACAACTTACAAATGTCAGGACAAAGAGCTTTATAAGGTCTTCTCGATTGTAACAAGTCATTAGTATTTACCTTCTTGTGTGCCACTAACCGGACAAAGGACTTGACTTTAAAAGAGACTTGAGAATTCCATACAAACTTAGTAGGGAAAAGTGGCGATAAATCAGGTTTTTGGAACAAGGTTATAAAGAAAGACTTGACTGTAAACAATCCTGAAGAAGATAAAGATCAGGATCTAGCATCTAAAGCCGAAGTGGATAAATGCATACAATCAAGAGATCGCATGAGACATTCTAGATCTTCTATCTCAGAATCGGAAAGATTACGACAGAAATTAAAGTTCCAAGAGAAAGGGAGAGCATAACCAAGAATTGAAGATATAGGAATATTTTTATCCATGACTACTCTAAATAGTCTTGGATATTGGGATCTCAAAGGCTGGTCCCCCCATCACAAATCTTCCCAAAAATGAATTCTTTCCCCATCTTCTACCAGAAACAGAGTATACTTCGAAAAATCCTTAAAGACTTGTGCAATAGCCTTCCAAGGACAACGATGTGACAATCTGACTAAAGTGTTGGCATCCCACCCATTGGAATGTGTCCCATAAATGCTTAGAATGACCTAATGTCACAGAGTTGTGCTCTCCCTAGGATACCTCCACAACCACTTCCCTAAAAGAGTGAGATTCTTTAAAGAAATCTTCCCAAACCCCAAACCCCCTTTTACCCTCAGCTTACACACTACATCCCAACTAACAAGATGATCTTTTTTACCTTCCCCAACCCCTGACCAAAGAAATCCCTTTGCAATCTCTCAATTTTTGCAGCCACTGAAGCGGGAATCTTAAACAAGGAGAAAAAGTAGTTAGGAATGTGGGAAAGACATGAGTGGATAAGAGTTATCCTACCACCGAAAGATAAGTAAGTCATTTGCCACCCGTCTAATCTCCTCGAGATTCTCTCAATCATTGGATCCCAGAATCCTAGAATCCACAAGCAATTGGATTCCCTCCCAAAGGAAGACCCAGGTAGAGTATAGGTCAATCAGAAGCCTTGCAGTCAAGCAACAAGGCCAACCTAGTGAGATGATTTTAATCTAGGTTGATGCCAAAAAGATTACTCTTGTCAAGATTGACCCTAAGCCCAGAAATTTGCCCAAACACTAACAATAAACTCTTAACAGTCTGCAGTTCTTCCTCACAAGAGTTAGAAAAGAAGATGGTACCATCTGCGAATTGCAGATGGGACACCCTTGTTCTATTCCTACCTACCTTGAAACCCTCCAACATACTTCTTTCCTCAGCTCTCAACATCATCCTGCTCAACACATCTGCGACAATAGTAAACAGAAAAAGGGATAAAAGGTCACCTTGCCTTAATCCTCTAAATGCCCTGACCCACCCTTTAGCATTTCCATTCACTAGAATAGCATAAGAGACTGAAGACAGACAACCTCTCATCCAATTCCTCCATTTCAGACTAAACCCCTTCTTCTCCAACACGTAATCCAAAAAATCCCAATTCACATGGTCATAAGCCTTTTCAAAGTCAATTTTGCAGACAACTCTTTCCTCCCCTGATCGTCTTTTCTCATCCACTATCTCATTGGCCATAAGAATGTTAACATTGAGGCTTTGGCACAAACTCTTCAGTCTAGTCAAGATGGATTGGCTTCCATCCAAGAGTATTTGTGATATGATGACTATCTCATTTAGAGGTTTGAGAATTTCCATCAAAGGCAAAACCCTTTAGCAAATCATTTGTCTCACTATACTTTTAATTGTGTGGTAAGGGAGAAATACTAGGATTTTTGAGCAAAAGTGGAGAATAAAAGAGATGTTAAGAAATTTACTTCACTTTTATTCCTCCTTGTAGGCCTCTTGTACCATCACTTTTAGAGGAGTTCCACTTAATGTTATTCAACTCAATTGGCTTTCAGTTTGTAATACAAAGGGAGTAGATAACATCGGTGTTGAGGAGTTTCACGTATGCTAAAGTGTATATATATAATTCTCTTTATATAGTGGAGGTGTTTAGTCTTATTTTCATCAATATTTTGTATTTTGAGGAGGACCTCTCATCCTTCTCTTATACTTTTTTAACATAATTAATTAATTAATATATATATATACACACACAATCAAGAGAAGTTTGCAACATTGTCCTTAGAACATACATTTCAAGGAAGATCTTTGGTAGAGACAACAACCTCCATCTTTAATTCCTTAATGTTTATTTGCAATCCAAGTCTAGAGATTCTCATTATAGACCTCTCCTTTTCCTTGACATTTTGAACTTTAATTCTCCTAGTAACTAGTCCAACTTTTTTTTATGACCGCTCCTCTATATTGCCCCTTTTGGAACATGTCTATTTGTTATCTTTTTTTGACATTTGAATTTATTATTAACCCTTTCAGTGCCATTTTCTATCCCTAGGGAAGGGGGGGTGGAGCCTGTCTTTCTCTAAACCCCATATGATTGGGAAGTGGGGAGTGCGAAGAGGCTTCACTCATGCTTGGAGGAGATGAGGGTGTATAGGGATAAGGAAGATAGGATGCTTTGGACAGAGAATAAGAATGGCAAGTATATTGTGAGGTCGCTTTATATGGCTTTGGAGTAAGGGATGTTGAATATAATGTATTTATAGTGTACAATCTTTCTTTCCTTTCTTAATATAGGTCACATATATGGTAGTTAGTTCAACCTAGCCTTGTATATATATTTCTCTATTGTAAGAAGTTAATCATATGAATGAGAATTAAGGTTTTCTCTCTCTCTCTTTCAACATGGTATCAGAGCCAAGGGAGAAAACTTTATTCTTTCTGGTTTACCCGTTTAATTAATTACGGGAATCCGTCCAGTGACCCTGTTTCATTCCGGTCACCTTTTCCATCTCCCAAAGCTTTCTGGTCAGACATATCGTGGTCAGAAAACCCTCATCACCGTCAACATTTTTCTAGCAATATTTTTCGACGATTTTTTCCGGCGACTTTTTTTCCGACAACTTTTTCCGACACTGACCACATCATCAGGAGCGCAAAGAAGAGATCTGCAACTTTTCTCGAAGCACCGAAGCCAAAAACCGATCCCCGCAGCTCCCACGCGCCGTTTTTCTCCAGTGGCCTGATCCCGCGCGCCGACGCGTGAGGGCACGTGGCCCACTTTCTGGTGTCGAGCTTCTACCAGCAGGCTCGTCTAGCGCCGTCTTGTACTTCTAAGCCTCCGTTAGTCCTCTCCAAACCCTGTTTCTCCATTTTTTTGGCATTTCAGCCTCCTCCGGCCTCCGCCAGCAGCTCCCTTCCTTGGCCGAGACCTGTGTGTGCCTTGGGAAGGCTTCTTTTCATCTCCAGTCACTTTTCTCATTTGTTTGGATCCCAACATACCAGGTTCTTCTTCCACAGCTATGATCCGTCCTCTCTTTAGGGCTCTCTTCGATCCAAACATGATTCAATTTCAGGTGAAGTGGATATGGTGACTAAAAATCCTATTTTTACATCCGTCATCTCTGGATCTCCTACTATCATATCGGAAAAATTGATTGGTAGTAAGAATTATCTCTCCTGGTCAGCGTTCGTGGAACTCTAGTTTATGGGACAAGGTTATGAGGATCATCTTGTTACACCTGAGGATGCTATACCTGATGTTGACAAAGTGCAATGGAAGAAAATCGATGCACAATTATGCAGCGTATTATGGCAATCTGTTGATCCCAAAACTTTACATCATCTTCGTGCCTACAAAACCTGCTTTAAATTTTGGACTCAGGCTAAAGGATTATACACGAATGATATTCAACGATTTTATAAGGTGGTTTCTGATATTGTTCATATGAGACAGTAGGACATGGATCTGTCTACTTATATTGGTCGGATTGCGTCTCTTGAGGAGTTCTTAACTTTGATGCCCTTCACTAATGGTGCTGAAGCTCAACAAATACAGACTGACAAGTTCTTTATGGTGTTAACCCTCATTGGCCTCCATCCAGATCTTGAGTCTGTCTGAGATCAGATTCTTGCTAGTCCATCAGTACCATCATTGGATGATGTGTTCGCTCGTCTCTTACGCCTCTCCTCTACTCAGACCTTGTCGACTGATGGTCCTTCAGATTCATCTGTGTTAGCCTCTTAGACTAACTCTCGAGGAGGACGTAGTGGCAATCGGGGTCGAAGACAACGTCCTCAGTGCACCTATTGTAATAAGCTTGGTCACACTCGAGATCATTGCTATCAGTTACATGGACGGCCTCCTCGCACTGCCCACATTGCTCAGTCATCTGATCCTCTACTATCTCGACCTAACTCCACTGCGAGCTCCACATATCAGAATATCACCCTTACTGGTAGTGATTATAATGCCTATCTCCGATATCAGGCAGCCACATCAACTTCTGTTGCTTCTATTGCCCAGACCGGTAATGTCTCTGCCTGCTTTACCCAGTCTCCTTCTCTTGGCCCATGGATTCTAGATTCTAGAGCATCTGATCATATCTCTGGTAATAAACACCTTTTCTCCTCTATTACTACTACCTCTGCCTTACCTACTGTTACTTTAGCTAATGGTTCCCAAACTATGGCTAAAGGTATTGGATTGGCTCATCCTCTCCCTTCCCTACCTCTCCATTCTGTCCTTTATGCCCTTGAGTGTCCTTTTAATCTTATTTCCATCGGCAAAATAACTCGCACTCTTAACTGTTCTATCACTTTTTTTGATAAATCTGTGATCTTGTAGGACCGGAATACGGGGAAGACGATTAGCATAGGGCGTGAGTCTTAAGGCCTCTATCACCTCACATCACCTTCATCTCCTGCAGCTTGCATTTCCACCGATGCTCCTTTTCTCATTCACAGTCGTCAGGGTCATCCTAATCTCTCCAAGTTCCAGAAGATGGCCCCTCGTTTTTCCACTTTGTCGTCGCTTGCGTGTGAGTCGTGTCAACTTGGGAAACATACTCGTGTCTCCTTCCCAAAGCTTTTGAATAATCAGGCAAAGTCTCCTTTTGAACTTGTCCACACTGATGTTTGGGGTCCGTGTCGGACCGCGTTTACTTTAGGACTTCAGTATTTTGTCACTTTCATTGATGATTATTCAAGATGTACTTGGCTATTTTTAATGAAAAATCAAGCTAAGTTATTCTCTATTTTCCAGAAATTTTATGCTGAAATCCAAACACAATTCAATGTTTCTATTTGAGTGTTACGCAGTGACAATGCTCGGGAATATTTTTCTACACCCTTTACTTCTTTTATGTCCCAACATGGGATCCTCCATCAGTCATCTTGTGCTCATACTCCTCAACAAAATGGGGTTGCTGAACGTAAAAATCGACATCTTGTTGAGACAGCTCGTACCCTCCTTCTCCATAGTCATGTTCCTTTTCATTTTTGGAGGGATGCTGTTCTTACAGCTTGTTACTTGATTAATCGTATACCCTCATCTATATTACATGACCAAATCCTTCATTCCCTCCTTTTTCCTACCCAACCTCTTTATTTCCTTCCTCCTCGTGTCTTTGGCTGTACTTGTTTTGTTCATACTCTCACACCTGGACAGGACAAGCTCTCGCCAAGGCTACGAAACGCATCTTCTTGGGATACTCTCGACTTCAGAAGGGCTATCATTGTTATTCCCCTCACACTCATTGTTATTTTCTCTCCGCTGATGTCACCTTCTTTGAGGACTCTCCATTCTTCTCATCCTCTGAATCTCTTCCCATTTCTGAAGTATTGTCACTTCCCTATCTATCCCCCCCTTCAAATGCGCTCTCTCGTCCTCTTCAAGTTTATCATCATCGACATCGTGTTGTTGCTCCTCCTCTCTCTTCAGCTAAGGTACCTGATGACTCACCTCCTGTCCCACCAATTTCTCCTACCCCGACCCTGTCATCTACTGACCATTTGCCTATTGCTCTTCGGAAAGGTAATTGATCTACTCATAATCCTCATCCTATTTATAATTTTTTGAGCTACCATCGATTATCTTCATCCTATTCTGCCTTTGTCTCTACTTTATCCTCTGTTTCTCTTCCTAAGAGCACTAGTGAGGCACTTTCTCATCCTGGGTGGCGACAGGCAATGGTTGATGAAATGGCTACTCTGCACTCCAATGGCACATGGGATCTTATTTCTTTACCTCCTGGTAAATCTACAGTTGGATGTCGTTGGGTCTACACTGTTAAAATTGGTCCTGATGGTCAGGTTGATCACCTTAAGGCCCGCTTGGTTGCTAAAGGTTATACTCAGATTTATGGTTGTGACTATGGAGACACCTTCTTTCCAATTGCCAAGATTGCTTTTGTTCGCTTATTTCTCTCCATGGCAGCTATGTGGCATTGGCCTCTTTATCAATTGGATATTAAGAATGCTTTCCTTCATGATGAACTTCTCAAGGAAGTGTATATGAGCAACCACCTAGTTTTGTTGCTCAGGGGGAGTCCGGTTTCGTGTGCAAGTTACGCCGCTCTCTATATGGCTTGAAACAGTCTCCTCAGGCATGGTTTGGGCGTTTTAGTTCAGTTGTTCAAGAATTTGGAATGCTTCGAAGTGAAGCAGATCATTCAGTTTTCTATCATCATAACTCTTCGAGCCAGTGCATCTATTTGGTAGTTTAAATGGATGACATTGTCATTACAGGCAGTGATCAGGAGGGTATCCAAAGACTAAAGCAACACCTTTTCAACCACTTTCAAACCAAAGACTTGGGCAAACTCAAGTACTTTCTGGGACTTGAAATAGCCCAATCTAGTTCAGGTGTGGTTATGTCACAAAGGAAGTATGTCTTAGACATCTTGGAAGAAATAGGTATGTTAGAATGTAAACCTGTTGACACTCCTATGGATCCAAATATCAAACTTGTACCAGGACAGGGGGAGCCTCTAATAGATCCTAGGAGATATCGACGACTTGTAGGCAAACTGAACTACCTCATCATCACTCGGCCAGACATCTCTTTTCCTGTGAGTGTGGTTAGTCAATTTCTATAGTCACCATGTGACAACCATTGGAATGTTGTGATCCGCATTCTTCGATATATTAAAGGAACATTAGGCCAAGGTATGTTGTATGAAGACAGGGGTCATACCCAAATTGTTGGTTACACAGATGCAGACTGGGCTAGTTCACCCTCAGATAAGCGTTCCACCTTAGGGTATTGTGTTTTTATTGAAGGTAACTTAATATTCTGGAAGAATAAGAAACAAGATGTAGTGGCCAGATCAAGCGCCGAAGCTGAGTATCAAGCTATGGCTTTGGCAACATGTGAACTCAAATGATAGAGGCAACCCCTTCAGGAATTGAGATTTGGAAAATATGAACAGATAAAGCTAGTCTGTGACAATCAGGCCGCATTACATATTGCATCCAATCCAGTCTTTCATGAAAGGACAGAGCATATTGAAGTTGACTGTCACTTCATTAGAGAGAAGATCGCATCAGGGTGTGTTGCTACAAGTTTTGTTAATTCAAATGATCAACTAGCAGACATCTTCACTAAGTCTCTCAGAGGTCCTAGGACTAAATACATTTGTAACAAGCTTGGTGCATATGACATATATGCTCCAACTTGAGGGGGAGTATTGAATATAATGTATTTATAGTGTACAATCTTTCTTTCTTTCTTAATATAGGTCACATATATGGTAGTTAGTTCAACCTAGCCTTGTATATATATTTCTCTATTGTAAGAAGTTAATCACATGAATGAGAATTAAGGTTTTCTCTCTCTCTCTTTCAACATTATTAATTATTATAATTATCTTCAAATTTTATATGACATTAATTATTATATTTATATTTGAATTTTATCTATTATAATTTTTAAAAATTAAAAAAGTGATAAAACACTTCTTCAGCTATAAAAATTAAAAATTAGTTACAAATTTATTTATTTTTATGACAATTTATTTTATACTATTATTTGGTATAATTTTAAAAAATTAAGAAAGAATTAAAATAGAGAAATAGTTGTATAAGATGCAATATAAGCATAATTTAAAAAAAAAAAAAAAAAGAAGAGATAAAGTAGTCATAGGCTAAATAGTCGTGCCCGATGCAATATAAACATATATGATGCAGATATTACACTTGCATTCATGTTGTATCATGTTGATATGGTTAGTTTGACGAAATTAACATGTTCATGTATCATAGTCTATGTACATACATACATATATATGATCAATGGCATAGCACAAAATCCAATAGTAGCCCATTCCAACTTGTAGGTTCAATTCAGGTTTAATATCAAAACACTAGACAAAGGACAACTACAAAAACCCAAACAACTTACTCTTTAGGAGTTCATCATACTTCTCAACTTCAAAAGCTTCATTGTTGAAATATTTCACAGTCTGAAATTAGAACATTTAAGTGAGTGGAAAATATATAAAGAATATTAGCTATGAAAAGGAAAGGCATCGACATTAACTAGAAAGAAAGCCTTTATAAGAGATATATTGAAACCTCATAATTGATAAGTGAATCAATTGCCCTTGTACTTGCATCATTATCGGCTTTATTCATGGTCTTCCGAAATTTAGTCCTCCACTGGAAAAGATAAAGTTAATGTAAGAAGTGAAAAACCTAAAATTCTCACCATTTTAAAGTGAGGAAAAGTACGAACCCCAACAACAATAAGAGAAGAAAAATAGCTAGAAACTTTCAGCCCGCATGATTTTTCAGCAAGAAAAGAGAATGACTCAATAAATTACTAAACAGATCATTGCAGCAGCATCTGTGACATGAATAATAAATGATAAAGGAAACAATGCATATCATTTTATTCACAAGAACTGCTAGTGATGTTGAAAAGAAATTGACAAGAGCTATCATACCTGTGTCACAGCTAATGTGAAAGCAACATATGCAGCAACTGATAGCGAAGTTATCCATGCAAAAGATACTCCGAATTTGTATGCCAGAATACCTGCTACCATCGAAATCTGGAAGGATACGTGTTAAATCCGTCGAAACTATTCAGAGACAAAGAATCAAAAGCAAGGATAGAAATGTCATCATACCAAAGATGCCAAATGAAATAACAATACAGAATATCAAATAGCAATATAGCATCATGTAGGAGTAACGAATCTAGGAATGATACTCTTGATGTTAAGAATCTCATATTAAACAAGCAAATACGGTCGTACCTCTAAGATGGTAGGTACAATATTGAATACCATTGATGAGAGAATAAAGTTAATTGCACGGCTACCCCGATCAATTATTCGATTTAGTGCACCTGTTTCTCGACTAGAAACACAAAGCCCAAGCAAGAAACAAAAGCAAAGATAAGTAAAGGAACTGTAAAAAGGCAAATATGATGATTTTAAGCATCAATATTAGATATGTATCATCATTTTATGCATCACACTAAATTGACCCAATACGATGGCCAAATAAAAATTCACTAGTAAACTATCCTCTCATCAATTTGTACAAATGATGCTAGAAACATATAAAGTGATAATATAAGCGCGGATCATCTGATATTACTCATTCATATATCCAGTTATGAATTGAAAACAAGAAGATAGAAGTTTTCAAACAGGGTGTCAAGAATTATCCCAATCAACTAGGTTTTGGCACCAAGCTCCAACAAGCCCCATCTAATGCCAGGTCCAGGGCAGCATCCCCTTTCTTGATGTTTCCAATACTGTCTATTAAATAATAATAATAATAATAATAAAAATCATCATCAATGGTGGGTCCAGTTACACTCCATTCAAGCCCCATGTATCCAGTAACAGTGCTTAGATTAAGACTCAGAATTATGCTCCAAATTTGAAGGATTCATGTCAAGTACATGCACTTGAAACAACCAAACAAAGTTAAGGATAATATCATAATGGCTCTAAAAGATACTAACAGATTGTACCAGAGATACTCAATCTGGTTAGATCTATGTTAGCTTGGGTAATCTTGCCGATTATGAGGATTAGCAGAAGCAGTCTTAACAATTTTCTTCCTTCAAAGCCTACACAGCCATGTAATCTCCAAGATATACATCAAGAAAAGGAATCAATGTTATTTGGAATTAAATTAAGATTAGTATTTGTTGGAGTTAGATTACGAGTAGCTAATTAATAGTCATACTAGGCTATAGGAGGATTAGAATCCTATTAGAACTTGGATTTCTTAAAAAATCCTATAAATAAAGCTAATTGATGTAAACCACGAAAGAATGATTAAATAATATTCGTTTTTTTTTAATTAGAAACAAAGGATGTATTAATTATAAAAATTAAATAAAATAAAATAAAATAACATGAGAAGGATGAGGAGTCCTCCCCACAATCAAAAATGATTGAACACCTCTACTATACAAGGAGGCTTATACAAAAAGGTTAAATCCACATAAGAATATATAAGGATGTCGTTTCCTTAAACCTTCACTAAGCTCCTCTCAATGTTTCCTCATCCTTTTTTACGAATGTCAATTAAGTTGAATAACATTAAGAGGAATGCCTTTAAAAGCATTGGTACAAGAGGCCCAAAAAGAGGAACGTCTTTGATGACCTCCACTTATCCTCATAGATTCTAAGATTTCTCTCTCTTCACACAATCTAAAGTAAAATGAGACAAGTGATTTGCCAAAGGATCTTTCCATTAATGGATCTCCCCAAACCCCTATATGAAATTATCATCATGTTACACATGCTCCTTGGTGGAACCCAATCCAACCTAGTTTGTTTGAATACACTCTACTAGAGCTCCAAAGTGAGCAAACAATGTAGAAGAGAGGGTCAATCGACTCCCCACTCCTCATATATAAACCACACCAATCAGGACAAGGGGTTTCTAAGGTCTTCTCAACTATCCAATGTTGCTAGTATTTACCTTCGTGTGTGCCACTAGCTAAGAAAAAGCCTTAGCTTTAGATGGAGCTTTAGATTTTCAAATAAATTTGGTTGGAGATAAAAGGATTGGATTTGATGTACTGAACAAAGCCATTAAGAATTATTTGACTAAGAATAAACCTAAAGAGGTCTATGACCAGATCTAACATCTGGAATTGATGGAAACAAATGCACTTAAGAGATGAGATGAGTTTTTTTAGGTCCTCAATCTCTATGCCAGTGAGGTTGACATGAGTCTTTCTACAACTATTGCAATTCTCAATGGGGAGATTCCACTTATTATCTTTTAGGTGAGATTCTAAATTCTCTTTCTTCTTCCTCTTATCCTGTTTCACTATATTTTTATTTTATTTTTTTTCCGCCATCATATACTTTATCACTTGTTCCTCTCCTTGAAACCTAGAAGATAAAAATCCTAGCCCACCTACTTAGTTTTAGACAATCATTTGAGAGTTGTCCTACATCAATTATTGGTATCAAAGTGAAAGTTCTTGACTTGAAGATACTACTTGAGGAGTAAAGCAATTCATTCAACCATGATTAAAGACTACAATTTCTTTATGCAACCAGTTGTGAACATACCAAGGGCAAATGAAAAGAATGATTGACAAGGCACTAACATCTTCCAAACACATGTTGGTTGCTAAGGGAGATTATGCACTATGACTATTGATAGAGGTAGTAATTCTAACTTAGTTTTAGAGGAACCTGCTAAGAAAGTTAACCTAACAAAAAAAAAAAAGGGGGGCCAAAGGAACATACAAATCCCTATCAAATAGCATGGGTAAATGAAACATCTATTTGATGCATTCTCATTGTCTAGTAACTTTTAACTTTTGTAAAAATTTTAAGTTATCAATATGATGTGATGTTCTTCCAATGGAAGTTATCCATATTGTGCTTGGAAGATCATGGCTTTTTTACAAGAATACTTACACACTTGTGCATGATGGGCATAAGAAGATCCTTTGTCCAATAAAAGAAATTCCACCACTTAAGCATCCAAGGAAAATATTAGCATCCTTAAAACCAGAAGTATCGTCAAATACTCCCATTAAGAAGCAATTCAAATTGAGGAGGAAGAAATTGTCAATGACAAATATAGAATGTAAAAGATTATGGAACCGATTCTAGAACGACTTATACGAGGGCCTAAAGAAGTTGCAAAAGCTTTAGAGGAACCGGTGCTCAACTTACCAAGGCAAAACATTATTATGATTGGTAGGAAACATGAAGAATCCTATGTTGGTTTAATAGGAATTACTAGAATTTCTTTTGAATTTAAGGAATTCAAGAATCTTATTGTTCTATAATATAGATTACAAAAGGGGTATAGGAAGCAACTTGTCACAAGCTTGTTGATGACCAAATTATTTCAAGAAGTATCAACTTATTTCACAATAGTGGAAAATCTTTGGAAGTTTAGTACTTGCCTTACATGAAATTGAACAAGTTCAAGAGATCTCGGGACCCTATCTTAACACGGTAAAGAGTAAATGAAGAAAGAAACGGTGGAAGGCATTGTTCGAGATTGTAATTGAGTATGGAAAATCACTAAAACTGGAAGGCAAGTTTTTTTCCAAGTTATAGGGAATTAATAAGGATAAATCTCCAAGATATACATCAAGAAACAAAATTAGCATTAGTTGGAATTAAATTAAGATTAATATTTACAGAAGTTAAATTAGGAGTGGCTAATAATTATAGTCATACTGGGCGTGTTAGATACGTGGGAATGAGGACTGGGAATGAGCATCTCATTCTTTTTCTCCTTCATTCCCATGTTTAAATAACTTAAATGATGATAGGAATGGAAAGTGATTTCAATGAAAATGAAATCCTACTTATAAGGGGGATTTCAATTCATCCCAACTATGAGGTATTTTGATTCCCTAGTGCAAGTAATTTTTAAAAATACTTTTCAAAATTAAAAAACTAAAGACTTTTTTAGATAAGTTGTATTTAAAAATAGCGTTTTATTTTAATTTTGTAAACAAGACAAATTGTAAATTCAATTTATACAATGTAAACTAAATTTAATTCACATCTTATTAAAAATAAAAATAATTTTTTATTTACAAATAAATTTAAAATAAATAGTTTTTAATAAAATATGAATATTAATAATATAATAAAATCATAACTTATATTTTTTATAAATATTACAATAATATAGATATTAAATTAATTAATTTATTTTGTTAAAAATAAAGAATAATAATTCAAAATTAATAATTTCTAATTCTATTTATATGATTTTATAAATATTATAAATTATGGATATTAACATCTTATAAAAGCATAAGTAATTATTTTGTTAAAAATAAAGAATAATTATTCAAAATTAACAATTGTTAATACTATTCTATTTTAAATGAATATGAAAACAAACAAAATTTAATTTTTTAAGGTATAAATGAGCCAAATTTTTCATTATATATGTACATTCATTACTCAATTACGAATATGGCATTTTGAATTATTTTATTTAATCTCTAATTAATTAATCATTTTTTCGAATTTCAAATTAGTCTTAAAAATTACAAGATTTATTAAAGAATTTAAAGCATTAATTATGTCTATTATTTTTTCATAGTTATTATATATATTCTTAGAGTCTTAAATTATTTTTTAAAATTATTAAACTTATTAATAAATTCAATATAAAGTCTCACTTGATTTGAAATTCATTTCTCTAATGAAAAAAAAAAAATCACGAAAATAGTTCTCTATTTTACTTTGTTTTTAAAAATTGCTTCTAAAGAACATCAACCAAACAATGATATAGATTTTTAAAAACAATTTTGTTTTTAAATCACATGCCCAAATAGATTTTTATTATTTTGCCCAAAAAAATAAAAACTCTCAAGGATTTTTTTTTAAATGATAACAAAAAATTATTTGAAACTATGTACAATGTGAGATTTTTTAAATAAAAATAAAAAAAAAAAATTATTTTAAATTTCTAAGTTTACATTCCTATATACATACAAGCACATGAATTGAAATTACCAAATGCATTCCTATTCAAGGGGGAATAGGAATGGAAACAAAATATTCATTTTCATTCCTCATTCCTACGTGCCAAACACGTCAAATAGGTTATAGGAGAATTAGAATTAAAGTCATAACATGATATTAGAATCCTAGGTGAATTTGGACTTCCTAGAGAAACCTTAATCATAATAGGTTATTAGAATCCTAGTAGAATTTGAATTTCTTATAAAAGCTTATAAATAAGGTTAATTAAAGTAAACCAAGATAAAGTGATTAAATAATCTTGTTTTCTTTTTTAAGTGTCTCAATTCTCAATGATGGCACTGAATTGATTTTATTCTAGGAGAGAGTACTATGACCTTATTGAGATTTTAAGGTTTCTATTCCCTCTTTTTTTTCTCCTCTTTCTCCATATTTTTTTTTTCCACTATCATAAACTTTATCCCTTGTTCCTTTCCTTCAATCCTAAAAGATAAAAACCCTAGCCCACATACTTGATTGTAGACATTCATTCGAGGGTAGTCCTACATTAGCTACTCTGCAATCATAATTGCTAAAACAGGTTCTGATAAAAAACATAATAATAATAATTGTTAAAATAGGCTAACTAGCACAGCTCTCTAATTTCTAAATGAGGCAAATAGAGTTGGCTTCAAGTGATCTCTTGAAAAGCAAGTGTTGATTGTTTTACATGATCTAAGCAAGGACAAACATCTAGTCTCGATGGGATGACTATGGATTTTTGAAAATAGAATTGGGAGATGTCAAAGAGTAACTAATGGTATTTGTAAGGGATTTATCTACAAACAGAGGGAAAAAAAACTTGAAGGTAACATTAGAAAGGGTAGAGCAGAGGATATTTAAGACTTCAGGCCAATGAGTTTTATGGGTGCTTTGTATAAACTTCTGTCCAAAATTCTTGCTAATAGACTCAGGAAGGCGGTTGAGAGACTTGTGGGGCAGATTCAGAATTGATTTACAGATGTTGGGTATTGGTAATACAGTTATTGCTAATGAAACAACTGATTCAAAATTGAAGAGTTCGATGACAGTTTTTCCTAGTAATTTGGGCATTGAAAAAGTTCATAACACTATAAGTTGGTGTTTTTTTAAGGTCATTGAGAAAACTTTGATTTTGGGCAAAAATGAATTGGTTGAATAAGATATTCATTTCTATTATCAGATTTTCTTTATTGGTTAATTGGGTAACTATTTTTTTCTTTTTTCTAGAGTTCACAATGTCTTTAGACAAGGGGATCTGCTCTCACCTTAACTACTTGTTATGGTGATGGAAGTCTTGAGTTGTCTCATTCTAAAAGTGGTTGATGGTGATTAAATCCAGATCTTCAACATGGAGAAAAGAAAACAGTAGTTTTCTTATTCAATTTTTGCTAGATACCCTATCATTCTGAGAGGAGGAGGATGGATAGGTTATGTACTTAAGATCTCATCATATCATGAAGCTCCTGGTTTGAGAATCAAGATAAGGAAAAGGTGAAATCATTGTTGCACATGAAATAAAGGGTTGGGGAGGGTTTATCAGAGGTTCCAAGTTCAAGACAAAAATGCAACTATCAAAAAAAATGTTGTAGGTGAAATGGAGTATGTCAAAGTATTAGTTTTAGGATTTCCTATCAAAAAAAAAAAAAGGTATTAGCTTTAGGATTTGGGTGTAGAGTGGATCAGCTCCCATCAGCCTAAGTGTTGATAATGTTAGATTAGTCCTTTAAAGCTATATTGATTTGGAAATCAGCAGCAGAACATCTTTTAGAAAGAATCACTCCCTCGAAAAGACAGTATCTTTGTGGGGGAGATTAACTTTCACTACAAGTACCATTTCTAAACTGACAGTGTACTTCATGTCTTCACTTGTCACGCCAATATTTGCTTCAGGCCATGTTAGAGAAGATTCAAAAAGATCTTTTATAGGGAGAAAACATTGAAAGAAAATTGTATCTGGTGCACCTGGCAAGTGTATGCTTTGTTAAGGAGAACAGAGTGTGGGTATATGCAGTTTATTGACTCTAAAGGTTCTGGCAATGGCTGGCAGAGAAGGGAACATCATTGTGGGAAAGTTTGAGAAGAAGATGATCATTTGTGTTCTGGGTGGGAAGAAGAGCAACTAGGTAGAGCCTACAGAAAGCCATTTGAGAAGGTGGATGTCTTTTTAACGAATTGTTTGTTTCCGATAAAAAACTGATGCAGGTTGCATCCACTAATTAATACATGCATATCTTTTAGTACAAGTAAATACATGAAACAACAGACATCTCTCAGAAAATTTCCAGAAAGCTGAAGACAAGATTTGTCCAAACAATACCTCAGATGATACTGAAGGTCAAGATCATGCAAATGCGAAAACACCTGCAGAAATCAAATATTGTCATATAAGTTTTAAGAAAGGTACTAGAACACAGAACACTGAAGACACACACACAAAAATACATAGATGCATATAACAGAAAGTGTTGGGGAAAGAATGTATTAGAAAAAATTGCCAAGTAGTGCTCTTGGATATAAATTTCATCTGTAAATGGATGCTCTATAGTGTTATGCAAGTGTGTATAACAAGTATCAATTGTCTTTCATGGTTACTTAGTTAACATTAATTAGGTAAATGAACGTTTTTCCTGTGGTCAACCCTCCCAAGGCAGTTGCAGTATCATTAACCTTTCTTCTTAATCAAAATATTTTCCTCATTCCATTCCATCTTCATATCATAGCATGGCACCAATAGGTTGAGCACCTTCATTAACAGTGCACCCTCGAAAAGAACCTAGCATTGTTAAGCAGGTTGTAAAAGAAAAAATCACAATGTGTTCCATTTAGGAGGCCTCAATAAAAACCCAACCATCAACCATTTAGTCCTGCCATCTTCATATCTTTTTTCAGGATTTGAAATAGAAAATAAATAATTCATGTATCACAATGGAATTGTGAATGGTAAATTCTCCATAATGATAAGCTGAAGGAATTAGTTAACAAAGAGTAGAAAAAAGAAGATACTAATAATATATTTTAATTCAAGAGACAAAAGTGTAGAGTAATGGCAGGTCAACCTGAACTCAACCCATTTCCTATTAAAATGGCTACCAGACATGGTAAATTATTTTATACAGGAGAAAACCGACATCTAGAACTCATGAATGACAATGCTAGTCAGGATCAGGGATTGCCACCAAAGGAATGAACTTATACACACTGCATCATAATTTTGTGGTCCTCTTACTAATTAAAACAAGGAGATAAAACTAGCAATTCCATACCCTCCTGGATACTGATCGAATTGTTCGCAATGCCACCTTAGAGAACACAGCGGTCCGCAATTCTGCCACAACAGAATTTCACTTACCATAAGAACGGAAAAAGGAGGAATATTTCTTTAAAAAACTGCAGAGAGAAGCCAATACTGCCAAGAGAAACATTACCACAAGGCAAAAAGGAGAAACTTGGTTTGGAAGTTGAAGAGAGAGAGAGAGAGAGAGAGAGAGAGAGAGAAAGAGAGGGAAAGGAAAATGATGAAGTAGGACCGGAATAGAATTCAGAAGTCAGCATTTTCATCTCCTTTCTTCTGTTGTTCATTATGAGTTTCTAAACCTAACATAACGAGTGTAGTTCAGATGTATATAATACCATTAAATGCAGAAGCCCCAGAACGAGCTATCCCATATCCAACTAAAACAGCAGCTGGGCTCACAAATAAAGCCAAAGCAGTTGAATTAGCAGTAGTAAAGGAAGCAAGAGCAGAAGCATTTCCAGTTGTGGTCGTTAACCAATCAACAGCAAGCTTGAATAAAAAAGGCACCTGGACATTTAGAACCTGAAAGAGAAAAACACAAATTCTGAAACTTTAAAGAAAAGAAAAAATGATTTTAAATAAAGGGAATGGAGTGAAAAGAGAAGGGCATCATGGGAAACAGACCTTAGCCCCAACCAAGAAACCCAAGGCCATAATCACCCTGAAACGGAATTCAGGGTTGTCTTTCGACCATAAGTACTTGGCAAGAGTGCGGAGGATTTTCATATCAGCGGCATGTTCATCCGAAACAACTTCTGTTTGATTTTTCTTTCCAACCTGTTTTGTTGCCGTTACATCACCAGCAGTAGATGTGGAGAAGAGTGCGTATCCTTTGAGCGTCCAACTCTGTTCCTTTCATTTCAAGTATAAAAAATCATCACCGCCCTCTAGAGGAATTCAGATATGAAGCAGAGGAAAAATAATAATAATAATAATGAGATGGACTCACAGGGTGTCGGTGGTAAGGGGAAGGTGGTCGATAGGAGGGAGGCGAATCCGATAGAAAGCCGTTCAAATGTCTAAAAAAATGGATCCTTCTGGTGACGTTGAGGTTGCGAGTGATTCCCAATTCTCTTCCATTGCAGATATTGATAGTTGAATTATTACGATGAGAATAGCGTAACAAAAAGCGCTTTGAATTTCCCGAAAACAACCTTGAGCAAGAAGCAACGCCCGCCATTGTTTCTGCAATCTAATCCACTGTAAATAAATCTGAAAACCCTAATCCTAGTCTGGCCCTCCCCTCTGATTTTTATGTTTGAGGATGGCGGTCTGCCTTATTTTTTCTCTTTTTGGGTAAATGTTGAAGAACTCTCTAGCACTATTAAAACCAAGTATCTTGTCAGAAGCACTTCTGTCGCCGTATCAGACTTCTCTCTATCTATATATATATATATTTAGTCGGCCACGAGTCCACGACCGAGAATTCTAGCCCTAAATAAGGGGAAACAAAATATTCCTTTATAATTAAGAGGCTGAATTTGTGATTTAGGAAAAGAAAAAAATATTATCATTTTAAATTTTTCCAAGGACCCAATGAACAAAATTGGGTAAAAAATGTGAGAAAAATTCCATTTTTTGAAGTTGCAGTGAATTGTGCCTTGTTTGCATGAGAAAGTCTGTCCCATTCAATTTACTGTAATACATGGAGTGAAAAAACCTCATGATTCTGCTAAATTTAAATTGAAATGGAAATATTTTGAGCTATAGCACTGATAGAAAAGGTATTTCTCGGTTTGAATAGAAGCTTTTTGTCCCGATAGAGGAGGGTTTTTTTTGAGAACCACAAAAAATAAATAAAAAAAGAGGAGATGTATAATATTGGACAAAGACGGGAAAAAGGGAAGAGTTGCTTATCCCGTCTTCCCACCATAGAGTCCTTGTCTCTCCCGGACCCTTGAAGAATGGAAGCCGCGGCATGCTTGCAGTATAAGGCGCCAAGGGTGGTGGTGTCACCAAACAGGTGCGTGATGATGAACAGAAGCCTGAATATGGTGATAGTGAAGAGGAGGAGTTCATATTCAGTAGTGAGGTGTAGTGGTGGTGGTGGTGGAGGGGGGATTGGAATAGGCGACCTGGTAGGAGGAGATTTGGTGAAATTAGATCTGGGGCGTTGGCTCTCGGACGTGGAAGAGCACAAAGCCCTGGCCATTTACTCTCCCCACGAGGGAGGCTATGAGGGTCGATATCTCAACAGGCTGAGGTACCAGGGCTACTATTTCCTTGACCTCTCAGCTCGTGGCCTGGGTGATCCTGAAGCCACTCTCACTAAGATTCACCCCGTTTGTCCTGTTAGTTTCTCCCCCACTCCCTCCCCTCCCCTCTATCATGCATTTCCCCATCCATGCAAAAAGGCTGAATTATGCTCTCTTCTTCTTTTTCTCTTTGGCCTTGGCCGACTGTAGGCTCACGTTGGGAAGCAGCCCATTGCAAGGTGGTATTTTCCCCCAGAAGTGGATTATAGGCTCTCTTTGCTGCCTCCAAACGCTAAGGGACTTGTGGTCTGGATCATTGAAGCCAAGGTAGGCACCCTACCACTCCCATAACCAATGCAGTTTAAGTTAATCCTTTGTTGAACCGTCTGCCTTCACATCCAGGTTCTCTCAAAGTCGGAATTGCAGTTTCTTGCCTTGCTGCCCACCCTCCGTCCCAAGGTCAGGGTCATTGCAGAATGTGGAAACTGGTAAGACTGCCTCCTAGGAGAAAATCTGCGTCAAAGAATACTTAATAATCATTGATTTCTGTCAAATGCACAGGAGAAAATTCATGTGGAAGCCACTCAAAGAGGTTGCCGCACTCACTGGGAACGAGGATGCATGATGATCCTAATGCTATGCCTCAATCTGTCCTCAAGGTTTCTGATGTAATCCAATTTTACCAAATGGGTAGTGACAGTGACAGATCTTCTATACTGTAGAGGACCCAAAGGATGGTATAAAATAAAATTATCTCTGTTCATTGCTGTGGAAAACTGAACTCAAAGTCAGCTTGCGCCCATAAACAGGATTTTTTTCCATTAAGTTGTGTTGGCAAAATATTTGACATGTATCCTTCATACAGTATAATCAATCATCTACCATTACAGCTTATATGCTTTAGCAACAGAAAGATCAATTGAAAGATTTGAAGAATGTGTTGCTTATATACAATTGTGAGGTCAAGCTCCTGAACCCAATAGAAACTTACATTTCCAACCAAAAAAGAATGAGATGAGAAAAGAAAGATCGAACTTCTAGGAAAGGATGATATAATTGGTTAACCACATCATAATACAAAAATGGCCAGCATCCGATCCAACAATGTAAACCACGTCGGCGCCTTGCTGCTTGCTGCAATTTCTATTCTGCAATCCCCTCCTATGTCATAGTAGCTACCAAGCTTTCAAGTTGTACATTGGTGATGATGTATAATTTTGTGAAAAGAAAGAAGAAAAAAAGAGGGAGACTTTACAACTGTCAACTAAATTTTTCTCTTCCCACGCCTTCCAGTATCTAAATCAACTAGCCTTGAAGATGAAGGAGCAGGAGATGGGGTTAACAAACCAACAGATTCCGGAATGTCAAGACTGACCCTCATGGATGAGCCTGCAACTGCACGTTTGATGTCAAGTTCATGTAGCTGCCGAACTTCAAGTCTGACCTTTTCAATCTGCCCATGAATATGTAAAGAGAGAATACCAATAAGTGCATGCAAATCTGACAATCAATTTTCTGCAGGTTAGATATTTCTAATTCATCTTTCTCATAACACCCAATGCATAAGCATAAGATGGATGTCCTCACTAGTTCAATGTGATGAATGGATGAATGAGCATCTACAAGTCTCTTCTGCAGATCATCAGCCTTTCTCCTTTGATATTCAGAATTCTCCATTTCATTTCCCCTCTCACCTAATTCTTGATACAAAGCTACAAGACAACAAAAAATAACTAAATAGCCCTGGTGATATGCAAAACTTAATTCCATCTAGACTTAACGTAATAAAGAAGCAGAATATCTTCTGAACACAGCTAGCCAGACCAAGTTAATGAAGACAATCAATCTATCAGAAATTTGGCAGAATGTTTCCAGAATCATGTTTGCTTTAGCACTCTGATAGTTTTAATCTGCTCTAAAATGCTCTTTCTTATGTTCTTTTTATCCTCTTGTTTGTTTGAAGAGTAACGGAAAAAAAAAAAAAATCACAGATTTTACATAGTCATTGTGGAATATTGACAACTTGCTTACAACACATAAGAACCAACCAATTTGAACACATTTTAATGCCACATATAGACCCAACCAATTTAAAGCATTTTTTTTTTTTTTTCAAAAACATTGCAAAGAGGTATATATTTGTCACATGTTATCAAATTCTTATAGAGATAGGTCAAACCTGCAGACACCTCAAATTTAATGACAGTTTTCCCCAAAGAACTATGCAAAGTAACGACATAAAATAAGTTATACTGTGATTTAAGTAGATATTCTTTGTTGGTTTCCACTGTGAATGGGGTAGTCCAACTCAGGTACACACTATGCCAAAGACCTTTCTTTTACTTTCCAGAAATCCAGAGTAATCAATGCAAACCTGTATGCGTCTGGTTTACAGTATGTCATAGACATTCTTTTTATACTAAAAAATTAAAAAATAAAACACACACACACACAAGGTAATATGGGATGACTTATACCTGTCAAAACTGACAGTACCCATATCTGAGTTGGGATGTCATAGAGCTTCTTAGCTAATGTAAGGGAGGACTTCAGGATCTCTCTGGCTTGTCCAGTGTCATGCAAGGCAAGTGCCAAACTTCCAAGAATGGTCAAATACTGTGAAACAAGTTGAAGATTCCCCAGGTGATTATGTGTGATCTGCAAGCCAGTGGCCAGTCGAATTCTGCATCGAAGTTGTTACTTGGAATAAGAAGAGAATGAATGAGAAACACACACATGCACGTATGCACAGATAAGTTCAAGCCCCCAGTAAATTGGTAAATGCTGAATTACAAACATGTGATCTACCATACATTTTGATCCTGCTTAACTCCAAGAGACGGTTAAGATGAACGAAAGCTCCCCAATCATTCACCATACAGATATTGTGGACACTAGAAAGGCATTGCAGTTGTTTTATTATTTGTGTTTATACCCACAAGTGGAACATGACTGCTGCCAACTAATTCATTTTATTATGGTAACAATCAGATTGCCTTGTACTGTTTGAGGTTTCACGATCTGGGTTGTCACGTGCTGTTTGAGGTTTCCTTTACTTTTATTGAACAAAGCAGTGGAAATTACAAGAGAAGGGTGAATGCTTTGAAAAGTTCTTTCGCCTGCTTTTTGGCTCTCTTTGTATACTCCATATGTACTTGGTGTGCCTTTCTCTATGCTTCTAATCTATTTGCTTATTTTCCTATCAAAAAAAGTTCAACAACTATGTAAACATGCATACATATATAAACCAACACAAAGTACTTAAACAACAACACAACCCTCAAGGAGGATAGAGATCACCCTTAATCACCTCAAACGAGAGAGCCACCTTTTAGCCTAACTTCCACCTGTACATTAGCCAATCTAGGAACCTTTTTTTCAACATAAAAATCTCCATTAAGTTTGGGGCTGATAGGGTTGCATTTGAATGCAGGTTCCAACTTATAATTTTCAGAGGGCTGTACCAAAGTCCTAGGATCGATTTGTCTTCATCAGGGCTGCAAAGGGATTTCTCCATGGAAGGGTAGCACTCATTTTGTAGCCCATGAGGCCAATTGTAATAGATGACCAACACTAGCTTCATAGTTTAAGTGGGTGTTTGTAGATTACACTAAAATGTTGTTCCACTCAGTATTATAGCATTTAAAATGCAAATCCGTCCTTTACAATTTTCAAAAGAGAACCGATGGTCAGTTCATAAAACATGCAAGTGCTTGAAGGTTCCATCAAAAGGAAAATACACAAAGGATTGATTCCATTTCTATTGGTATCCATAACTCCAAAGTCTTAACAAAAATAATAGCCAATACACTCAGGGCAGAGGTAAGCTAAGAACTGAAACATTTACCGTGCTTCTTGTAAATTGTGTTGTTTCATCAGTAAAAGGCCATAAGCAAAGAGAACACTGGTTTTCTCTCGCACTCCAACAAATGAATCCATCATTCTGTAAACTGGTCCAATCAAATCAAATGCCTGCACAAAAACGACTTTTCTGTAAGAGCATTTTAACTTGTGAAAATGATAACTGAAACTAAAAATTAATTATGATTTTCAGCAAATAACCAATTTTCTATTACAAGAAGGAATTTTCACCTGTGAAGATGATTCAGCATCACCAATGCAGATGTAAGAAACAGCTGCATAAACTTGGCACATAGCTTGCATTGATTTGCCCTCTGTTAGCTACAATTACCATTATTTGTGATTTATATAACATTTCACAAACAATTCTTAAGTTGAAAGAGGAGGAAAGAAACCCGTAAAACATGTGTCAACACTTAAAATGTGCACACAGAGAGAGGACCAATCCAATGTCAGTGCCAGCACTCCCATCCCTCATTCGGATCTCTAACTCTAAAGTCTCCAATTACTAGTTTCCAATATGTAAAATATATTTCAAAAGGATTACAACAAAGAGGCAACTTCCATCTCATCTCTCATGCATTGAATCAATTGCTATCAAATGCAGACTATTCTGTTAAAAACCAAACAACATTCCTTCTTTTACTTTAATCAAATGGGAAAAAATACTACTACTACACTCAAAATCATTGATGTGACAGAACTTAAAATAAAAATAACAAGAAATATGGGAGATGCCAGGCAAGATAGAAGTCCCCTGCCTCCTTATTCCTGTAGTTTAAACACTTTTTACATAAACCCTGACTAAGACATCAGTCCAATTGCTAATTTGACGAGGAATAGGCAAAACAGGATAATTGGCAATTGGTTTTCACCATGAGCCCGAGGGACAACAATCTTTAAAACAACATAAATCAAACATGAATCAGCCATACAAGCAAGAATTTCATATGGACTTATGACAGGACACAATGAAGTATTGGGGATGTATCAATGGAAATTTAGAAAATTTTACCATTAAGAAATCATTTGACATAATTGCATTGCAATAAAATGTCCTTCAAATATTTTTAAAAAGGAATTGCACAACCGTAACGTTTCACTCAACTTCTAGAACATAACAGACTAGGAAGAGGTTCCTCCACACATCTCTGAAGCCAATTTTTGTTTTTTAACATCTGATAAAAATAAAAAATAAAAAATAAAAACAAATGTTTTTAACATCTTAAACAACATACTCATGTAAAAAAAAAGGCTAAATAAATAAATTAAACAACAAACCTTTGCTGCTTCAATAAAATGGAAAGCTGCTTCACTGAAACATCCAACTGAATGAGCATACTGCCCTCTGAGCATCTCAATAATGCTTTCACAAGCTTGTAAAATTGTTGGAAAGCGAAGGAACCAATTTCTCATCTGCACTAAAGCCTGCAGTCATACAGATCATGATTACTTTTCTTTTATTTTCTATTTTCATTTTTCAATTGGGTCTTGGTTACTGGTTTTGTTTTATTAGTTCATTCATGCACACACATGTACACATACATACATGTGTCTTTGCACATGCATGCCAACTAGGAATAAGATTAAAGATTTGAGAACTTACTATCACACCAAAGTGACACTAACAATAGTCTATTGCAACTTATGAAAGTCCAGCTGCTCAGTTATCAAAACAATTGCAGAAATGTGACTATTCATTTCAAGAAACGTTTGGCCATCTCATGGAAAGGAAATACCAAATGAGCCCCTTTCCATAGCATTTGAAATCAATTTATTCCATAATAAGTATAGAAAATAAAGGTGTTTCTCTATTTTTACTTTGAATAACAGAAACAGTATTTATACAGGATTCCTACAACCCAAAAAAAGGAAACTTCCTAATAATTTGTTCCTATAAATCAGCTCTTACTATGTAACAGCTCATGTAAGATAATACAAAATAAATACATAAATAAATTCAAAAATAAACATAATTTTTCCTAAAAATCAAGACTTGATTAGGGAACCAATATTCTCTCTCCTGATTGGATTCTGAATCTGTTAATACTCCCCCTCAAGCTGGATAGAAGATATCGTCCCTTCCCATCTTGCTAGTCAACTCCTAAAATGAATGTCTGGCTAGTTACTTCGTTAACTTTAGCAACTCACAAATCTCAACTGTCATAGCTTTGAACTCTACTTCTGCACTTGACCTAGCAACAACTAATTGTTTCTTGCTTCTCCATATAACTAAATTCCTCCCTATGAATGTATGGTATTCCAAAGTTGATCTTCTATCAGTAATGAATCTTGACGAATCAACATTAGAATAGGCCTCTAAACTAAACTCTCCATTTCTCTTAAAGAGAATTCCTTTCCCTGGGTGAAGTTCAGATAATAAAAAATTCTGTGAACAACCTCTAGATGAACCTCTCCAGGGGAATACATAAATTCACTCACCACACTTACTGCATAGGCTATATTTGGACATGTATGAGACAAATAAATCAGTTTTCTAACTACCCGTTCATATATCCCACAATCCACTACTGTATCTTCTTTGGCTTCTCCATGTTTATGATTCAAAGCCATTGGGATATCAACAGGTTTACAGCCAATCATCCATGTGTCTTTAAGGAGATCAAGAAGGTAATTTTGTTGTGAGATGAAGATCCCACTTCTCGAGTAAGCAACTTCAATACCCAGGAATACTTGAGCCTCCCCAAATCTTTTATTTTGAACTCTTTGGACAATTGCCCTCTAAGGTCATATATTACAAGATCATCACCTGTCACAATAATATCATCCACATAACACTATCAAGGTTGTTACTTTACCAAATGGTGAGTGCTTGATAAAGAGTGTAATCTCCTTCGACTGTGCCAAAACTTCAGATCAACCATAGGTTTAGAAAACCTTCCAAACCATGCTCTAGGAGATTGCCCCAACCCATATAATGCCTTTTTCCACCTACACACAAGTGCCTATTGAACTGTTCATGGAATTTTAACATGGATCAATTTGGATAGCAAGCCACAATGCGAAGAAGATAATTTACCAAAAAGAACTAAAGTTGGAGATTGGTTGTTGAGTACACTTTCTTGTTCCTTTCCTAAGGGTGATAGGTAATTCTAAACCATCAAAAGATGGCATTCTTTCGTTGGAAGTGCATGTTTGAATGGGTTTTTTTTGTTCCTTTGAAGATAAAGGAGAAGAAGAATGAGAGCAAAGTTCAGTACTTATTACTGGTTCAGAGTTTGAGACCTGCACTGGATCAAGAGGTGGTTGTCTCCTCCTTAAATAGACTTGCAACGGCACACCAGCTTCCCCTTGGACATTTCCAAAAGACAAATTAGCTATTGTTTTCAAGAAAGTATTTTTGTCTGGTGATGGAAGATCAGCTTATGGGCTAATGGTAAGGTTCAGACTACTTGATGAAGGGTTTCCCAAGTGGTTGAGATAAGAAAAACAGCTAGGACTCCTTGAAGATAAAGGGTAGAAAAGAAGGTCTAATTTTCAGCAAAGGTAACATCCATGGACACAAACATTTTTTTCGAGGCTAGGTGATAACACTTGCATCCCTTTTTGCTGAAGAGTAGCCCATAAACATACTTTTAAAAGCGCAGCGATCCAATTTGCTATGATGATTGGCAGGGACATGAACAAAAGAAGAGCATCCAACTAGCTTGGAAGGAAGTTAATTATAACCATGGAATTGAGGGAAGAACTCAAAAAGAACAATTATGGAAGTCTTGTTGTCCAAGGTTCTAGAGGGCAATCGATTAATTAAGTGTGCTGCAATTAGAACTGCCCCCCAAAAAATGTTTCTAGGACATTTTTCTTAAACAATAAAACTCAAGTCATTTCAAGAAGATGACGGTTTTTTTCACTTAGCCACTCCATTTTGTTGTGGAGTGTATGTGCAGAAGATTGATGAACAATTCCCTGCTTCTAAAGAAAAGGGGACACAACTTGATAAAAATATTTTATACCATTGTCAAGTCTTATTTTTAAAATCAAGACTCCAAACTAAGTACTAATCATCTTATGGAACACTAGAAATACAAAACTCATATCAAATTTATTCTTTAATAAGAATAGCCATGTAACTCCAAAGTAGTCATCAATAAAGAAAACAAACCAATGAGCTCCATTGATATTGGGAATACGAGATGGCCCCCAAACATCAGTACAGATTAATGAAAAAGGAAACAAAATATTTAGTATCATTCAAAGGAAAATGTACCAAATAATATTTAGTGAATTCACAATTAAAATCACTTACATTCAAGTATTTTGGACGGTTTGGAAGGAAAGAAATAGGATTGCTTTTGAAAATGAGGAGTTCTCGATTCAAAGGTTGAAATATTCTTTTGTTAGAAACTTTTGGTTGTGGGCTAAGCTCTATATAGATGAAGGGTCTAATTCTTTAATCAACTTTTTTTCCTGGTTGGGCTCTAGTTGAGGGCAGGTGTATTCTTTTTAACCCCTCTCTCTTTTGTTTTTGCCTTTTGGCACCTATTGTATACTTTCTGCATGCTGAGTTATCCATTGGGCACCCTCTTCTTATTAATATATACCTTTTTTGTGTCTTTGCCTATCAAAAGAAAATAATGACGCTAAATTTAGGCTTCATTTAATGAATTTTTTTGTTGAAAATGAGTGAGAGGAAGACGGCCACTACTGCCATCACTTGTCTCAAGGAAATATAGTCCTTCCATTTCCTTAGCACGCTCATTAAGCCTCCCCATGACCTGATAGAGGGACACGCAATAAGTTGGGAAGAATATTAGACTACAATTAAGGTCTTTTGTGATTTGATTGATGGATAAAAGATTAAATGATTACCAATGACATGCTACAAGTGACAAGACCCTACAAATCTCTTAGTCCTCATTGGTGCATTTTATGCAAAGGAAGTGGAGAATCAATAAACCATCTTTTTCTACTTGCCTAATAACACTAGAGCTTTGGCATAAGCTCTTTGATGTAGTTAATATGGATTTGGGTTCCACCAAAGAGTATTGGAGATATGATGATTATTTCATTTAAAGGCTTGGGGAATTCAATCAGAGGCAAGACTCTTTGGCATATCGGGCATGCACCACTGCATTGTGGTTTGTGTGGCAGAAGAGAAATGCTAGGATTTTCTAGGAAAAGCGCAGAATGGAAGGGATGTTATGGGATCTTATTCATTTCTACTCCTCTTTTTGGGGTTCGTGTACTATCACTTTTAGAGGAATTTCATTTAATGTTATTCTATTTAGTTGGTTTTTGGTTTGTAAAGGGGTAGATAACGTTTGAGAGAGTTTGATCAGGTTTTATACTATGCGAGAAGGACCTTTCATCCGCCTCTGCAACTTTACTATTATTAATATATATTTTGTTTCCAATAAGGAAAAAAAAAATTAAGTGATAGTTTAGAAACGTGTAACACAAATTTTAGTGAGAGAGATTGTGTCAAAACAATTGATCCTTGACTAGCCACGATAGTCAATATTCCATCTGCTACTTTGATTTTTGGGTTTTCAAGGCAAGGGCTATAGAAAGTGAATCAATGGGGAATTTGTCATATACAGGCACCAAAGGCATAAGATAAGGAATATTCACCTAATAGTGCCAAAAACAAAAGGCTTAGGCTTATCTAGTGATGCAAGCAGCCTATGGAGTTGTTCAATCTCTTTGCTGTTAAATCCATTGATTTTTGTTGCATCAAATACCACTTTCTCTTTATGAGAACTATCCTCTAATGAGCAAGGTTAGCCTATCCATTTTGCCATCTAGAGTTTTAGTTCTCATTCATTCTATCAATGGATTGTAGTTTTCCATGGAGTTTCTACCAATACTCCTTAGTACCCCACGGTTTTTTACAGTAGACACACTAAACATCATCCTTGTTGCTTGTTGGTCTCAAATTATCAATCTTTCCAAGTTCAACCATGGATCCATTTCCCAACCCAATGCTTTGGTTTTGTAGTGAACAAAGTTGAGCCTTCAACAACACGAAAATCAAGCATCACGATTCTCCATCCTTCCTAACCATTACAATTGAAAAGACTCCGTTTAATGAAGATAGTGATTCCTTATCAAGAACCTGGACCTTACACATACTCTATATTCAAACCAACAAGAAAATGAAAAAGCTTCTAATAATTTTAACACAACATAACAACACGACTAGAAAACAACATGAACTTTAGCAAGTTTAGGTTATATATAATCATGTTTGTATCATAATAGTGTTAACTCAAATAACCAATTTAATAAATGGGTCATGTTTAGATAACTCATATAACTCGGGTTACAATTTTTAAATTTTGTAAGGATATAAAATAAGTCTATACTTTTTATATAAAAATTAGAAATTTTTACATAGAAGTTATTACTAACAAAAAACAAAAAATGTGTCCAAACAAGATCTAACTAAAGTAAAATTTCAAATATTTTATCATATGGAATAAAATATTTTTTTCATTAAAACATTAAATAAAATAATAACCAAGTGCAAAATTTAAATTTAAATTTATTTTCTAATTTATAAACATATAATAATTAAAATTAAATAATTAATTTAATAAGGATTAAAAAATTATAATTTGAAAGTTAAAGCAACTAAAAAGTATTTTAAAATAATATTTTTATAAATTTTAAATAGGTTAAGTGGATTATAATTGTGTTAAGTGTTTTTTTATGTTCTTTTTGTGATGGCTTCCTTTTGGTGCTCCTTGTATACGAACCGTGCACTCTAGTGTACCCTAATATATACATATTGATCTTTACCTATCAAAAAAAGAAATTAATTGTTTTAATATGTTTAATTGGTTAAAATCGTATTCATGGGTTTAACAGGTTATAATCATATTATTTCATATTTTAATAATATATAATTATATATTTATGATTCTGATAAAAAAAATAATAATTATATATTTATGAAGTTATGCTAACATCACAATTTAACCATAATTGACCACCAATCCGATCAGTGAGTCGTGGTCTAGCAACTTTTTCAATTCAATGATCAATTTGATTTTGAAAATATACAAGATCCTACAACCATGAAAAGGTAACTTCATAATAATCTAATCCAATAAATATGCTCCTATTAGATAACAACTCTTACAAGATAAATACGAAATAAATAAAAAAGAAATTAAAAAAAAAAAATAGATTTTGCCCAAAAATCAAAACTCAATTTGGGAACCAAGATTTCCTTTTCTGATTTGATTCTGAATTTGTTAACAATAAGTATGAGATCATTAGAAGGGTTATGAGAAATGACACAATTTACATTCTCACATTCTATTCTTGTCGTGACTCCACCTATTTGCTAAGACTTCCTTTTAAAGAAACATATTTCCACATTTAAGTCAATAGAAAACAAAATTGAAGTTTCCCAATTTAGATAACACCCCTTGCATACCCTCAGTCCACATCGTGTGCACCCCTTTTCTTTGATGACACCATTTAATATATTTTTTGTTTGCCAAAGAAAAAAAAATTGAAAACAAAATTGTCTTAATCATTTTCATATGTGCATATAAATTTACCTTTTTGAACCAATATACACTTAATTGCCTTTTTTATCATACTTTTTGCAAAGTATATTGTACTTCCTAAAAGGATCTCTTATCCTTTTTATACTTAATATTTCAATGAAATGAAATTGTAGTTTCTTATTATTTAAAAAAAAAAAGTAAAGTACAAAGAAGGATAAAAAAGATGTGTAGTGTATGCTAGAGCTTTTTTTCTTTTTTTAGTTTTTTAATTGGAAACAAAATCAAGAGTCCTCCCCACAGTTACAAAAAGCTAATAAAAAAAATGGCTTAACTCTACCACTATACAAGGAGACCTAGCCAATAGTTTAGCCCAAATGAAAAGACAATGGCATCTCCTTAAACCCAAACAAAACTTCTCTCATTGCTATTCGAACCCTTACATTCTACTCAAGAAGGACCAATCAAGCTTAACAACATGAAGAATGTCTTTAAAAACAAAAGTACAAGAGGCCAAAAAAGAATAATAGAAGTGAATTAGATCCCCTAGTATCTCTACCATCCTCTACTTATCCTCAAAGACCCTAGCATTCACTACACCATCGATTATACCATAGCCTCAAAGTCATCAGACAATGCAAAAAAAGATGATCATACACTTCCTCAATTGTACAAGTTAGGGCTAAGGGTGTAAGGTTTTCCTCGATTGTAGTATATCGTTGGTTTACCTTTTTATGTGTCATGAATTGGGCAAAGGCCTTTTGGAAAGTCAACATAATCCAAAGTTAGGAATGAATTGTATATTTTTTATTTAATTTAGGCTAATTTCTAATATTGTAACTTTTTTTTCCTTTACTATAAATCTAATCAATCTAACACTTAATTCTTAGATATTGATCCTTGAATTTTAGGAATTGTACAACTACATAATTATTCGCCTTTTAGTGTAGAGAAGTCCTCTATATATATATATATATATATCATGTATCGATTCATTTAGAAATAAATGAATAATTCTTCTTCGTCACTATATGGGGCTTTAGACTTCCATATAAATTTGGTTGGAGAAAAGGACCTGTATCTGACAAGTTGGACAAGACCATGAAGTAGGATTTTATTAAGAACAAACTTGAGGAAGATAATAACCAAGTTGTCACATCCAAGACAACTGAAGACAAATGCAGACAATTTATAGAAGGCATAAATCTTTCAAGGTGCTCAATCTCTAAATCTATGAGGTTACGACGAAAATTAAGGTTCCAAGAAGAAGAGAAAGAGTTGCCAAGGATAATTGAGATGGAAAGGTTTTCACAATAACAACTTTGGAAAGCCTTGGAAATTGAGAATATAAAGGCTTTATATATATATATATATAGGTAAATTGAGAACATAGAGGTTGATCCCTCCACCATAAATCTTCCTAAAAACAAATTCTCATCTCCTCACCCACCACAAAGCAAGTGTTATATAAAAATCCTCAAAAACCTATACAATAGCCTTCCAAGAGCGCCAATGTGACCATCTAACTAGAATGTTAGTATCCCAAGCACTAGGACATATCTCACAAATACTCAAAATGACCTGATGCCAAAGGGGGGAACTTTCCCTAGTAAACCTCCATAACCGCTTCCCTCAAGAGAGCACAATTTTCTTCTTTTTTCTATTAATATATTCCTTTGTCGTTTCCTATCAAAAAAAAAAAAAAAAAAAAAAAAAAAAAAAAGAGCACAATTCCTTAAAGAAACCTTCCCCAATCTAAAACCTTCCCACACCATAGGCTAACATACTAGGTCTCAACGGAGAAGATGATCTCTTTTACCCTCCCTAACCCTCAACTAAAGAAAATCTCTTTACAACTTCTTAATCCCTTACATCATTGATGTTGGAATCTTGAAAAGAGATACGGAATGGCTAGGAACGTGGGACAAGCAAGATTGGATTATAGTTATTCTTCTACTTAATAATAAAAAATAAAAATAAAAACTTTTTTCCACCCTTCCCATCTCCTTGAAATTCTGCAAATCATTAGATCTCAAAATGCGTTTGCCTTTGGGTTCCCACCCAATGAAAGACCTAGGTAAGTTAGAGGATAGTCTAAGATTTTACATTCAAGCATCAAAACTAAACTAGAGAGCTAATCCTAACTCATGATGATTCTAGAAAAATTACCCTTTTCTAAATTGATATTAAGTCTTGAAATGTGCCCAAAAACGAGCAAGATTAGTTTAAGGTATTACAAATCTACCATATAAATTCTAGACAAAAAGATAAAGTCATTTGCAAACTGTAAATGTGACACTCTACTCCTACTCCAACCCATAAGGAAGCCCTCCAATAAACCATTATGCTCCATTCCCAACGTCAACCTACTTAAAACATCAACTACAATGACAAACAAAAATAGGAAAGAGGATCTCCTTGTCTTAAACCTCAAAATGCCTTAAACCATCCTTTGGTGTTCCCATTCACTAGGACCACAAAATTTGCCAAGGACAAGCATCCCCTCATCCAATACCTTCATCTTGTACTAAACCCCTTTTTCTCTAGTACATGGTCCAAAAAACCTCAATCCACAAGAGCAAGGGTTTTTCATAAGCAATTTTGAAGACTACCACTTCCTCACCTAATCACATTTTCTCATCCACCTATTCATTGGCCATCAAAATTTTGTCCAAAATTTGTGTGCCCTTAACAAAGGCTCCTTAAGAAATGAAAATGGTTTCATGGAGGATTCTTTGAATACACCTTAATAAGACCTTAGCAATAATCTTCTACAAGCTAGTGATTAAGCTAATGGGTCTAAAATCTGATATTTTGTTGGTTTGACCGCTTTTGGAACAAAAACAATGAAGGGCATCAGTGCTTCGTTTTTGTCACAATGTAAAATCTAATTCAAAAGGTCAAAAAAGCAAGTGCTTACTATTTCAATGCAACTAAATTGTTGTTTCTTTTTTATAAAGAAAAAGAAGAGGAATTGGAGTTCCAAGAACAAGCCTTCAATACAATTAAAATACTTCAAATGTAAACAAACTGAGAATTTATGAGAAGAAAAACATCGTGCACTAATGACCTTAACACCATACTACTTTGGCAAATGATTTTTTTTCATGTTTCTTTAGTTCTTTTTCTCTACAAAGAGGGCCTATCAATATGTGAAAAATAGCCATAATGTCATAAATAAGCGTTGATGTAAACAAAATTCAAATTCAAAATAAGAATCGATTTAACCCACTGTTTCCTATGGTTGGAAACACTTGTAAATTGCACAAGCTTCCTAACAACAAACACCAAAAAGCATACCAAAGGGGATGCAAGATTTCATTTAAACTGGATCCTGAAATACAAGGACAGAAATAATTGCATGTGATTCTAAATAAAAAATGTAAATTAAACATGGTGATACTGGAAGCAAATGACTCACCTCTTGTGCTTCAACAAATTCAGACCGTGTGAGCTCCACAGCTACTTTATTCTCAAGGAACTGCATTAAAAGCATTAAATACACACCAGCCATCCAGATAGCAGAATGTTGTAAATCCACTTCTGATTGACAGAAGATTAGGGAAAGGTAGCATTAGTAACCTTAGAGAGTCACAAATACAAAGTAATGAGGGCATCCACTGAAGAAGAGCCTAAAATAGGAACCTATATAAACCTATCAAAAAAAAAAAACAGAAAAAAAAAGGAACCTCTATAAAGAAAACTGAGGCTCACCCCTCACACTATCACTGATTCCAAGCTTCATCAGCTCCTCTGCACACAACAAGATTGCAGCTCATCAACTAGGCGTCTATGAACTAATTTCCAAGTAGCTATAGGCAACTATGCCAAAACATGACACATGCTACTAAAATGGAGTGAGAGCTTGTTTTAATTGCTAATGTTTCTCATATCCCAATAAATTCCAAAAGGTCCATAAATGTCTCATTTAAAGTGCCTCTCTCTCTTCAATTTTGTGAAGTCACACCTTTCTAACATTTGCAAAATGATACAACTTCCCCCCTATCAACAATTAGCGTGAGATGTTATATTTCTCTAATCTTGATACCTTTCATCATGAAATTCAGAGACACAAACTGCAAGCAGGTAAGTGCAAGATATCAACTTAAAACACATAAATGTATCCACCTTTATTTGCGTCTGAAATATCATACATCTTTAGAGTGGTGCATACTTTAAGGTTATTCATGCTTTTCATTTGATAGTTCAAGAAAAGTATATAAAAAATTTAGGGGAGGATAAGATTCTTTCAAGAAAAATCCATAAGAGAGAGTAAACATGGGAAAAGAGAAAGCAAAATATACTCTACAAGAGGTTGATCATGAAGCATGAGAGACGAATCCAATCTAATCACTACCATGATGAAGATAATGTGAAATAGTAAAAAATTGGAAAGATTTTGTTTTTTTGAGAGGGACAATCCGTCCTTTGTTTTGTATATGCTTGTGCTATTCAATGAAAAGAATTGTTTGGATCAGTCGAGGAGGAAAAAAAAAAACAATAACAAATAAATAAAATGGTCGAAGGATAACAGCAACAGAAAGATTTTATATCCCAACTATGTAGGTTCTGTCATGAGAATCTTTGTCTGCCATTTAACTCTATCTGTGATCTGTCCTCCATTAATTTAAGAGGGATCAAGAGAGAGAGAGATTAATTGTATCTTAATCTAAGAAACAAACCTTGGATGGTACGAAGTCCAGATTGGATCCGCTTCCCACACTCCTTAAAATTTCCCTTTGGACGCCCAAATATGACAACCATAAGATCAATAAGGGCATAGACAGCACTTTTGGGTAGCCACTCCCCATCAATAGGAGGAGGTGCCAGATCAAGCTTATCTCCCCATGCCCGTTTCACATTTCCAAAATATGCTGATTCCAGAGATTCTTTGCCACTTGAACCCAATCTCGTTACACGTCTCAATTGCTCTTGAACCTGAGCTTGTTTTTCAGATAGTGCAGATCTATCTGTGTAATGTAAGTCATGTCGGGACAGACTTTGATTTAAGGCATCAAGTTCCTTGGTCAGCTCCTGTATATGCTGCATTTGCTGCAAATCAGCCTTCATAGCAGCATCCAATTTGTCCACATGCTGGGCAGCATTCTTGTAGTCACATATCCGGAGTCGATAGAAAATATGAAGCAGTTCATTGTAAAAGAGTAAACCAAGGGATTGCTGCCTCTTTTTATGTGTTAGGAGGTTCATGTGAATGGTGAAAAAAACAAGAATTAGCATTCAAGGGCGGATAACTGTAAAAATAAGGATAAAAATTCAAATTCAAATAAAAACATGTGAATGATCCATTTTTTGTAGGCATAATCATAACAATATAATTAATTAATTGGACAATGTGGAGTTCATTTGAAAGAGTCCCTTATTAATATAATTGAATAAGACAGGCAAAAGAAAGAAGGTTTTAGGAGGGAATGGATCTATGTGAACCAAACTAATTCTGCATCATAGAGGAGGAAGAACCTACCTGGCTAGCCCCCTTCAATTGGAAGAAAATCTGAAATTCCCATATTCAAAGATATTTTGGAAATTTCACAAATGAGGTTGTTCAGTGTCTTAGTTAGCAGGTGTTTTTTTTTTTTTTTTTTTTCTTTTTTTTGGCTATATTTTTGTCAATTTCTTATGCTAGTTTGAGATCATTTGGGACTTGTTTGAGAACATTTTAAAAACAATTCTCCCACATTTTTGTAGAATAAAAATCTACATGGGAACCTCAAAATGTACTCAACCTGTTTTCTATGTTTTCAAATATTTTTCAAAATTACTTTTACCTGTAATGTTTTATTTTCAATCATTCTGCATATTTGTAAAATTATTTTTTAAAACAACCCCCCCCAAAAAAACAAGTGAAAAAAATTTAAAAATGTGCTCAAAAAATACCTTGTTTTCAAAACTAGTTCTCAAAAGACTGTTTTCTATCAAAAAAAAAAAAAAACCAAATGTGTTTTCAAGTATGAAAAACAGTTTTCTGTTTTTAAAAACAACTTCCAAGTAGCCTCTTGTGTTTTCTTGTGAGTTTCAAGTGGCATGTTGGTTCAAGGTAAGACCATACTCATGGGCTTTGTTGAGACTCTAAAGTTCTTCTTTATTCTATTTTCCCTGCTGCTGCACACAATTTATTTATAACCAACATTCCTTAACCCTCTATTTTATTCCTAAAAACGTTCCAGCCTCATCTTAAGGGTATTCTTTCACTCCTAAAATATGAAATGAAATACAACTCCAATTTGCTTGCTTTGGTGTTTATGAATGAACAAAATAGATGAATCTTCAACAGTTTGAAGTAATCAAAGTTGCAACTAAAAAATGTGAAAATGGTTTTAGCAATTGCTATTAATGCATAGGGCTCCCCATAAGGAGTAATCTTCAACAGTCTGACTAGTGGATCTATAGGGAATGGGAAAATGGTTTTTGCAATTGCTATTAATGCATAGGGCTCCCCATAAGGAGTAAGATAGGTAGCTTGCATTTAACTCCAAACAAGTTTAGAACTATGAATTCCTTGGTATTACTTAATATTTCTCTGAAAAAGTTCATTCTCTACTAAATTTTGCCCTTGAGCCATGGCTCAAGCGGCAAGGGATTGAGGTAGAGTTGTGGGAGGTTCCAGGTTCAAGTCCTCAGGAGGACCCAAGGAAAAGAAGTATACCAATCCAAAAAAAGGCACTAAATTTTCACATGAAAACTATTTTAGTACCAAATATTAAGTGAATCAGTGTTCCACTTTTTACTCAACAAAGCGCCATGCAACTACTTTGACAACTATTTTTACAATCCTTCCATATGCAGGGCCATATGCCAAGACCACTGGTAAGGATGTGAATTCCAAGGTTAACATTCAAACAGGTTTGACAATACATTCTACTACTGTCCACCCAATACAATCCTTCTTTCACCAAGCTCAGAATCAATGGTGTGAGATGAAAGACCTTGAACACCCATAGAAGTCATACAAAACTGATCATTTGAGTCAAATCCAAGGCACAAGTATGCATCCATTGCTTTAAATAGAACTTAGCAGTTTAGTTGATATAAATATGATAGGCATACTCATCTTTTGTTTTATTAACAAACAAGTCGATGCAATTGGTGTTATTATCCTATAGTCAAATTCATAACAAAGCTACTGGTGGAAATCAAGTGGGAATCCCAAATTAAGTACATTCCTAATAAGAGAAGTTAGAAGCAACAAGAGTAAAGGAAAAATATGACTTACTTTATCCGGTTCGAAAGAATCCCAGACCTCATTGCATTTAGTGACAGCTCTCTCCACCAAATTTACATCATCCCACTGCATGAGGTGCACATGCAGGATAGAAGTCGCAAAAAACATCTGATTCATCACACAAGACAAACAATTAGAGATATATAATGCATGGCGAGCATGACGGTTCTTTTATTAAATTAAGCCAGCCCATGCTATAGAGATAAAGAGAAAATTGTCCTTCTATATTCCCCCTGAGATGAGAATAGAGACAGTGAAATTCACGGTAGCAAAAGACTTCATTCTGAATCAACAAAAAACCTGTAATTCAATATAACATATTTCCGTTGCGCAGTTGAATCCCCGCTCTAAAGCAGAAATAGAGCTCTGATAATCTCCTTCAATTATCAAAGCATTAGCAAGCTGTGAATTGAAGTTGCAGAACCATAACTTAACCGCAAACCTAGAGGGGATAAATATGAAAGCAAAAATGAGAGGAAATGAGGCAGAATAAGGAAACTTATGATAAGGCAAAAAGAGCTAGCAAAGATAGAAGGAGAAGGAAATGCATACCCATCACCGGAAGATGCTGTAAGCTCTAGAGCCTTGTTTAATATCTGTTTCTGGGGAGGAATGGCTCCCACGAGATGGTAACACTGGCTGAGTAAGCTATACGCTCTGCACTTCAATTCAAAGCAGGAGGGAATAGACTTCAACAAAAGTTGCTGTAGCAAGAAGAAAAGGACACTGTTGAGGAAATAGCAAAGTAGAATTGAATGAAAAAAGAAGAAGAAGAAGAAGAAGAAGAACAGACGGAACGTTCGAGATGGGACTTGGCGTGATTGAGGTTGTGAGAGTGCTTCAAGAGAAGAGTGGCGATGCGAAGTCGAGTTTTGATTTCGAGTATGGGCAAGAAGGAGACTTGGCTCTGACATATGGCTTCCAAGCATTTCACCGCCTTTCCAATCTCCCCCTTCTTCTCGTGCATGTCCGCCAGTCCCCACAGTCCCTCCGCCACTGTTTCCATTTGCCCACACCCAATCTTCCGATTACCCCAAACCAATCACTCCCCTACTTCACTCATTCAAATGAAATTAGGGTTAGGGTTCAGGAAATTATTGGGGTTAGGGCTCGGAGTCGTTTCGCTACCTGCAAGAGCACCGGGTACTCGCCATTTTCCTTCTAACATCGACGACAATTACACAACAGCCCTTCACCTTCATACACCCATATTTAATTCATTTAAAATTTTGAAATTAAAATATAAAACAATAACAAATTTGAAAAAAAATCTTCATATGAACACCAAAATATGCGCAAATAATTAAATTCTCTACATTTTGTTGAAATTACAATAATTAAGATGCATTTTATAACTATTTTTAAAAAATAGTTGTGAAAAATAATTTTTATGAATAAATTTTTAAATTATTTTTAATATTTTATAAAACAAAAATAACGTAAAATATTTTTAACTTATTTTTAATATTTTTGTTATATTTTAAAAATAATTTTATATTTAGTAATTCATTTTTAATATTTTATATTTAAATAATCATTTTTAAAACGTCTTTCTTAAAAATGAATGAAAAAAATATAATTAAAAGGGGTTATTTAAAAATATTATATTTTATGGTTTTAATAATAATAAATAAATAATAATTTTATATTATCAAACATGTTTTTAAAATTTTTATAACGTAAAATATTTTTAACTTATTTTTAATATTTTTGTTATATTTTAAAAATAATTTTATATTTAGTAATTCATTTTTAATATTTTATATTTAAATAATCATTTTTAAAACGTCTTTCTTAAAAATGAATGAAAAAAATATAACTAAAAGGGGTTATTTAAAAATATTATATTTTATGGTTTTAATAATAATAAATAAATAATAATTTTATATTATCAAACATGTTTTTAAAATTTTTATAATGTAAAATATTTTTAATTTATTTTTAATATTTTTGTTATATTTTAAAAATAATTTTATATTTAGTAATTCATTTTTAATATTTTATATTTAAATAATCATTTTTTAAAACGTCTTTCTTAAAAATGAATGAAAAAAATATAACTAAAAGGGGTTATTTAAAAATATTATATTTTATGGTTTTAATAATAATAAATAAATAATAATTTTATATTATCAAACATGTTTTTAAAATTTTTATTATAAATAATAGAATTTATATTCCAAAATAGTTACCAAATCAAACTTAAATTTCTTTAATTTTTATTAAATGTTAAAAAAAACACAAAAACAAAATCTCACAAAATAAAAAAAATAAAAATAAAAAAATAAAAAAATTGCTCTGGGAACATGTTGGAGTCATCCAATAAAATCAGATCAAATATTTTTTTCATTTTTGAAATATAAACAAACGCATGCATGTTGTTCCTTAGTAATGAAACAAATTAATCCTTGATTAGGAATGACAATTTCGCGGGTCAATCGAGTAACCCGCCCCCGCCCCTATTGGGACGAGTATGGGAAAATTTGTGAAACCCGAATCGGGTTCGGTGCAAGTATGGGTTTATAGTTACCCGGCCCGGCCCGCCTCGAAATTATAATTATTTTGAATCTGATTCAGATCTGATCTGGTAGGGAATAAGAGAAATGGGGTTTGGGGAAGATGAAGAGTCAGTGCTGGGGTTGCCCAACAAATCGATTTTCAGATGCAATTCTCCACTGGTTCAGGTCTGTTTGATTGGCTTGGTATGCTTCTATTGTCCACGCATGTTCAACGCCCTCTCCAGGATGGGGGAAGGTGGGCAGGTGGATGTCACCATCGCTAATAACGCTAACACCGCCCTCTACACCACCTTCGTCATCTTCGGCATCTTAGGTGGTGGCATCTACAACATCCTCGGCCCCTGCTTCACCCTCTTCGCTGGTTGCTCAACCTACGTCCTCTACGCCGACTCTTTCTTTCACTACAACCACTACTAGCACCAGGGCTTCGCCATTGTCACCAACGCCATCCTCCGAATCAGATGTGTCGACGGAGGACGTCGAGATTCTGAAGCTGTTCCAGAACTAGAAGATGCTGCTGATGGTCCCGACAACATGGGCCGGCACCCGACCCCGCCCTGCCCCGAAAACACATCTGGTACGGGGATGGGATCATCGACTCTTTTGCAAATGGGAATGGGAAACATTAACCCGCCCCGTCCCGGGTTTGGGACGGGGATGGGAAAGAGACTTATATAATTGGGACGGGAATGGGGTAGGGGTCGCCCCGCCCAAACCCGCCCCGTTGCCAATCCTATCCTTGATGGTTAAAAACATGTTTTTTACTTGAAGACAATATTTCTAATTTTATTATTAAAAAATGTTTTTTAAGGATATAATTTAAAATGTATAATAATTCAAAAACAAATATGAGGGTTTTTAAAATTTTGTATTTAAAATAAAAATATGTTTGATAGTAATTTTGAGAAGTGTTTTTAATCTTTTTAATATTAGAAAAAAAAATTTCAAGTATTAAAAATACTATAAATATTTCTTAAAATCACTGTCAAATACGCTCTAAATTTTAAAAATATGTTGTGTTTGAAAATGAATATGAGATATTTTAAAATATTTTTTACTATATATTTTTTGAAATATTTGAAAGCATTGAGAATATTTAAAAAAAAATTTATATGATGGGAGAGATAATTGTTTCAAAGGGAAATTTATTCATAAAAGTAATTAAAAATTATTTATAAATTTTATTTTTTAAAAGGGTCATCAAATTGATATTTATTAAAAAAATATGATTAATTCTTTCATTTTTTTTTAACTTTATTTTTTAAATTTTGATTTTTTGGTATCATTGTTTTAACGACTTATGTTTCATTAGTGGGATGTTAAAGATGAAGAATTAAATTGGGTAAGTACAACGCCTAAAACTTTTTTATTTTATAAAAAATATTGTCATGATACAGTGAGATGTGAAAATTTTGAAAATGGGGTTATTATAAGTAAAAGTAAAAATAAATAAATAAATAAGAGAAAATAAAGGCAACAAAATATAGAGGGAGAAGAGTGGAATAAAATTTTTGGGAGGGAGTGCAGTGTAGATAACACTAGTAGATAAGGTTGGGTGTCAATCTTCTTCGCCTTTTTCCCAGCTCGTGCAGCTGGAAGCTTTGATCAATTGTCGGTGGCATTACAATCGAAAGTGGGTGTTGAACAAGAGCTAGTAAAAATGGCAGCTCCGGCGGTGACATTGACTCTCGGCTCCTTGGGTGTGCCCACCCAAGCCCACAAAGCTTTCATCCTCCAACCCACCTCCAGATTCCTCCGTCCATCATTCCCTTCGCTGTTCATTGGTCCTAATGCATCACCACTACCCCCATCTAAGCCATACACCACTCCCACCAGAGGTGCTTCCTTTAAGACTGCCGTCGCCTCCATTGACTCCGACCAGCTTAGTTCTTCTGATCCTGCCAACATGGTAGCTGTGCCTTCCTTTTCCCCCTTTTTTATTTTTTCCTTTTTTTCTCTTGTTTAATATCAAAATCCCTGTGATGGAGCTGGGCGCGTTTGAACTTGGTTTTTATTACAATGTGGCAGCAAGAGCAAGGCAGTGGCAAGTACTATTTTGTGGTGGCCAACGCAAAATTTATGCTGGACGAAGAGGAGCATTTCAAGGAGCTTTTGTTCGAGCGCCTCCGCAATTATGGAGAGCGTAGCAAAGAGCAGGACTTCTGGCTTGTCATTGAACCCAAGTTCTTGGATAAATTTCCCAACATTACCAAGAGACTACGTAGGCCTGCTGTTGCTCTGGTTTCAACCAATGGTCCATGGATCACGTAAGTATTCCATCTCTCATTTGTTATTGATCATTTGATACTCAATTTTTGAAGGCTGATATTGCTGCTCTATCAATTATCAAAACCTGATCCTGGCAACATAACTTTCAAAGGCTGTTTGAGACCTTCACCTGTCATTTGCCAATGCGGTTCAACAATAAACCAGGAATGCTGTTATGGTACAACATCTATGACTTTGCAGTCCCTTTGGCATTGTATCATGCCCTGCCTTCTATCAAATGGGCACAGAATGAACCCATTAACATTTTCCTTTGCAAAATATCATGTCAACAATCAATTTTTTCCCAACAAAGAGGTCTCCAACCCTTATGAAAACATCAGTGAGCAGTGCTCCATCTGACTATTCCCCCTGATCAGTCCTAGCCTTTGACAAACTTCTAACTCCCTGGACAATCTCCACAATGTTCCTTTAATAAGACTGTGTACCCTATTTTAAGATAATTTGTGCTCTCAAATACTGAAATGTATGTGGTGTATGTCCTTTGTCTGCCTTTCAGTTGTTTGACTCTTAGAAATAACAAGATCTTTCAATATTACATAATTCTATGCTTGTTGTATAACAATAAACAGTCATTAGCTTTTCTCTTGATACGCACAAGTCTTGACATTCAACACCGTTGCACAAAACAGAAGAATAACCTTTTCTCACCCACCATATATCTCTGCATATGATTTTGTGGCTTGGCAGGTTCATGAAGTTAAGATTGGATCGAGTTTTATCAGAAAGCTATGAGGCTGCCAGTCTAGAAGAAGCATTGGCATCTAATCCAACCAATATAGAGTTTGAGAAGCCAGAAAACTGGGTGGCACCTTATCCAAAGTATGAATTTGGGTGGTGGGAGCCCTTCTTGCCCACAGGATCTGTAAAGCCGAAAGTATGAAATGTTTGTCCTTGTTTTTCTAACCAACAATAATTTTTGGCATGTATTACTAACATGTGGTTTAAGTTGGTGAGGCTTGCACACAACTTTATAAAATAGAAAATATGGATTATGTTTAATTTCTAATCTTCATTGTTATTGGGTAATGAAATCTTGAAGATGACACATAGAAGTGGATAGGAAAGTTAGAAATATGATTGTTGTCATGAGAGAGAGCACTTAAGTTTCATAAATCTACTGAAGTTTTGTGCAAAAGAAAAAGGTCTTCTTGTTCTCTCCTTTGAGTGCATCATGTAGGAATATCTGAACTGGTTCAAGTTTTCTAGCACATCTCTCCTTGGCTTGCCCAAACTGAGACTTAAGGGAAACACTCCTGAGTTTGTCCTTACAGCTTAAATCATATGCCTTTTTGAGGACTGTTTAATATTTTGATCCCATGCCTTGTTCATGAAAATTTTTTCATACAGATCTATCATAAAGTATATTTTCCTAGAAAAATAAGGAAATCAGCATTAATCTTTTCATTACATTAGGTTGCTCCGGTTTATTCTTCAATTTGAGCACTCTAACCAGCAACATTCATCAAAAGCAAAGTGTTCTGTCTCCATTTACTTGCTATGTTTTCTTCAATGAATCTTTATTTTGTTTGTAGTGTGGCCATGGGGATGGATGTGAATGAAGCCACTCATGTGAATGCCTTGTTGGTGGCCATTGATGTTTGTAGTGTAATTTTTGTCACAATTTACAACATTTTTCATTGTTTTGTTTCATCTTCCCTGCTCTGATTTTGGTGTATGCTGTAGTTTGGTTGGTATTTTCAATTTTGGTTATGAACTTTCTTTAGTTTTAGTTATAGTTAATTTCATGGGAGTTTTGAGTGTTGGGTAGATGAAAGAGTAGAATACGGCTTTTGTTATGCAGAGTGTGCTCATGAAAGAGACATGGTGATTACCCTGATGGAGGGGGAACATCTATGTGTTTGGCAGCTTTAAGGGGGTTAAAATGGGGTTATCTATCTACCTCAACAGGAGTGAAACATGTCTTGAGAATAGTTGAGACACAATGTTGGAGGCTAATTGGAATCAATAAATTGAATATGAAGGTAAGCACTTGTTTGTTTTCTTAAATATGAGGCCATCTCTTGTAGTTTTACCCAGCTTAAAAATGGGCCATTGTACTTTTCCAGCATTCAGAGTGATGATTTGGGAGTGAAAGAAATGAGATTAAATTGATCTATTAAAAGCTTGGTTGTTTTCTAGCCTCTTGTGTCTGAGTCTTTTCTCTCTAGTTACTTCAATTTGGAAACTATGACATTGAATGAGATATTTGGCTTACAGCTCCTGAACTGCTTCAGTAGCATTTTCCATGGTCCTGCCAATGGATGGTTAGATCTTTGAGTAATATCCTGGATCACAAGAGTCACCAAGGAATTTCATCATCTTTGGTATCTTATTTCATTTTGTCATGTTAGTTGAGCATTTCTCTGTTCTAAGATGATACATATGAAGGGCCTGTGTATGAACCTTTTTTCGAAAATATTTCTCAAAAAGGAGCATTTAAAAATCATTATTAAAAATAGTTCAATAACAAAATTCTTTTTGAAAATTTAAATGTGAAAATCAATTTTCTTGATTTGTTCTCCATTTCACACTTATGTATCATATAAAGCTTTCTGAAGCATTCTTTATATTTTCAATTTTTACTTAAAATACTTTTAAAAAAATTCAGCCAAAACACTTGGTATTATTTTTTAAAAATAATTTGATTTCAAAAAAAAAAAATTAAAAAATTGTTTTCTATTAAAAAGTTGGTTAAACATGTTTTTTAGTTGGAAAACGATTTCTTACCGTTTTGAACAATATTTTTCAAACATGTCTCTTTTTTAAGTCAATCAGATGCACCAAATGTTCATTGTGATGGGATAAATACAAACAATGCACAATCAGGTTTTATCCTCTCTTGTGAGAACCTAATAGGAATTAATCAAATAGAGTAGCAAGAAGACACCTAATCAACTAGTATATGAACACCAATAATTTTAGCATGGAAAACCTTCTTCAATATGAGAAGTAAAAACCATGGGACCCTTAGGCCACTTAAAAACTCCACTAATATAATTAATGGGTTACACAATTCTCTCTAGATAAAACTAGAGGCATACATCAACCATATCTCAAGATAAATTGATCTTGGCAATTTCAACAACTTTGCATAAAAACAATGGAGAGATCTCACCAATCACACCACTGTTCTCGGACTGAAAAAATAACTTTTCCAAACTTCAAATCCAATCTCCACTGTTCAAAATGAAGATCAATGAGTTCTGAACGTGCTCTCCAAAAATTGGTTCAATCGAACCATGAATTAACCTTGATCGGAGTTCATGATCAAAACTATCCGGATAGAAAACGTATCAAAACGGAGGCTCTGTTCTCGAACTGAAAGACGATTGTCCGGATCTCCAAATCCGATCTCCATCGTTCAGAATGAAGATCAATGAGTCACGACCTCTCCTCCAAATTTTAAGTAGGTCGGCCCACAGACGAAGCGGGATTGGACCTTTGATGAAATCTAGGCAGTGAAGAAAAAACTGAATTTTTCTCTCTAACTTCAAAAAAAATGGTGGTTCTCCCTTTCTCTCTCTTTTCTCTTACCTCTGGTGGCTGCAAAAAATTAGAAGAAGAAGAAGAAGAGAATTTTCTTCTAGCCCTTTTATATAAAGGTCTAAGAGGCCTAAAATTTTGGACTCTTAATTTAGGCCTTCCACATGAGGAAAAACCTAACAAATCTCCCCATTTTCGATTATGTGGAGGGACTCGCCATCCCGGCGATTGAACAACAAACTTCAAGTTTCTCCCTTGATAAGAACTTCGTTAACATATCTGAGCCATTGTGATCGGTATGTATCTTCTCAAGTTCAAACAAATTATCATTGAGAGCATCTCTCATCCAATGATACCTCACATCAATGTGCTTCGATCTTGCATGAAAAGTAGAATTCTTACTAAGGTGAATGACGCTCTGGTTATCACAGTATACCAAATAGCGTTGCTGCTTAAACCCGAGCTCATGTATGAAACACTTCATCCACAACAACTCTTTACATGCTTCTACTGCTACAATGTACTCTGCGTTCGTTGTAGAAAGTGCAACACATTTCTGTAGTCTTGATTGCCAATACACAGCACCTCCTGAAAATGTCATCAAATAGCCTGAAGTAGACCTTCTATTATCTACATCCCCTGCCATATCTGAATCAGTGTAGCCAACAAGTACTGGTTTCCTACTTCCAAAAGTGAGTTTCAACTTGGAAGTGCCTCGCAAATATCTCATAATCCACTTGACTGCCTCCCAATGTAGTCTTCCTGGATTAGATAGAAAGCGGCTAACAACACCAACTGCATAAGCTATGTCTGGTCTAGTACATACCATGGCATACATCAAACTTCCTACTATTGAGGCATACAGAACTCTTCTCATGTATTCCTTCTCCGTATCTATAGAAGGGTTATGTCTGCTGCTTAGCTTAAAGTGACTAGCTAGAGGAGAACTAACCACTTTAGCTTTGCTCATGTTAAATCTTTCAAGCACCTTTTCAATATATTGCTGCTGTGACATATACAGCTTCTTGGATGCTCTATCTTGCTCAATTCTAATACCAAGAATTTTCTTTACTGGCCCCAAATCCTTCATGGAAAAGGATTTACTTAACTACTTCTTTAGCTTATCAATTCTTGAAACATTTCTGCCAACAATCAAGATATCATCAACATAGAGCAACAATATAACAAAATCATCATCAGAGAATTTCTACACAAATACACAATGGTCAGAAGTAGTATTTCAGTAGCCTTGCTCCCCCATAACTAATTCAAACTTCTTATACCACTGCCTGGGTGCTTGCTTTAAGCCATAAAAACTTTTCTTCAACTTACACACATAATCCTCTTTTCATTTTATTATGAAACCCTCTGGTTGTTCCATATAAATTTCTTTGTCTAAATCACCATGGAGAAATGCAGTCTTAACATTTATCTGCTCAATTTCCAAATCAAGACTAGCTGCCAAGCCCAAAACTACCCGAATAGACAACATCTTAACAACAGGAGAAAAAATCTCATCAAAATCAATACCTTTCTTTTGACTAAACCCTTTGACAACCAATCTAGCTTTGTAACATGGCTGTGAAGTGTGTTCTTCTTGCTTCACTCTGTAGACCCGCCTGTTCTTCAAAGCTCTTTTTCCCTTTGGCAACTTGACAAGCTCATAAGAATGATTCTCATGCAATGACTTCATCTCATCTTGCATAGCATCAACCCACTTCATCTTATTTTCATCTCCCATGGCTTCCTCATAACTTTCAGGTTCTTCCCCGTCAGTTAGTAATACATAATCATCAACAGAATACCGTGTGGAATGATGTCGGTCTCTGGTAAACCTCCTGAATGGAATATCTAGGGGAGCCTCTACTACTGGTGACTGCTCATGAACATCATCATCCATCTCAACCTGTGTGGGAGTTTCAACATCACCAATGTCAGATTGGTCATCATGTGCTTCATCTTCAACTTGTGTAGGAAGATGTGTCAAAAGAACTGGATCTAAGTCAATCAAATTATCACTATACTAAAACTCTGTTGCATCAGTCTTCTCAATGTCCTGTATGGTATGATCTTCCATAAACGTAGCATCTCGGCTTCTTACAAGTTTTTCCTACACCGGATCATAAAACCTGTAACCAAGCTCATCCTGACCATAGCCAATGAATACACAAGGTCTTGTCTTAGCATCAAGCTTAGACCTCTCATCTTTTAGAATGTGCACAAAAGCCTTGCATCCAAAGACATGCAAGTGATCATAAGAGATTTCATTATCTAACCAAATTCTATCCAGAACATCAAATTCTAAAGGAACACATGGTGTAAGATTGAGAACATGTACAACAGTATTCAAAGCCTCACCCCAAAAGGATCTTGGCAACTGTGACTGTGAAAGTAAACATTTCACCCTTTCAACCAGTGTCCTGTTCATTCTCTCAGCCAACCCATTCAATTGAGGAGTCTTAGGAGGTGTCTTTTGATGTCGAATACCATGTTGTCTACAATACTCATCAAAAGGACCAGAATACTCACCCCCATTATCAGTCCGGATGCATTTCAATTTTTCACCAGATTGTCTCTCAACAAGAGCATGAAATTGCTTCAACACTTCTAACACTTGGTCTTTTGTTTTCAAGGTATACACCCAAATCTTTCTTGAATGATCATCTATAAAAGTCACAAAATAAAAAGATCCACCAAGTGTTTTTGTTTTCATAGGACCACACACATCAGAATACACTAAATCAAGCATACCTGGCTTCCTTGTATGGCAGTGTGTTTTGAATGCAACTCTGGTCTGCTTTCCTGCTAAGCAATGAGCACACCTTTTCAAAGATCCCTTCTTCATACTAGAAAGAAGATTCTTCTTAGCCAAAATCATCAAGCCTTTCTCACTCATGTGACCGAGTTTGTTATGCCAAAGCTCAATTGTGTTATCATCATCCACTGCATTGATACTAGAATCAATTACCCTTGCCTGCATCAAATACAATGAGGAACACTTCTTTCCTTTTGCTACCACCATAGAACCTCTGGTGAGCTTCCACTGACTATCACGAAAGGTGTTGCAGAATCCTTCATCATCAAGCTTACACGTGGAGATTAAATTCATGCAAATATCCGGAATGTGTTTGACATTCTTCAAAATCAACACAGTACCATTACTAGTCTCCAAATACACATCTCTCATACCAATGGCTTTAGCTAAGCCATCATTACCCATCCTAACACTTCCAAAATCACCGGATGTGTAGGATGTAAAGAAATCTTTCCGAGGTGTAGCATGGATTGAGGAACCACTATCAATCACCCAACTGGTCTCCTGGCAAGCAAAATTAACAACATCAATATCATAAACAATAAGGAAATCTGAAGTGATAGTGGCAACTCGATCATCTTCACCATCATTGTCATTCTTCTTGTCCTTCACTTTCCCTTGTTTCATATTTCTCTTCAATTGGCGACAATATTTCCTTATATGTCCTTTCAAATGGCAATAATGACACTCAACATTAGCAAACTTGTTAGTCTTGCTTTTGCTTCTGTCTCTGTTCTTCGGACCTCTACTCTTACTCCTCCCCCTCTTTTCAGTAACTAGGACATTTGACTGTGAAGAAGAACCCTGTGACTTTCTTCTCATCTCTTCATTCAGAACACAACTCTTAACCAAATCCATATTCATAGTACCATCTAGGGCTAAGTTAGATAAAGAAGTTCTAAATGTCTCCCACGAGTCCGGTAATGTACCAAGAAGCCACAACCCTTGCACCTCTTCCTCAAACTTGATATTCATTCCAACCAACTGATTAATAATACCTTGGAATGTATTCAAGTGATCTGTCATAGGAGTTCCATCTGGATACTTCAAGTTAATCATCTTCTTGATCATAAACAATTTATTATTACTAGTCTTTCGAGCATATAACTGTTTGAGCTTGTTCCATAGACTCTGTGCATTTTTCTCTTCACTAACATGATTGAGAACATTATCATCTACCCACTATCTGATATAACCACAAACCTGTCGATGAAGTAAATTTCATTTTGCATCAGTTTTATTTTCTAGCTTTTCAGAAGCAAACACAGGCAAATAATAATCCTTCACATACAATAAGTCTTCCATCTTTCCTTTCCAAACATGACAATTGAAGCCATTTAGAGTAATCATTCTACTTGTATTACTTTTCATTGTTCTACACAAGGCATAAATTATCTTGAACCAATGCTTTGATATCACTTGGATGGGATAAATACAAACAATGCACAACCAGGTTTATCCCCTATTATGAGAACCTAATAGGAATCAATCAAATAGAGTAGCAAGAAGACACCCAATCAACAAGTATATGAACACCAATAATTTTAGCGTGGAAAACCTTCTCCAATATGAGAAGTAAAAACCACGGGACCCTTAGGCCACTTAAAAACTCCACTAATATAATTAATGGGTTACACAATTCTCTCTAGATAAAACTAGAGGCATACATCAACTATATCTCAAGACAAATTGATCTTGGCAATTTCAACAACTTTGCATAAAAATAATGGAGAGATCTCACCAATTAAAACTCCACTTAAAAACCACGGGACCCTTAGGCCACTTAAAAACTCCACTAATATAATTAATGGGTTACACAATTCTCTCTAGATAAAACTAGAGGCATACATCAACTATATCTCAAGACAAATTGATCTTGGCAATTTCAACAACTTTGCATAAAAATAATGGAGAGATCTCACCAAACACACCACTGTTCTTGGACTAAAAAAAAAACTTTTTAGAACTCCAAATCCAATCTCCACCGTTCAGAGTGAAGATCAATGAGTTCTGAACGTGCTCTTAAAAAATTGGTTCAATCGAACCACGGATTAACCTTGATTGGAGTTCATGATCAAAACTATCTCGATAGAAAACGCATGAAATCGGAGGCTTTGTTCTCAGACTGAAAGATGACCGTTCGGATCTCCAAATCCGATCTCCATCGTTCAGAATGAAGATCAATGAGTCACAAACCTCTCCTCCAAATTTCAGGTAGATCGGCCTATAGACGAAGCAAGATTGGACCTTTGATGAAATCTGGGCAATGAAGAAAAAACTGAATTTTTTTCTCTAACTTAAAAAAAAAATGGTGGTTCTCCCTTTCTCTCTCTTTTCTCCTACCTCTGGTGGCTGCAAAAAATTAGAAGAAGAAGAAGAAGAAGAAGAAGAGAATATTCTTCTAGCCCTTTTATATAAAGGCCTAAGAGGCCTTAAATTTTGCGCCCTTAATTTGGGCTTTCCACATAAGGAAAAACCTAACACATTGTATCCCCATAGAACATGAAATGAGAAACATCTGAAAGTTGATAAGGTTTATATTGCACCATACAAACTAGAAATCCAAGTTCGCTCAAGAGTGGGGGCATAAAAGAATGGGCACCACCTGCCTTGCATCCACAAAAAATGCACTAGTAGAAATCTCTTTCTTTCTATGTGTATCATAGAAATCTCAAGGCAGTGCACTAGTAGACAACTTCCTCACCAAGAGATGCACTCCATTTCCAGGTTCTATGACCAATCTAAGGGCAGGCGAGTGCCTGTACTTAGGGGACAAGGAGAAAGAGAAGTTAGAGAGGAGAAGAGCTAACAGTATCTTGAGTTCAACCATGGCTAAGTTTTGTCCAAGACAGGCCCTTGGTCCAACCCCAAATGGCATGTACAAGTGTGGGAGCCTGCATACACTTTTCATCTTCCGGAGCATGTTTGCATCTGGACTTTGGCCCTTGCAAACTTGGAGAACGTCCTCACGGACGCGGTCTTGCCATTCTTGGTTTGAAGCCAATAACATGAGGCACCATATGGCAGAAACTGCAGTGGTTTCATACCCAGCCAAGTAGATGTTCTTGCAGTTATCCACAATGAACCGGTTCATCACATTTTAGCTTAGATCACTTCTTCGAGCCCCTTCCAGAACCCTTTGCAATAGGTCTTTCTCATATGCAGTTTCTTCTCTCTCTTTCACCACCTGTAGTATCAAACTCCAAACCTCCTTCTCTAACCTCCATGCTTCTTTATTGATCTTTGTAGGCATGTGTCTGTAACATTCATCAAATTAAAACATTCATCAAATTAAACTAATCAACTTCAAATATAAAATCAGATAAATCAAAGATTATCCTGGTGACCAAGTTATGGAGAGAGACCTCAGGCCTAGAATCCCACTAGTTAAACCTCTCTTGGACATAACCTATTGGAGAGCTCTAAGCCTCAGGAAAATCTATTCCCCTTGGGAGTAATTGCTCCAAAAACAAGCTCTTGAGATCACATTTCCAGAGAAGCTTCTCATAGACTTATCTATCTTTATGTTTGTAATACTGCCCTCCGTGTCAATTCTACTCTTCCAAGAGTTGAGCTGTCACGACCCAAAATTTGGCCTATGACCCCAGGTCAAAGGTTTGACCTTAAGGGTTCCTCCTATTCCACACTGGTAGTTAACCAAAACACTCTGATTTTTTTTTTTCCTCCACATACGTCCCACTAAAGTTCTCACCAACTAACAATATCCCAAACATTACTCAGTAGGGTGCCTAACACCCAGGGGGTTAAGGGGGATTACTAAGTTTCAAAGAACACAAAAGGAACATTTCAACAATATTAATCAAGCCACATAATTTAATCATACACAATTCCACAACAATTAATAATTAAATGAAATGCATATGAAAGTGTGGCACACAGTCATATAATGCACTATCGTTCTCGGGCTTTCACCGAAGGATCCACATCCGTACCCAAATACACTCCCCATTCAGAGTCTTCCCGGGGTAAACTTTTGGGTCTTTCACCCTAGGGATCTCTCTCCCTTCTTAATTCGCCTCACACAGACTTTTACTTTTTATATTTTTTTTTTCCATTTCATACACTTTTCCTAATTTTCATCATTTCCTCACACAACCATGATGCAAATGAATGTCACAATTCCAAACTTTCTCAATAATTTCAACAATTTCAACATTCCCAATAAGCCAATATAATAAATTTGCCACATTAAAATTTCCGAAAACATCCCAACAAATTTTCAAAAATTCATGTGTCAATAAACTTGAAATTATACCACACTTTCGGAATTTTTCAATAATTCTAACAATTTCTAATATTCTAAAATAATAAATTTTCCACCATAAAAATTCCGAAAATATTCCTACCAATTCCCAAAAATTCACGTATCACTAGATTTAAAATTATAACCTAATTTCAGAATTTTCCAACACTTCTAATAATTTTTAACAACTCAAAACAAATATTTATCAACCAAAAAAATATTCCCGAAATTACAAAATTTCCAAAAAAATTCCAAATCATCCACAAAATTTATACAACACCAATATTATCTACTTAACTCAAATTAACAAGATTTACAATTTTTTTCAAAGTAAAAATGCATTAAATTTGAGTTTTAGGGTTAGGTTCCCCCACCACAGATCTAAAAATTCAACCATTAAAAACACGATCAGCCACCGTAGGATTGTTCCTCTTGTTGAGTAGAGCACCTCCTCAAAAATTAAGCCAAAACGAGGTCGTTTGGCCGTCCAAATGGCCGGTCAAAGTTCCGACGAGAAACAAAATCACCATAGTGCCACCACTGCTCCTTTTCTCTCCCGTTCTGCCACTGTTTCTTTTTCCTTTTTTTTTTTTTTTTTCTTTCCTTTACTTACCCACTAGCCACCAGCCCATGGCCCAACAGTCCAAAAGCCCAACTAACCTTTTTATTTTCTTCTTTTAAAACCCAATCTTCCAAGGCCCAAATCAATTTTTTTTTCTTATACAAACCAAAACCCACTTTCTGGCCCTTTAAATCCAGCCACCGTCCAGCCCAATATCCAACCTTTTGAATTTTATTTTATTTTCATTTGCTTATTTTTTTCATTTCCAATTTATTTCATTTTTCATTTTTTTTTAACAACACAATTTAATTTATTAAACATTAACCCAAAAATTTAATTTTCTCAATTTTATTACTAAGAAAGGTAATTTAATTTAATTTTAATTAATTCACTTTTCAATTTCATTTTCATTTTTCGTTTCCGGAAATTATTAATTTCTAAAATCCTAAGAAATTTTCTACCATAAGGCTAACGTGGCACAAAATTTTCAACTCGCCTAATTGACTAACACAATAAATCGAATTTCACCAATCCTAAATTAACACGTGTTCTCCAAACACTTTTCTTTGACTTTTCAACCACCACACAAAAGAAGACTTTTCAAACTAAAATTGCTAACGTGGCCTAAAATACCCGATCATTACATCCTACCCCCCTAAAAGAAATTTCGTCCCGAAATTTAAACGAACTTACCTTAAAAATCATAGAAGAGTTGTGGATAGTGTCGTCTCATTTCTTCATCAGGTTCCCAAGTGGCTTCTTCTAGCCCATGGTGTTGCCACCACACTTTGATTGCGGGAATCACCTTGTTCCTGAACTTATGTTCTCCAACTTCTAGAATTCGTAAAGGTTCCTCCACATAAGATGTATCTTCACCAATCTGAACATCTTGCAAGTCCACTACCCAAGTTGGATCTGGAGTACACTTCCTCAACATTGACACATGGAAGACATCATGCACAAGGGACAACTGTTGGGGTTAAATTAACTTGTATGCCACTGGGCCAACTCTTTTATCAATCTGAAATGGTCCCACAAATCTAGGGGCTAACTTTCCCTTTTTCCCAAATCGAAATATGCCTCTTCAAGGAGACACTTTTACAAACACCCAATCTCTTTCCTCAAACTCCAATGGCCTTCTCCTTTGGTCTGCATAGCTTTTCTATCTATCTTGGGCAGTCTTAAGCTTTTCCTTGATAATTTGTATCTTTTTTGTAGTCTCTTGGACTATCTCAGGTCCCAACAAACGACTCTCACCCATCTCTATTCAACACAAAGGCGATCTACAAGGTCTCCTATGAAGTGTTTTATAGGGTGCCATGCCAATACTAGATTGGTAACTGTTGTTATAAGTAAACTTTGCCAAAGGTAAGTAAAATGCCCAATTTCCTCCAAAGTCCAAAACACAAGCCCTTAACATGTCTTCTAAGATCTGGATCACTCTTTCTGATTGACCATCTGTCTGAGGGTGAAAAGCAGTGCTAATGTTCAATTGGGTGCACAAAGCTCTTTGTAAACTCTGCCAAAACTGAGAATTAAACTTAGGGTCCCTGTCAGACACTATAGACAAAGGTATCCTATGCAATCTCATAATATCCTGTATATACAATTTAGCCAAAGAGTTCATGGAATCAGTAGTCTTCATGGCTAGAAAATGAGCTGACGTAGTACGACGGTCCACAATCACCCAAACTCCATTTTTCTTACTTCTTGGCAATCCAATCACAAAGTCCATAGTGATGTGATCCCACTTCCACTCAGGTATAGGTAAAGATTGCATCAACCCTGCAACTCTCTAGTGTTCAACTTTCACTTGCTGGCAAATCTGGCAGTTCGCTACAAACTGAGCAATATCTCTCTTCATCCCACTCCACCAAAACTGTCTCTTTAAGTCTTGATACATCTTGGTATTCCCAGGGTAGATGGTATACTTTGCTCTATGAGCATCTGCTAGAAGTTCATTACTCAACTCCACATCTCGTGGCACACACAACCTTCCTTTAAATCTCTCACTCCCATCTGCATATATAAACCAATTTTCATCTACTTCACCTTCTACCAACCAGGTTTTAACTTTTTCTAAAAACTCATCATGGACTTGGGCCTCCACTATTCTTTAGATAACCATTGGTCTTGCTAATATACTGTACAAGCATGGACCATGTCCTTCCCCACTAAGACATAACTCAAAATCCTCAATAACTGCATGCATCTCAAACTCTCTCAACCCCAAGCTAGACAACTGGCCATATCTCTTCCTATTCAAGGCATCTGCTACCACATTCGTCTTTTCAGGATTGTAATGAAGAGCAAAATCATAATCTTCCAATGTCTTCATCCATCTCCTCTGCTTAGAGTCTAGATCCTTTTGAGTGAAAATGTATTTCAAACTCTTATGATCATAGTACACTTCAAACTTCTCTCCTTACAAATAGTGTCTCCAAGTCTTTAGGGCAAACACCACTACTGCATGCTCCAAATCATGTGCTAGATAATTCCGCTCATGCTGCTTTAATTGTCTTGAGGCATAAGCTACCACCTTGCCTTGCTGCATTAGCACACACCCTAGGCCCACTGTGGAAGCAGCACAATAGATCGTAAATAACTCTCCACTAATAGGAGCAATTAACACTGGGGCAGTGGTTAATTTCCGCTTCAACTCCTGGAAAGCATTCTCACACTTCTCATTCCATTCAAACTTCACCCATTTTCTAGTCAATCGACTCATTGGTGCTGCAATCTTAGAGAATTCTTCCACAAACCTCCTATAATATCCAACTAACCCCAAGAAACTTCTAACCTCAAATACATTAGTAGGCCTTTGCCATTCCTGTACAGCTTCCACCTTGGAATGGTCCACTACTATTCCTGCCTTAGAAACCACATGGCCTAAGAAATTCACTTCAGTAAGCCAAAACTCACTTTTGTCCAACTTCCCATACAACTGATGTCTTCTTAAAGTTCTGAGGGTGGTCGCTAAATGCTGTTTATGCTCCTCCAAACTCGTGGAGTAAATCAAGATGTCATCCACAAAGACAATCACAAACTGATCCAAGTAAGCACGAAATACTCTATTCATCAAATCCATGAAAGCAGCGGGGGCATTAGTTAACCCAAAAGGCATGACTAAGAATTCATAATGCCCATATCTCGTTCTAAAAGCGATTTTAGGAACATCTTTTTCTCTAACCCTCAATTGATGATACCTAGTTCTCAAGTCAATCTTACTAAAATACTTCGCAAGTAACTCTATCATTGGAAGAGGATACTTATTCTTCACAGTAACTTGAAATTATACCAACACTTTTGGAATTTTCCAATAATTCTAATAATTTCTAATATTCAAAAATAATAAATTTTCCATCATAAAAATTCTGAAAATATTCCTACCAATTCCCAAAAATTCACATATCACTAGATTTAAAATTATGACCTAATTTCAGAATTTTTCAACACTTCTAATAATTTTTAACAACTCAAAACAAATATTTATCAACCAAAAAAATATTCCCGAAATTACAAAATTTTCAAAAAAATTCCAAATCATCCAAAAAAATTCACACAACACCAATATTATCTACTTAACTCAAATTAACAAGATTTACAATTTTTTTAAAAGGAAAAACACATTAAATTTGAGTTTGAGGGTTAGGTTCCCCTACCACAAATCTAAGAATTCGACCATTAAAAACACGATCAGCCATCGTAGGATTGTTCCTCTCGTCAAGTAGAGCACTTCCTCAAAAATTAAGCCGAAACGGAGGTCGTTTGGCTATCCAAACGGCCGGTCAAAGTTCCGGCGAGAAACAAAATCAGCACAGTGCCGCCGCTGCTCATTTTCTCTTTTGTTCTGCCACTGTTCCTTTTTCCTTTTTTCATTTTTCTTTTTTTCTTTCCTTTACTTACCCACCAACCACCAGCCCATGGCCCAATAGTCCAAAAGCCCAACTAACCTTTTTATTTTTTTCTTTTAAAACCCAATCTTCCAAGGCCCAAATCAATTCCTTCTTTTTTTTATACAAACCACAACCCACTTTTTGGCCCTTTTAATCTAGCCAACGTCCAGCCCAATATCCAATCTTTTGAATTTTATTTTATTTTCATTTGCTTATTTTTTTTTATATCCAATTTATTTCATTTTTCATTTTTTTTAACCACACAATTTAATTTATTAAACACTAACCCAAAAATTTAATTTTCTCAATTTTATTACTAAGAAAGTTAATTTAATTTAATTTTCTCAATTTTATTACTAAGAAAGTTAATTTAATTTAATTTTAATTAATTCACTTTTCAATTTCGTTTTCATTTTTCGTTTCCGAAAATTTTTAATTTTTAAAATCTTAAGAAATTTTCTACCATAAGGCTAACGTGGTACAAAATTTTCAACTCGCCTAATTGACTAACACAAGAAATCGAATTTCACCAATCCCAAATTAACACGTGTTCTCCAAACACTTTTCTTTGACTTTTCAACCGCCACACAAAAGAAGACTTTTCAAACTAAAATTACTAACATGGCCTAAAATACCCGGTCATTACATGAGCAGTGTGACTGTAGAGTCTGAAATCGGGTTCATCATTTCTTGAAATTTGTGACAAGATGTTTTTGGTTTGGGTTTCATCATGTGTGTGTATATACAACGGTTGATCAACAATCAGTATTGAGTATATAATAGCTAGCTATTTGAATCATACCTTGACCTTGTCCATGTACAATTTAGAAACAAAGATTTTCCTATGATGTGCTTAGATGGCACCATTAGAGGTCAGAATGCCCTAGTCAAGCTAAGCACCTCGATCTTTGTGCTGATAAGAAGGCTTCCCCAAGTCCAATGATGTGCAGGTGGTGATTTCTCTCATCACCACATCTAGTTGGTTCACATATAATATTTGTATGTTGCCAAGAGAAAACATGAACACTTAACCTAAACAATGTCTAATGGGTCATTGAATGAAATTAAAATAAACCAACAAGAAGTGAGAATATCATGGATGAATGGATGGGTGAAACATACCGTACTCTTCTCTCTAGTTGACCAAGAAGGCAAAGACAAGGTCACAGTTGTGTGAGATAGAGGGAGCTTCTTCACTAGCTCTGGCTGTGGACACAACCTTTTTTATCTCTTTGCTGTTCCCCAACAAATAGTTGGAGCTGGTCCCCTGATCCCCTGCTTCCTCAGCTTTGATCAAAGCCTCACCGGCTTCAACAGCAAAACCTGATACAGACGTACTAGCAAACCCAACACACTAACCACTGCAACTGATATCAACAGCCTGAAAACCATCCCAAGGACCTTCATGCAGCTGCCCACCTTTTCTTCTGAATCAAGTAGGTAAGACTTAGACCACAGCCGACTTAGAATGCAAAGAAGACAAATTAATAGCTTTCATCTCAACATGCAAAAAAGGTGGATGAATGTATTTTTAATGATTATAATTTTGGAATTGAATTATTAGGGATAAAAAAACAACTAAGCAACAGACATAAGAAATATTTACTTATGTCTAGAGATAAAAAGTCACGGGATTGTTACGAAAACTTACTCTCATAAGAGTTAAAAATTATGAAATGAAACCTTGGCCAAAATACACCATAGTTTCCACATGACTATTTGTGACTTACTGTTTATTTTTTTAATGATATCGAAAATGGGTTGCAGTGGAAAGTAAGAGTTAAAAATTATATCAAGAATTATCAACCACAACTATTTGATGAATAATCGCAAAGCATTGTGCGCTTAGGGTAGCTTATGGAAACCCAAAAATCAGCTTGATTCCTCTAATATCTCATAATCCATTTATCGCCTTCGTAAAGAGATGACTCTATTTTGAGGGAATGAATTTCCTCGAACTGATCTGGGTTCTTCAAATAAATTTGATTTCACACCCAAGTAAACAAGGGAATTAAAGTGTGTTAAGCCTAAAGATGTAATTAGTTAGTATATTCTTTTCTCTCTAGTCTTGTAGCTCCACGTGTACAATTGGTTAGGATGTGTATCTCCTGATTGTATATTATGTCTGCCGTGTTATTGTAGAAGATAACTGAGATAAATAATATCAACATTTTTTCCTCTCATCTCTTTCTCTCTTTATTTCCCTCTGTTTTCATCTCCTCTTTTATCTTGGTATCAGAGCCTCCATAGCTTCTTTCAATGAAACCTCCGAATAACCTTCTACTAGCACTGTGAATGTGTAGACCCATTATCTCAATCAAACAACCTTCCTTCACTAGTAACCACACCCTCTTTCTCTTTCCCGTTTATGAATCAACCTCTCATAATGAAGCTAGATAATGGGAACTACCTCATGTGGAAGAATCAGCTTTTGAATGTCATCATTGCTAACGGACTTAATGATTTCATTGATGGATCTCGACCTTGCCCTCCTCGATTCCTCGATTCTTCAATCTACAACAACAAGTCCTCAATCCAGAGTACTCGGTCTGGCAGAGATACAATCGGCTTCTAATGAGTTGGTTGTACGCATCCTTGTCCGAAAATATAATGGCTTAGATTGTTGGGTATTCAAAAGATGTGGAGATTTGGAACGCCTTTAATCAGATTTACTCTGCCTCTTCTATGGCGCAGGTTACCGAGCTTCGCACCAAGTTTCAAATGCTCAAGAAAGATGGACTCTTAACTGGTGAATATATTCAAGAGCTCAAATCCATTTGCAATAGTCTTGTAGCAATAGGAGAACCAGTTTTTGAGAAAAACCATCTTATCTATTTGTTCAGTGGATTAGATCGTGAGTATAATCCTTTTGTTACCTCCATTCAAAATCGATCTGACCAACCAACTATTGAGCAAATCTATAGCCTATTGCTTAGCAATGACTTCCGTCTTGAACAACAAAACTCTGTTTCTGTCCATTCTGCCCAAGTCCATATGGCTCATCTAAACAAGAAACCTTATAAATCAACTCCTCAACCTACATTCAATCACATTCACATTCAACCTAGATACTCTTCTGCACCTTTTAAGCCAACCACTAGTCAATATCAACCCAGCATTTTGGGCAAACCACAATCACAACCACGACAACCTCAACCCTAATGGAAACCACATTTTTCAATCCATAATCAAAAGCCTCAGTGCCAAATTTGTGGTAAATTTGAACACACTACTCTTATTTGATTCCATCGCACAAATTTGAACTATTCACCCCAACCTTCTCCTAAATCTTTCAATACTGTTCTCACCACAAATTCCCAACTCTCTAATCCTCCAGAATTTTCTTACCCTGCAATGGCTCATCCTGCTGCTACGCATAACACTGTTCCTGATGCAAATTGGTACATAGACTCAGGTGCTACACATCACTTTACTTCGGATATCAACATGCTTGACACTGTGACACCATTTAGTGATTCAGATCAGGTGACAGTTAGGAACGGTAAGCAACTCTGCATCTCACATCTTGGTACTGCAAAACTACCATCCTCGTATTCTTCTCTTGTTCTACATAAGGTCTATCACACTCCAAAAATTTCAAATAATCTTATTAGTGTTACGAAATTGTGTTCTGATAATAAAGTTTTTGTTGAATTTTATGCCACTCATTCTCTTATCAAGGATCAGGTTTCAAAGAGAGTTCTCCTTCAGGGTCAACTTGATAATGACTTATACAAAGTTCAGTCATCATGCTCTCCTTCTACTGTTTCATTTCCTTTTCAAGTTTTCAAAGCTAACATCAAGGATCCAAATCTGTGGCATAAGAGACTAGGTCACCCAACTTTATCTATTGTTAATCCAATCTTGGATTCTTATAACATTGCTCAAACACAGAAAATTCATCTTAATTTTTGTAATTCTTGTCAATTAGCAAAGAGCCACAGGATTTCTTTTTCTCTTTCTCCATCCATTGCAGTAAAACCTTTTGAGTTAATTCATACAAACCAATGGGGTCCTTCTCCTTTTCACTCTATTTATGGTGCTCGTTATTTTTTTATTTTTATTGATGATCATACTTGTTTTACTTAGTTTTATTTGCTCAAAACAAAAGATAAAGCATATCCGACTTTTCTCAAGTTTCAAGCTCTCAGTGAAAATCAATTTAATATCAAGATTAAGGTTGTCCAATCTGATTGGGGAGGTGAGTTTTGATCTCTCTCCATTCTGTTTTCTAATATGGGCATTGTTCATTGTTTATCGTGTCAATACACATCACAACAGAATGGGCGGGTTAAGCGAAAAAATCACCATGTGGTTGAAATGGGATTATCTTTTCTTACTCACTCAGGTATGCCCCTATCTTATTGGCCTTATGCCTTTCTAATTGCCACTTACCTTATTAATCGTCTCTTTACCCCTGTGTTGCACCATCAATCTCCTTACTTCGCACTCTATCACTAACTCCCAGCTCATACTCATCTTAAGGTTTTTGGTTCCTCTTGTTTTCCATATCTGCGCCCTTATAATACCCATAAACTCCAATACAGGTCACTGGAGTGTGCTTTTCTTGGTTGCAGTTCACACCATAAAGGTTATTTGTGTCTTGACATTCATTCCAGCAGGGTGTATATTTCTCGCCATGTGATTTTTAATGAAGATTCTTTTTCATTCAAGAATTTGTCATCTTCTCCCTCTCAATCTATTTCTTCTTCCTCTTCCTTATCAGTTCCCCTGTCCATTCCTTTGCCTCCTCTTTCCTCATTTTCTCCTACTTTTCCATCTATACCTCATTCTTTTCCATCTTCTTCTTCTACCTTTAGTACTTGTTCCCCTCTTGTTGCTCCTACCTCCGTTCCCCTCATTTTCACACTCCATGTCTCCATCTGTCCCACCTTCTTCTCCACCTCCTCTTAATGTGGACCTTCCTGTACCTTGTGTGGATACAAATTTACTTGCTTTTTCTCGCACTCACAATATTCATCCTATGGTGACTAGGTTTAAGGTTGGTATCGATAAGCCTAAATTGTTGTTGAGTGTCTCCACAGGTTCTCTCACTGAGCCTACTTCCTTTCTTTAAGCTATTAAAGATCCTTCATGGAAGCAAGCCATGGAATTGGAATTTGCTACTCTTCAGCACAACAAGACCTGACATCTTGTTCCTTTACCTTCCTCAAGCAAGGTAATTGATTGTAAATAGGTCTGTAAGCTAAAGCTCTAGCTTGATGGCCAAATTGAGAGATACAAGGCCTGCTTAGTAGCTAAGGGTTATCATCAAACAGAAGGTATTGACTACTTCAAAACATTCAGCCTTGTTGTTAAGCCTCCTACTATCTGTATTGTGCTCAATCTTGCTCTTTCACAAAATTGGTGTATTAGACAACTAGATGTTCATAATGCCTTTTTACATGGCAACTTGGTTGAAGACGTTTTAATGGAACAACCACCTAGATTTGTTGATCCTCTTTATCCTACTCATGTCTGTAAGTTGGATAAGTCTCTCTACGGCCTTAAATAGTCACCCCGGACTTGGTATACTAAGCTGAGTACTTCTCTACTACACTTAGGATTTGTTACTTCTAAGAATGATTATTCCTTATTTATTTGTCATTCTCCTCATGGGTTACTTCTTGTTTTTGTCTATGTGGATGATATAATCGTCACTGGGCTTCACTTTACTCAAGTTACTCACCTTATCCAACAGTTGCATTATCAGTTTTCCTTAAGGTATCTTAGTCCTTAACACTATTTTCTAGGCTTGGAGGCTCATCGCACCCCTACTAGTATTCACCTCAGCTAAGCAAAATATATCACTGATCTCCTTACCCGGGTTGCTATGTTGGAAGCCAAGCCATGTCCCACTCCTATGTCCTCCAACAAAAATCTCTCTCTTCATGATGGTGTGGCTCTTGAAAATGGTTCAAATTATCAAAGTTTTGTTGGTGCCCTTTAGTATTGTACCATGACACGCCAAAATAGACTTTTTGCAGTAAATAAAGTGTGTCAGTTCATGCACCATCCCTCTGATGTTCATTGGCAGGCTGTTAAACATATTCTCTGGTACTTAAAGTGCACATCTCATTTTGGTCTCTTCCTACAACCTTCCTTTGACTTCAACATCACTTGCTATACAGATGTTGATTGGGCTTCCTGCCCCGATTACAGGCATAGCACCAATAGCTACTGCCTCTTTCTTGGCTCCAATATGGTTTCTTGGTCATCTTCCAAACAAAAAGTGGTCTCCCGCTCTAGCACCGAATCAGAGTACCAAGGGGTAGCAAATGGGACTGCTGAAATTCCTTGGACTGAATCTCTTCTTTCTGAACTTTCCATTACTCCCACCCGACCGCCCCTCATTCTCTGTGACAATATTAGTACCACATACTTAGCTACCAATCTTATTTTGCATGCCCGCACCAAACATGTGGAAATCGACTATCACTTTGTCTGGGAATGTGTTCTTTAACGCTCTCTCTATGTCCAGTTCACACCTTCTAATGATCAGCTTGCTAATTACATGACCAAGCCTCTTTCCACCCAACATTTCATCACTCTACACTCCAATCTCACTGTTCTCACTAGACTAATGAGCTTGAGGGGGGATGTTAAGCCTAAAGATGTAATTAGTTAGGATATTATTTCTCTCTAGTCTTGTAGCTCCACGTGTACAGTTGGTTAGGATGTGTATCTCCTGATTGTATAAAATGTCTGCCCTATTATTGTAGAAGATAACCGAGATAAATAATATCAGCATCTTTTCCTCTCATCTCTCTCTCTCTATTTCCCTTTGTTTTCATCTCCTTTTTCATCTAAGGGAAAGCAAATCACTCCATTTCCTTTGATTCCAACGAAATGAACTAAAATAAGCTTGAAGGTAACAAGTGGGGAACAATGTTGGTATGTGGGTACTCTTATTGGAATTTGGAAAACGACCTGAACTTAATTTAAAATCAATTGGCCATCTATAAGATTCCTTGGACAAATCCTAGATAACAAGTACTTTGCAAAAAGGATTCACCATCAAACAGGGCTCCTATGTCATATATGTTCTACACTTTCGAAAAAATATGCTCCTCCCTTAATTTTCTGAGATTGGATTAAGGGTGACTTTTCCTGTAAAAACTCTGCACTTGCATTGGATTATTTCATATATTTACTTTCAATCAAGATAGTATCAGTGTGGAACAGATAGAAAAAGTATAAATTTCCTACAAAAAGCCATGGAGATGGTACAAACATGGTTCTCTTGCTACTGCATGCCAAGTTGTTGCTCTGATATGGTGTATAACTAGCAACCAAAGAATTCTTAGTCATATTTGATACCAATTTTTTCTTAATTAATAATCTCATTATGTTTAGATGTCATGCAAAATGTGAGAACAAAAATACTAAAAAAATAAGGAAACTATCAAAAGATTTTCCTTATGTTGTTTAGATAAAGGTGGAGAAAGTTTTAGAAAAGTACATTTTTTAATAATTTATTTTTTTTCCCCTTTAAACTCAATATAGGCAACCAAATAAGAGGAAAATTTTACAAGTCTTTCTTACCTTTTTCCTTACTCATAATTTTTCTCTTTATTTTCTTTTACTCGTACTTTTCAAAAAATGAACATAATCTTAGGGTTTTTGGGGTCCAAATGGCTTTATCGAATATTCTCACACTTTAATAAAAGCTCAAGAAGAAATACAACTATTGATCCCCAAATTTTACAAATTTTATTTATTTTAAGACTATTATGATATAGTTGCATTGAGTTATTATCAAGTAGTTAAGTGTAGCAACAAATGTTAAATGTATCATTCTTAAATCCTTAGAAGGAGTTGAGGTGATAAAAAGCAAAGTCTTAATGTAAATATTCAAGAAAAATCTAGAGTATTGAATTGTTACCTATCAAAGTTTAAATCTAGGTCTTTTAGAACGTATGATAAAATTTGAATTGTTGAATGAGACTACAAATGTGTAGAATTAAAACACAAAGAAATAAAATCAATATATTTAGAAAAAAATATATATCAATGTATATAAAAAAAATGATAATAATAATAATGTACAAAGCAACGACATTTCATATGAGATATAAAGTAATGAGACTCATATTTAAAGTAATAAAACTCAAATGACATATGTAGCACTGCCTACTTGTGGTACTTTTCAACGAACAGTGACTTGAGACTTTAGTCCAACCCAAATATTTATTAGATAAGTAAGTAACATGCATGACATTGTCAATTTGGAAAATGTGGTCCCAACACAATACTATGAGTTAGATTTCACAACTCACTCAAGTATGGCTCCTCTTTAATGCCTTTAAGCAAGTTAGTGGTTACTTTTTAAGTATAGTAACGACATGGACATTGACTCATCTTTCTAAGTTCACTAGTTTCAAGGCTGTTAACAACATGGACGCAAGTATGTCAAACTGACGCCAGCATAAATTTTCTCTCAGTTTTTTTTTTTTTTTTTTTTTTTTTTGTGTCTATGCAACTTTTAGATGCCCTCTAAGCTGTCTAAGAAAGTCATAAGAAATTGCAACAAAGAAATACCCACAAATCACACGAGGTTTACAAGGTTCAATCTCCTAAGATTTATTTAATTACAGGGTTCAATGCACAAATCTGAAAAGTTAATACTAGAATGTCTCCATATTTTATTAGCCAAATAAATAACTATTTTACAACTTCATTAACTTGAAATTATAACAATTGCAATAATCATTAACAAGACTCAAAAATCAAATGTTTATTTGATGATTTTTTAAAATGGTTCTCAAAATATAAATTTTGGGAATAATTTTGAGTCATTCTTATGAAAAAAAAAATTTAGGAACTGAAATTTGGAAACAAGTTTTCTTCATTTATTCTTTGTGAAAAAACATGCAATTATATACAATGCAAAAGGTTTTAAAAAACCTTTTGCATATACTTAAAAACCCTAAAAACAACTTAAATTATTATTTAAAAAAAACATATTTTAAAGCAAATTTTTTTTTTTTAAAAAAAAAAAAAAACTATTTTTAGAATATAAGAACAATTCCAGATACACTCTTATTTGAGTTAAGAAAATGTTCCAAAGAAAATAGATGATAACAAATGCAAAATAAAGATTTATCCTTAACCAAGGTAGAAGACAGGGGTCTAGTAGTTAACAATAGAAGATATGGGAATTGTGGATAAAGATTAGAGTCAAACAAAGACAAAAAGGGTAGGGTGCGACCAACATGAAAGATGAGTTACAAAGGCTACAAAGACATTTAGAGAAAAGGAAATTATGTGAAAAATAGGTGTAAACAAAAATCAAGAAAAAAGGCAATGTAGGAAAAGCTCAAGAAAATCAACTTAAGCCACATGTGGCTTCAAAACTTCAAAAGTCATAAATTCAATACTTTTATCGATTTGCAAATTAGAGTTGAAAGGAAGAAAATAAAATCAATTGAAGTCGGGTTGCACAAAAGTCTATCCATTTCAAAATGAACATTGACATTTCAAAGTAGGGTGCAATTTTGAAATGAGTGGTGTCACTTTGAGGAGGATGACTTACCATTTTGAATCAATTTCAAAATCACCTCAAATTTCAAAATGCTGGTGTGCTAATTGAGAATAAGCCCTAGACCATTTCAAAAATGGCCTCCATTTGACTCCATCCATTTGGAAATGAACCCTATTCATTTAGAAATCATAAATTTTAATTCTTTTAGACAATTTTGAAATAAGTTGCCAATAGAAGTTTGCTATATGTTAGGAATTGCATTTTACTATTTAAATTTAACGGTTTTAGGGTTTAGGAGGCTTTTTTTTTTTTAAAAAAAAATGGAATAAGATATTAAAGATTTCTTTTATTTGTTTTTCTTCTATATGTAATTAAATTAATTTTTTTTTTCCAATTTCTATTGATTTAAGAATGGTATTTTATATTTCTTATATGAATGTTAAAAACCTATCTTGTTAGATGTAGAACATAAAAACTTAGGATTAGAGACTAAGTGAAATGATAGGTAAAAATAAGATCTGAACGATAAATTTAATTAATGGTTTAAAGCATTTTTATTTATATCGAAGTACTCTCTAATTTTAGTTTGAATTAGGAGATGATATGTTAGCACATTATCAGATATTGACGATTTTTAGTAAGTCTAGATAATTAGTTATCTCAATTCTTATTATTGTTATCTATCTTGAGATGAACCTACAAAAGAGTAATAATGATGAAAAATCTAAACTTGAACTTATATTAAATTTAATTCGTTTGATGATAATTCGAAATTGGAATACAAGAAAAAAATTCAATTTTGAATGTAACCTTGAGTTATAGAACTTAGTTGATCTTAATTAAACAAAAAATTTAAATAAATTGAATTCAACAATTGTTTTGCTGGTTAATTAGGTTTATTTTAGTTTTCTCAAGTTCATTTAAATGAATTTCATTAATAATTTATCTTCATGAATTTAGATAAAAGCATTTACTTTAACTTTTGTAATTTTGATAAGTTAATCTTGCGAATCATAGTTGAAATGTTATAAAAGTCGTAATAACTCATTATCTAATTTTTCTTAGTCATAATTACTATGTACAAAGAGTTAAATATCAAGACATTAGAGAAACAAGATACGACGCTCAGTTGCGTTATAAATGCATTCATCGATTTGAACTCATGCACAAGCTTATTTACTCTACAATACTGTGACCTCCTTGTTTGTAGTTGTTTTCTTAAGGACATCGGGAAATTACATATCCAATTATAAAACGATGAATGCCATTTTGGAGTAGCTATTGAAATCCTCGATTCTAAACAAAATGTGCAAGCCAAAAACAAAGGATGAATTTAACCAATCTTGGACTCCCCGTGGATACTTTAACTTGAACAAGCCAAAAAAAATAAAGTAAGATAAAAAATTCAAATTTATGGTATAAAGTGAACCTTAAATGCCAATTTTGAAACAACAATGGAAAACCTTAACCCCTATTTGAGAACATTTTTAAAAATAATTTTTGGTATTTCTAAATATTTCTTAAAAATAATTTTTATATGTAATACTTTATTTTTAATTATTCTTTGTATTTAAATAATTTTTAAAATGATTTCTAAAAAAAAAAGCGAAAATAATTAAAATACAGTACAAAAATATCCAACTTTTAGAACAAATTCTCAATAAATTATTATTATTATTTTTAAACTATCAAATGTGTTTTCGAGTGAGGAAAAGAGTTTTTATTTTTAAAAATAATTCCTAAACAAACTCTTAATCTCTAACTATCAATCAAGGTTAGGTGTGGACATGATCCAATTTTAGTCAATTTTTAACAAACCTAAGAATTGTATTGAATTAGTTGATTTTAATTAAATTAGAATTGACTAAAACTGAATTTTTTATAAATTCAAATCAACTTAACATCAATTTGATTTATTTGGCTTGGACTAAAACTGAATGCATACATTTTTTAAAAACTATTAAACTTAAAATAAAAAAAAACTTGTTTTAAAAGTAAATAATTGAATACAATGTAATCATACAAGAAGTGTTATAGTAGATTACCTAGAAATTTTTTTTTTTTGGAGAAATAAAAAAAAATGTTAAAAAAATGATTTTCTCATATTAAAGAAAATCAAATACAATTAAAATTATTAAAAAAATTGTATATTTTTAAATTATTTAATAAGGTTTATTACACTTTACCCCCAATCTATACCATGTTTTTGACATTGTTCCCTCATATCTAAAATCAAGCAATGTACCGTTCATACTTCATAAATACATGTAATGTATATTTGTTGTGTGACGGTGTTAACTGTATTGAACGAAAGTCGCATGTGCTAAATACATGACGTGTTTAAGTGAGGGCAAAATTGCCATTTTATTTAACAAAAAACCCCAAAACCCAGTCCTCTTCCTTCGATGCAAGAATTTTCCTAAATCTACAAATTACAGCCAAAGCCCTAGAATCCAGCAAGGTAATGAAAACATCAAAGGGTTGACATCAAATATATGGAGTTCAATGGTATGTTTTTTATCTTACAATGTTAAGCTTGAGTTTTTCTTTAATGGCTACAAAAATCTGGGCAAAGAGAGCTAAGGGTTTCGTTTTTCTATTTTAGAAAAATTGGAGAAAATTTGGGGAAAATAAAACTCGGCAAACATAGATGAAAAATTGATGTTATGCTTCAGTTTTAGGGTTAGGGTTAGGGTTTTGTTTTGATGTTTTAGAAATTTTGGGAAAATTTTGGAGGCAAAGTGTAATAAACCCTATAAATTATATACAAAAAATATCTTTGGAATCTCTCTTCGTTGGAGCCATCGACAATTCTCTATTTTCTTCACACCATTGCATCGCTGGCAGCACTAACAATGGTAGAAGGAGATGGCGAAAAAGGAATGCAACGATAACAGTAGGAGCCAAGTTTCTGACAAACAATCATTAGAATCATTAGGATTGCAATGTTTTGGTACTTTGCTTCCAAGTTGTTCTCTCCAAGAAAGTCGACTTCTTCTAACCTAGCTATTTGGATCTAATATCTACTCTAAAAAGCCTAGCCTCTTTTACTTTTCTCTCTACATCATCAATTTTTTTCTCATTTGTACACACACACACACACACACACATATATAGTGTGTTGTATACATGTGTCGTGCAATTGTTATTGTATTGTTAGGTTTGTTTGATTGTTAGTGTTTTTGTAGGTTTTCACACTTTGTTTGGTTGGCGAGAAAATCAATCAAATTTTTTTCCTTTATAAATTTTGAATATGAAACTATTTGAATTAGTTGAAGTGATTGTTAAATAATATTGTTATTTTTTTGTAAATTTTTTTGAGTTTGGTTCTAATTACCATAAGATTCGTAATAATATTTGTCAGAATTCTAGGTTTTCAGGCTAGAACTCTAGGAAAATTCCAAAAATCAAAGGAGAAGGGCTAAGTTGGGGTTTTGGGGGTTTTTTTTTTTAATAAAATAATGATTTTACCCTCACTTAAACACATCATGTATTCAGTACATGCATCTTCCATTCATTACTGCTAACAGTGTCACACAACAAATGTACATTACATTTATTTACAAAGTATGAAAGGTGCGTTGATTGATTTTAAATGTGAGGAGACAATGTGAAAAACACAGTATAGGTTAGGAGGGTAAAATGTAATAAACCCTTCTTTAATATTTATATAGAATAGTAAAGTAAGTGAAAAAGGTTTGAAATAATATATAAAAATAATTTATTAATTTTAAATATATTTTTTATTTTGCATCTTTTTTTTTTTTTGGTATTTTTTCTCTCTATTTTTTTCCATCACATTTTTCTTCAAACTTTCTTGAAACCAAAAATAGCCTATGTATAAGGTTTGATTTATTTTTGTTTTTCATCCCTTAAAACCCAAGTTTGGAGGATGGACCTTCCTTTTTTGAAAATATGAAATTGTTGTAAAAAAATAGAGTGGAAGCAAAAGAAAACGAAAAAGAGAAATTAGAATGTAAGAAAAAAAGGGAATAAATTTTCATTAGAGATTTCATCCTTTTATAGGGAGTCACAAAGAGATATATATCAATATGGATGATTATCCACAAGTTTTCATAATCCTATAAATTCTCATATTTTATAACACTCCGCTTTGGATGATTATAAGAATATGTCTCATTAAAACCTTACTAGGAAAAATCCTATAGGAAAAACCCTAGTTAAGGAAAAAAAAGTACAATATTCTTTTAGACTACTATAACTGCCTCGTTAAAAACCTTGCCAATAAAACCTAGTGGGACAAAACCTAGACGAAAGAGAAAAAAGTACAATGTAGTGATATTTTTATCAATTAGTTCACCCCTCATGTTGACATGATTATACTTTCTCTAATAGCGCAACATGGAAATCTTTGAGTCAACGTATTCAAATGAGCTTCTTGAGCATTGTAGTTGACAATGCTTTTGTGAATGATGTACTAAATTGTCATTTAATCTTACTCGTTAAATAGCAATTTCATCACTCTTCTAGAGTTGATGAAAGTAAAACACTTGAGCGATATATGCTTGATTTTATCACCCTTAATGTATCATTTTTTAATCTATGCAATACATGCAACATTATCTTCATATAACTTGGTAGCATTACTTCTGATGGAGGGCAGTCCACATGTTTCCATTATTTACTTGATTGATCTCCATGATATTATCGTACCATCATAAGTAAATACATATATTTGAGATAAAGCTTTGTAAGGGTCTGAAAGATAATTAGCATCTAAGTTGGTGCAAAACTATATCTCGCAAGTAAGTTAACAAATAATGTGATACCTAGTCATATAAAATTTGCAATATGCACATCAATGCACTAATAACACTATAATATAGCACTTCTAGATCAATTAGTTCTTCATAATCTTCTTTAAGACGGAAGGGACCTTTTTTCACTTCAATTGAACAAACTATCATCGGAGAACTTAATGGATGTAATTTACCTATATGAAAGTGCTTTAAGACTTTCTTTGTATATGTTGACTAATAAACTAATATTTCGTTTGAAAAATACTCGATCTGTAGGTTGAGACAAAAATTTTATTTTCCATAATTTTTCATTTCAATTTTACTTTTCAAATAGTCAACTATTCTTGTAAGCTCTTTGGGAGTTCCAACAAAATTCAAATGTTCCACATATACTATAACAATTACAAATATTCAACATAATGAATATGCATAGACAAATAAGGTAATACACATATACTTCCCGTTTCAAATATCCATTGAAGTAATTGTACCACATGCGTTTTGATTGCTTAATCGATACAAGGATCTTTGTAGCTTAATTGAGTATATGCTACATTGTTTTGAATTAGTTGCTTCAAGCATTTGAAATCCTTCAGGTATTTTCATGTATATGTCATCATCTAAGATCATATAAGTACGCAATAATGACATCCATGAGATGTACATCCAATCCTTCTTGAGACTGCTAAGCAAATTAGATATCTAAATATGATTACGTCCATTATAGGAGAATATATTTCCTTGTAGTTACTACCAAGTCTCTACGAGAAACCTTGAGCCATGAGTCACGCTTTATATCCTATGATTTCATTTTTCTCATTACACTTTCTTATAAATACTCATTTATATCCAACAAGTTTGATAACTTCAAGCATCTAGACTACAGGTTCAAATACTTCTCATTTTTCTAATGAGTCTAATTTTGTCAGGATGTATTATTTTCATTTTGGCCAATCTTTTCTATGTTGACATTCATCCATAGTTTCTCCTTTGGGATCCTCAACATTTTTTATGATGTTAATAGCCACTTGGAAAAAATATATATTGTCAATGACAAGAGTATTCAATCCCATTTTTCTCCATATATAAGTAGATAATTGAGATCTCATCATTATTAGGTATTTGTACCTTTTTAGGAGCTAATTATAAAACATATGCTTCTCCTAGGGCTACTTGTTTAAATTGTGGCTCTTCAAGAGTTGATTGAGACTGATCAGTCATTTTAATAATCTATTTTATATGCAACTTCTTCAAGAGTGCCACTTTTCATATATCTTTCCTTGTGTTTTCCTCTTCTAGGGAATGTGTTTGCCTCTTTAGGGTTTACCATGCTTCAAGTGTGCTGTAGACTCATTATTTTAATTGTCCTTTTAAGGATATCAACTCATTATTTAATTGTCTTTCAAGGATATCAACTCATTATTTAATTGTCTTTCAAGGACATCAACTTGTTATCTAATTATTCTTCAAGGATATCAACTTATTGTTTAATCATCTTTTAGGGACATCAATTCATTATTTAATTGTTTTTCAAGGACTTCAACCCATTGTTTAATTGTCCTTCAAGAACATCAATTCGTACTGAAATACTATAGGTTAGTGAAAATGATTTTATCACTTTCTTTACACCAATGAAAGCATTTAGTAGTCGATTTGCAAGTCCTTGCAAATAAATCATCTTTTGAACTTTCAGTTCACATTTATTAGTACGATGATCAAGATAAGTCAAAGTCAATGCATTCCAAATAATTTCACGTCATTCTTCTGAAATTGGATTTTCTCCTTCTAACCGTGGAAAATTTGTCGCATTAAAATGATAATATGCACAATATGTCATTCTACCTTTCAAGTGTATACATAGACTAATCACTAGATAAAAAATTATGGTTTTATAATGTATGTCCATATGACTTTACAAAAAAATTAATGTATCATTGTTTACCTCGGGGGACCAAGTTGGTCTTATAAGATTCATCTAAATTTAGCATCGTATAAAGTGTCATTCACATGGAATCAAATACCACTAGTGACATAGTATAAACTCTTCTAGAGCCTTTGAATAGGTTTTTATCACCTAATATAGTATTAACATTGTTTGTAATCAATGTTGTGTAATTAATGAGACAAGAGCTTCATCAAAATAACAAGTCATAAAACATATCATAAAAACTTCGTCTTTATTGAGTTGAAGAAATATTATCATGGAGAGAGAGTTAAAATAAATAAAAATATTAGTCATCGATGATGACATAGCTTAATAAGTCGTGTAAAAGTAATGAGAGCATACATAACACAAGAAAACAAATATCAAAAAGATAATTGAAAGTTATGTATTTTTTAAATATCTCACACATTTGATTTTATAAGTATGAAGTAATTTATACATGAAATAACTAGGAAGTATTTCAATAATCAAATTAATTGTAGTGATAGATCAATAATTTTATTCAAAATATTATTATGATCTAAATCAATGTGCAAAAATTAATTTATAAATCAAAATTTCAAGAGAATGTATCATGATTTAAAGCATCTTGTTGTCTCAAAACTTTAATTGGAACACTAGAATTCCATCTAAACATATTTGTAAAGATATAATAAAATATATTAAGAATACTAGTTGGACCTATTGTAATTTCCAAATTATTTTTGAATAATGAAATTATTGCATTAATAAAAATATCATAAGTGGCAACATGCAATAATATATATTATTTTATAAAACTTAAAATTTTTAATCATAAAAACATGTCTTAAAGAAAATTGACATGCAAAATCAATTTATTTATCATATGACCAAGTCATATATTTCACATGTAACAAAAAAAAAAAAAATCAAAATTTTCAACACATAATTTCATTGTTAAATTCTCAATAAGTAAATCCGAATAAAAGATGTTATCTAGAATTTTCAAGATATAAGTACATATGCAATTCAAAAATCTTAACTTTCTATATGAAACAATCATATTTTACATAAGACATTGGACAATCCAACTATTATATCAAAAGATTATTGTGTGTTAAACAACTAGAATATAAAAAAAATAAATTATAAACTATTACCTCTAATCCAAGAATGTTAAATATAAATATCATGCTTTCATGCAACCCAAAAATTTCACATCTATATGTAAATATTTCTATTAATAACGGTTTAAATTCTAATAATAAGAGTTCATAAAAAAATATCAAGCACTTACCTATTTGTATAACTTGATATACAAAATATTAATCTTTTGATAATATGTAAATATTATTTATATAAAAAAGCACATATTAACCACTTTGGCATAACCTTTTATTAGCAAAAAAAATATTAATTTTTTCATTTTCATAACTTCGAGTTATGAATAATAATATTTATATAACTTCTGGCTATATAATTTTATAATAAAATATATATATATTTTTTTCATATAGCTTTTGGCTATACGAGTTTTAACAATTATTAATTTACTCATTTTTTCTTCACAGCTTCATGTTATGAATAATCAAGATATGAGTAATGTTATAATAACAGTAAACAATCGACAATTATGTTATGATATAACTTTTGGTTGTACAACAAAATTAAAAAAAAAAAAAATTATGTGTCTTCTAGTCACATAGTCGTTCATTGATAATTTTGTTTTGTATAACTTCTGGTTATACAAGAGAATTACAAATTGTGTGTACAGCTTCTGACTATGAAACAATTGTTAATAAAAACAGTTTCAATAATTCCTAGTTATGAAAAATGTGTAAATATGAAAATAAAAATTAAAAGCCAATATTTTTCATAACTTCTAGTTATGATTATTTTGTTAAAACAAGAAAATATGTAAATTTGTACATAATTTCATGTTATGAACTTTTTTATTTTTATTTTTTATTATGTAAATTTGTATATAACTTCAGGTTATAAACTATTCATACATAACTTCCGATTACACAGTATAATTAAAAGAAATTAAAAATTAATATTTTTCATAACTTCAGGTTATGATTATTTTGTTAGAACAAAAAAATATGCAAATTTGTACATAACTCCAGGTTATGAACAATTTTTTTTCTAATTTTATGTAAACTTATGTATAACTTTAGGCTATGACCTATTTTTTATGTAAATTTGTACATAACTTCAGACTATAAACTGTTGATTGTATAGATTTGTGCATAATTTAAGACTATGAACTATTCATTGTAAAGATTTGTAAATAGTTTCTAGCTATATAATATTGTTTTATATGACTTTCAGTTATATAATATAATTAAAAAGTAATAATGGATCATATGCATAGCTTTTGACTATATATATGTAATTTTGTAATTTACACTATAATTTTTTGTTATGAGAATTGTACATATTTTTCATAACTTTTAGTTATGAAATTTTTTCTATATAACTTATAATTATTAAATAATTAAAATATTTAAAGTTTTTGACTTTGATTATATGAAATATGATTTCCATAGCTTTTAACTATGAGATAAAGTAAATAAAAATGATAATAAAATATAATGCATACTATTTTTCATATTTCATTTGAAGAAAATAAGGTTGTATAGGTATAAAAAATTTTATCAATGAATTTTTCTCTTTTTCTGTTTAGTGCCTTTTTTTTTAATCTTGTGCATTTTTTTTTCTACCTCGAGCATTCTTTTCTTTTTCTACATGCTCGAGTGTCCTACCAATAACGTGATAAAGTGTTGTAAAATAATAAAGTGAAAGGAAAAGAAAAAAAAAAAGAGAAATTAGAATGTAGGAAAAAAGCAAATAAATTTTCATTAGAAGTATCATCTAAGTCACAAAAAAATATACATCAATATAAATGATTATCCACAAATTCTCATAATTCGATAAATTCTCATATTTTATAACAGAAATATAATTATATTTTTTTAATAAAAATATCTTTTAGTAAATACTAAATTTTTAATTGCTCAGCAAGCACTTTTTGAATTAAAAAATTATGAATAAAATGTCAATATAAAACTATACATACAATTTTTAATACATAAAAATTAGTTTTTCATAAATGGACATTATTACATCTTTTAATCAAATATTTCTATTATAAATTGAAATTTCCAAAATTTTCTTCTCAAAATAACCCAAAAATTAAAAAAAAAAAAAGGGACTTAGGTTGGTTTCGCCGTTTTGGATTGACAAGGTGCATTTGGTTTTTTTGGGCCACAACTGAACGTTGACACCCGGTTAAGGGGGTCGCAATATAATATAAAAAAATTATGGGTATAATTACAATTTCTATGAAATTCGGGGGGGTGTAGCTGAAATTTTCCTACTGGGTGGGGCAGCAATTGGGAGATTGCATTCTCAGATATTTCCTCAAAAGTGCAGAGTAATGGTAAAGCTGCTGACTTCTCTATCTGGGAAGCGGTTGATTACATATTCATACAGGGGGCTAAGATCGTTCAATAAGCATCAATCTCGCCCAAAGGCAAGTAAAATCAACAATCTCCCATTCAATATATCTACAATTTTCGAAACTCCTTTCTTATCTTTTATTAATGAAATCAACAGATGGCCTTGGATTATTATACATTTGGACCTTACAAAATTCGCTCCAAGGAAGTTTTCTACTCCACCCATCTTTCCTTTGCCATGGTCAACCTGCGTCCGGTTCTTCCTGGTACATTTTTCTTTTTGAATTTTGATTCTTCCCTGAGCGATTTCTTGAATAATGAGGCATGTTAGCTCATATGTTTAACCAAGAGCATTTTGTTTTGTTTTTCATGCTTTTTTGGATATTGTTATCATTGTGTTTGAACAAACGCTGGTAATAATTACCTTTTCTGACCGTGATTCGTTTATCTTTGTTTTGCAGGTCATATCCTTTTGTTTAATCAATGATTTGTTTGTTTTTGTTTATGACCAAGGTTAAATTTCCTAGTTTTTCTTTGAGTGCCTTCATTTTGTGATGAAAAGAAGGCGCAGTTACTTGGGATCAATGCCGCCCAATGCAGCTGTTTGACATTCTGAGACCCAATCCTTTCATCGACAAAAAAAAATTGGGTGTAAGCTTCCATTGTATAAATCATGGTCCCAAATTCTAACAACTTAATCTTTTAGGAAAATTGGTTGCTTGGTAATTAGTATGGTCTCAAGCTGAGTTCAATCTCACCGCATGTTTATTTATTTATCTCAAAGGAGGCTGTCTGGTATCATCACCAACCTGTCCATTTGTCTTTACCTTTGTGGGGTGCATTTGCGTGGGGGGCTTTTAAACTTTCGTGAACATTTTGACATTCTATTGACTCACCATATCAGATAGTGTCAGCATCACCAACCTGCCCATTTTTCTTTACCATTTTGGGGTGCATTTGGGTGGGGGCTTTTAAACTTTCATGAACATTTTGACACCCTATTGTACTGGGCACCACACACAGTGTAGGCCCAGTAAACGAGTTACTGCAGAAATGGGGGTAGAACCATACAACCAGGTATTTCACAAATTAAAAACTTTACATGCTAAAATGCCCTAAACATTGAGATTGATCTGCCCGCATGACAATTTGTGTACTATTTTTAACTCTTTTTTTTTTTTTTGTTGATAAACCATAATATAACCTTGTTACAATAATGCATATTATATACGTTTTGATGTTCCAATTGGTGAACTTGACATTATACACATGTGCTTATCTGCCCAAGGCGGGAAGTAAAGCGTTTTGCTGATCTCACTGCTGATGAGATTAGTGATTTATGGCTCACTGCACAGAAGGTTGGAAGTCGGCTTGAATGCCATCACAAGGCATCTTCCCTTACATTCACAATTCAGGTGAGTCTTTTACAAGTAGATTCTTCTTTGTTATTCTAATTTCAATTTTATTCACTGTTTCTCTCATTTCTCTGTTCTAGCATCTTTTATATTGGATATTCACTATGATGTATGCAGTGTAGTATGATTTTACCTCTCATTTTGGTGCTATTGGAAATTAAGAAAATCTTATTATCAGCGGCTGTCACCTTATCTTATATTTATGTATAACATGTATGGCCAGATTAGACAATGCTTTTTTGATAGGCAAGCAATAGGCATATATTCTTATTTATTTATACATATATTTTTAACATATATCGCCAGATTAGACAGCACTTTTTTGATAGGCAAGCAATTGGTATATATTGACCAGGCTAGACAATATTCTTACTTCATGTTTGGGTACTTCTTTTGATCTTAAGTTCTTAACTGCTTGATGTTTGTCAATACCTCAGGATGGACCCCAGGCAGGACAGACAGTACCTCATGTACATATCCATATCCTCCCAAGGAAAGTTGGCGATTTTGAGAAAAATGATGAGATCTATGATGCTGTAAGATACATTTCTGACAATTCTTGCAATGATGATTATTCCACTTAACCTTGAGCTGAATGAATCATTCTGTGATTAAAGATCCTAGGCAAACATTTTCTGATAAGAAAATAAGTAGTAATACTCATAGGTGCTTAGCAAGAGGAGGTACAGATATCCCCTGGTAATTAAATTGTTCCATTGTGCTTTATGCATATATCTTTTTCATTGGTGTAGATTTATCATCGTGGATATGAATGTTAAATATGATAACACCTTAGTCAGTAATGCGAGTGAAAATTATAAATAGCTACATTTTTTTGAAATCCAAAATATGTTCCATAGAAACCTCAATGACCATGAGATTGGAGATTCAACATTGCTTTCTCTTGAAAATTTAGTTTTATTCCCCACCCTTAATGATGAACTTAATTGGATAGGTTCGACTCTTTTTATTTGAAAGCTTTATCTCTTTTTTCTCTCCTGAAGGATGATTTGATGTTGGCTAAATTTAGTTGGAGATATGAGGTGCACCACTGCCTGCCAAATCAAAGTTTTTGCTCCCTATGTGTCAGGGTTCTCACCCTTTGGTTCTGTGATTGTACATCTTTTATTATCTATCAAAAAGGGCTTAGTCTTGGCTTGATTTAGACTTATTTGAAAGTTACTGTCAACAGTATGTTCTGGACTAAGAGACCTTATAGAGTTTCAACTTTTCTTCGTTGCCTCTCCCCTCATGGCCTTTTATAGTTTGTCTTTGTTATCCCATTTGTTCAATGGGCAGCCTCCAATTCGGTTTCCAGATACCCTATTACTTTCAGGTTTTGTAAGGGAGCTTGCAGCAAAATTCTTTAGCATTGTGTCTTGCTTGCTACTGATTTAGGTGATTTGAATTGGGAACAATGTTAGACATTAAGGATGGACAGAAATCTTTCATAGAGTTGAGGGATCATATTCTTGTGCTCTCCTTGGGTTTTCATAACCAAGGAGTTTGGTGGCATCCTTCTTAACTTAAATTTTGTTGGATTGGTGGGCTAGTTTGACTCCCCAAGCAGTAAACTTACTTTGAGTTCATATTTTTTTTGCTTCTAAGCTGGGGTTTACTTGGGGTATGGTGTTGTGATGTTTTTCATCTGAGGATATCCCATCCATCTTTGTATTCGATTTTTAATTCTTAATATATTCCCTCGTTTTTCATTGAAAATAACCGTGCCCATGCACCAATTGTGTTTTTGGGTCCAATTTTCTCTAATTACCCTATTCTAGTGGTTCAATTTGTATGTTCAAATTCTATGTAAAATATGAGCCATTCCATATCCATGAGGTACCCCTATGCTGTCTGCTTGTAATTGACCTATTTGCTGCTTGTCATGTGGTGTAGATAGATGAGAAGGAGAAGGAATTAAAGAAGAAGCTGGACTTGGATGAGGAAAGGAAGGATAGGAGCCCTGAGGAGATGGCTCAAGAAGCTGATGAATACAAAGTGCTTTTCTCTTAGGTATGTCAACTTGAAATGTGGCCCAACCTATGATTCGCATAGAGACACTTTTAAATTACCCCAGAGCTCCAGCCACAACTTAGCTGCAGATAAACATTGCAAGAGAGGAATTCATATTACTGTTCAATAAAAGTTTTAAGTACTGTTGATCGAAAGCTCTATGTTTGGTGTGAGTGGAAGATGCCTGTTGATATAATATGGCAAATTCTGTGTCTGCCGTTACAAGAGTGATGCCACTGTCATCATTGGGAACCCCCTGTCTTCATTTCATTTTTTACCAATGCATGGAACCATCTCTGATATTTGCTATGATTGGTTAACACATTTCTGGGTGCACGGAAAATGGATTGGGGAATGACTAGTTCCTGAAGTACTGACTGGATTTTTAGCTGGCTGTATCCTCTAGAATTCATGTTGGTCCCCTGACTCGTAATTTTCAGTGCAGATATAGTTCCTTCAAGTCAATTTTTTAGTGAAAATTTACTGCCTCTGATCGTTGTCTGGGACCTTGACTCATTATTTGTTATTATTTAGTAAAGGAAAAAAAAAAGAAATGTAGAGAAATCAGTTGACTTGCTTTCAGGGAAAAGAATTGCAGGTCCCAAATAGTTGCATTGGAAGAAGCTGGAGAGACAAGAAGTCCATGTTATAGAATGTTTTATGAAGGAAAATTCCGTGGCATCTCAAGGGGAGTCGCACTTTTTACAAGCTTAAATATTAAACTACTAAATGACTTCAATTAAGTTATTTAATCATATTAAGTCATTGAGTAAATTTATCAAATACCCATTAATTTTCTGTCGTCTTAGATTACATAGAACTTTTGTTGATTACAACTTCTAAGATCAAAGTCTAAATTCATAATTTCAATTTTATAAAGTCCGGATGCTCAGGGTTTAAATCAGACTTTTTTTAAGCGGTCTTTCTGTCTTTTGTTGTCATTTATCCAACAAGTCCGATGCATTGCCGAAGGATGAAACATGATTTCCAAAACAGTATGGAGGACTCTTTAATTCCACCTCGGCAAAAGTGGTTTGCAAAAGGTTTGTTTCTTATGGCTGCAGGCTGCCTGTCACATGGATTTGATTTACCAGCTTGTCGTCCAATTTCAAAGCATTGGCCACTGGTGCACTATATTGTATATGCCAAAAAAATAATCGACTGATGAGTTTTGGATCTAATTCATCATTTTGCCCATCTCAGACCTGTTTTAAAGAAAAGTATAAGGTATTGTAAACTTTACGACTATGTTTGATTTCCGAAAAATTTGAAGGCAAATATAAAAGAAAAAAACATAGAGAGAAAGAGTAAAAAAGGAAATAAAAAATGAAGAAAAACAAAAAATAGGTTCAAAATCAATTACTTATTTTTATATATTTCTTTAAATTTGTTTCACGTAGTTTTCTCTATTATATAAAGATTAAATAAATTTAAAATATATAAAATTTTAATTAATTTTAAATTTCTTTAAATAAATTTATAGTGAAATCAAATATAAGAAAACTATTTTTTTCAGTATTTTTTATTTTTTCAATACTTTTTGTAATCAAACATAATTTAAAAATTGAAAAGTTGAAAGTGAACGAGGAGATTGGGATTATTAAATAATGATATGCAAATAGATTAGATCCTATACATGCTACAATGGAGTTTAAAACCGTATTTATAAACTACTGTTTTAATATAAATTTGAAAATAAAATTTTTATTACAAATTCAAAAAACTCTGTTTTAAAATACAAATTTCAATTTTCGTACAAGTTGAATTTTCCAATTAAAGTTTCAAACTAATTTTAAAAATAAAAAATAATTACGTCACCAAAAGGGGGATTAATTAGAACAATCGATTCACAATGGCCTTAAAACTTCCATATTTTGATTTTATTGCCTAAAGGACCAATTGGATAACTCCGTTAAAAACAGAGACAAACGCGCCCTTGGGCATGCAGGGGCAAGGGAGGGGAAAGGGCGGGAAAAGGTCAGTGCATATAAAAGACTGCTACTTCCGGCTTCCGGAGTGGAGGGCTTTTCTCGATCTCTCTCGTTTGGGCTGTGGGTTGTGAATGCGAGCAGAGAAAATGGAGTCAACTCTCAAGGTTGGAAGGTCCCCTCCTTTTTTCTTTTTCTATCCTCTTCTTCATTGCTTTTTGGGTGCTTGTTTGAATTGATTGCATTGGTGAATGCCTAGTGCTATAGTAGGGCAAAAGCTTCATGTGGGTTTTGGTGCAGAGATACTTTGGATATTCTGGGTTCAGGCCTTATCAGAAGGATATCATTCAGAAAATCCTGGAGAGAAGAGACTCCTTGGTCGTTATGGCCACCGGAAGCGGCAAGTCTCTGTGGTGACCCCCCTTTCCCTGTTTTCCCAAATCCCTCATTCTGGATATTTTTGTTTTTTCCCCAACCCCTATTAATTAACTAATTTATTAATATAGCTATCAGCTTCCTCCTCTGATTTTGGGAAAGACTGCTATAGTGATAAGCCCTCTGATATCTTTGATGCAAGATCAGGTTCTTCCATTACTCTGTTCTCCTCATCTCCCCGCTTTTATCTTTGTTGCTTTGCCTATTCATCTTTTTCTTTTGTCTTGTATTCTTCAAATTTAAGGTCATGGCTTTAAAACAAAGGGGCATCAGAGCCGAGTTTCTTGCTTCTGCTCAAACTGATCCCACTGTCCACAAAAATGCAGAGAGTGGTACATTTCATGTTTTGTTCATGACCCCAGAAAAGGCTTGCTCCATTCCTGGCAGGTAAATTTCCACTCCTCATAAACTGTTAAATGGTATATCCAAAGTAAGTGGGCAATGTGGAGGTCGGTATTCATTACTTTTGTATGCTATATGTGGTGGTTTTTTAACTTTCACTTACAATGTCAACTGCTGTGCTGATTTATTTTTCCGTCACTGAAGCTTCTGGTCAAAGTTACTAAAGGTGGGGATTTGTCTATTTGCTGTTGATGAAGCACATTGCATATCTGAGTGGGGCCATGATTTCAGGTTACTGATGCTTCATTCTTTTTCTTTTACATTAAATAGTCCTAGTTCATTACTTTCTAGTGGTTAAGATGCTACATGAATGAACAAAAATTCTTGGGAGTGTTTATGCATGTGCATGCTGGTGAACACATGCCACTCGGCAGCACCTTTTTTGATGGTTATGGGATTTAGTTTGGACAACTCAAATGGAATGCTGTTTGATCGTGTCTTCCAAATATATGACTGTAAATTGGTTTTTTACCTTACTTGTCTTGTGTTGCTCTGGTGACTACGGAAACTAGTTTATTGGTATTCTTGGGTCCCCAACCTGTTCCAATACCTATATATTCCCCATCTGATGATCTCTTTTATTGGCTTAACCTGGGTAACCCCTTACATTCTCTTCATTAGAAACATTACCTGTACTTGCACCTGTAATTGGTCTTTAAAAATCAGTTCAATTCATTCAGCAGTCTCCCAGTTATTTGAAATTATTTCACAAATGTTGTCACTGTCCTGTTCTATCTTAACTCTTAGTTTAAATTATGAGTCACTTGTATTTTCCTGAGCAGTTCCTAGAATTATGGACACATTGATGTGGGAATCACAATGCTGTTCTATTCTTATTCTTTTCAATTGCGTACAATATTCATAATCTCCTCTTCATCGTTGTGCCTTCTATGTTTCCTTTTCATCAAATTTTTCTAAAGAATTATTATTTTTTTATCTTCACAGGATGGAATACAAACAGTTAGACAAGTTACGTGCTATTCTTTTAGATGTTCCATTTGTTGGCTTAACTGCAACTGCTACCCAAAAGTAAGCACCTTTTCCTTTTTTACAAAGTTAGTTTATTAGCAACTATTAAATTTTGAACCTTTGGTGGTTAGATATGAGTTATTAACATTACTGTGATTGAATTCTAAATTGTAAATCTTCAGAGAGAGAGAGAGAGAGAGAGAGAGAGAGAGATCAGTATCCCTACAACTGAATATGAAATTGTAAATCTTAAAGGTTTATTGGATTAGTAGAAATGAAAAACTTGTTAGTATTAATGTAATCAGGATCAAAATCTTGATGTTTGATGGAAATGTTGGTGGTATGATTTTACGAAAATATCGGTAAAAATGAAAAAATCATGTAACTTAACAAAAAAAATGAAAGGATGCAACTTTTAGAAATGATAAGACGATGAATAATACACAAACTAAACTGATTTTTTTTAATTGTCTAACAAAGTTTCATTACACACATAACTTTTTAATCAATTTATAAATTTAAATCTTTATTCCTAAAAGCTTTACTTTGGTGCTTTTACAACTTTAATTTCAAGAAATTTGGAATAATACAAACATTCTATTTATACTATTAACAAATTATTCTTCAATTATGAATATTTATTAATAAATCCTTCATTTTAAAAACACTATGTTTTTACAACTTTATATTTACAAATATCATCTGTTTGTAGCATACATTTTTTTTATTATGTGTTCATAGCATCAAAGTGCTCCAAGCGCCAATCAAGGTTAAATGCCAAAGACAAGAAAACATACATTGTATTCATTTTTCCCAGAAGGGAAAAGGTTTCTTGATAATCACTCATAGATTTGAGTATAGTCTTTAGCTACCAATCTTGCTTTATATTTCTCTAAAGATCCATTAGTTTTTGTATTTAACCGTTAACTCCCATGTACACCCCACTGGTCTTTTTCCCTGTGGAATATCAATAGCTTCCCATGTTTGGTTTTTATTTAGTGCCTCCATCTCCTCATTCATGGTCTTTTTCTGGTTCTTATCTCTAAGTGCATCATGTAATGCTTGGTGAATGTCAAGGGAGTTCAATCTAGTGAGAGGAGTTTGTGTGTATGGGATAATTTTTCCAAGGATATGAGGTGAGACATAGGATATTGAGTGCACTTCTTGGTTCCTTTTCTAATGGCAATAGGGGAAGAAGGAAGAAAGTTCAGCACTGTGTTGGCTTGGATTCTTGAACTTGCATTAGGTTCAGGAACTGGCACTTTTCTCCTAGAGTAAACTCGAGGTGGCTGCGCAACAATGGGACCAGACTTGACAGTTGCAGGAATGACAGTTTTAGACTCAAATTCAATGGGAATAGCAGCTGGAATTTCTAGGACAGTTGCTGGAATTTTTGGGGCAATTTTTGGAATTTCTGGGATAGCTGTTGTAGTAGTGGTGGTGGCTTCAGACTCAGTTGTAGAAGAACTTGATGGGCCGTTTGGAAAGTCAAGTAGGAAAAAATCCTTGTCTTCCATAGATGATGACGGCTCCCTTGAAGGTAAGGATGTTGAAAGAAAGGTTTGAAATTGGTTTTCAACCATAGAATAAAAAAGCTTAAAGAGTTTTGCAACCTCAAATTTAAAGTTCATTAGATAAAGCCAACATAGGCACATGTGATCATCAATAAACATCACAAACCATTTTTCCCCAATTAAAGTAGTAATCCTAGAAGGACCCCAAACATCACTATTATCAAATAAAAAGGCTTTGAGGCACAATACAATATTGTTTTATAAGAATTGTGATGGCTTTTGGCCAAAAAAAAAAACAAGTCTCACAATCAAAAGAAGTACAATCCAATCCTTTAAAGAAACCTAGAAACAATTGTTTTAAATAAAAAAAACTAGGATGTCCTAATCTATTATGTCATAGTATTATTTGATCATGCATAGGGATTGAACAAACACTACCAATAAAACCCTAAGCTTGTTTATTCTCAAATCGGTTGTCATCAAAATAGTAAAGATTGTTGATCATTCTAGCACTATCAATCATTCTAGCACTGCCAATCATCATCCCTGAGTTTTAATCCTAGAATCCACAAAGAGAGGCACCAAAAAGAACTTGATAATTAGAATCCTTAGATAAACGACTTACGGATAAGAGATTACAAGAGAATTTTGGGACATGTAAAACAGATTGTAAAGCAATTTTATCAGACAAACGAATAGAGCCTTGGCCAACAATAGAACATAAGCTTCCATCTGCAATACTTACTTTTTTATCTCCAGAACAAGGTGTATAAGAGATAAACAAATAAGACAGATCAGTCATGTGGTCAGAGGCACCTGAATCTATGATCTAAGGTGTAGATAATGAAAGAGAATATGCACACGGTAGGCTACCTGATTGAGTTAGAGATGTTATAGGAGTATCAAGAGTTGACGGAACGGGTTTCAATAATTGTAGTAGTTGGTCGAATTGTTCTTTGCTCAATGAGGGTGTCTTGGCAATATGAGCTTTAGCAAGGGTATGATTAGAGTTGCCTTGCCTATTAGTCTTCCATTCAACAGGCTTCCAATTAGTTGGCTTCTCATGTAGTTTCGAGTAGGTTTCATGAGTGTCGCATGGTTTATTACAATGATCGCACCAAATTTTTGGCTTGTCATTTGAACAACACTAGTTATTAGGATAGCAAGAAGCAATAGTGCCCAGTAAGGCTAAGTTTTCCACAAGTCCAAAGAGCTTTTTCCCAAGCATAACATTCCTCCTGCTTTCCTCATGGCGCACTTCAGAGAACACTTCATCGAGAAAAGAGAGAGGTTACTGATCAATGATTCTACCGCGAACTTTATCATACTTGACATTAAGCCCAACTAAAAATTTAAGTATCTGTGAACTTTCTACCATCTTCTTAAAATAGTTACAATCATCTGGATTTTTCCAATCATAATCATTGAATAAATCAAGACCACATCATAAATCCCTGAGCACGTTAAAATACTTGGTAACTAAATTATCATCTTGACGAATATCTCCAAATTTGAGATGTAACTCATAGATTTGGGACTAATTCCCAAGGTTTGAATGCATATGAGTAATATTGTCCCAAAGAGCTTTGGCAATAGTATAGCACATATAGGGGTTAGTATTGTGAGTCAGTTTATGCATTCTCCTTGTGAGGTGCATTTGGAGGCTGTTTATTGAGTACTAAAGTATCTGGAGGGAACTTCAAGGAAAGGTCTATTCTTCAAGAAGAATGGAGGTAGGAGCATAAAAGCCTTTACAGATGTAGATTGGGCTGGTTCACTAAACGATTGAAGGTTGATGTCAAGATATTGTACCTTTGTTTGGGGGGATTTGGTGACTTGGAAGAGCAATAAGCAATCTTTTGTCGCTAGGAGCAGTGCAGAGGCTGAATTTAAAGCTCTGACCCAAGGGATTTGCGAGCTATTGTTGTCGAAGCTAGTGTTAGAAGAATTAAAAGTTTCAAATGGTGATGTAATCCCTATGAGAAAGAAACAATTCCTTTGAAGATGATGAGAGACTAGAGGTTTGAAGTGGAGAGAAAGGCTTTCCGGGTGAAGTTTGAAGGCTTCAATGGAGGAACGTGGATTTCAATTACAGAGAGAAGCCCAGGATTTGTTGTGTCCTTGGGTTTTGGAGAGGAGGAGATGGATTGACTGTTGGAGCACTTGAAGAAAGCTGTGGAATTGGAGCCTTCTAGGGGTTTTATTCGGAAGATAAGGGGCAAGAATAGGACTCATTTGATGGAGACTTGTTTCAATAGCAAAGGGAGATTTATAAAAATTACAGAAATCGTTGAAAGGAGAAGATCATTAGTTCTAATTGTTCCTGAGGGTGTTAAAGGTTATGGATGGGATACCCTTAGGAAGGCGATTTCTTCAGTCCAAGACTTGTCTGTTCAAGCTGTAAGAGCCACGAAGGAAGTGTTTAAAGAGTCTCTGATGAATAAAGGTCTGTACAAAGAAGGGTGGACCTATGCAGGTGTGGTTGCAGAGAAGGGACCTAGGAATGGAGTTATGATGCCGATTGGTAAATGGGCAAGAGCCGTAATCTGTGAAAGTAAAGTGAAAGTTTTAGATTGGTGCGAAGTAGGAAAAGCTACAGCGAGGATGATGGGTATGAATGGTATGGTGTCTGTAACCCCTTTTTCTGATTACAAGGGCTGTTTTTTCGTGGATTCTGTAAAGAGAGCCAACTGGTTTCAAAATCAAGGGAGCGTAACAGTGAGGGGAGAGGTAGTTGCTCTGAGGAGATGGGCGCCAAAAGAGAACTCTGTTGTTTTTGGAAAGTTTAGAAGGGGATGGTTAGAACTCAGAGGCCTTCCCTTTCATCTGTGGGACGAGGTTCAACTGAGATTCATTTTGCAGAAGTGGGGAAAGGTCACGAAGGTGGCTCGGGAGTCTCTGAAGCTCGTAGATTTGACGAAGGTGAAGTTGTGGGTGGAGATGCTCCCAAACGTAGTGTTACCAGCGCTGCTAGAGGTGGAAGATAGAGACTGTTCTTTTACGGTGGCAGTTACAGTCACCGGAGAAGCTGCAGGAGACGATCTTCTCAGGCCGGAGTCAACCCGCAACAAGGACGAGCTGATGTCAGAGGAAGGTTGCGTCTTTCAGAAGCCAAAGGTCGTTGAAGAGCTACGAGCTACTGCTAGGGACAATGAGTGCCATAGATGGAGGCCTCGTCATCGTTCCCGTTCTCGCTCTTCAGATTCAAATTTGGCGTCTAAAATGGAGAAAGGAAGGGGAGGGAGAGCTTTGGGCCCATCGTCGAGAATTGCTATCGGGCCAACAAAACCAGACGCCTTTTTTAAGGCCCGTTTGAATAGGGCCCAGGCTGGAGAGAAGTGTTGTGGGCCTCCCGCGGGGCTAGCCCAAGAAAAAGGAATAGACCTTTTTAATGGTGGCCCAGCAGAGTCTTCGTCCTCGAAGCACCAGAGATCAGGACCTTCTGCAAATAAGGAAGAGCCGATTGCTCTTCTCCAATAGTCGCCAAAGATGAAAAGCTCCCCAGTCTTCGCAAGGCGAAAGGCGAGAAGCTGGCCGCCGAGCCTAAAGGTGTCGCCGTCTTCCCCAAAGCGTAACCTAGAAGGGGATGGCTCATCGGAAGTAAATCGAGCCTATCTGAGGGGAAGACCAGTCCCCAATAAGGAAGTTCTCCTTCTTGCTCCAGAATCCTTCCAAGTTTTCACCTGGGAGACAAAGGGAGATGAAGGGAGTTCGCGTTGCTGCTGGAACAAGGTGCGCCATCCTTTCTCGGCCCTTTTTGCGCAGGGTCTTCCTTTGGTTGGGGCTTTTGAACCTTCTCCTCTTCCCGTCTCCCCTGTTTCTTCAGTTCTTCCTTCTCGATGTCAGCCTTTTCTGTCGACTCCGGTGGAGTCAAGCTTTGCTTCCCATCATGGCCATGTTTTGAATTCTCCTATGATTGAGCTCAGTCGTCATGTTGGAGTGTCCTGTCCTGAAGGTGTGGCGGTTCTTGTAGAAACCTCTAATCAAAATTTCAAAGACTGCCCTTTCTCTAAGGAAACACTTAGTAGCCCAGAGAAGCTTTATGTCTCAGACAAGGTTGCGTCCCCAGAGCCAGAATCTCCCACTATCCCGTTGGAAGGCTTTCAGGTTGAGGGCCTCACGCCTAGGAAAATGGTCAAGGTGCAGTCGGTTTTGGATAGTCTAAGGATTAGAATTGTCAAAGATAATGGAAAAGGTGTGCAAGTTGAGAGTAAGTGTACTCCATTTGCGGATAAGGTTTATTCCAGAAGGAAAAGGAAAAATGATTCTGGTACCTGAGGACAAGATTAGGTTTGCTGCTGGTTGTGCTGGGCTGTTTTTGTTTACATGAAGATTTTAAGTTGGAACACGAGAGGATTACGCTCCAAAAAGAAAAAGAGGACAATTAGAAGGTTTTTAAGTTCTCAAAGTCCAGATGTGGTGATGCTTCAGGAAACGAAGAGAGACATTTGGGACAGGAGGTTTGTGAGCAGTGTCTGGAAAGGTAGAAGTATGGAGTGGGCTGCCCTTCCTGCTTGTGGGGCTTCAGGGGGGATTGTGATTTTGTGGGACTCAAATAAGTTCAAGTGTACAGAGAAGGTGTTAGGATCTTTCTCTGTAACTGTGAAGTTGGATTCTAGTGAAGAAGGGTCTTTTTGGTTAACTTCAGTGTATGGCCCGAATAAGGTTTTGTGGAGGAAGGACTTTTGGTTGGAGCTTCAGGACCTTTACGGTTTGACATTCCCAAAGTGGTGTGTAGGAGGGGACTTTAATGTTATCAGGAGGATATCTAAGCAGATGGGTGACTCTAGGTTAACTCTCAATATGAGGTGTTATGACGAGTTTATAAGGGAGAGTGGCTTGCTAGACCCCCCTCTAAGGAATGCGGCTTTTACTTGGTCAAACATGCAAGCTGCTCCTATTTGCAAGAGATTGGATAGGTTCTTGTTTTCCGCTGAGTGGGATTCTTTCTTCTCTCAGAGTTTTCAAGAGGCGCTTCCTAGATGGACCTCAGATCATAGCCCAATTTGTTTGGAAACCAATTCCTTAAAATGGGGTCCGACCCCTTTTAGGTTTGAGAATATGTGGTTGCTCCATCCTGAGTTTAAGGAGAAGTTTAGGGATTGGTGGCAAGAGTGTTTGGTTGAAGGTTGGGAAGGCCACAAGTTCATGAGGAAATTAAAGATTGTTAAATCAAAGTTGAAAGAATGGAATAGAGTGGCCTTTGGAGATTTAAGAGAGAGGAAAAACCTCATCCTCTCAGACTTAGGAAGAATTGATCTAATTGAACAGGAAGGGAATTTGAATTCTGATTTGGTATCAGAAAGGAACTCAAGAAGAAGGGAGCTGGAGGATGTGCTATTAAAGGAAGAGGTTCAATGGAGACAAAAATCTAGGGTCAAATGGATTAAAGAAGGGGATTGCAACTCTAAGTTCTTTCATAGGATGGCCACTGGAAGGAGAAGCAGAAAATTCATTAAGTCTCTGATTTCTGAGAGGGGGGAGACTTTAAGCAACATTGAGGTTATCTCAGAGGAGATTGTAAATTTCTTTGGAAAACTTTATTCCAAACCTGAAGGTGACACATGCAGGATTGAAGGTGTGGATTGGGTCCCTATTCAAGAAGAGAGTGCAGTTTGGCTGGATAGGCCTTTTTCAGAAGAGGAGGTCCGAATGGCAGTGTTTCATTTGAATAAGGAAAAAGCCCCTGGTCCTGATGGTTTTACTATTGCAGTTTATCAAGAGTGTTGGGATGTGATAAAAGAGGATCTTATGAGGGTGTTTAGTGAGTTCCACACCAATGGGGTAATAAATCAAAGTACAAATGCAACTTTCATTGCTATGGTGCCCAAGAAAAGCCAAACTTTTAAAATCTCAGATTATAGACCTATTAGCTTGGTTACAAGTTTATATAAGATAATAGCTAAGGTCTTATCAGGGCGTTTACGCAAAGTTCTTCACGAAACAATTTCTGACTTTCAAGGAGCCTTTGTTGAGGGGAGACACATTTTGGATGCTGTCTTGATAGCCAATGAAGTGGTGGATGAGAAAAGAAGGTCAGGGGAGGAAGGTGTAGTCTTCAAAATTGATTTTGAAAAGGCCTATGATCATGTGGATTGGGGCTTCTTGGATCATGTGCTTCAAAGAAAAGGATTCAGCCAGAAATGGAGATCTTGGATAAGGGGTTGCTTGTCATCATCAAGTTTTGCAATCTTAGTTAATGGGAATGCAAAGGGTTGGGTGAAAGCCTCTAGAGGCTTGAGACAAGGAGACCCCCTTTCTCCTTTTCTTTTTACTTTAGTGGCAGATGTGCTAAGTAGGTTGATGATCAGAGCAGAGGAAACTGGACTAACTGAGGGGTTCTTGGTGGGGAGGGATAGGACTAGAGTGTCTATGCTACAGTTTGCAGATGACACCATCTTTTTCTCTAAAGCCTCTTTGGAACATCTTCAAAATCTTAAGATTATTCTGTTGGTTTTTGGACAAGTTTCTGGTTTAAAAATCAACTTAGAAAAAAGCTCCATTTCAGGTATTAACATTGGGCTGGAGCTGTTGTCTAATTTGGCCTTGGTTTTTGAATGCAGAGTGTCAGAATGGCCTTTGTCTTATCTAGGCCTTCCATTGGGAGGGAACCCTAAGACAATAGGTTTTTGGGATCCGGTGGTTGAGAGAATCTCGAGGAGATTGGATGGTTGGAAAAAGACCTTTTTGTCTTTGGGAGGGAGGATAACTTTAATTCAGTCTTGTCTATCTCACATCCCTAGTTACTTTCTATCCCTCTTTAAAATCCCAGCTTCAATTGCCTCAAAAATTGAAAAGATGCAAAGGGATTTCCTTTGGTCCGGGGCGGGGGAAGGGAAGAAAGATCATCTCATCAGATGGGATGTTGTTAGTAGGCCAAAGGAGTTGGGAGGTTTGGGCTTTGGGCTTTGGGAAGACTTTTATGAGAAATATAGCCCTATTAGGGAAATGGCTTTAGAGGTTCCCTAGAGAAAGGAATGGTTTTTGGCATAAGGTTATTGCAAGTATATATGGGACACATCCCAATGGATGGGACGCCAACATGGTGGTTAGATGGTCTCACAGATGTCCTTGGAAGGCTATTGCTCAAGTTTTCCAGGATTTTTCCCCGTTTGTTCGCCTAGTGGTGGGCAATGGGGAGAGAATTCGTTTTTGGGAAGACCTCTGGAGGGGAAACCAAACTTTATGTTCTCAATTTGCTGATCTTTATAGAGTCACTTCTGTGAAAAACCTCTCTATTTCAGATGTACTTGGCAACTCCTACCCACTGTCTTGGAATTTTAATTTCCGTCGCAATCTAACTGATTCAGAAATTGAGCTCCTTCAGAGCTTAATGCTCTCCCTTAGTTCAGTGCGTCTTTCTCCTTCTTTGGCAGATTCAAGAGTGTGGTCTTTGTCTTCGTCAGGCTTGTTTTCAGTGAGATCTTTTTTCTTGGCCTTGTCAAAAGTCTCTAATCCTATCTTGTTCCTCCCAGCCAAGTTTTTGTGGAGTTCAAAAGCCCCCTCAAAGGTTAAGGCCCTCGCTTGGGTAGTAGCACATGGGAAGGTAAACACCAATGACAAGTTGCAATTGAGAAGACCCTACAAATCCCTTTGTCCTCAATGGTGCATTCTTTGCAAAGAAAATGGAGAGTCGATTGACCACCTTTTTCTTCATTGTCCAGTTACCATTGGACTCTGGCACAAGTTGTTTAATCTAGCAGGGTTGGTTTGGGTCCCTCCAAGGAGTTTTGTGGACATGTTGGTAATTGCTTTTAAAGGATTGGGGAACTCTTTAAGAGGAAAGACACTTTGGCAAATTGCGTGTCTTACTTTGGTTTGGATGGTGAGGCAAGAGAGAAACAACAGGATCTTTGAGGAAAAAGGGAGATCGGAAGAGATTTTATGGGATTTGATTTTGTTCTACTCCTCTCTTTGGGCTTCTTGTACTACAGCTTTTAGAGGAGTTCCTCTAAGTGTTTTACAGCTCAACTGGATTGCGGTGTGCGCGTCTTAAGTTTGAGTTGTGGGGGTTTCTCTTTGTTTTCAGTTTCTTATTGTTGGGTGTTTCTTCTTTTGATCAATTTGTGTAGGAAGGACCTCTCATCCTTCCCTTGGTTTCTTTTGTATTTCTCCTTTTTCTTGTATCTTTTCTTCTATCAATATATTTTTCTTCGTTTCTGATAAAAAAAAAAAAAATAGTATAGCACATGTAATTCTAGCTGATCTCCTTCTCCATGGAATTTACCAACCATGCCATGATCATGGTGTTCTCTGCATCCCAAGTGGCATAGTTGGGGTTAGTGTTCATTGGTCCTTTAGTGTCACCAGTCAAATAACCAATTTTGCCTCGACCCTTAATGTATATTCGAACAAATTGTGACCACTTGAGAAAATTGTTCTCATTAAGGCGGATTGTGGTGATTTGGACAAAGTGGGAATGAGAATCGAATGTAGGTAATTTTGAGGGATTGGAACCAGTGGTAATGGAAGGAGTGGATTTGAAAATTTCTGACATGGTAAAGAGATAGCAACAGAAACGAAAAGGGAAGAAGAACAAAATCGGAAAGAATGGCAAGAAAAAACTAGGGGAATAGCTAATTAAGTCGACTTTGATATCATCTAGAATAAGGTAAAAAATGTCATATATTAATTGAATAAGGAAAGGAAACACTCTTCCTTTTATAAATAAGCTACAACAAATCAAACTAAATCTATATATGTACACCCAAATTTCTAGGAACAAAACAAAATCTCTAAATTTAAAATATACAACAAATTATCATTAAAAAAAACAATAAATTATCCCTAAAAGACAGGTATTATTTGTATCCATGGATGTCACATTTGCTGAAAAACAACCAAAATAAGTATTCTTCAGATTGAAAATGGAATAGAATTTTATAGTGATTGTTTAGTTGATTTTTTGCTAGAAAAAGATATTTTATATAGATCAACTTGTTGGGACATTACTCAAGAAAATGGAATTGCAGAACGTAAAAACAGACATTTACTTGAAGTTGATAAAGCTCTTATGTTTCATATGAATGTTCCTACATATCTTTTGGGGAATGCAATTTTAACAAGTGGTTTTATAGCAAGTATTCTCCATCTCAGTTCATCTAGGGTTTTATTTAATCCCAAAAAAAATTTAAAAATCCTCTCTTTTTCTTCATCTTTTTTATATATATTTGAGGCTACTCTTGGAACAACTAACCTTATCATTAAAAAGATCAAGTTGTTGCCAAAAATGATTCAATATTGAAATATCAAGTGACAGTAAGGTTTCCTTACTGTGGGTCATGAATCATACCTTTAACTTTGAATAGTTGTGAAGCATTCTCATTGTTGGAGTAGGATTACTTTGCTGCATCCCAAATCTCTTTAGCTGTTTTATAGTACGTGAAGTCAACACCAGTCTCATCAGTCATGGAGTTGATGAGCCATGACATTACCATGCTATTCTCAACCTTTGAAATCTTGTAGTTCAGATCGGTTGTGGATGGAGCAGTAGTCAAACCAACGAGATAATCATCCTTGCCTTTCCTACATATGAACATCAAAATAGATTGCGACCGCTCTATGTAATTCTGGCTGTTCAACTTGTGTCCAGTAATCGGTTAGGCTGCTGCTAATTTGAGGAGAAGGAACAATATTTTCAGATCCGGACGATACCTTCGAGATTGACCCGTCTTTTCTAGTAGGCATACCGTATTTTGCCATTTGAATATGGATATTTTTGGTTTTGGCTCTGATACCAACAGAATTTAGAGAGGAAAACTCTAAAATTTCATTGATAATTCATGCCAAATACAAGAAAGGGATATATATATATATATATGTATATTTTTTTTTTGATAAGTAAATACAAGAAAGGGATATATAGAATACACGATTATAATAGCTGTGAAAAGATCCCTATAAAATTTGTGCAACTAATCCCTTAAAATTAGGGATTTACACAGTTAAATCTTGAAAACAAAAATACGGCCAGATCTCATCTTACTTGAAAGTCATATATTTAGAAAAATTAAACTAAATATCTCCTAATTAAATACTACAATGGGTCAACCAAATCTGGTCATTAAAACCGAATTTCCACAATTTCATTTAAGAAGAATTGAATAGTGGGTTAGTATGCACTGCTACATATCTACAAGAAGTCTACTAGCTTTCATATTGACCAATGTACTTGCAACTTGTTATTTTCAAGCAATTACAAGCAACTGCGAATGAATAACACCTATTCAGTAGCTTGAGGGGACATCTCAAAGAATTTGTACAGCCTATATGGGTTAAATTGGATTTTACTGATCGTATAGGCTGTAAAATATTGTAAAATGAAGTTATTTCCTTATTTGTATGGTTCACTAACCTTATCCCTGTAATTCGTTATTTACTCGACTGGCAATAGGATGTTTTTCCTTTTTATTTTTACTTGTAATCCCTATATATTTGATGTATTTCATTCCTCAATGGAGAGAAAGGAAAAAACCAATTCTTCTTCTAATTTTCCCACATATAGCATTTTTCTGCTGTAAATAAAACTAATTTTCACATTTTTTAATCACAAGAGGAACTTTTTTCCATGACCAAGATAGAAAACTTGATTGACATTTTTTGTGTTTTGCAATTAAGACAATTTTTTTTTTCATAATATGAAACCTCTTTTCCATGATCAAAATAGCAAACTAGAAGAAAACTAGAGTAGATAGATTTTTATTGCAAATAAGATATATTGTAGGATAGGATGAGTAATGAAAAGAATTAGGCTTGGAAAAGAGGTAAAAAAAAACTTAAAGTTGTAAGATTTCTAAAAATTATTGCGTCTTTCTTTTAGTGTTTAGTCAGGTCTTTATGACTTGATTTATTAAGCCATGTTCAGGTAAGATGATTTTCTTAAGTGGCAACTAATTTACATTATCAATTGATCCAAAAGGGTGAGACCACTTATTTTTTTAGTTTAAAAATACTTAAAATCTCAGCAGACAAGCCTTTGCTTTGCTTGAGATTTTATTGGTGAAGTAAGGGTCTTAATGGTTTTTCTTTTTATTTATTATTTCAGGGTTCGAATGGACATTATTAATTCTCTAAAGATGAGAGATCCTAATGTTTTCATTGGATCATTTGATCGTAAGAATCTCTTCTATGGAGTCAAATCTTTTATTCGCAATTCCCAATTTATGGATGAGTTTGTGAGGGAAATCTCAAAATTTGTGGCTAGTTCTGACTCTACCATTATATATTGTACAACAATCAAAGATGTTGAGCAGGTGCACTTTTTGTATTTCATTGCATTCGAGTTCACTTTAGTTCTTGCAATTGATGATATTTCTTTGTGTGTGAGTACTTTGTGCACATGTGTGTTGTTTGAAGACCATTTGGGTACCTAGTGCTGTTAAGAGTTTTGGTTGACTTGTCTGACATTTTGCATAACATATCTTAGATTTACAAGTCACTTCAGGAGGCTGGAATAAAGGCTGGAATTTATCATGGTCAAATGGCTAATAGTGCTCGTGAAGAATCCCACAGGTTTTTCAGCTCTTTTTGTTGATAGATATTTGAATGATTCATTGTTGTCTCCATACCCATTAAATGTTATCACTAATTCCATGTTTGTGATTACATCATTGTATGCCTTGTTGAAGTATAATTTTCCTTAGTTTCCTATTTTTTTTTTAGGATTTGTGCTTGTGAATTGTGATCACCTATGTTGGCCTCTTGTCCTTTTTTAGGACATTTTCATTGCTGGATCTACATAGGATTCTTCTCTTGAGTTGGTTGAAATAAAAATATCTCGTAGTCTTCAATTATTTGAAAAAAGCATGTTATGATATATATTAGTACTGGTTGACGGGATAGGATAGAATGTGTATATCCTAAGATATCATATCTCATCTGATATGAAATGCATATCCTAGGATGTGATTTCAATTGGATATGATGTCTGTAGATATTATATCCAATGGACATGATATCTTAAGGTAGTATATCCAATAGGATTTGTTATGTTATGTTTATATTTAGTTTGTGAAATGAATAAAAAAATAATATTGAATATATATATTATTTTTCAATATTTAAAAATAAAAATTATATTACACTCCAATATTTTTTATTTAAAAGAAATGAAATTTCTCTTACATTAAACAACATTCATGATGAAAATTTTTTAAACTTTATGAGTAAATTTTTTTTATATTATGTTATTCAATATATAATAATAAATAATACATATATTAATATTATTTTACAATATTTTTTTTTAGTTCTTCTCACAAATTTAATTTTATAATAAGAAAAATTATTTTTATTTTTTTGATAGATAAAGAGAACATATATTAATAAGAGAAATGTCAAAAAAGTGCTCAAAGTACATAGAGAGTATAAAATAGGCGACTAAGATGCGATCAAAAAATCAAAGAGGGACAACAAAAACAATACCCCTCGATAAGGCCCTATCAAATCCACGAAATTTACAATAGAAGAAGGGCCAAAAACTATAAATGAATTGGACCTTGCCCAAAGATTACATAGAAAATTCATTTTTTTTGAAAAAAGGAAGCAATTTTGACTCAACTCACAATATCAATCTTAATAAAAAACTATTTTCCCTTTAAAAAAAAAGTTGTGACTCCAGGTTTTTTTTATAAAATACAGTTTTTCACTTAAAAAACAAGCCTTCCATTGGTTGGGGACGCATGTGAAGAATGCAGGTCCATACCCAGCTCCAAATACTTGTACAAGGATTTAACAAAAAATTTTCCATCCTTCACCCTTGTCCACACCAACTCATCCTCCTCCCCCAACACACCTTCCACCCTTGCAACCTCAAGATGAATCGTTCCACAATATCCACTTCCCAATCATTAAGTCGCCTAGAGAATTCGGGCGCCTAACAACCCTCATCAGATGAAGAGAACCAAACCTCCTCCACTTAAGCCTCCTTGGGGGTGGTGTGTACAAATAAAGAGGGAAAATATATCCTTAACGATTTGTTTCCGCACAACTTGTCCGTTCAAAATCTCACCCTTCTCCCATTGTCCATTGAATAAGCAACTCTACTACTCAAAATGTCCCAATCCTTGCAAATGGTTTTCCATAATCCTACCTTACACCCATCTCTCACTTCTTGATATCACCACTCGCCATCTTCTTCCCCATATTTACCGCTGATTACTTTTTGTTAAAAGGTCCCCCCTTTCCTCCACATAACACCACCTCCACTTGCAAAGCAAGGCTTTATTGAAGGATGATAAATTTCTCATCCCCAAACCTCCTTTTCTTTTGTTTGAGCATACAATGACCTACTTTACCAAATGAGGTTTTCGTTCCATGGCCCCTCCTCCCCGGAGAAAATCCCTTTGATTTTGCTTCAACCTCAGCTTGAGTGTCCTCGGGATACAAAAAAAAGGATGTAAAATAAATAGGCATGCTAGAAAGGGTGCTACAGATCAGTACAAGTCTTCCTCCTTTGGAAATGTATTGACTTTTCCATGACACTAGTCTTTTATGAAACCCCTCCTTTAAACCGTTCCAAACCGAAACAGACTTAAAAAGAGTACCTAACAAAAAACCCAAGTATGAAGAGGGGAGGGCATCGAACTTGCACCCAAAACTCTTAACCCAATTCTTCAACATTCTTCACTCTCCTTAAAGGAATTAGCTCTCTTTTCTCCAAATTAACTTTCAACCCAGAAATGGCTTCAAACCACATAAGCAATCAACATAAGTATGTCAACTGATCCTAAGACGGCTCACAAAAAACTGAAGTGTCATAAGCAAATAACAAATGTGAGACTTCCACCCCTTTCCCACTTTTACTTCTCACCACCAATTCTATAAGAAACCACCAATCTTAGCCTTCTTAAGCAAGCAATTGAGGGCTTCCATGACAGTCACACATAAATAGGTAGAGAAGGGATCCCCCTGTCTCAAGGCCCGAGAACTTCGAAAGAATCACGATGGAGAACTGTTAACAAGGATCGAAAAGCTTACAGTAGAAATACACCATTTGATCCACTTGATTTATTTTTCACCAAAACCAATCTTATTAAAAACTAGTAGCAAGAAATTCCAATTGACATGATTGTGGGTCTTCTCAATATCCTTTTTGCAAATCAGACCACAAACATTGCTCTTCAACAACGGGTCAATGGCCTCATTAGCAATCAAAGTTGCATCGAGAATTTGTCTCTCCACAAAAGCATTATGGGAACAAGACACCACCTTACCCACAACCTTCTTTAATCTATTTGTTAGCACTATAGCTAACAACTTGTAAAGGCTACCCACTAAGCTTATAGGCCTAAATTCCTTAAGATCTTTAGCTCTTCCTTTCTTTGAAGAACCATGAAAGAAGCATTCAAACTCTTCACAAATCTGCCATGCTCATGAAAGTCCCTAAAGAAACCTATCACCTCATGCTTCACAAAATCCCAACCGAATTGCCAAAACGCCAAGGAAAAACCATCCGGGTATGGAGCTTTATCTCCATTGAGATTCGAGAGGGCTTTGAACACTTTGTCTTTAGAGGGGGCCTTTAACAAAGTTGCCTCATCAGTGCTTAAAACATCAAAATCCAACCCTAAACAACTGGGATGCCAGTCCTCATTTTCAGACAAAAGAGATTGAAAAGCTTGGACCACCTCATCTTTAATCTCACTCTTCTCAATGACCTAATGTCCATTTATTTTGATCCTGACCAGGGAGTTCCTTCTCATATGGGTGTTAGCCATTTTATGAAAGAAACTTGTGTTTTTTTCCTCCTCCTTCAACCATATCTCCCTTGATTTTTGTCTCCAAGAATCTTCTTCCAAAAGAACCCACTTCTTGAACTCCTCCCTAGCCAACTGCCTAACATTTTGCTCCTCCACAGTCAAGGGCTTGGTCCCTTCCATAGAATCCCAAAACATCGCTTGATTCAAAGCTGAATCCTTTTTGGAAGTGACATTGCCAAACACCTCTTTATTCTAGCTCTTCAAAAAAGACTTTAAAGCTTTCAGCTTCTCAGCCAAAATAAAGCTAAAGTAACCTTTGACCTAAAATCCCATCCACCTAGTACTCAATAAATCTTTAAAACCTTCCACCCTCTACCACATGTTCTCGAATTTGAAAGGGGTAGGACCTTTTCTCAACCCTCTTCTGTCTAACAAAATAGGATGGTGATCAGAAATAGGTATGGGAAGAATGCTTTGTATTGCCCCACTAAAATGGCTTTCCCAACCCTTTGAGACTAGAAAATTGAGATTGAAAATTCAAACATTCCCTCCAAGTAAGAGAACCCCCTGTAAGGGAAGAACTGTAAATCTATTAAACAAAGATCTTATAGATTTTTGGAATTATTAATTCAAAATTTCCTTTAATCTCATATCAAAGGTTGCCTTCCCCTCCAAGCATGAATTTCTTTCTCTACCACTATACCTTTTGCCATCTTATTGCCTGACCAGGACTTGTCATGAAGTCATATGTGTCACTGACTCTTTTACTTGTTTCAGAATTTTTATAAGAGATGAAGTATATGTCATGGTTGCCACTATTGCTTTTGGAATGGGTATTGATAAACCAAATATAAGGCATGTCATTCACTATGGTTGCCCGAAGAGTCTTGAGTCCTATTATCAGGAAAGTGGACGATGTGGTAGAGATGGTATAGCTTCTGTCTGCTGGCTTTATTATAATAGAGGTGACTTCATGAAAGCAGATTTCTACTGCGGAGAAGCCACAGTATGTTTACATGACCTTTTCTTGTTAATTTTTTGAGACTAATGTACAGGAAAATTTATGGTGCAGAACTTCAGGTTATTTACTTATTAGGCAGTAGGTGCTTGAAAATGCTCTAATTTTAATTTTATTTTAAATTTCTCCAAAACAAACTATATTTTTGAGCTTTTTCTGTACCTTAGAAGTATTTGGGTTGCCATCCACAGGGAAATCAAAGAAGAGCTATTATGGACTCACTGGTGGCTGCACAGAACTATTGCTTACAGACAACCTGCCGAAGAAAGTTCTTGCTGGAGTATTTTGGGGAAAAATTTGAGTCTGATAAATGTGGTCGGTTTTTAACCAAATTTATTGGTTGAATTTTATTCATACGTAACTTTTATGAATAGTTGCATATGCTTGGACTTAAAAAAAAAAAAAAAATTATTTTTCACTATGAAGCACCTTTTCTCTTAACTTTTTCTATTCCCCATAAATGTACAGTATCTGAAAGTTTTAGTCCATGAACTATACAACTTGACCTAAATTTAGTATGCATTTCTCATAATCAAGTGCTTCACATGGTTTAATGTATCTTTTATAGTCATTGTTGATGGACTGTTTTGATTTTGAATTGTGTGCCATGAGGTATTGGTGTGTGGATAGTGTTTGCACAAAATGTGGCCATTATGTGTCAAGTACTGCTGCTGCTGCTGCATATGAAGCTGATCTGTGTGTTTGGCCTACTGGACCTAGACATTAGTGTTCATTCCTTGGAAGAATGCTAAGTACATGTTAGATGCTTATTGGTAATGAAGTTCCACTTGAATGGTGTTTGCCTAGGTATGCTTCCCTATCAACCCTTTGGAAGAGGCTTGATGCTGATAGGGATGAATCTCTGAGGTCTATTCAAGAAAAGAAAATAGAAGGAAAATTTTTCTGATTTAAGTTATTTAGAGTCAAAAGGAGGCCTCATCTAGTAAAGTGGGATACTGTATGTTTGGACAAAAGGAAGGGTGGTTTGGGAGTTAGACGACTTTCTACTCTCAATAGGGCCCTTTTATGTAAGTGGAACTGGCGCTTTGCGAATGAAAAGGAGACTCTTTGGAGGCATGTCATTAGTAGGAAGTTTGGGGAGGAAGAAGGGGGTTGGTATACTAGAGAAGTTAGGGAGGGTTTTGGAGTAGGCTTTTGGAAGGAAATAAGGAAGGAAGGGTCTCTTCTGCAAAACAAAGTTGTATTTTTTGTGGGGGATGGTAGAAAAGTGAAATTTTGGAAAGATAATTGGTGTGGGAACTTCGCTCTTTGTAATTCTTTTCCCTCTTTGTATGCATTTGAGTCTTATAAAGAGGCTTGGTTAGTGGAGTTGTGGGACTCTTCGGGAGAGGAAGGGGTTTGGAGCCCTAGGTTCTCTAGGCCCTTCAATGACTAGGAGGTGGAGAGATTACTTTTGACAATCCAGGGAAGGAGGCTTAGTCCTCATTTGGAAGATAGAGTGCTGTGGAAAGAGACTAAGGATGAGATTTTTTCAATTAAATCTCTTTATAGTGCTCTTGTTTCAAGAAGTGTTGTTCAGTTTCCTAATAGCATTATTTGGAGTCCCTATGTTCCTACCAAAGTGGGTTTTTTTGCTTGGGAAGCCTCTTGGGGTAAGGTGTTAACTTTGGATCAACTTAAAAAGAGGGGATGGATTTTAGCTAATAGATGCTTCCTTTGTTGTGTGGAAGAAAAGTCTATTGATCATATTCTTATTCATTGCACCAAGGCAAGAGTTTTATGGGAGTTATTGTTTGCTCTTTTTGGCGTTACTTGGGTCCTTCCTCTTTCGGTTAGAGATACCCTTCTTGGTTGGCGTGGTTTTAACATGGACAAGAAGCGTAGAAAGGTGTGGAAGGCAGCCCCTTTGTGTCTTTTTTGGGCAATTTGGAAGGAAAGAATAAGGATTGCATTTGAAAATGAGGAGCTTTCAATTCATAGGTTGAAAAATTCTTGTGTATGTAACCTTTGGTTTTGGACTAAGTTGGTTGTAAATGAAGGTCCTCTTCCTTTATTCAGTTTTTTTGATTGGTTGGGTTCTAGATGAGGGTTGGTGATTTTTGTATCCCCTCTTCTTTTGTTCGTGCCTTTTGGTGCCTTTGTATACCCCCTGTATGCTTTTGGGTCAGCTTTAAGGTGCCATTTTTCTAATATATTTTTTTCTTTCTGTGTTTACTTATAAAAAAAAAGTTATTTAGAGTCAAGTTTAGTAGTTATTTGGTTTGTTTGAGTCTTACTTAGATTTGGAAGTTTTTATTTTAGTTCTTTTTAAAATCTAGAAAATTTCTTTATTACGAAGTATTATTACATGAATTTTTTTTGGATCTAGTTTTGCTTTAACCAATTGAATTTGTTTCAGAGGAGGTGGAAGCTACATCTTTTAAGGTTCAAACATATTCCCAAGGATGCTTAGCTTGTAGTTGTCACATTTATCAAAGAAAAAAAAAAGCTTGCGGTTGTCACAACCCTACAACGTGCATTCGCTATAAATTTGCTACAACTATAAGATTCACCTCTCTTTCCCCCTATGCAACTTAGTTAAACCTTCTCAAAATTAAAATGAGTATAAGGAATTCCTCTCTTTTTAACCCATGACACTTGCCTCCTTTAGCTCTCTATCGGCAAGCAGTGGTAAGATGTGTGGGAAATTTAATTAAATTTCCAGATACAACTACACTAGAGAAAGGAATGTTTTCATGTAAAATCAAAGCTTCATTTAATTCAAAAGAGTATAAAGGTTCTCTAATAGAAATGAAGTGTAAGAAATACAAAGCAAACATAATATTCTATGTTTTTCTATCCTAACACCCACCCCTCTTATCTCTCTTTCCCTTCTCTTTGTCCCCTCGTCATCTAATCATCTCTCTTTTTATAGCTCTTCCATGCTTGTGTCTGAAGCCAATCATCATGAATGGGAGTTAAAAAGTAGTTGCTAAAATTTCTTCTCGCAACTATCATGGTGATGAAACAGCTATGGTGATTGGAGGCTTGCCAATTCTCTTCTCCAATTAGATGTAATGAAGTTCTTCCTTGGTTTGAAATTGGGTTACAAATTAGCTTGAAGTTCCTTGATTAGGAATCTTTGAAAAAGTAAGGCAGTGATCAACTTTGATGAAGGGTGCAAGTATTCTTAGTGTAGGTTTTTGCTCTAGAAGGTTGTGTTGTGTGTGCATTTGGTGGGTGTTGCTCCCTTAGTGCAGCTTTTTGAGGTGCACCACCTTATGTGTGCCATATACGAAGATAAAACAAAGTGCGCCACTTTGTGAAAATAAAAAGTATGCCTTGATTGTATTAGCAAGTGAAATGTGCCACTTTATGGTGCTCTTCTGAGAATTAAAAAGCGCATCGCATGGGGTACCAAGTAAGGTGCGCCACTTGTAAGATGGAAGGCGCGCCAATAGTGCCGATAGAAGGTGCACTATGGGTGATGATAATAAATGGACCAAGTTTTTTATCTTCCTTTGACTCGGCTTCGAATGTGTGCCAATTGATGCCAAGTGCACTTAATACGTACCCTCACTAGATCTAATGCGCTTAAAATGTGCGCTAACTGACCCATGCTTCAATTTCTCCAAAATCTCCTTCTCTATTGTTTTTCTAGTTGTTTCTTTTTAGTGCAAATTTTGTTAAGGGAGCCTAAAACATGTTAAAAAACTATTAAATATAGAGATTAGGGATCTTAGTGACAAACCCTTGTGTTGAGTTAGTTTTGAGATCTAAAACTCATTAAGATAGGATCAAATGATCTCATCCAAATGTCAAGTTTAGGATCTCATCAAATAGCTGATATGGCATGCATCATATTCACTTCCAATGTTGAAATGTCAAAAGATGTAGTAGAATAGGACTTTCTATTTTGCAATATATTTTTCTAATTCTTGAATTTACCAACCATATCCTTCAAAGAAGACCTAATATTAGTATAAATAGAAATTCTCATGGAACTAAATCACAAATTAAAAGGAAATAGGAAATTCATAGTATAATAACTTCTTATGATAAGATATCACAACAAAGAAAACCATTAAAGTTTTTAGACAAGACTCAAATAAGAACTTTTAGAAATGGAAACCCTAAAAGTATAGGAACCTCTTACAGTAAGAAGTTTCTTGCAAAAACAGCTTTCAAAACTTTGAGTAAGATAAAAATTATGAAAAAACGCTTGATTAAGTCAATGTAAGATTTCTTTATTTCCTTCTTTTTTGTGAATAAACCCGAAGAGGTTCATCTGTATCAAATAAATATAGCAATATTATAGGCAATGTTGAAAGTAATGATGGTTATGATGTTGCTTATGCATGAGATAGTGATATGTCTTTAAATTTATAAAGCAATTGTTGTTAGAAACTTGTGAAAATGTAGGACTATTGTTAGGGTAATTGGAAATTCCTTCTCATTTCTTTTTCTAAAATAATATATCTTAAAAATTGATATGTAGTTGTTTTATTACGCAAAAATCATCCATTTTCCACAATGTTGTATTTGTTGATGCTCCTATGGTTAATGAATTTCATTGTTTATCAAAGTTTTTTATGGGTAAGTTCTTACATTTTCTTTTATATTCTTGTAGTTACATTATACATCTATATTAATTATTTGTATCTTGTTAACCTGTACCATGCTTGTAGGGAATTGTGATAATTGCACCATCTCAAAAAGGGAGTGTGACATGTCTAGAGAAGCATTTCTTTTAATTGCTTGCATCAACTCTTGTAGGGGTCATTGGGGCCTCAACATGCCTATTGACATTCTTCGTGGATCTCGAGTAAGCTTATATATGTTGAGGATAAAGGGTCTTATCTAGTTATTACATGCGGAGGTGAATAGGTAGTTGAGTTACTTAAGCATCGTGCTTATGCACAATTTAATATTTCTTATCTTATTGCTTAAGACGAGGATGATATTTATAATTCTTAACTATTCAATTATTTTAGAGTTCAACAAGTTGTAAATTAATGCAATTTTTCTTTTTATTATTCTTCTTTTTATGTTTCATTGTTTCCTATTATATTTTTTTTGTTTCCTTCTATTTTTATTTCTTTTGTTTGTGATATTTCTTATCTTATGGCTTAAGGTGAGGGTGAGATTTATAATTCTCAACCATTCAATTGTTTAAGACTTCAAGAACTTGTATATTAATGTTGTTGTTGCTCTGCTTATTCTTCTTAGGTTTCATTGTTTTTTGTTTTTGTTTTTGTTTGTTTACTTATTTATTATTTCTCTTTTTATAGTATCTTATTGTAGACTTTGTTCTAAATCAAATTTTCTAACTTGCTATTTGTCATGTCAAATATGTTAAATGATTAATTCTTTCATGTGTAATTTTGGTGAAGAGTTGAGTTTAGATGTCTTTGGTTGTTTTGTACTTCTAGTGAAGGATTGCGCAATTAGAACCTTACTCTTTTATCTGTGGGTTGAAACTCCAAGTGTTTCTTTTTAGTTTTTCCTTGGATGTTGAATAATTATGTTATTGATATCTCTGTCTTTTTGTGTGGCTTACAGTCAAAAAGAATTCTTGATGCTAAGTTTGACAAGCTTCCGCTTCATGGCCTCGGGAAAGACCACTCATCAAATTGGTGGAAAGCACTAGCTTACCAATTGATTTCTTATGGTACCATAAGTGAAAGATTAGCACTAAAAAATTTTAGTCTTTAATCATGTAAAAGCTATTTTTTTTTTACCCATTATTAATTGATCTTGGTGTTGCCAATGTGTTTTTGGACTAAGCGGAAGCAATAGTTCAACAATGATTGTCAAGTGGTTGTCTTTTTGGTAGCTTGTTAGATCGAACCATTTGATCCATGATATTTTGCATAACTTTGATATTGGAACTCAACATGAAACATTTAGTAGTACACATTGGAAGACTTACTTGCAATGTATTACTTTGGAACTATCAAGATACACATTCAAATAATTTATTTATTATTATTATAAAAAATAAAATATGTATTAAATATGATGATAAGTACAAGAGAAGGATGATGAATCCTCCCAAAAAGTACAAAAACTGATAAAAAAAATATTAGACCGAACTCCTCCACTATACTTAGGAGACCTCTACAATGCATCATAATATATAAAAAGCAACCTAACACTCTACAGGATTTATATCACCTCCATCCAATAGAGCCCTAATCAAGGTTCTTTTCCTTGCTAACCATGCCCTTTTGTTCCACACATTGAGTTCGAATTTAGTTGAATAACATTGAGAGGAATGCCTTTAAAAACAATGGATTAAGTCTCACATAGCTTTTGAAGTTCTCCACTTGTCTTAAAAAATCTTGCTAGTTCGTTCTTGCCAAATAATCCAAATCAAAATGAGGTTAAACCATTTGCCAAAGAATCTTGTCTCTCTTGGCATACCCTAAACCCTTATAGGAGATAGCAAACATGTCACATAAACCTATTAGGAGAGCCCAATCCAAATTGGCAAGACTAAATAATCTGTGCCATAGTCCCAAACTCAGGGGACAATGAAGAAAGAGATGATCAATCATCTCTTCACTCTCTATGCACAAAAGGCAACAATTTGGGATGAAGGCCTTGTAGGGTCTACTATCTATAGCATATCGCTAGGTTTACTTTCTTGTGCGCAACTAGCCAAGCAAAGACCTTGACCTTAAATGGAGCTTTAGATTTCTAAAGAAATTTAGTTTTTGATAGAAAAGAACTACATTTGGTATATTGGACAAGGCTGAGAGGAAAGACTTTACTGAAAATAAGCTTGAAAAGGATAAAGACTAAATTCTTAAATTTGAAGTAGATGGAGACAAGTACACACGAGAGAGAGAGAGAGAGAGGATATGAGTCTTTCAAGGTCCTCAATCTCCGAATCATTGAGGTGACAATGGAAACTTAGGTTCTAAGAAAAGGAAAGGAAGTTGCCAAGGATATTGAGATATGAATATTTTTATCTAGGATATTGTGAACATAAAGGTTAGTTTCCCCACCGTAAATCCTCTAAAAAATAAATTCTTGCCCCATTACCCACTACAAAGCAGGTGTGTTTAGAAAAATCTTGGAAAACTTGTGCAATGGCTTTCCAAGGACTTTGATGTGACCACCTAACTGTAATGTTGACATCTTGTCCATTAGGATTTGTCCCATGAATGCTCAAAATAACTTGATGCCAAAGAGCTGACACTTCCTTAGGAGAACTTTAAAACCATTCTTGATTCCTTGTAGAAATCTTCCCAAACCCCAAAAAGTGAAATCATTTATGTTTTCAAAAAAGAGGACATGAAAGCTCAGAATGTACCAAAAAGTGTGCATGGATTGTTAGATCAGTTTGTAGATGTGATGGCTGTTGAATTGCCTGATGAGTTACCTTCACTAAGGAAAATACAACACCACATTGATTTGCTCTAATGGCTACTCTTCCAAATCCTCACTATAGAATGAGTTTGAAAGAATATAAGGAGCTTCAAAGATAGGTTGTGGAACTTCTTAAGAAAGGCTTTTGTCGAGAGAGGTCCATGTGATGTACCGACTCTACTCATGCTAAAGAAGGATGGAACTTAGAGAATGTGTTGACAATAGACCTTAAATAAGATCACTATTAAACATAGATTTCCAATACCAAGATTAGATGACATGTTGGATATGTTAGTGAGATCTTAGACTTTCTCAAAAATGGACTTAAAAAGTGGCTACCATCAAATAAGGATCTGAGTGGAAACAAACATTCAAGACTAAGGATAGACTATTAATTGTTAGTCATGCTGTTAGCCTTTCAAATGCCCCAAACACATTTATGAGATTTATGAACTAGGGACTTAAAGCATGCATTGGGAGGTTTGTTGTAGTTTATTTTGACAACATCCTGATTTATAGCAAAGATTCCAAGAGTAGTGTTCAATATTTGAGGTTTGTGCTGCAGCTTCTCAGGGAAGATAAGCTTTATGCCAACGTAAAGAAGTCTTTATGGTGGATAGATTAGAATTTCTTGGATTGGCATTTTCAGAAAGGGTGTAGCAGTTCATCTAAAATTATTATAGTTGAATTAATACTCAAAGAAGTTGTAGACCAACCTAGATGCTTCAAAGAATGTTGGGTTGGAGATTCAGTCATGGTGTTCTTATGGAAAGAAAGGTTCCCTGTTGGCATTTATCTAAGTTAAGGAGCAAAAAGATAGACCTTTGCAAAATCTTGCATAAGTTTGGAGAAAATGCCTATGAGGTGGCACTTCCACAAGGTTTATAAAGAATTTGATGCTGTTGAAAGGGTAATCCAAGTACGAGAAGTTACAACAAGAGTAGGTTCATACTTTAGGTTTCTTATCGAAGGGAAACCAAATTGCAACAATTCTTATATAAATGAAGATGAGTTTATGAAGATAGATGCTGATGAGTGTCGAGTTGCAAAAGTGGCAACTTGCTTGGACAAGTTCTCTTTAACGTAGGAAGGATGTTAGAAGCATGTCTTTTGAAGTCTTTCTTTTTGGAATTAGGTGTTATTAACCAAGAACTCAAAGACTCGGTGTAGATTATGTAAAAACATTAAATCATTCTAGAAAGTGTAAGGAATATTACAAAAGTTCTAGAAAATATAAATATAGTTGAAAGCTAAGATTATGAAGGACACAAAGACGAGGAATATAATAAGTTTTGTATTTGATAAAAAAGGAAAAAAAAGAAAAGAACTTTTCTAGATTCTAATCTAAGAAAAAGGTTGTTTCAAGACTGTTTCAAGAAAGTCTGTTGAAAGGTATAAGATCTTGGGTCTTTTGGTTTCTTGTTCTTTCCTTCCCCTAAGGCTAAGTTATTTAGAACTCTGGAAACTCCTCATAAAGTTTTGGTCTTTTCTTGGGTAGCTCTTAGAGGCATTTTCATTGTACTGGGTTTTTTTTTTTTTCCAAAGTTCAAGAAGGGAGGAGCCCCGAAGGTACAACCCTTTTTTGCTTAGGGGAAGGGGGAAAGGAGTACTACCTTGATCTTGTGTGTTATTTGGTCATAAAAGAATATTGGGATTTTTGAAGAGACAAATTGATTGGTCATAAAAAAGGAGTACTACCTTTTTTGCTTTCTCACATCTATCGGAATGTCAATTATTGAGTTCTTTGGAATTCCCCCTAGCGTCATTTAATAGGTTTGGAGTTAGGTCCATTGCTAAATTAGAAGAGTCATGTACACAAGGGATAATTATGTTTTAATAACTGATTGGTATTCTAAGGATTAATCCGAATCAATGCTCATTGGTCAAATTTTAAGTCGAATGGGCATTTATGGTCTTATATGGGAACCATAAGGGTGAGATTATTTGAGTTTTCTCAAAAGACGGAGCCTGTTTTGGCTAGTAACTGACATGGAAATACTTGCTTTACTCAAGGTCCCCAACTGCAGGAGAGTCGGGTGTCACTAATTTAATGGTAAAAAAGGATTCTAAAATAGTTTGTCTTGTGGCTAAAAGCTGGAGAAGGTCTTGGAGATATGGCTATTAGATGCGAAGGATTGTGGACTTTGACAGGGATTGGGTTTTGAGGAAGCTTTGGTTGGAAAATTAGGAAGCCAATGGATGGGCCAAAAGATGAGTGTTTTTTCTAGTTGGTTTCATTGCTGGTTTCACTTCCCCTTAAGCTTGGTGTTTTGGTTCCTTGGTATGGGAAGCCAAAGACTTTCTGCTACGGGATCTTTCATCTTTTGTTCTTTTGTATAAATTCCCTCTTTTATTTAATGGAAGTCTAGCTTCTATATATATATATATATATATATATATAAATTATTCTGACATTCAGGTTACTGTTTTTTGTGAATTGGAGCCATTTTGCTTATTCTGAATGGAGTTGTGAAATGGTATCCACATGTGTAGCAGAATCTTGATAGGTGAGGGGCAGGTCCATGCTGAGTAATTTGGTGCTTGCTCCTGTACCATAAGGTGACGGCTTCAATCACTAAGAGACAAAAATGCCATGAATTAGAATGTTAAGATGGATGCAACCTAGTAATTACTATATATTATATGTGTTAGAACTTAGAACTGCTTTACCATGGAGGTTTCAGGTTTTGAGGACTGATGAACAATCATTTACTCTGCAGATGTGTGAACAAATACAAGAGTGTTTTTAGAAAATATAAAAAAACTGAAGTAGTTTGTTATAGATTTGTAGCTCCTTTGCTTTTAATAGATGCTTCGCTGTTCATTAAGTGTGTTTTTGAATATTTATTTATTTCTATTTTATTATTTTATCTTTCCTGTTATTTGTAAAAAAATTCAGTTCATTTCTTTGCCTAAATGGAGGTGGTATGTGTTATCATCACTTTTTTAGTTTATGCCTCAAGTCTTTTATTTCAGTGATGAAATCATGAAAGATAATCTGTTTATTTCATATTAAAATTTGTGGTTTGGTACAGGTTATCTGATGGAGTCTGTTAAGGATGTATATAAAACCGTAAGGTAGATTCTTTTAATATCTGTTTGTCTGAATTATGAGTTTATAGCATCCCTTTTCCTCATAGACTTTTCGTTTTAGTATCTGCATTTTTATGCACCATCAGAGATGAAAATTTCTGTGCCCTCCCTAATGAGTGATCAGTCTAATAAAAATGATGAAAATTGAACTTTCCATGGATCAGTGTCAGTCGAAAAGGAGCTCAATTTCTCAGTTCCTCAACACCTGCTCATCAACCAAAATTAGTTTTGCAAGTGACTAATGAAATGGTTGATGATGAGGAGCATGAAGGCACATCAGGCAAATTTGGAGAGTTGAAAGGTTTGGCTACAACTGAAAATGAAGGATTTTCAGAGGTTGGTATCTCTAAGGGCACAAGAGGAAAGTTGTTAATGTATTTTAAGTTTGCAGAACGAGAACTCATTTCCTCATTCTTTCTCATTATTATTGTTGTCTCCATCATCTTTTGTTCTTCTCATTATGATATTATTTGTTGAGCTATTAAGTCCATTTTTAGTGTACCCTTTTGACTGCCTAAAAGCACTTTTAGTTTATCAAAAGTGCTCTGCAGGATGGTTGTTTGCACACTGAAGCACTCTATAAAAACGTATTGTTTCCACAGCCTCTCAGAAAATCATTTCACCAGATACAATGACTGTACCAAATCTGCTCAAAGAAGTATGGAGGCAAAAGATCTGCGCCCATGTTTGGACAAAATGGAGAGCATGGCATGTAGTTGGCATGCCTTAACTTTGGCTGGAGCCTGGATTTACACCTGTAACCCAGATTACCAAGTTTGGCAGTAAAGTTAGATTGTAATAAGCTAGAATTGGGTAAGATAAAACGAGAGTATAAGAGCTCTAAGGAATGTTTCATCCTGGCATATAGCAGAAATTTGGCAACCACAATGGTAGTTCTTGATGTAACAATGAGAAGGAGAGGAAATTTTTTTGGCATTTTCATCTTCCTTTTCTTTAGGCATTGCATGAGAGAAAATATACAGATCACCACCTTCCATGACCCCTTCCCTTTAGCACTTCTAGTTCTCTACTTTTTTTGGCAACCTCCTATGATCTTTTCCCCTTAACCTTATATATCTCTTACTTTGGTGACCTTTTTTCTCTTACCAAGGCCTCCCCTTATCTCTACAACGTCCTACCATTTGTCTTGTCCTTCGACAGGGATGAACTCTAAGATTTAATCAAGAAAAGAATGAAAAGAAAGTAAAAAAAATCCTAAATTACTCAATCAAAGGTATTTAGGTGACTTGCAGTTTTTTAGGTCCTCCATTGTCATACTTAATTTTGTAGTTGCTATTTGAATTTTATTTCAAATTTGGAAAGTTTTAGAATTCTGCTAAAAAGAAGTTTCTAAGGTCTCATTTGTTTACGCTTCATATTTTTTGTTTTTAAAAAGAAAAAATAGTAGTAGTTTCTATATAAGATGTAAGAACTCTCAAACAAAAAGGTATGAATTGTGTGGCGGGAAAGAAATGTTGGGATTTTTTAGGACAAGGTGAGAACTTCAAAGGGTCTTTGGGACGTAATTCATTTCTTACCCTTCTTTTGGGCATCTTGCACCACAACTTTTAAGGGTATTCCCCTTAATTTGATCCAACTTGATTGGATGTTGGTATACAATTCCAAGGGTGTGGGCTTGGAAGGATAGATTATTTTTGTATATTCCCACATGAGACAGTTTTTGGAACCTCATAGTTGTATAGATTCCTAAACTTGGAGGCTCTTTCTTCCTTTTTGGGTACTTTTCGGAGGGATCACTCATCCTTCTTTTTACTTATTTTTACTTCCCTTAATATACTCTACTGTTGTTTCTCATCAAGAAAAAAAAAAGTATGAATTTACTTTAAGTTCTCAAAAATTACTTTCAAAATTTAAAAATTTGAGGTGGTGAAAAATTTCTAATACCTTAATTTTTTCTAAATAGTTTTTAGAAACCATTATCTTCAAGGTAAGTTTTTAAGACTTCTTGCATTTTATATAGGAACTACTATTATTTTTTTATTTAAAAATAGAAAACAAATAGTGTATCCAACCTAAACTTTCAATTTTCTAAATTATTCTTTTTGAAGCTTTTGTTTGAATACCTAAAATTTAGAAATTTTCTTTGTTAGGAACTCTTACTACAAAAAATTTCTATAAAGTAAGTTTCTAATTCTAAGAAAGTTTTCATTTTCTTTTGATTTTTTTTATAAGATTTAATAATTTTAGGAAATGAATAAAAGCCCTTATAAGTTATTACAAATTTGAGGTTTATTTTTTTTATATAGTTTTATTCAGTTTTTAGGATTTCCTAAAGCCTATAAATAAGGCTAATTGAAGTAAATTACGATTAGGGATTAATGAGGAATAATAATAAGTTCTTTTGCATACTTTGCAATTATCAATGATGAGACTACATATCTTTTCTTTTAGGTGCAATATGTAGAAGACCTTAATGAGACTCTAGGGTTTATATTTTTTTTTATGTCTTTTCCTATCTTTAATTTATTCTTCTCTCTCTACTATAATTTAATTTTTGTTCCTCTCTTTAAATCTTAAAAATTGAAATTGTAGATCACCTTATTTGATTGTAGACAACCATCCTAGGGTTGTTCCGCATCTTTTTTATTTCTTGCTTTTTATCTCTTGCTTCTTGCCTGTTTTCAACGCTTGGTACATCTTGCCTCTCTATGAGGCCTCTTAACTGTTGCCCATTCCTTTTGGCTTTTTGCTTATCCAGGCTTAGAGGTAAATGACACCTGATCCATACAATAGCGTTGCAAGTACCACCAATACTTGGTAAGGTAAGAAGGCCTATAATAAAAAGACTTTATGTGGGACAACATTATATCACTCAAAATGGTAGCACCATTGGTCATCAATACATCGAACACGTGTTACATCGTGTACACTCCGAGTTTCTTAATAGCTAATGGCCTAATATCCCTAGTCAATGACAAATGGCTGAATTAGAATATGCATAGGTCTTGACTCAAGTTTTTATTTCTTTTTCAAATGAATTTCGTTGTTTCAATGGTCAATTTTCCAGATGTATAATTGACCTAGGGCTTTATGTTTCAAGCTGTTTTTGTCCTGAATAACCTACCTCAGAGGACATCTGAGATTTTATGTCCACCTGTTGGGCATTCTATTCAACAGTTTCAGTTCTGCATTGCAGGTTGTGAAAATACAGCACAATATAGCCTGTCAAGTTGACATCATAATAAGCTTCCTCTTTCCTCAACTTCAGTTTTAGTTGATGGCTCCTAACAACTTTGATATGATCACATTGGATGCTCAATTTACTGAAATATTGTGATTCTTGTGTAATAAAGGATTGCCGCTCTAACTGATCTGTGGAGTTAGCCAGAGGTGGTGTTTGTACCAAGAGTTCTGGTCTTTTTTGTGTTTCTTATGTGATTTCACCACCCATTCTTTCTGATGCCTCACAGATACTTGTTATCTGGTTTTACTGCTTGTTAGCTTATAGTCTTGTTGAGATTTTATACAAGGCTTGAGTAGAGTAGAGGATGTTTTCTTTTAGAGTTTACTTTATCTATTACAATGCTTGTAAATTTTTCACATTGCTGTCGTTTTTATAATTTTTCCTCCAATCTGCTTTCAATTATTGCCTATAAAAGAAAATCAGCACTTTAATGCGCCTGTACTCAAAACCTTGTGTTTGGTCAGTGGCTTGGTGAAGTTGGCTTGATGCCTTTGTCTTGCTGCTCACATGCTTCTTTTATATTTCCTTGATACAATTTTTTTGTCAAATAATTTAAGTAGCTTCCTAAATGCATGTGTGCATTATGACCTAGTTCAGACTGAGGCACAGCTCTATCATATGCTTCTAGACGAGAGAATGAAGTTTGCAAGAGGCATTGGAACTGCTCCGTAAGTTTCTGTTATCTCCTTGAAGTCAGCAGTTGCTAAATCAAGTTGAATTTACAACTAAAATGGAAAGAAAAATATTTTCTTATTGAACAAATAATGTTTCCTTTATATGCTGAATACTTCCTCTTTTGCAGATATGCCATATGTGGTAATGAAACAATTAAGAAGATCGCACTGATAAGGCCATCTACTAAAGCTAGGTTAGCAAACATCGATGGGGTCAACCAGGTATGCCTTACAATAGGGATGAGAATTATTTTTTTTATAGGCAAATGAGAAAATGTATTAAAAGTGTGTAAGAGGAGGTGCAATATAGTACACTCAAAGCATACAATAAACACTTGGTGTAGGCAAGGACAAAAAAATAAAAGCCTCTTCTTACTTTAAGCTTTGCCAATCTGCAAAATTTATCAGTCATTGTGTGATCCTCTATGCACACCATGACCCATTTCACAAAAGTATAAATAAAATTGGATTTGATTAGCAATCACCCTACTCAACATCATTAGAAGACCTCTAGTTCCTTTCCTTCAAAAGAATCCAAAACAAGCATAAGGGAGTGACCTTGCATGCTTTTTTCCATTTCTTCCCTATGAAAGAGTCATGGAAACTTAGAAGGTTCTTTCTAACTGAAGAATGCATTACCAAAACTACTCCTAAGAGGAAAAAAATCAGTTTCCACAACATACTTGCATTGGAATAATACAAAAGGAAGTGATCTGTTGTTTCCTCCTTGCCTTTGTGCAAAAAACACCTATTTGACAAAGTCCACCCCCTCTTTTGAAGCTAGTCAAGGATTATCATTCTTACCTAAGCCGCTTCTGAGGCAAAGAAATCGGCCTTCGTTGGTGCTCATTTGCTCAACACTACACTAGCCAGGAAAGGCTCTTTATCTTCCCTAGAGAAGGAAGAATAAAAGGATCTCACAAAAAATTGCCTCTTGGACTCAATTCTATCTCAACTTATCTTCCCTAGAAAATCTTTACTTTATCAAGTTCTCAATCATTGAATTGCCTTGAAAAACAGGGGCTTCAACCATCCCCATCTCTAACTTGCTCCCATGCCTCTATTACCCATCTATCTTTGTTAGAAGCAAAAGAGAATAAGTTTGGGAAGGCTTCCTTCCTATTCCCAATTGAAAAATGAGATGCGTTTTTTATATTCTCCTATTCATTTTTTATAGCTTTCTACACCAGAAATTTGGACAAATATTTGTGAGAAATTTGGCCTATGCTTGTTCAATAGGATTGCATTGAGCTTACAGTTGATGCTATATTTTATTCCTTTTCTTGGAAAACAATTTTATAATTGCCTAGTTGTACTATACCTATGTTATTTGTGAATAAACTACTTTGATCACCATACACACATCCCTAGACTAAGCATTATTCTTCCTTGCTATCCTCATAAAAATAATAGAATCCGTATTGTTCTAATTTCTCTATTGTAGTTAGAAGGCACTACTTGTATTTGTGTTTTAGTTTTAAAGATGACGCTCTAGAAAATTGATTTGCAAACATAAAAATTTCTTTTTGTGCTTGGTTGGCCACTAAAACTAAAATATTTAAGGCTTCGGTGAAATTATTGATCCTAAAACCCGATGAAATGAAGGTTTTGATTTAAGCTGACATTATCCAGAGCACTATTATAGCCTGATCAACTTGTTTGATGTCTCTTTCAAGGATCTGGTTTTAGGAGTACACATGCTCGAGCAGTGTCAAAGGATTTTCTATGGGCAGATGAGGAGGATGAATTCAAATATGATCTAGCTGGTTGGAAAGCTATGTGTTTCCTTAGAATGGGTTGGTGGTTTTGCGTTAGATTGCCAATTTTTATGAATTAAGTAATTGGCTATGAGAATAGGAATTATAGATGATAAAATGTACAATTTCTCATTAAAGAACTTGGATCAGAGAAACAAAGAGCTTGTTAAAGAAAGTAACATTAGCACTTGAAGAAATTTAAGGGAAAAAAAATACTTCTCTTATTTTTCACTTAACTCACAAACCAATGTTGTCAAAAGCAAAACACGATGTCAAGGCGATAGGACTCCTTTTAGCCTAAGACCAAAGGTGAAAAACAAGGCTATAGCTTGATTATAGTAAGACGATAAAAACTATACATATATTTACTTATTTGATACTTAAAGCAATATAAGTGTTGTCTTTAACAATCAACACTATTAATTTTTTATCCTTCATGATGTTTTATAAAATTAACAAAATTGTAATAATTATTCAAAGAAACTATTCAAAGTGTTAAATATTATGCCCCACATCAAAAGAAACATCATATTGTTTAGAGATATCTATCCTGTCTAAATGCATATTTTAATTTTTTAACCATTTAAAAAATCAGAATAAAAACAAAATAAGAAAATTAACATTCTAGAGAAGCTTTGGACATCATCATCATAGTCATCATTGAAATTAAAATTGTCATCATATTATCACTATGATTGATAATATAATATTTCATTTTATGTTAGATTGAATGAAATTACAATCTAAGTATGTTTAATCTTAACTCATGGTCAAAGGCAACTACCTCTATACCTTGCGCCTTATGCCAAGGCAATTGCCTAGGGATTGCCTCTTTGAAGCTGCCTTGCCAAAAGGTGACTTTTATCTGCCCTCCTAGCTTGATGGCCTAGGTGATCCAAGCAATTGCCTTTGATAACACTGTCACAAACTAATTCTTGAATCGATATTTATACATGAATGGCTAAGCTCATCTGACTTGGGAAAAAAAAATCTATCTGTCATAAAATCGGGAAATAAGATTAGAATAGGAAACAATTGTATGTGGTACAGTTGGTAGTGCAGTAGTACCTTCCGGATTTCCACACCCCACCTCAAGTTGGGTTACAAATATTGATCATTCCCAACTTGGATCTCAAGTCTTCATAGTTGGCTCTAGAAGAATGTCTGCTATTTGGAGAGTTGTTGGAGTGTAAACCAATGAAATCTTCCTTTCTATCTTCTTGTTAATAAAATGACGATCTATTTTCACATGCTTTGTTTGATCATGATGAACCGTGTCTTAGCGATACTTATGGCAACTTGATTGTCATAGAACATCTTCATAGAATCTTCTATTAGAATTTTCAACTCATTTAGGAGTCTGTTTAACCACATTCCTTCCAAATTCCATGTGTCATAGCTCTGAATTCTGCTTCTACATTGTTTCGAGTTACAAAAGATTGTTTCTTGCTTCGCCAAGTAATTGGAAATCCTTAGACATAGGTGTAATATCCTGAGGTTGATTTTTGGTTAATTATGGAGCCAACCCAATCTGCATTTGAAAAAATTTCAATGTTTCTCTTTTGTGTTCTTTTGAAGTAGAGTCCCTTTCTTGGAGTCATTTTGAGATATCTTAGAATATGATACACAACTTTCATGTGTTCTTCAGTTGGATTGTTCATGAATTAGCTACCCATGTTGATTGAAAAAGTAATGTTTGGTCTTGTGTGAGAGAGATATATGAGTTTCCCCACAAGTCTTTGATATCTTCTTTATCCAGGGGAGCACTTCCTTTGACTGTTCTTAGTTTAGTAGTGTAGTCCACAGGTGTGTTTGTAGGTTTACAACCGAGCATCCCAGTCTCCTTTAACAGGTCTAAGACATACTTACGTTGGGAGACTGCAATATCCATTTTTGATCTAGCAATTTCCATCCTGTAGTTGTGAAAGGCATGCCTAGGCTCCAGGCGGCGCGACGCCACCCTTTGGCGCCTTGCCTGAAGGCAGGCGACGCCTCTTCACGAAGGCGCCGCTTAGGCATGCAAGGCATGATGCGGTCCACAGGTGCGCCTCGATCCCCTACCTCCTTCTTCTCCTTCTCCTTCTTCTTCTTCTTCTTCTTCTTCTTCTTCTTCTTCTTCTTCTCTGGCGTCGGGTTATAGAGGGCAAATAGAAGCCCTAATTTCTTTTTTTCTTTTTTGGGACCAAAACGATGTCGTTTTGACCCTTTTTATTTTAAAAAGAACAGGCCAAAACAACGCCGTTTTGGCCTTATTTTCCCTTCCAGCTCCTTTTTTCAGTTGATTTCAACTCGACAACTCTCCTAAATTTTGCCCTAGCCTCAGTCAAGCAGTGGAGAAGTGAAGAAGACAAAGAAGAGGAGGAAAAATAGGAGAAAAATAGAGGAAAAATATATTAGGGTGTGCCTCACTTCACTAAAGCTCGCGCCTTAGGTGCGCCTTGCGCCTTAGGCTCCAGGACTATTTTGCGCCTTGGTGCACCTTGAGCCTTTTAAAACTATGTTTCATCCTAAGTAAATATTTAAGATTCCCTAGGTCTTTAATTTCAAACTCATGGGCAAGAAAGCAATTGAGTTTGCCTATTTCTTCATCATGATCTCCAGTTAGCATTATGTCATCCACATAAACAATGATAATGACAGTTCTTCTTTCAGCAGTTTGCTTTACAAATAGTGTGGTCAAATTGATATTGAGAGTAACCAAACCTCTTTACAACCTTGGTGAAACAATCAAATCAAGCTCGAGGAGATTGCTTGAGACCATATATAGATTTTATTAGTCTGCAGACTTTGTTAATGGTTGTCTCAGTCTCAAAACTTGAAGGAATTTCCATGTACATTTTTTCTAAATCACCATTAAGGCATTTTGATGTCCAATTGATGAAGAGGCCAATCTCGGTTAACAACTAACAACGACAGAACACGAATTGTGTTCAATTTGGCAATTGTAGTAAAGGTTTCTTGGTAGTCAATTTCATAGGACTGCGTAAATCCCTTAACAACCAATTGATCTTTGTACCTGTCAACACTCCTATTTGCTTTGTACTTGACTGCATAAATCTCTTTGCTTTGTACTTCACCCCAAGGTCTCTATTTTCTTGGTTGATTGTTGTTAGAAGGATTAGAACTCCAAGGTGCTAAGGTTGAACCCTCGGTGACAGGTTGGTTGGTTTGTGACCTCAACATGACTTTCTTTTTAATTTCTTCTTGGTGCACTTTTGAGGCAACTTCTCCGATGTTGGGTAAAGGTTTAGTTCCTAATATTTTGCTTTGAACTTCATCTAGATTTTTGTTCAGCCCTAATAAAAATATGTAGATCCGTTTCTTCTCAACGATCTTCTTTTACTTGATTACATTCGTTGGGGAATCCCATTTGGTGGTTTCAAGCATGTCTCGTTGTTGCCAATAGCGAGTTAAAAGATTGAAATATTAAGTGATGAACAACTCGCCTTGGTGTAAATCATGGAGGATCCCTTTTGTTTCAAATGCCTCTATTGTGTCTTCTATATTGAAATAAGTTTCCCTTGTTGCTTCCCAGATTTCTTGCACTGTTTGATAGAGTATAAGATTTTTCTCTATGTCATTGTTCATCAAATTAATTAATCAAGACATAACCATATTATTCTTAGCCTTCCATATTTTGAATTTAAGATCTTCTTTCATAGATCGTGGCACTGTACCGATGAGGTAGTCATCCTTCCCTCTATCACATATGAACATCATGACTGTGTGGGACCATTGAAGATAGTTGTGTGGTACAACTAGTAGTACAACTGTACCTTTCAAATTTCCACAGCACTCATAAGGGACTTTGTGGCAATGGGATCAAAACATATTCAACCGATTGGTGTTCGAGAATATGCAAGAAAAATGCATTTAATGAAATAAGAAAAATTGTCTTGATGTGGATGAACATTATGGACAAAGAAAACATAATCATGAACTTGATGGTAGTGAAAATAATGGGAGATTAGGGAATAACACAGAGTATGGGGTCTGGTTATTCAAATTGGTTCATTAGGTAACAAGTGGTGAGAACAGCATCCCTCTAATAAGATTTTGATGCATGCATATGAAACATAATTGCATGGAAAATTTCTATTAAGGAACTATTCTTCCTTATTAGCAAATCCATTTTATTGGGTGTATATAACAAAGCTTGATGAACAATATGATGTGTAGAGCCAAAGTTGGATAGAGATTAATAGTTACATTGAAAAACATTATTAGAATAAGGATAGCAAATAGAGATCCCAAACTGATTTTTTTAGTTCTTTATAAAATGTTTGGAACAGATAGATACCTTTAATTTCTTTTTTAATAAAAAATCCATGGAACCCTAAAGTAGTCATCCACAAAACTCACAAGCTATTGAAACCCTATAGCATTAGGAATTAGGTAAGGATATTGGACATTAGAATGAACTAAAACAAAGGGTCTAAAACTTCTTTTATTAACCTAAAAAAGAAAGCAAAAGTATAGTGCTTCCTAGGCTCACATGATTCACACTCTAGTTCTCTCTTACACTTAATAGAAGGACCTAATGAACTTTGTTGTTCAAAGAGAGCATGACCCAACTAACAATACCATTGGATAGGAGAAACTGAAGAAAAGAGGGCATTTAGAGAACAAACATCAAGGTGGTTCAGTTTGTCACTCTTAAGCCCTCCACTAAGCGTCTTCTTTGAGTGGAGATCCTGAAAAGCATAATAACAAGTGAAAAAAAAATGTTATAGTCAATTGACTAATGGATAGAAAATTAATAGGAAAGTTTGGTATAAAGGATGAAACCTAATTGGAAGTGGAAAAGGTTATTATGTAGATGACACTCATTGTTAGAAGAAAAATATACATCCTCAAAAGTATCAAAAAGGTCTTTTTATTGATTTTTGAAACTTTGAAAATGGGGAAACCTTATGAATTGCGAGTTACTTGAAATGAGGCTTCCCAATTATAATCCACGATGAAGACAAGTTATTAGTGTCAAAAAAAGCATGATTGCCTATATGATCTAGTAGGACAGTTGGATTAATTGATGGACCTTTGCTAGCATCATCAATTTCAGAACATGCAATTTGATTTTGAGAACCATTATTAGAATGCAATTTGATTTGCTAAAGTTACTGTGCCAACTTGACCTAACACTTGTCCAAGGTATGATTTGTTTTTTCACAACAAGAACATTATCCATCTCCTTTCTTTCTACCTCTATCTCCCTCTAAACCTCTGTCATGACTTGTAGAAAATAGGATTGATGCCTTCTTGGCACCGAAAAATTAGTGTTTTAAAAGGCTTTTGAGATTTATGCCTCAAGGCTCACCTCAAGTTGAGGCGTTCAGAAATAGCCTTGAGTCTTGAACCTCATTACATGTTAGTTGACATTTAAGCTTCACATTGTCAGGGTGAACAACTTTAAGACTTAAGCCTCGAGGTTGTTGAGGCTTAAGCTTAAGATATTTGTAGCTTTTTGTTATGAGTATGGGGCTTTTTGTACCTCAATGCCCAATGAGTTTTAATGTTTTGCGTTCTTAGTATAATATTTTGTAAGTTTCAGTTCTTTGACTTGGGTTAGATTTTTAGAAAATAGGGCTTAGTGGGATTCCTTTAGTCTTTGAAAGAAGAAATAAGTGTTATTAGCTGTTGGGTGTTGGTTTTTGCTTCTAAAGAAGGGCTACTTTCGGATTTCTCAAAGTTGCTGCTTGAGTTATTGTACCGCCTTCTTATTGCTACTGCTCTCCTTGAAGCCTGGATATGTACCAATGCAATTGATAGATGAAGGAGAAGGATGAATGGATACTGACATTGATAGATGGTTAAAAACAATCTAGCAGTATGTGTCATGTGACCAACAAATCATATAGGTATATGTGTGTGTACATGTACATTTGAGTGTATGCATACATACATATATAATTGCTGCGTTTTATTCCTTTCCTTTTGTTTTCTTTTTAGGTGCGACTTATATATATGTTGCATGTGTGCTTGGATTATTTCCATATTAACATTTTCTAATGAAATTTCCTTTGTTACAAAATAAATAAATGAATGAAAATGAAAATGAAAAATAGAGAGAGAAGCCTTTATTTGGAAAAATGGTGATCATGTGAAGGCAGTATGTATCTCTTCATATGCCTACTTAAATGGGAAGAATCCATATAGAGGAGTGTGAGCAGACAAAGAGGGTTATGGTTTGCAGTACAGTTTAGTGGTTTATGTCATATTGATTGCCAACCATATCTTACTGCACCCCACTATTTTACCTTTAAATGCAAGGAAGTTTTATGCTAAATCCTCGTATTTGATGATTTTCTCCTTCTGATGTAGCCTTTACCTAGATCTCTAAAATTAAAACTTAATTGATGCTGTAGCATTTTTTAACAACATACGGGGAACATTTTCTTCAAAGCATTCAACATCTATCACAAGCACTAAACCTTCCCTTGGATGGGGATGCAAGTATGCAAGCTGCTGTTGTGAGAAAAATGCAACCAGTACCAAGCCAACTGAGAAAATTCACTCCAGCAAAGTATGAAGCTTGGAAAATGTGGCAGGAGGATGGTCTCTCAATTGAAAAAGTTGCTGTAAGTCTTTCTTCTCTTTTTCTAAATGCTTGCAACTATAGCATATCTTTGTGATATTCATTCTTCAAGCCTATTGTATCACTTGAGCAAAGCTTTTGCTTATTGTAGTTTTTTTTCCTCATAGAACCTCCCTGGTAGATCAGCTCCCATAAAGGTTCAGACAGTTCTTGAATATTTGCTTGGGGCTGCCCAAGAGGGATTTGCAATTGATTGGACCAGACTATGTGATGAGGTTGGACTTACACGTGAGATGTTCTCAGATATTGAGGCTGCTATCACAAAAGTTGGGTCAAGAGACAAATTGAAGCCCGTTAAAATTGAATCACCGGAATATGTGAGTTTTACCTTCAACGATTTTCCTTGTTCCTTGTTCCTTGTTCCTTGTTATATGCATATAGAAATGTGCTTGCATTCTCCATGATTAAAAATCACGGTGATTCTAGTATTCCACATTGCTACATAAAACTAAAAGATTTGCTTGTTCTTGTCAGATAAGTTATGCCCACATCAAGGTATGTTTGACACTGCAAGACTGTGGGATGTCGAAGGAAGTAATTCCACCTGGCAATCACAATACATTGACAGCTGATGAACTTCCTAGCAAAGCATCAGAAGCATCAATGGATACTATGCATAAATGCCTCATTCGAGGACCTTGTGAAGTTGAAACATCAGCTGATAATATGATTGCTTCTTGTTGCTTAGAAAATGAAGTCACCGCTTCCATTCCCTTAACAGTAGACCTGGACATGCATCCACTGGGAGTTCATGATGAGATATTTTCCTTGAGGAAACGTCAGAAGATTGATGAACCAGAAGAGGAAAGTTTGATCATGCAGGAGGCAACGGAGAGCTCCATATTAGACTGGCTTAGGAATTATGATGATGGGGTGAGTGAAATGAAAGATCCAAAGCTATGCAATTTTAATTCCTTTTGAAGAATTAAAAAGATGCTGATGTGGATAACTTGCAGGTTCCTCTGACTGATGTATTGAAGCACTTCAATGGATCTAGAGAAGAATATGTAGTTGATCTGCTGAGCAATCTTGAAGGTGAGTTTGTGATATTCAAGAAGAATAATACGTATAGGCTTATGTAAAGCTTGGGTGTTTATGTAAAACTTGGGTTGGTACAACGTTTCAATCACCAGTATATTTGCTACTTTGATTGTTAAGAGCAGTGTAAATACATGCTATTTATGTTGGACATTGCTTTGGCGTCGGGTCCTACCATGATGCTGTCAGGATAGTCAATGGCTTCATGTCATTGACTCAAGAATGCAGGCAACAAGGCTAATGCTGAGGAATCTGTGTGATTGTTTGATTTGTGCTCCTTATATAGCCAGTTGTTCCATATGCATGCTTTACTTGAGACTGCTCTTAGTGAGCCCAACTGATTGAAGCCTTACCATTTATGATGTTTTCTTCTTGGCACCCGCCAGCAGCTGTCCTGAAATGGCTTTAGTCTCCTATGCATTGTTCCAGTCCCGGCCAGGCTGCTCCTCTCCTATCAAAATTATCCTCCAGATACTCCTACTGGAGGCAAGAGGTCGACGCAAGATGCAGCCAAAGAACAAACATAAAACCTTCATATCATAAGGTATTGAAGGCAGATAGAATAACCAAGACCAAACATAACCTAAATATGAATGGAGCCTGCAGCCATGGACAGTATAACATCAATGACTTAAAAACCGTTTTGATCATTTAATTATTTTGTTACTATGTAAGTTGCAGGAGGTTACATTCTTCTGGTACACTATATCTAGTGTATAAATTTTTCCACCTTATTGTGAGCGGCTAATACATAACTGAAGCCAGAACTCATTAATATAGAAATCACTGATCAGGTACAAGATGGGATTGCAACAGACAAGTTGGGAGCAGGTGGAAATTAGAATTATTACCGCCTATCCACCATGATAACCAACAAAAAGGATGCAGAGGATATGAATCCCATAAAAACAAGGGAAGGCCCGGCATCTGTCTCGGTTCCATGTGATGAAAAATGAAAAGCAGGCTCAGGAACGCAGCAGCAGTGTGTTCGGTAAAACATTCCCCTTGCCAAATAGGAAAGGAGAGGGGGGAGCGGCTAGATGGAAAATAAGATAAATTCTAATGCAAGATTTCAAAAACATCCACAGCAAAAGGAAATGGAAAGATTATGAAGATAGAAAGACAAAAAATGACGATAGAGGAGGTATTAATTCCCATGTAAAGCGTCCTCTAGTTCTGTCCTGCGACTTTTGACAGAGGCAGAGACATCTAGAGGCCACTTGCATGTTTTTTGTAATTCCAAAAATCTGTCAATATCAAAATTGTGCTTCTTGAACAGCTTCCTCTGCCTTGAGAGGAAGAGCCTTTTCATCATGTCTTGGTATGTGGGGTCATTTGCAGTGAGCAGGAAGTAAGCATAACCTACAATTATACCTGCGGTGGTTGTAAAAAATGCAACGGGCTCCATGACATCCCATGAGAATTCCCAGAATGTTAACCGAAAGAACAGCCCGACATGTGCCATAGTCAACCCCAGACCTGACCAGAGGATACGACGGACCTGCTTATGTGCCAGCCTGTCAATTTCTTCCTTCTTCTCCTGCAGCCTTTTCAGTTCATCCCTCCTAGGGTCATCTTCTGGTGCTAGGGCCAAGGGCATTGCTCTTCTAACCAGATCCACAACCTGAACACATGGAACATAAGATCGAGCAAAATAGATCAACATTAGCATTTTTATTAAGACTGCATCTGATTTTGGAAATGAAAAATTGCTTTCCTCGTTGAAAACATAATGAAAATGATGTAAAAGAACATGTTTAGCTTGTGCTTCAGAAAGTATTATGTTTATTTCCCCTTGTACACAAGTTTTCTGGAAATCTTGGAGGTTGTTTCTGAATTTTCATTTCCTTGATTTGTGCAAGCCAAAGCAATTGAAGCTATGTTATAAAAAGTTTTCACGGTTTCTATTTATGTAAATGAAATTGAAAAATGCTTTTGAAACCAGAAACAAAGCTCTTCTTGTGCTTGAAATTTGTTTCCAAACAGCATTTTCAAACAAGCTGTGCACCATGCTGATTACAACAACATGACTAAAAGGATGTGAGAAGAAGAAATTCAATGAAGTAGGAACTGAGGTAAGCATAACTTGTATAGGATTGCTACACAGCTGGGTATTGATGACAAGCAAAATGATGAGGGATGACCAACAAAGAAAACTGAATTAGCCGCAAACTGTGGGCTATGTTTTGTAGATAATAGGGTAAAGAAAAAGGTGTTGGACATGGCAACCCTCGTGGTCTAGGATAAACAACTTACATGCACATGTTGATGAATGCAGTAAGTTAGACCATACATTTGTGCCTATGTTCCAAGTTCCTCTCTGTGAGTGCTCTGGTGTGAAAGATCCATACAGAGTTGTCCATGATGGTCAAGTTGAAATACGATGGAAATAATATAAGTGATATATTATCTGTGTGCATCATAAATCATACAATTTCAAAGACTTGCCAACCTTCCCTTCAAAGATATACCTAGAAGCTTTCACTCTCCTGGCTAGTATTGGTCAATTACTAATCAATTGACTCTTGACAAAATTAGAAGACCATAAATGGCATTAGCCACCAAACCTCTGCGAAATATAAATTACATCTATCAGAAACAATCCATTAGAAAGAATTTGAGAGTGTCAGAAAGATGGGCTGTCCTTCAGAAAGATAGAAAGGACTGACCAAAAAGTGCAGAAAGAAATAGAGATGAATAAACAGAAAAAAAAAGGGCAAGGTGGCATAAAACCTCTTAAGCAGGAATTTAACCACATTTTTTCCTTTTTTTTGATAGGCAAAGATGCAGAAAAGAGTATATTATAAGAAACAGGGCACTCAATGGCAAGGCCAAAGCATGCAGGAGGTATACAACAGACGCCTAAAGGCTAAAAACAAAAGGAAGAGGGAAACAAAAACTTACCCACCCACACAAAAAAGTTAAATAAAGAATTAGACCCATCAACAATATTACACTTGGACCAAGACCACAAATTGCTAACAAAAGAAAATTTCATCATTTGGATCGAAAAATCCTCATTTTCAAATGCAACCCTATTTCTTTCCCTCCAAACCGTCCAAAAAAGGCATAAAGGGGCTGCTCTCCAAACCTTCACCTGTTTCTTGCCCACAAACTGCCCATGCCACCTGAGAAGAATCTCCTTTTTTTTTTTTGATAGGAAATGACAAAGATATATATTGATAAAAAGGAAGTACAAGAGAAGGATGAGTTATCCTCCCACCAAAGAAAAGCAAACCTACAAGGAAACAAATACAAGAAAATACAAGAATCTCCTTTACTGATGAAGGAAGAACCCAAAGTACCCCAAAAAGGTTAAATAACAAGTCCCATAAAACCCCAGCCTTGGTGCAATGAATTAAAAGACGATTTATAGACTCTTTGGCAGCCCCACAAAGATAACATCTGTTCGGAAGCACCCAACCCCTCTTCTTTAGTTGGTCCAAAGTTAGAGCTTTACCCCAAGTGGGTTCCCAAGCAAAAAAACCAACCTTAGTAGGAACAAATGGGCTCCAAATAATATTTTTCGGAAATGGGACTGTGCTGCCACCCCTCTAAAGCACTATAAAAGGATTTAACAGAAAAATTGCCACCCTTTTCCTCCTTCCACCGTAACTTATCCTCCAAATTAATAGCCACTCTCTTCCCTTGCAAAGAGAAAAGGAATCTCTCTACCACCTCCAACTTCCAATCATTAAACAGTCTCAAAAAACGTGGGTTCCAGTCCCCATCCTCCCCAAAGTATCCCAAACCTCCGCCACCCAAGCCTCTTTGGAAGTCGACAAAGCGTACAAAGAAGGAAAAGAAATGTTTAGAGCCTTGTCTCCACACCACCTATCCTTCCAAAATCTTGCCCTTCTTCCAAATCCTACAAAAAATACGAATTTGTCTTTCATAAAAGGCCATTCCTTTCTAATTTCCTTCCAAAACCCCACACCATGCCCCTCCCTTACTTCACGGGTACACCACCCCCCCTCTTCAACACCATATTTTCTATTAATAACTTGATGTCATAGAGCCCCCCTTTCTTCCACAAAGCATCAATTCCATTTACCTAAGAGGGCTCAATCAAGTTTAGAAAGACATCTAAGACCCAAACCGCCCTTACTTTTATCCGAGCATACAACCGACCACTTCATGAGATGAGGCTTCTTCTCCATCTTCCCCCCACCCCAAAGAAAATCCCTTTGAATTTTTTCTAACCTTAGCCTTACTACTCGTGGCATACGAAGCATAGACATGTAGTAAATGGGTATGGTTGACAATGTGCTCGGAATAAGGGTAAGCCTCCCTCCTTTAGAAATAAATTGCCTTTTCCACATGGCAAACCTTTTCCGGAATCTCTCCTCCACCCCATCCCAACTCATAGTCGAATTATGAGCTGCCCCCAAAGGAAGCCCCAGATAATAGGAGGGCAGCGCCCCCCCACCTTGTAGCCTAGTTCAGACGCCAATTCCTCCACATTATCAACCTTTCCCACTAGAATAATTTCACTCTTGTCCAAGTTTATTTTCAGACCTAAAATGGCTTCAAACCACATCAAAATCAAGCTTAAATAAACCATCCGCTCTTGGGAAGCTTCACAAAACACGAGGGTATCATTGGCGAAGAGTAAATGAGTTAATTGAACTCTATCTCTTACCCCTCCCTTAACTCTACAGCCTGATAGAAAACTAACACTCTCAACTCTATTAATGAGATTGGTAAGGGCCTCCATCCCAATCACAAAGAGGTAGGGAGAAAGTGGGTCTCTGGCCTCAATCCCCTACTACTATTGAAAAAGCCTGATGGAGTTCCATTAACCAGAACAAAAAAACTTGTGGGTATGCACCAACTTATCCAGCTTGCCCACTTCTCCCCGAAGCCCATTTTTCGCATCACAGTGATCAAAAAATTCTAGTTCATGTGGTCATAAGCCTTTTCTATATCTAGCTTGCATAACACTCTGATCGCATTCCTTTTTAACATCGAATCTATAACTTATTGGCTATCAACACCGCATCAAGGATTTGCCTTCCAAAAGGCGTTTTGGGCCCGAGACACTACCTTGCTTACCACCCTCTTTAGCCTGTTAGCTAGGACTTTAGCCAACAACTTGTAAAGACCTCCTACCAAGCTGATAGGTGTATAATCTCTAAGGTCATTAGCGCCTCCTTTTTTTGGTATTAAAACCAAGAATGTGGTGTTCAAGCTCCTAACGAATTTCCCCCGCTCATGGAAATCTCTGAAAAAATTCGTAACTTCCTCCTTCACAAAATCCCAACTAAACTGCCAAAAAGTAATAGTGAACCTGTTTGGTCCAGGGGCTTTGTCCCTGTTCAGCTCACATAGAGCAAGGAACACCTCCTCTTCACTAAAAGCTACCTCCAACTTGGTTGCATCCTCATCCGCTAATCGATCAAAGTCTAGGAATTTAACCACATTACACCTTGCTTCACCAATTGATCTGCTATCTGGTTTGCTAAATTAGGAATCCAAGCTCAAGAGCAACCCAAGCCTTTAGCAATATTGATAATTTTGGGTAAAAATACATCAAACTTCCAAGCTCTGCTTGTCTTACGACACTCAACAGATGAAACTAGCCAAATTTCTGTCCATCAAGAGATCAAAAAAACACAAATGGTTTTGTCCTTAACCTTCCAATAATGGAAGGATCTCTGCCTCAATGGCTAACCCTCTCCTAAAACATTTGGAAAAGCTCTAAACACTCTGCCACAATGATCCCTAAGCATATATCAATCCCTAACTGTCCCAGGTTTTCAAAAAGCAACCACAAAAATTTAGCGTAAAAGAACCTACTGGAAGGGATTTTCATTCTGCATGCTATTCCACAATTCTCCTACTTGTATACAGAGAAGTCAATAACCCAACATGATCATCATTCACAAAGGAGTATTAGATAAGGGAGGAGCAACTGATGCCTAGAGAGAGAAGAAGTAAATTCTGTCAAGAAGACACTGAAGTCCTCCACCTGTCTCAAAGATACTGGCATTCTTCTCAAGCCAGGTTATCCAATTAAGGTGAGTTCAGCCCCCTGCTAGAGAGTCCTACTCCTAGTTGCTCCTTGAAAGCCCCAAAAAGCAACGATCAACATATCATCTATATTCCTAGGAGGAATCCAGTGCAATCCCAGCAAACTTTAATGACTTATGCCACACCCCTGAACCAACTGGAGAAAACTCATTAAAAGCAATGAGCTATTCTCCTGGGAGACACCTAGATACTCCTAGCAAACCTGAATATCTATGCTACACCTGTAGTAGAACAATCCGGGAGCAACACTAATAAACACTTGGAAATTCTCAAAGATAGGAAAACATGGAAACTCCTATAAAAATATCTAAGAAGACAAAATCAAAGCAAATTATTATTTACAGATGCTAAAGCAAGTGAAAATAACTTTAGTTCCAAATAAAGACCAATCACTTCCATAAAACAAGAAGACCGAAAAGAATTCACATACTAAAACTCTAGGTCTAGAGACCAATCACTGCCATAAAACAAGAAGACCGAAAAGACTTCACAGACTAGAACTCTAGGTCTAGAAGATCTCAGGAATATAAATATCAAAAAGCAACAATACAACTCCAAATAAACAACCCAAGACGGAAGAATTAAAATAAAGATTCCTAAAATGGGATATTATGTTATGCATTGCATAATGTATCCATAGGATTGTGAGATGCCTCATTGAGGCAGACTGAAGCAGGGAGAAAAAGAGGTGGAGACATCCATCCCCTGAATTTTCACAACAAAACAAAGATAGCGCAGAAAAAGGAAAAGGAGTCCAAACATAAGTGGAAAAGAAAAGGAAAAGGAGGGAAAAAAAAAAAAACAGAAAGGGAAAGTCTCGTCTCCCGAGAGAGCAGAAAAAGGAAGAAACGTGGTGCCCACCGAGTGCTGTGAAAAAGAAGTGGGGGCAATAATATCATTGCCAATTTGCCATTGCTACTCATCGTCATCATCATTGGTAATAATATAAATAAAATTAACAAGATAGAGTGGGGAAAAGCACAGCGGACCTTGTCCGGATGTAGGTACACCTTGTTTCTGAAGAGAAGGACGATGCCTGCCTCGTCAAGGACACGGGCAAAAGCGGCAGCCTCATCAAGCGATCTTGCCACGCCCATGCTCTCGCAGGCTTCCAGAAGCTCAGAATAGCAAATCACCTCTTTCCCTTCCATTCCCAGCTTCATCTTCAGCGCCTCCACATTCACGAGTCTCATTAGCTTCTTTGCCTCAGCGAAGGATATCGGATCTCCTGACTCGAAGCTGGGCGATGAAGAGCAGGAGGTGGCGGCGGCGGTGGTGCCGTGGACGACAACATTGAGACCATAACTTTGGGTAATAGAACGCAGGATCCGAAAGCTGGCTTTCCGCCATTTCCATTCCCATACCTAACGGCCGCTGACAATCCCTTCCTTAAAACACACGACCATCTCCACATGTTTCTTTCCTTCCTTCGATTATTAGTATTAATGAATGCTCCACCATTAGAATCTCAGATCCAGTGTAATATTGAGGAAGTGATTGATTGTCAAGATAAGAGAGAAACTCAGGGCACAACGATCGGGAAGGGGAGAGAAACCAAACGTCCAGTTAGGGTCGACTGTTCCAACCGTCTTTACCGTGGTATATGTTTCGGAGTTTTGAATGTTCCAACCGCGTGCCACATGACGTGTCCCCGTGTCGCTGACGTGGCCGTGTCACGGACTCTACACGCATCCCGACATATGATCCACTGTATTCTCAGGTTGTGGTTCTAAATCAATACCATTGAGTTTTTTCTCCTAAAATTACTTCCTTTTTCTTTTTAATTATAAAATACATTTTAAATAATTTAAAAGTCACTTATAATAAAAATACCATCAATTAAAATTCTACTTCCAAATCAACCAACCATAATTATTCCTTCTTCCTTAAATTCACCGTTACCATCATTTAGGTTCTCTTACAAGATTTTTCTTATTTATTTCAAATATCCCAAATTTTAATGCCTTAAAAGGTAACTTCCTCATTTTTATAATTTCAATTCCAGAAACTTGCACAAGAAACCAAAGGGTGGTTTTGTCCCTTCTCACGTTTATACTTTCTCCCAAAATGCATTTTCAACCGTCTACTGAAATTACTGATAACTTTTATACCATCATCTGCTATGTTTATATCTACATTTAAGAGCTTAAATTTCATGGAACACTTTGACCAATTAACTTTAATGGGTACCAATTCCCCAAATTTGATTGAATCGTGTGAAGTGGATTATACTGTCGGCTAAAGTAAGGAAGAAGAATTAGCCCAAGTTCTATTCCAAACCAGAAAGTGTCGGTAGCCTTTATTCACATTCTATCACAAGAAAAGCATAACCACTGACAGATAAAAATAAAGATAATTATAAAAATTTTACAAAAGAAAAAAAAAAAAAATGCTGCAACTCCAACCATATTGACCTTCATTTGCAATTTTCACCTTTCATTTCTCAGTTCAGTTCACAGCAACAATGGTGGGGTTCAGCTCCCAGAATACCACCAAGGAGAAAAGAAGCATACTAGTACAAGATATACAATTTAGATGGAAACCAATTACCACCCTCGATACCCCGTGGTAATATACATTTGCACATCATGCGTCACAACAAATGCTGAGATGCTGAGATCACTGACTGTGTCTTGCTTTAGAAAGAGTTTTTATCAAACCCTTTGCAATTTTCCAAAACCAAAATGCATTCATCATTGCCAGCACAGGAGGCACCATCAGCAAGCTGTAGAACCCCAAGGGAAATATTTTCTTCACCTGACGAGAAAGAGTGAAGGATTGAGATCATTTGAGTTGAGCCACAATATCCAGTTTGGAATATGCTATGGTACCAATTAGGTATCACACCAAACATGTGATATAGATTGTTCAAATGTATGATAAAATCTAGATTATTGAATGAAGGTACAAACAAATGAAATTAAAACACAGAGATATGGACCAAGATACAGAGTCATGAGACCCAAGGTATAGAGTAATGAGACCATGTTAGGACATGTAGCATTCTGCAATAGGTGGCTACTTTTTAGTACGAAAAGTAGCCCTTTGGCGCCATAGCCAAACAGGCAAACACTATCCAGTTTTGCCATTTCAGTTTGCTTACTGCCAAAACTGAAACAAAGTTGAAGGGTTTTGTGGATTTGGAACCCACTTGTATATGAATGTCACTGGATATTCTTTGATTTTTGACATCAATCATGAAACTGTCAATAGTGACTCCAAATCATATTGAGATATGATAAAATTTTGTAGGTCAAAATTCCAAAAGGTTTCAATATTGAAGAAAAAATGACTGAATTTAGAATCCAATATGTGATTGATTGTCATACAATTAACCAAGGAACAGCATCCACTAACCTCATCAAAATGGATTATCATGTGGTAGAAAAAGAAGATGAATAAAAGAATCCTTGCAACCTGAAGGCATCAGAAGTTCATGTCAGCAGAATCATATCATGACAAGAAATAGAAGAGTTGCAGCCTAGCAAGTGCAATTTTGCAAGCCACCTAAAAATGAGCTTTGTTTTTTTGTTTTTTTCCCTCTTTTTGGCACAGAAAAGAACTGAGGTTTTGTAGTCTGTTGAACAGTACCAACCACCCAAAGAACAGTGCGATGCCATTGCAGATGTATAGGTTTGAACCCTTCAGACCAGCAACATCCAAGTGCCTGCAGAAGTATTTACAAAATCACTCACTGTTGACAACCAATTACATTGAAAGAACTTGTGGTGCTGACTTTACCATCTTAGATTTACAAAGGGAGTAGTACTCTCGGAGAACAGAACCATTAGTATGTAAACCTGTCCTTGTCCACTGGTGAGGGATAGAAAGATTGAAAACATGGATAACCCATGGTGCAGGACCTAACAAAAATAAATGACTATATGATGAGAACAAGATAAGCGATTTACACAAGTTCCCAAATAACAAATATCTCAGTTTATTCAAGTCAATTCAATTCAATCCAGCTCAACTCAACTTAAATGGTAATAGCATCAAACCCTTGATAACTTTTTCAGAAAACCAGAATATTGATTCAGTTGATGCAGCCAAGTTAGGAGAGAAATGACTTGATTCAGGATATGCCACAAACTTTGAAGGAAAAATAATCTCCAACAGTAAATAATTGGATATCTAACATTGAGCATGCATTCTCTTTGTACTTACATACTCCAGACCGCCTAAAGCTGGAAAATTCCAAAGAATCATTGCCAAGTCTGACAGAAAATAACCAATGGAGATCTGTACAAAGAATCCAAAAAAAAGAAAATTAAAAAAAAAAGAATGAAAAGGGAAAAAAAAAATCAAATGAGTATAATATCTTCAGACAACAGCATGAAATAGACATCTTATTGCAATATAAAAGCACCAAAATACAAAAAGGATAGGCTAGCCTTCATGGTAAGCACAAGAGGAAGAATCAAAACCCTGGTAGTATAAACAAGGAACCAAAAGAACTTCAAGATTCAAGGGGAATGAAGCCCAAAACAGATCCTTTAAAAAGGAGCATCATTGCTTAAGCCAGTTTGCTAAGTGGGAGCTTCAATAGAAAGAGCATCCCATATCTCTTGAGAAATCTAAATATCGTGAATCCATGCATCCTATCTCCAATCACCTCTTTTCCCCTGGATCACCTAAGAGAGCACCAAGGTTTAGTCTAATTCTGCTTTAAGGCAAAAATTGCTCAAGATCTTCACCTCAAACAATACTTCCAGCAAGGCTAGTTCTCTACCTCTACAACCAACCCAGAACTGACAGGCTGCAGAAGAGCCCTACTGATTCTACCATTGTGGTCTCCAATAACACCTCAATCACCATTTGGGCTGGTTTCCCTTATGAACATCCAGCAAAGTATAACGTTTCCAGAAAGACGATGCCCCCAAATTGCCACAACATGTGCTGCGTCCCACTTCCTCTACAAAATTCTCTTCTATCTTGTAGGATCATGCCAAGAGGAATGCCTCTAAAGCTGTAGAAACGGCCCTCAGAGATATGTAAGGTAAAACTCTCTACTAAGCAAAATCTGGACAAAAGAGCAGTCAGATAGAAGGATCGTTGGACAATTGAATTGATTATTCAATCCTTCAAAAGATTTCTGGTAGCTCTTCCGTCCACTAATCCACAACAAACATAATGGGGCTAACCTTCCAAACTTTTCTTCAATTTTTCCCAGCAAAACCCCGTTGTGGTCCAAGGATTCCCTTTTTCTTTTATTATTATTACTTTTTATTTTTAATTTTAATATATTGAGAGCCTGTTTGTTGGGATATGGCATCTATACTTTCAGGGTGTGTTCTTGCATAAAGCCCATGTAATTGGGTTCACCCTTCTTTTGACACTTATTAATGCCCCTCATCCAGAAGAAGAAGAAGCAGCATTCAGCTAATGACCTAAAGACACCACAGGAAAGGACATCTATTTATGTGCTGAGATCATGAAGAATCCTTTGCCCCCACCTCCTCATATTTGACACATCAGCATAAAAGTTACTTTCAAACAAATCTCTTCCAGTGAACTCCACTTGTCTGCTTCAACTATTAAGAAGTGTCCTGCAGTAAGTGAATAAGCTAGTAAAGTATTACATCATCTTGCTTGGCAAAGACTGAGCTTCTCAATAGTATGAGAAGTTTTTCAGTGGAATTCTCCCTTTTAAGGGAGGTCAAGGGAAACAATATGATTCCTAAAACTATTATCATTCATTTTCCAAAAGCCTAACAATAATGTGCAAGAGAGATTGCCCCAATTTTTTGTATCTTTGAAACTCTTTGGGGCCACTAGGTGCCGTTCCATCTCTAGCTAAACTTAATAAACAGTCGACATTAGCACTGCTGTAGTTATGACGCCATTCTTAACCTGCTTCGATGTGTTCAAACTGTCTTAATCCTCCATTCTTATTTTGTTGTCCATTAAGAGTAATATATTTTCCCCAATGCACTCATATCTCAGCTTATCTCTACAAGTCCTCCACACATTTACCCAAATGTGTCCAAGACACTCTTTGCATGATCACTTATGAAATATGAGAAAGGATTTACTGTCAAAAAGTTGAGCATGAAGCAATTCATTAGAATTGGACTTTGCACTATATTTCAGGTTAAAATGAATTACTGCATAATTTATTGTGGACAGACAAGAATTATGCAAGCATTCTTTACATATGGTTTCTTACCAAACTCTTCAAATTTCAACCGACACCCACAAACAAGAGTATAAGAGATATCATCATTCTCAAAGTTCACACATGTTGGATGACATAGTACAGTATAAGTTAGATAAACCATTGGACTAGGGACTGTCTACCACCGGACTGACATTACTGGGAATCTGGGAAGCATTTGCAAACATTGACTAAGATAAATATGCCTGAATTTCTTTGTGAATGTCATGTCATAACTCAAAATGATTATATGTTTATAGACAGTCCAATATATGGTTCATCTCAAGGTGGATGAGTCAAATTAGTTAATTTAGAGGATCTGCAACCATGCAAAGGATACCCTCTAATGCTGCTTTCTGCATCAACTTACCCCCAAGATGGTGTCTGATAAAGTAGAAGCCCTATTAATAATCGACTCATCATGAGAATCCTCATCAAAAAGATCTGATACCAGTAAAAGATAGAGAGAAGCAACTGCCACAATAATTGCATGGAGTGTAGAGAACCCTCTGTACAAGAAAAAAGGGCCAATGAAATTTTATGCCTGTGAGGCAATCGAGGATTAATTATAGAGGATGAACAAGCAAAAGAATATCACCGGTTGTTCCATTCAACTTTCTCAGTGTTGCTAAGTTTGGTATATCCCTTGAAGCACAAATTGCTAAGCAGACCTGTTAATTCATAAACCTTCAAAAACAGAAAGGGACCACTTAGAAAGGTAAGTTATGAACAAAAAAGGAAAATCATAAATCGTATTCGGAGGTTAAATGTATCCTTGTTTTTATTTTCATGTAAAATGAAACAGAAAATCCAGACCATAATTAGAAAACAAAAAGATAACATAAAAATAATAATAATATAGTGATAATAAAGAAAAAAAGAGAAGAGGATACACTGTGTATCACAGGACCAAGGGTAAGTTTCATTTGTTTCTAGTGACAACTTTTAAGAGAATTGAAGAAAGCATTTTGGATTTTGAAGCTAGCCTAGAGAGAAATTTTGGGATTCATCTTTTTACTAAATTAAAGGAATCACCAACAAAGAATTATTTCCCAAGAACTTATCTTTAGCTTTCTTTGTTTTCCATTATTCTAAAATCGATTCAAAGTCAAAATATACTGTGCATTTAGGGTTAAACATGTAGATTAATATAAATATTTGATTCATTTTTGTTATTTGTTGAAAAAAATTAAAATTATAACCCAAAATCTCTCTCTTAAAAAAACAAACATTCTTCTTTCTTAAGGATGAAATATAAAAAAGTTGATTGGAATGTGATCTCAAAGGGTTTTTTCTGAAGGAACATAATATAGGTGAAGTAAGGTGATTCTCAGGAGTTAAAGCCACAAGAGGTAATGAAGGCACATCTTTGCCTGAGCCTTGGCTTGGGAGTGCTACACCTGTGAGGGGCATTGCTTAATTTTTAAAACTTCAAATCATTTCATAATCATGAAGAAACTTAGGTGAGTCTCAAAACCACCTTATCAAACCTTGATTATAAAATAGATGTCACTCTAATGGTGGTACTACATCCATTTGCATTGATAAATACAACATGTCCTACTCAAGTCCTACATGTGTTTGCATTTTGATAAGCCTAATATGTTCTACTTAAGTGCTTAAGTTTAGGGTGGGGATGGTGGGGGAATGGATGCATGTTTTATGGCATACATTACAGGAATTGTTGGGGTTCTGTGACCACAACTCAATAAGCTGTGAGTTCAGTTCCTAAGCATACCTATTTCATCTAATCCATCCATTTAGGACTTGAAGAGATCATCAGTCATTATGCATATTGAAACAACTATGCAATTTATCTTTGAGTACATGATAGGGATGGTGAGCAAACCACAAAACAAACATTTAGTCAAGGAAAATTAAAACGATTCTTCATATTCTTAGAATTGTTTTTATTGCATCAAGATTCAAGTATGCACAAATAAGGCTTTGGTTTAAAAAAAAAAAAAAAAAACGTTCATCAACGGGTCTATGTCATGACTTGATTGTTCTAAGTCAAACATAAAATTCACTCAAATTGAGTGACAAAAAGCTTTGATTGATCAAGTGTGAAAATTGCAACTAACAATCCAAGCCTTCTCCCATATCAATCAAGCAATGTGTAGACATAAAAATTTTTAGTGGATTAAATTACCACAAAATTGAGACTCCTTATCTCAACAAAATTTGGGTTTGACAAGTCATGCACATGAACATGTGACATGCAATTCAAAATATGACATGTGACGAAATTTGGAAAGCTACAAAATCAAGTCTTGCAAAATAAAATAAAATAAAATAATTAAATTGAAAAGAGAATTAGAAAGAGATACTCTCTTGTTGGTAAATTTCCTAAATGAGGGCAATAAATTTCTTGTTGAGTTGTAAATAGAATGGGAGAATTATTTTCTTATTATGTTAGTTTCCTATTTCTGTAAATAGATAGTTTTATTAATTTCCTATTTCTATAAATAGATAGATTTATGATTTAGGAATAAGTTAGTTTCCTATTATATCTCTTGTTTCCTATTTCTTCTCTTGTAATCTCCTATATAAATCGTGTGTATAGTCAATCTAATAGACAAAACTTATTATTTTTCATCCCATATTTCATGTTATTTCTCAATTGAAGTCAAAAGTGAATTAAAAAGAAATATTCTATTGTTGGCAAATTTCCTAAATAAAGAAGACAAGTAGCTAAAATCAAGGAGCCAAATTGGAATTAAGTGGTCAAATCTTGGAGATTCCATATTTAATCCCCTAACTTCACCTATAAATAATGATGACCCCTTCAATGGGGGGGAAAACAACTTCACAAGAGTAGAGGCTTCACAAGACATCCTTACAAGTGTGAGAAAGCATAGAAAGTACTACACACGTGCTCTTCACCATCCTCAAAGTCATTTACGAACAAGCCACATTAGGCCCTCAATTGATCTTCAACTTCAAAAAAAAAAAAAAAAAAAAACTCACATTGCCATCCTTTTGATTGTGATCAAAGTGATTGAATAAGAGGAAAATATTTTTTTGTAAAAAATATTACCACATATATTGTACCTCACAAATATTTCAATACAAATAATTTTATATGTATATTTTTCTCGTAATTTTGCTTATTTTTGTAGGACACTTTGGAATTTGTGTGTACATATTTCTGACACGCTTGGTGGGGACATCTTTGCCTCTCATCTCTTTGCTAAAAAAAATTATCACTACTAAAATGATGACATTCAAAAAGACTCAAATTGTGCTGGTTAACAAGGACAATGACAAAATTGTCATTACTCAATCGAAGCACGACACTATAGGCCCTATGACTTGTAGCAAAGCAAAGACATTCATTAAATCTTTGGCAAAGCAAGCAAGTGGACACACTCACTTGCTAAAACCAGTGGAAACACATAATCTCCAGCTGCTCATCATCTTAGCCTCATTAGGGGTAAAAGGCCAAAGTTTCCATGGTGGGAAAAAAAACACCCCTTAGCACCAAAGGACTTTAGAGATAAGTATCCCTAATTTATTGCCAATGACAACTCTAGCACCAACTCATGTTATGAATCATTGATCGGGACGTCAAGGGAGGATGACTCGTCAAAACTTTCTAACTCTCTTACTTCTTCCTTCTTAGTAACTATGTTGGTAATAACAACAGGCATTACACTCGTAGAAGAATAACTAGCTAAGATGGCTCATTCTATGGCCAAACTAACAAGAACCATTGAAGAAAAAGATCTACAAATAGCCTCCCTCATAACAAGGTTGAGGCTATAGTTGTGAAAGGCGCGCCCAAAGCACACCTAGGCTCCAAGTGGTGCGATGCCATCCTCTGATGCCTCGCCTGACTGCAGGCACCTCCTCTTCATGGAGGCATTGATTAGGCGTGTAAGGCGCTTGCCTCTCGGCCAGGCGCGATGCCCCCAACAGGTGTGCCTCCATCCTCTTTCATCGTCTTCTTCTTTTTCTTCTTCTTCTTCTTTTGGTCATCTTCTCACCCTTCGGCAACGAGTTGTAGAGTAGCAGAGGGAGAACGATGAGGGTTTTGTTTTTTTAATTTCCAAAGGCCAAAACAACGTCCTTTGGTCTGTTCTTTCAATAAAAAGGCTAAAAACTACACCGTTTTGGCTTGTTCTTATTCCAAAACCCAATATATGCTCGTTTTGGACTTGTAAAATACAAAAAAAAAATGCCCTAGCCTTCCAAATAGTGTGAAGAAGAGAAGATGATGAAGAAGAAGAGGAAAAATAGAGGAAAATTTTCGGGAACTTGATTATATTATATAAAAACATATATGTAAAATAGGGTGTGTCTCACTTCACTAAAGCCTACGCCTTAGGTGTGCCTTGCGCCTCAGGTTCCAGGAGGACTTTGCGCCTTGGTGTGCCTTGAGCCTTTTAAAACTATGTTTGAGGCACAAAGCCAAAACATAGCTAAGTCATGGACTCACTCACCCCCCAAAGACTGCATCTCAAGGTGATGCATCACATGCATCTAAGTTAGTGCAGGTCGGAAGGCAAACCACTAAATCTACCTTAATGTCATCACTATCTGTTCAACAACTTCAAGACATGATAATTAACACTATCATAATATAGTATGGTGGACCGTCACATAGCAGGCTCATGTACTTTAAACTTTACACAAAGAATATTGATGACCTACATATGCCTATGGGTTACCAACCTTTAAAATTTCAATTATTCTATAGAAAGGGAAAGTCGAAGCAATATATTGTCCACTTCATCGAAACTTGCAACAATGCAGGCACTGAGAATGATCTCCTTGTCAAACAATTTGTTCACACCATCTAAGGGAACGCTTTTAATTGACACATGAATCTTGAGACCGAATGCATTGATGATAGTTGGGAACAAATGAAGCGTGAATTCCTCAGCCGCTTCTATAGTACCCGAAGAATAGTAAGCAAGATGGAGCTCATGAATAACAAGCCATGAAAAGATGAGTTAATCGATGACTACATCAATTGATGGCATTCTTAGCCTTGATTGCAAGGGTAGATTATCTGAGATGTCTATAGTGGAAATGTACATACAAGGTATGCATTAAGGGCTTTTATACATTCTCCAAGACATATGACCTTACACCTTTGAAAAATTTGCTACATCAGCACATGACACAAAGCTTGGTATAAAAATAAATGCAAATGAAAATGTCTATTGAAGGAATTGAAGATGATATATATATATTTTTTTATAGGAATTGAAGATGATATTACTAGGAGCAAAAATATCATCGATGAGGATGAAAAGAGTGTGATATCAAATTTTACTACAATTAGTTTCAAACCTCAACACTCTATTATGCTCTAAAAACAGTAAGAAGTTTTTCCTTCAAGCAAGCAAGAATGGACAAAACCTACTAATAAGTAGAAGTCTGGTTCATTCAAACGAAACGTTTCTACAAATGCTCAAGCAATAGATGAGGTGATACACTTCAATTATCTAATACAACAAACAGTTGAATAGTGATACTCCTCAAAACATGAACTTAAACTGCATATTGCTTCTAGCCTATAAGAACTTAAATTGTATTAAAATAAATAAATAAATAAAACTTATGCCAAAAAAAAAAAAAAAAATCTTTATTGACAAATTTTTTAAACCAAAGCAATAAATTCCTTACATTAAAAAAGTCAAATTCAAAGATTTTAAATCAAAATCTCCAACTTCTCTAAATGCAAATGTTTTTCTTCAACATGAAGTATTATAAAAAAAAAAATTTTAAAAAAAAGATGCAATCAACCAAGGGTGGAAGATTTCTTGCAAAGAGTTCAAGTTGGGTCTCTCAAATTATTGTTTTCTTTAAATAAAAAATTGGGAGGACAAATGGGAAGGGAAGATGCCCATGAAAAAAAGAAAAAAAAAAGTGAATTTTCCAATTAACACAAGGTCTTCCTTTGATGTCAAATGGAAGGAATGGAAAAAACCAAAGCAATATTTGGGAAAAGTGGGAAAGAGATAATTTCAAATAGGAAAATTTTTTATTAAAATATTTCTTTGGGAAAAAAAAATTCTTTTAGTTTTGTTTATTTTTGCAGGTACATAGTGTAATAAGTAAGGTTTCTTAATTGGCCAAATGAAACTGTCGCCCATAAATATGAAGCCCCAAGAACATTGATTCTCCTACATATTGATTGAAGAAACTCTTTGAAATACCAACTTCAGAAATCAATCTTTCTCATGAGACCTTTGTCTAGCTTGTGGCATACAAGAAGGTAAATACTAATGACTTACAACAATTGAGGAGACCCCACAAAGCTCTTAGTCCTGACATTTATAAGTTGTGCATGGAGCAAGCAGAATCAGCAGATTATCTCTTCCTTCATTGTTCTGTGTCATTGGGGTTATGGCACAGATTATTTCAGCTAGCCAAGATGGATTAGGTTCCTCCGAGAAGCATTTCAGACATGATGTTCATCAATTATAAAGGTTTTGGCAAGTCCAAGAGAAGGTTAGTTTTGTGGCAAAACGCATGCATAGCTTTAATTTGGGTTGTGTGGTGGGAAAGAAATGTTAGGATATTTGAGGACAAAGTTAGGAGTTCAGAGAATCTTTGGAACTCCATTCATTTCCTTACTTCTCTTTAGGCTTTTTGTTCCGCGGTTTTTAAGGGCATTCCCCTCAACGTATTACAACTAGATTGACTAGCAGTGTGTAGTTCCAACGTGATGGTCTAGTCAAGGGTGCTTGTGCGTAGTTGACATAGTGTAGTGTCTTGTTATCTTTTTGTATTGTTTAGTTTCACCTTTGGTGGGAGGATTCCTCATCCTCCTGTTGTACTTCTTTTTCTATCAATATATACATGTGTTGTTTCCTATCAAAAAAAAAAAAATCTTTCTCATGAGACCTGATTTCCATTGATTTTGTAACATAAAAAGCCTCAAAACTTGCTGTTCACATTAGTTGTTTGTGACTTGCAAGGAAACCGTGCTTCTAGTGATCTCAATAAGAACTGGTGAGATCTAGTAGAAGGGATGCAAGAAGTGGTTCTTAATTCAGCATGGATTTGCAAAAGTCGAGTAAAGGATTTTTAGGGATCAAGGCCTTGATGCTCGGCTCAAGTTACAAGGGATTAGTGTGGGAATGTGGAAGGTTCCTGGTTCAATTCTCAGCACGGAGGAAAAATAGGACCCCAAGGATCATGTGTCATGAATCAAGATTGTATGCAAAGGATGCTTCAGGGTTCTTCACATAATTAATGTGAAAAGAATTTGTCTTGTCTCCATTTATTGTGCTTACTTGTTGGTTTAGCTGGATTCAATTGGAAGAGAATCAAAATTAGTTGTAAGCTAATTTATGATCAATTTATTTATAACCTCTCTTTAGGTCTTATCCAAAATATTAGAAGTCCTTCCAAGTTACTATATCCAGCAGTAGTTTAGCCTACACACTACACATTGTTATTCCAGCATATGCAATTATGTTTTTATTCTAATAAGCAATCAAATAGAACAGGTTTTACTAAACCAAACAAGAATGCTTACAATTTTGCAGAAAATCATTCCAAACAAGACAGATGCCATCCAGTGGAATTCTTTGCTTGAACTGACAAGGCCCATGAAAGCTGGGTGGAAAGGCAGACCCACCATATTGCTTTCTTGGAGTTATTAACTGAGACCAAACTGCAGCAAGTACATAACATATAACTAATCCAATTTTGTTCCATCCAATACTTTGAAACAAGATACTTTAATCAGATCCTGAAATTTTCCGAGAATGTAATCACTAATTGAGTCAATAGATCGAACACATAACACCCACAAACACTGAGAAGGAACAAAGTAACAATTAAGCTTTATTGTACGAATATAAATGGGAAGAGCAATACCCAGAAATTAGGGGGCTGAGAAAGAGAAGGGGAGTCTACAGACGTGGGTCGACGAGCTTGACCAAATATCAGGGGTTGTCGTTGAGCAGAACCCCCATCAAACAAGAACCACGACTAACGCTAACAACGAAGCGAAGGATATATTCGTTAGGATTGGGTTCCCTGTGTATGGCCCTTGGTTGGGGCTTAACTCTGCCCTCGCCGGATGCGTTTAGTCGCCTTCCTACCAGGCCTCCACTACCGCCATTCCGTGGGCCCTCCAGAAAGTGGAAAATTAAATGTTCTCTCCAATTATATTATTTTGGATTATTTGAGTAAAATTTTCCACGCTGGATTTGCATATGTATTCTTTGAATTATTTTAATAAAAGTTTCAGGAGAGAAGATTATTTTTAGGCTAAAATCACGGAGAGAGTTAAAGATTTTCAAATTTGAGATTTTTTTATCAAATAATCTTATTATTTTTAAAATCACATCCTTAAAGAAAAGAACATCTTATATATACATATGATATTATTGTTTTATTCCTAATTCAGATACTTTATACTTTAATATTATTTTTAATATTTTTACTTAAATTATGTACTTTCATCTAACTACTTAAATTTTGTCACATATTTTCAATAATTAAGATTCTAAATCGAATGGATACCAAAATATTTCCTAAAAATTCCTATTTTAATGCAATATTCGACATTTAATGTAATAAAATATTAATTTTGTAAACTAAAAAAAAATCATTAAATTGGAAGTGATAGTTTTATTATTCAATAGACACGGGACATAATTAAACTTAAGCTTCACTTTGAGAGATTTCTCACAATTAAACATTTTTTATTATTTTTCATTCTTCGAACTTGGTTCGATACCAAAATTTCCTTCTTCTCCAAGGTTATGATTTGTTTATGGTGACAATTTTGAGGATTTAAGTTTCCTTCTTAATCTCCTAGGTTATGATTTGTTCATGGTGAAAATGTTGAGGGATTTGGCTTTTGGGTTTTACTTTTCAGTTTGAGGGTTGTGATTTTCACAATATTTTCATTCACCTCCAAGGCTAGAATTGTACGTACCCTCTTAAGAATGTATGGTAATGGTGAAATATCTTCATTACTCATTCATAAAAGGTAAAAGAAGTGTTGGACAAAAAACACAACATTCATAAAAGGTAAAAGAAGAGTGTTGGACAAAACACAACATTTCGACGCCATAATAAAATTAAAAGTTACGAAAAAAGAAAAAAGAATCCAGAAATCAAGTAAGCTGAAACCCTATTTTTGCAATTGCAACATGCATGCACAGCTATTGGTTTAGAGGGAATCGAGTCGTTGAATCTCAAAGCATCATGGTTTGATGTCCAGGATCGAATTGAGGTTGTTTCGAAACTGTAAAGATTTTGCGAAGGTGTTTCTATTCAAATACTCGGAATTTTTTTTGTGTGTTTTTATTGTATAGCTGAAAGCCTGAAAATGGGAAACCTTGACCTCATTTTCCATTGCGACACAAAAACGACATTAGATAAACAATATAAATTCAAACCGTTAATGCATATTTGACTTGAAGATTTGTGTATTGTGATTTTAAGTGATCCAACACAGAGTTGTTTTTGTATCAAAGGTAGGGGTTCAAATAGTGAATTGATACAAATGTTTAGAACATTTGAGGACCTAATGATGATTCACCTTGTTGTGTCTATTGAGAGAGCTACTCAAGTCGAGATTATGGTCTCAACTCAACACAATGTTTCATAAGTTGGTGGAAGGTCACTAGAAGTGGACCTGTTCATTATAGATTTGTAGACGGGTTGGGCCTTCCGTACGCGCTCTAGGCATCATAGCAATTGCTGGCTGTGCTTTGTGAATACAGGGTAGCTGTGATATTTTTATCACCTCATTTAGGAATTTTAGCTAGAGAGATCATTCACAGTCCGCACACATCTCTCAAGTGGTGTTTATTTTTTGGGAGAATTACTCTTAAGGGTAGCCTGAGGAAAAATATGACCGTGGAGGGTGGGTAAAGTTGATAATTATTGTGAAGGGTAGGGTGAAATTATGATAATTCCTCTAAAGGCCTTATTTTGTTTAAATGCCAAGACTACCCCTTAATAAATGAAAAGCAAGAGCAAAGTAAAAAGCAACAGCAAGGAAAAAAGAGTTTTCTTTAACTTGCTTGCAGCTTGTTGGTGCTGTAGAAGAAAAAAAGGGAAAGAGTAAAAAGGTCCAGCACTTCAGGTCATGATCTGAAACTGTTTACACAAAACTTGTTTTTTTGTGTGAATCTAGTAAGAAATCCATTAAAGGTAAGTTTTTTTTTTAAATGCCAAAAAAACAAAAATACGTTAGTTTATGGAATAAATAAATAAATAATTTAAAAATTGGATTGAAGGAACGAAAAGTTAACAATTTTAACAATGTAGATGTAAAATATTAGATCTGAAATATTGAAGGAGGTTTTGATAAAGAAATTACATTATTTTTGTAAAAAATGTTATTTAAATTTATTATTTTGAATTTTTTTATATTATTTTGGTCATATTGAAGATGTGTTTTTATTTTTAATTTATTTTTCGGGTGGGTTGTTTGATATGATTATTATTGATTTCCATTTAAAAGGTTTGCACTTTAGTTTTGTTGTTAAGACTCTTTGACATGGTTGAAGAAAAAAATTTGTCAATTGTTTCATGCTTGTTTGGGACCACTTTATATGTGTATTTATGAACATATTTGGATTTTCATTTAAAACTGAAATCCTCTTTATATGGGACCACTTTGTCTTTTATTATGAATTTGTTAAAGAGTTAAGATCACTATATTTTTGTTATGAATTTGTTACCTTTTTGTATAAGTAATATTTTGGTATGATGAGTTGAATGCCTAGTAGTTTGATGGTTGTGTAAAAGAACTATTATTTCAGTTATAAAGTATAAGTACAATACAAATGCAATATAGTTACCATGAAAAAATATTAACATTACGATACATTACAATATACCAAAATGACAAAATATTGAATTCGTTTTTTACTGAACTAGCATTTCTAGGTAATCATGTTGTATTCCTATTATAAAGCATCCTTGCAAGCCAAGATTATAAAAAGGCAACAAAAATACACTATTGTAATTTCAATACATGAAGTTGTTGATGGTAATCCAATGATGTATAAAATAAAAATCTATAAAATTAATTTTTTTATATAAAAATATAAATGAACAATAAAAATATACTATAATTACAATATAAATACAATAACATTATGATACATTACGATAAGGTAAAATTTTGAAAATTTCAAATTTCTTATGAAACTGGGCAGTTGTGGGTTTTTTTTTATATAAAAATATAAATGTACAATAAAAATACACTACAACTACAATATAAATACAATAACATTACGATAAAGTAAAATTTTGAAAATTTCAAATTTCTTATGAAACTGGGCAATTGTGGGTTTTTTTTATATAAAAATACAAATGTACAAAAAAAATACACTACAATTACAATATAAATATAATAACATTACGATACATTATGATAAAGTAAAATTTTGAAAATTTCAAATTTCTTATGAAACTGGGCAGTTGTGGGTTTTTTATTTATATAAAAATATAAATGTTCAATAAAAATACACTACAGTTACAATATAAATACAATAACATTACGATACATTACGATAAGGTAAAATTTTGAAAATTTCAAATTTCTTATGAAACTGGGCAATTATGGGTTTTTTTTTTTATATCTAAATATAAATGTACAATAAAAATACACTATAATTACAATATAAATACAATAACATTACGATACATTATGATAAGGTAAAATTTTGAAAATTTCAAAATTTTTATGACACTAGGCAGTTATAAAAATTTTTTTACAATACTTATTTTTCTGTAGAAATAAATTATACAAATATGTCAAATTAATTTTTTAATTTATTAAATTAAAATCTATTTCTTATTTTTCTTTTTCTTTTTTTCTAATTTTTTTCGTTGAAATGAACTCAAAATGGTAGCTTTTACCATGTGAAGGCACAACCCATATATAAGTGTAAAACCTTTTTTCATTTAGTTCTAAAGACTATGAAATACTTGAAATTACTCTCTTATAGGTTTCTTGAAAAGGTAATATGTTTAATAGGCATTTTTTAAGTCATGGGTTGGCTTACATAATTTTATTGGTGCATTGCCTTTCTAACTCCCAAAATCATTCTTCGGTTTTCACAAAGTTACTCCAATAGTTTGCCAAAGTGATGCCTAAAAGGTCCCAAATATGAAGGTCACTATGATTTAGAATCAACTCTTACAAGTTTTAACCTAGGTTGCCTATTAATTCAGACAAAGCACCAATGCCACTTCATGCAAGCATTTTGAGAGAAATGAAACTGACAGATGTCTGCCTCCTCCTCTAAGCATTCCTAGTACAATAAAATGACAAAGAAAACCTATCCAGAGCAATAGTCCATTTGTTGTCTATGAAATCGGTAACGACAAGTAGTGTTGCCGGCCAAGCCAAAGCTGTGACTAGCGTGTTTAATACAGTTAGCATGGCACCCTGTTTCATCATTGATAGTGCAATACCTACAGCAATTCACAGAAATCTGAAGATCACAAACAAATGATGCCATAACAGTAATTATTAATAAACAGTAGCAGCTATGAGTTCCAAACAAATTAGTTGATGTAAGCCAATCTTGGATTGTAGTGCTTACAACAATCAGATTCTTAGACTCCCATTGTAGTGCACACCTAAAAGATTAGGGCTCGTAAGAAATACTCATGTTTTGAATGTTATATGTAGGCTTTGCCCAACCTCTAGCACAATAGGCACTAGTCATTTCAATATCTATATCATTCATCAGACTAGTAAATTTGGAAATGGAACTTCATCATACTATAAAAAAATATCAACTACTATAAACCAACAAAATAACAAAAAATAAGAAAATCTGAATAGAACTTCCATTTCCAAACTATTGCTTGTATGAACTATTATCCACCTGCCAACCATAATTTCAGAATGTGACTCCATCATGCTTACAATGTTATAGACCAAACAAACTCATAGAATGACTTTTCTCAACTTATATAATCTTAAATAAATCTTCTTTTAGAAACAACATAGCCCGATTGTCTAATGAAACATCACTGATCCATAGCCTGGTAGACATTTTCCTTGACTTCATTTTCTGGAGACATTATCAGTTGTGTTAAGATTTGTTCCTTGTACTTTTATGACCTTGTCCTGTACAAAAGAGTATATAATATAATATTAATGAAAATTCAAGATCATCAAAAATAAAAATTGTTTTATTTAGCACAATATAATACATTTGCAAGTCCACCGTTACTCTATAATTGCATAAACTTGATTACAAATATACCACAATCCGTCCTAAAATAGTAATTAAGAAAATTATAAGTCAATTAGGCATCAAATTAGTAAATTTATAACCTGATTTGCTTTCCATAGTTAAAAAGGAATACAAATCTTGCAACTTACGAATTCAATTGTTGGACAACTTCTGGAACAACGAATTCAAATTCTGTCATGTCCACTGATGGTCTTCTTTCTTGAATCCCAATGACAATTGACAAAACGTTCACTTTAACACAATATAAAATTATAAATATGAACATTTTAAAAAAATAATGACAACAATTCACATAAGTAATTGGACAATAACTATATTTATTTTGACCTACTGTAGAAGTAAATAAACGATATTATAAAATAAAAATTAATACAGTAAAATTAAACAACAATGTCAAACATTAATATAGTCAAAATAAAATAATACTAATTAAAAGAATGTTCAAACCTGGTTGTATTGTATTATTTTTTGCCTTTTTTTCATGTATTATACTCCACACTACACTATAGAATTTATATCAAATAATCAATTGTTATAACTAAATGTATAATGAATCAAGTAATGTTGTAATATGTTGTACTTCTAGTACAATTGTATTGTAAATGTAGGGCATTTGTATTGTACCCTTATTTATTTTGGTGTAACTACTATTAGTGATTCCAAATATAGTTACATACATGCTACCGTAAACACACTGAGCCATTGTATTAGTGGATAACAAATTTAAGTTGTTTGATGGTAATCCAATATGTACACATTGTTAATGCTTATCATGGCTAACCTTTTAAACCGTATATAATTTATAAAAACTAGGTACAACATAAATGCATTATACTTGCAATACAAATACACTAATGTTACAATATATTACAATATAATTTAATTTATTTATGTTTATTTTTTCATATGCTATGTCCCCTAGCCATCCAATATGGTGTCTGACAGCTCCTAAGAATATATATTAAATCCGAAAGAATTGAAATGTAGAAAAAGAGATGATACTTTGCTTGCATTAAAAAATGATGTCTAATATTCCCTAAAACAATATTGGAAACACAGTCCTACAGAAATAATACAAATTACATAAAACATCTAAAATATAACATATTTGAGAAACTAATTGTAAAAACTAGAAAAAAATAATAAGATTCTAACTTATTTTTTCCTTTCTTCTCCTTCATTTTTCAATGATCACCTACAACAAATAATGAAAATAACTACAACAGCTTCAATAAGAGATCAGATTGGTTTTCCCCAAATAACCAATTTAAATAACGCAATCAAACTTCATTCATACTCTATCTTTCCATTTCTCTTGCAAATTGAAGAACATAACACCGCAATAATCCAATTGTTCAGTGAATAGGTACCCCATATAAACCCTAGAAACTAAAATCGTACGATGAAAAAATTTAAATAAACCCTAAAAACTAAAATCATATGATGAAAAAATTTAAATGAACCATAGAAACTAAAATCTAAGATTTCTCATATTTAAATGAAAAAAAAAAAAATCACCTCTTTTAGATATGAAGAAAAAAAAATGCAGTTGAAGAATCCTAGAAACTAAAATCTAAGATTTCTCATATTTAAATGAAAAAAAATCACCTTTTTTAGATACGATGAAAAAAAATGCAGTTGAAAAACCCTAGAAACTAAAATCTAAGATTTTTCATATTTAAATAAAAAAAAATCACCTCTTTCAGATATGATGAAAAAAAATGCAGTTGAAGAACCCTAGAAACTAAAATCTAAGATTTTTCATATTTAAATAAAAAAAAATCACCTCTTTCAGATATGATGAAAAAAAAATACGGTTGAAGACGTCGTCGAAGCCACAATATTCAAAATGGAGACACGCCAACAATGATGCAGAATGGAAGTCCTCAACGGAGTCACCACTGGAACAATGGAATTGTACACGCCTACACAAGATTCAGCATCTCTCACAATATCATACCACAGTGAAAACACCTAGATGATGCGAAAGGGAAGCCTTGATGAGAAGGATGGGAAAGGGAAGGTTTCAAAGGGAAGGTATTGAAACGACAGTCTTTTTTTTTTTTTTTTTTTTTTTTTTTTAATTCTTTTATTCTATGAAAATTATAATTTTAGAATTTAATTCAAGGTAAATTAGTCTAATAAAAATGTTAGGCCTTTAGAAGAATTATCAAATCTACCCACCCTTCTCGATAATTTTTCCCCCAGCTTATACTTAAGAGTAATTCTCTCTTATTTTTTTTACCTTTTACTGAAACCAATTTATTTTTAGAATTTAGATTGTTTGTTTTTCTACTTTTTTCTGACTTATTATAAACTTTTTATTAAATAGAAAAAATTAAAATATATAACTTTTTCTCAAAAAAAAAAAAACATATTAGTTTTTTTTTACCTTTTAATACTTAATAGAAATAAAATACTACATAAACAAATAATCTAATATTTAACACTATTAAGGATTAAGATTCTATTTAGAATTAAGTAAAAAAGCAAACACAACCTCAGATAACCTAGGATTATGTATATGTTCATCCATGAAAAGCACCTAGAATTAGTGTTTTTTATTAATCAATTAGACTTTGTGTCAGCATTCGTGTATTTAAAAACAAACTTCAAGTGGGAATCATAGTGCGTATTATTTAGCCATAGTCCACATGGCGATGTACTCCAAGCACAAAATCAAGTAGCAGAAGTTCCACACAGCACACCATATTTACAAGCAGTCAGCATAGTACAAGTGTTCAAGGAGAAGTATTATCCCACCCAAGAGAGCTCGAAAGCATTTCATCTTCATTTTTTTCTGATAGGCAACTTGATATCTCATCATCATTAGCATAACCATCTAATAACCCCCCTGGATGTATGCATTCAAGCGGTCCAACTCCTCCCTATGCTCAGTCACCACAGCACGAACCACATCCCCAATGGACACCATGCCTATCATTTCCTTGTCATTAATCACTGGAATGTGCCTAATGCGGTTATCTGCCAACCAAGCATGATTTACAAGGTCAAATTGTCATCCTAGAGGGGAGGCCATGATAAACCAGCAATTAAAAGCATTCAACAAGGAATATTACCTGTCATCAGCTGCATTGCTCGCAGAACTTTGGTATTGGGTGAGACTGTGATAAGCTTGTTCTGAGACCACCACATAATGAGTATGGCATTTGCAACCACAAATTTACAGATTATACATTGAGAAAAAGGAGCACAGGCATTATCAGCATAACACATAGGATGGGATTTAAAATTGTGTCGATGTATATATAAACTTGTGACTGACAATTGGAAATAACCCAAGCATGAACTTCATTCTATCAAAGAGGGTACAAAACATTACCTCTTCAGTCATGATATCTCCAACCTTCGTTGACTTGGATGATCTTCCCTGTACTATGATCTTTCTCAGATAATCTGGAAATGAAACATCAAATCAGGGAGAACTGGACAAGTACAACAGCACCTCACCAAGCTTGATAGTGCAGTATGTGCAGCCAAAAGTGTAATTATGATCATAACGCAGAACGAGCATAAATCTTGAATACTGCAGTTTACAAATCTTTCAAATTGGTGAGCTAAGGTCAAGAAGAGGCAACAGGTTTAGGGTTTTGACTATGGAAACTGAACAGCTGGTGTTGAAGGAAAATTTGGAAGGTAAATTTGGTGTTGGAATTCTGAGAAACAGTTCACAAAATTTTTGGTACAGTGTCTAAACTAGGATGATGATGCAAGTAGAAATACATTTACATTTACGGTTACAAAAGAAGAGTATTTAGGTTAGGAAAAATGAAAGGTAAATATTGTGTTTAAAAGAAAGCACAAATGCATATAATTGACGAAAGGAAGAATCCAAGTAATTATGCCATCAATCATAAAAAAATCTACTAAAACTCTTAGGCCTATTTGGTAGGCAGAAATGAGAATTGCTTTGTCTTTCAAAACAAGAAAAATGAAATGATAGAAAACATGTTTGGGGGCATGTTTCCAAAAATTTTCAAGAGTGGGTTAGGCCAAGACACACCTTTTGGCTACCAACTGTTCCATAGGGGAGAATCAAGTGGCTCGTGGATGCTAAAACTTTTTGGAGCTTCGGAGCTTTTAAGGCTGGAATCTTTTTTTGATAGGTAAGTAAGCAAGATATAGTCGCTAACAAGAAGGCGCAACAAAGTGCACACAGAATATACAATTAAGGCCAAAAGGCAAGCAGTAGAAGAGAGAAGAAAAAACCAAAACCCACCACCCGAACAACAAACAGCCTCCAAAGGAACTGGGATGCTAGAGCAAAAACCACCCACTCCAACCTAAAAGCGAAACCCCTACTGGACACTAGAGCTTCCTGAGCCCAACTTCAACCCCTTCCCTAAATCCCCAGCTCCCCTCCCTCTTCCCCTAACAGTGGACAGCGAGCTATTATAGTTGATTGAACACTCTAGCAATCAGATTTCCCTCTCAAAACGAGATGAAGGCAAATAGTTCTTCTTTCCCCCTGACCCCTTTACCCCCTTCCTTTTTCTCAATTCCAATTTCTTAAGCAAAGAACTTATTTCCTTCTCGAAGCCTATGATTGGCATCCCCAAACCACTACTGAACTTGACAAAGCTGCTAGGCAAGCTAACAATTTCCTCCCCTTCACAACACATTTGACGCCCAAATCACAAGGAGGATTCATCTCCTCAGCCCTTATCACCAACTCCTTACTTGAAGGGCCCTTGGTTGCCTTCCCAGAAAGCTCCAGCAAACTGTCATCTTGAAGCAACATCTTTAAAGGTAGGGCTTAAAGGTTCCAAGGACGAGAGGGGAGAAGTCCCAATATGTATGTTCACCTCCCCCACGAGCTTTGTCAGTGATTGCTACACAACAATCTGACAATGACAAAGGGGCTCATTTCTCATTGCTCCAAGGTCATCATTTGTGAATGGAACACGGGCTGACTCTGCCACTGCCGTAGGAGAGGGCTCTTGCCTCTAAACCCCAGATCCAATGCTCCCCTCCGTCTCGCCTCTTAGCCACACCTTCGTCACCACCCTCTTGCTCTGTTGAGTGAGCCTTTGCAGAACTACTGAGTCCTAGCGAACCCATAACTCCTCCAGGCCTTTCTTTTAAGGTTCATCCCTCCCTTATGGTCCCATCCTTTTTCAAGCTAGAAAATCCCTAGGCTAAGCCCACACTTAACAAGTCCCCAACTCCAAAGCTTGAAGCCAATCAGGCCTCAGAAATACTCACTTCTTAGGCCTCAGAAGGGAACTAGCCTTTTGAGCCCAACCCTTGATGGCCCAAATTCAAAGACCTAAACCAAGTCCCACCTAAGCCATCTTTTAAAACACGACTCAACCTAACAAACATCTTCTTTACCAGTTGTTTCCTTTATGCCACCACCAAGGTAATCGCCCCCTTTTTACATATTTTACAACACAGACTGAAGCAACCTCACCCGTCAACTGTTTCCTCTGCCAACACGACAAGTCCACATCCGTAGATAGCAAGTGTTGTAACTCCATTCCCACCCCTTCATTGGTGCATGGGCCACTAACCACAACACTCCTTTCCTTCATCTCGTAGGGCTCGTTGCTACTTCTCAGCATGACAAGAGAAGAACAGGGTGGAGCTTCCCACCAAAATTGGATGGAGAAACTAGAGCTGCCTACTACCACTTGTAGTGAACTAGGCAAAACTCTACCTTTGGATTTTAACTAGGATCCTTGCCCACTATAGATTAGATAAAAAAAGCCATGTCTTCATCTATGGTGACAAACCCACCACAACAGTCTTATTTTCTTTAACACCTCCCGACTCCACAGATGCAGAGGGAGGCCCAACACCCTCACCCACCCTTGAGCAAACAACCAGCCTCGAGGGTCCCACTTTACCAAATGTAAAAAATTTTCCTTAATCCTTCTAGATCCTCTAGCAAGCACCCTCTCTGCCTCAAATTTATCCTCAAAATCAAATAACAGTAGGGCTCCCCCAAAAACTGAAATCTTCACCTCCCTCCCCTTTCAAAGACCAAAGATTGGTCACAAAAGTTTTCAACGAGGAAAGTTTTAGAGACGTGTCTAAACCTTCTCTAAACCACCCAACCAAGCATTGACTCAACCGCTTCCCTTTCCCTAATATGAATCCAAACGGCATCACCCACCACATCTAATTCCTTCCTAATTGTGTCTACAAAGGACCCAGAAGCCATCACCACCTTGGTTCACTCCTCACCTTAGCCGAGGAGGCCACTCTCCTAGCCTATATTGAGGGAACGACTTTAAAGACCGAAGATTCTCCGACAAGATAGACCACCCCCATGGAGACCCCTTCCATCAGGGAATATCAAAGAGAATCTCTTCCCCTCTTTAGCCACAACAAAGTAAAACAAGAACCTCCCTACCCCGTTTGAACGTCACTCTAACTTGAATCTCCTTCCTCCCTCCTCCCACCCTTAACTACACCTATCCAAAGCTTCATTTCTGCAACAAGCTTCCACCCCTTCCAACAAATGACGTAGGCTCAGGTCCCTGAATCTAATCCAGATTGAAAGGCCTCTACCCTTTTCCACAATCACCTCTTTCAATTGCCCCCCAACCACTTCTACAAAAAGATCAATGGATTTTGAATCCACAACAAACCAGCACTGACCTCCTCTCACAGCCATTCTTCTTCATATCCTTTCCCTTTTCTTGTTATCTAAGGCTAGAATCTTAAGAGTAAGGGGCCTTGCGGAGAGGAAAATCTTGGCTATAGAAGTGTTGTTAGAGGGTCACATCACCCTTTAGCAGTAGAGTTGAAAAGGTCCTTCAGCACATGAGGCCCTTTTAGAGGAGGTGACAGGATTTGTTGGTATAGTTCCCTCCTAAGATCTTTCCCTGAGGGATGGGGCTCAGGCTTCTTCTTCTTCTTCTTTGGAAGGGTGTTAGGGATTGGCGATGGAAGGAAGGATGGTTATTGGCAGCAAAATGATTAGTGGAGATTAAGGTGACCTTTAAAAGGTGTGAGAGGTCATCAAAGATGATTTTGCAAGACAACAGATCTATTGAATTCCCTAAAAATGTCTTGATGACTTCGATGGGGTTTGCAATGGTGGAGATGCAAGGGGAGAGAGAGTTTTCAAGGAGGGATTCAGTTGGGTTCCTGACAAAGGAGGCTCCACCTATTAGGCATGGGGAGGATTGTGTAGCAGTAACGCAAATTGAGAAGGATGGGAAGTCGCATTCTAATTGGGCTTAATAACAAGTTGGTATTGTTCAGTAAATGGAGGAATGAAAGTTGAGGGGTTTGAAGAGGGGATTTTGGCTCTACTGAGGAATGCAAGTTGTGTTGTCGAGAATTAAAAGGGAGCTTAGAAAATTGGAATGCTTAATGAATTATGGAGTAGTAGGGTTGGAGAGAGAGTCGCAAATTTGGGTGCAGGTGCGAGGGGTGGAGAAAAGCTAGCTCTAGTAGGCAAATGAGGTTACAAATTCTTTCTTGGAGTGTTAGAGGGAGAAATGATGGTGAGAAAAATGAAAGTCATTAAGTCCCTAATTAAATCACAAAAGGTAGACCGGGTTTGTCTCCAAGAAATCAAGATTAAAGAAATTTCAATACTTTTGGTGATAAGCTAGGGGTGGGCAAGTTTTTGGATGGGGTGGGAGAAGGAAATGGGGTAGCTGGAGAAGTTCTAGTCTTTTAGGATAATAGATTTTTGGAGTTGCTTGTGATGGAAAGAGAGTACTTATTTGATCCCTTGTTGATTCAAAAGTTGCAAGAGTAACTTCCATGGATCTCCATCGGAGTCTATGGACTGGTTTAGGGAAGGGAAAGGGAAGATGTTTGTTATATGTTTGGGGATATTATAGGATTGTGGGAGGACCCAAGGTGGATGGGTGGAGACTGCAATCTGACCAGGTTCTGAGAGGAATGGAGAAATTGTGTTCGACTTTCTATGGCTATGACAATTTTCAAAGGTAATAAAAGAGCTAAATTTGCTTAATATTCCATTGTCGGTGGTCCCTTTACTTGGAGTGGAGGATCAAACAATCAGTCTATGTCAAGGTCGGATCGGTTCCTCAAATCAGAAGGTTGGGAGAACCATTTTGGTAACCTCTTGCAGAGAATGCTGCATCCTCTCTTATTCTTTTAGATGGATGGGGGATAGGAAAGGGTAGAACTCCCTTCCATTTCAAGAATAGTGGCTTATGGTAAAGGGTTTTAAAGGGTCATGATTTTAAAAAGCAATGGATGGGACATGATTTTAAAGGGTCCTTTAGCCATTATCTCTCACTCTAAAACAAAAGCTTTGAAGATATACTGCAAAAGGCTTGAAACAAAGATGTGTTTGGAAATATGTCAATTTAGAAGGAATGGCCATTAGATCAAATTGGCTCTTAGGATTTAAAAGAAAGGGAAGCTACCCTTTTTAGAAGAATTTGAGGTTAGGAGAAAAGCAAAAATGAATTATAATCAATGAGATCTCTTGGAAGAAACTTTTTGGAGACAAAGATCAAGAGAGTTATGGTTGAAGGAATGAGATAGAATACCAAATTCTTTCATAAAATAGCCAATGTGCATAAAAGAAGAAATTATGGTGGTTGAATACGCATGAATGGGCTCACTAGGGGTGAACCCAAAGGTAGATGTTTTATAGGATCCGATGATTGAGAAAATTTTGTGAAGATTAGATGGGTGGAAAAAAGTTTATTTGTCTTTTGGTGGAAGGATAACACTTATCCATTTGTGCTTGTTCCATATTCCTAGCTATTTCCTCTCCATGTTCAAGATTTGTTCTTCAATGACATTGAAAATTGAGAAATTGCAAAGGTATTTCCTTTGGTCAGGGGTTGGGGAGCACAAGAGAGACCATCTCATAAGTTAGGACCTAGTGTGTAAGTCTAAGATGAAAGGGGGAATAAAGTTTGGGAAGATTTCTTTAAGGAATTATGCTCTGCTAAGGAAATGGCTTTAAAGGATTGCCAAGGAAAGTTTTGCTCTTTGGCATTAGGTTATTCTAAGCATTTATGGGACACATACTAATGGGTGGGATGCCAACATTATAATCGGGTGGTCACATCATTATCCTTGAAAGGCCATTGCACAAGTCTTTCACGATTTTTCCAGATACGCTCGATTAGTGGTGGGAGATTAGAAAAGAATTTGTTTCTAAGAAGACTTATGGTGGAGGGATTAACCTTTGTGTTCTCAATTCCTAGGTCTATTTAGAATTGTCATCGTTAAAAACCTTATAATTTCATCAATTCTTGGGTCCATTTATCCTTTATCTTGGAACTTAAACTTCCATTGCAACCTTTATGATTTTGAGATAGAAGATATTGAAAGACTCATGTCCTCCTTTTTTATTTTATTTTATTTTTTTATTTTCTAATAAAAAACAAAAGATGTATTAATTAATGCTAAGAAAACAAAAGAAGGATGAGAAGTCCTTTTCATGAAATATAAACCTGATCAAAACACCCAAGAAAACCTCCGCTTTACAAGAAGATTTGTACAAAGAGAATAAAAAGACTACACAAAAAATACAACTCCAAAGGCTCAACTCAACTCTTCACCAAGTAAGCCCAACTATAAGGTGTACATACCGAGACAACTATATTGAATGGCAATCAAGGGGAAAGGTGAAAAACATAAGTACAATAGGCCCAAAAAGAAACAAAAAAATGAATCAAGTCCCATATCATCTCAGGCACCTTGAAAGTATTCTAAAAAAATCCTAACATTCCTCTCTCCCACACAATCCACATCAAAGTGAGAGAAGCAATTTTCCAAAGAGTCTTGTCTCTAGTAGAGTTTCCAAAACACATAAAGGAAATAACTATCGTATCACAAATACTCTTTGAGAATAGCCTAAGCCATGACCCCAAAGTCATCGAACAATGTAAAAAGAGATGATCAATCCTCTCTCCAATCCCCCTATGTAGGATGCACCAATCGGGACTAAGGGCTTTGAAAGGCCTTCCCAATTGTAGCATGTTATTGGTATTTACCTTTTTAAGTGCCACTAACCAAGCAAAGGTCATGAACTTAGAAGGGACTCTTTTGATTTCCACAAAATTAGCCGGATGGAAAGGAATTGAATCTGATAAATTAGTTAAGGCTAAGAAGACAAATTTTACTGAGAATACTCCTGAAGAAGAAGGTACCCAAGTTTTCACATCTGGAACAAATGAAGACAAATGTACATAAGAAAGAAAATTAATTAGTCTTTTGAGATCTTTAATCTACAAATTAGTTAGATTATGACGGAAAAAAAGATTCCAAGAAGAAAGGGTATCACTACCTAATATAGTTGAAACAAAGAGGTTTCTAGTTGTGATGACTTTGAAAAGTTTTGGGAATTGTGAACACATAGGTTGATCCCCCTACCACAAATCTTCCTAAAAATGAATTTTTGTCCTATCACCCACCACAAAGTAAGTGTGTATAGAAAAAGCTTGGAAAAGAAGTGCAATGACTTTTCAAGAGCAACGATGTGATCATTTGACTAAAATATTGACATCTCATCCATTAGGATGTGTCCTATAAATACTCAAAATAACCTGATGTCAAAGAACAACACTTTCTTTAGGATACCTCCAAAGCCACTTTCCTAACAAAGCTTGATTCCTTAAGCAATTTTCCCAAGCCCTAAACCACTAAACTCCTTAGGCGCACACTAGATCCCAACTGACTAAGTGATCCTTTTTACCCTCCCTATATCTTGGCCATAGAAAATCTCTTTACATTTTTTCAATCCTTGATGCTATTAATACTAGAATCTTGAAAAGGGATAAGTAATTCGGGATGTGTGACAAACAAGACTAAATTAGAGTGATTCTACTTCCTAGGGACAAAAAACATTTTTCCATCCATTTAACCTCCTAGAGAATATCAATCACTAGATCTCAAAATGAACTTGTTTTTGGATTCTTCCTTAAAAGAAGACTCAAATATGTTAAAGACTAAACTGAGACTAAACAATCAAACATCAAAGCCATGCTAGAGATTTGATTTTGACTAATGTTAATACAAAAAAGAGTGCTCTTATCAAGGTTGATCCTAAGCCCTGACAATCTCCCAAAAACCAACAAAATGAGCTTAAGCATTTGCATCTCTTCCAAGGAAGCTCTAGAAAAAAAGATAGTGTCATTAATAAATTGTAAATAAGACACTCTAGTCTTATTTCTGCCCACTATAAATTCCTCAAAAAAACCTCTCTCCTCTACTCGCACTATCAACCCATTTAAAAGATTAACCACAATAGTAAAAAGAAAAGGGGAAAGAGCGTCTCCTTGGCATTTCCATTCACTTAGATGGCAAAAGTTGTTGAAGACAAACATCCCCTCATCCAAGACCTCCATTTTGAACTAAAACCTTTTTGTTTAAGTACATGGTCCAAAAAATCCCAATCAACATGGTCATAAGCCTTTTCAAAATCAATTTTGAAAACTATTCCTTCCTCTCTCGATCTCCTTGTCTCATCCACCAACTCATTAGCAATTAAGATGGCATCCAAAATTTGCCTCCCTTCCACAAAGGTTCCTTAAGACATAAAAAGTGTATCCTTAAGGACTTTGGCAATTGCCCTGATAGTACCTTAGCTATGATTTTGTATAAGCTAGTAACTAGACTGATAGGTCAAAAATTAGAGATTCTACTGGTTTGAATCTTTTTTGGCACTAGAGCAATAAAGGTAGCATTTGTGCTTTGATTAATTATTTCATTATTGTGAAACTCTAAGAACACTCCTAAAATATTTTCCTTGTTCAAAGGACCACTTATTTCTATCCTTCCAAAGAGTCTAAAATATGGTTGGGTGTTTGTCAGGGCCAAGGATCAATCTAAACAAAAACACTCTTTCTAGGATTAACATTAGTTTAATCCACCAGGTTGACTTTTTTGCTTTATAGTGATATCTCTAAGTGACCTTTAACGTATTTGGGTCTTCCTTTAAGATGGAATCCAAAATCGATTTCCTTTAGAGATTCAATGTTGGATATAGTCTCTATGAAGTTGGATGGATGGAAAAAAGCTTTCTTATCCTTAAGAGGTAGAATCACCTTAATTCAGTTTTGTTTGACACAAATCTTAAGCTACTTTCTTTCTCTTTTTAAGATTTAAGCTTCAATAGCTTTAAGGATTGAGAAATTACAAAGAGATTTTCTATGGTCGAGATCTAAGGAGGGTAAAAGGGTTCACTTGGTCAGTTGGAACATAATGTGTAGACCTAAGAAATTTGGTGGGTTAAGGTTTGGGAAAATTACTCTAAGGAACCAAGCTTTATGAGGGAAGTGACTTTGGAGGTACCCTCAGGAAAGTTTTGCCCTTTGGCATCAGGTTGTCTCAAGTATCTATAGGACATATCCTAATGGATGAGACGTCAATAATTGAGTCAAATGGTCACATTGTTGCCCCTAGAAGGCCATTACACATATTCTCCAGGTTTTTTCTACACACTCGCTTTGCAGTGGCTAATAGGTCCAAAATTTGTTTCTGGGAAGATTTGTGGTGGGGGGACTAACCGTTATGCTTACAAGTTCCAAGACTTTTTAGAGTCACCACAACTAAAAACCTTTCCATTTCAGTCATATTAGGTAATGATACTTCTATGTCTTGGGATCTTATCTTTTGCCACAATCTAACAGATGTGGAGATTGAGGATCTTGAAAGACTAATGTATTTACTTTCCCATGTTCATTTGACTCATTTTATTCCAAATGTGAAAGCTTGGGTTTTGTTATCTTTAGAAGTTTTCTCAGTAAATTCTTTTATGTTAGCCTTATCCAATTTTTCAGATTCTACTCCTTTCTACCTAGCTAACTTTTTGTGGAAATCAAGAATCCCCTCTAAGGTCATGGGTTTCGCCTGGTTAGTGGCACATGAGAAGGCAAATACCAATGATATGCTACTATTAAAAAGACCTTTCAAAGCCCTTAGCCTTGATTGGTACATCCTTTGTAGGAGGAGTAGTGAGACAGTTGATCATCTTTTCTTACATTGTCCAATTACTTTGGGATTATGGCATAAGATTTTCTCATAAGCGAGGATGGTGTGGGTTCTACCAGACAGTATTCATGATATGATGATGATTTCTTTCAAGTGTTTTGGAAACTCTATTAGAGGCAAGACTCTTTGGAGGATCATGTGTCTCTTTTTGTTGTGGATTGTGTGGATAGAGAGAAACACTAGGATTTTTTAGGACACTTGTAAGATGCCAAAGATGATGTGAGATGCGTTTCATTTCTTAGTTTCCCACTATATAGACATTTTTAAACCCTATCATTTGAGTGTAATTCAAGTTAGTTGGTTTTCAATTTGCACACCTTAGGGTAGGGTCTACAGGGCTAGGAGTTGTTATACTTGTATAGGCCTTTTGTACTTTTTGTATAGCCCCTTGTATTGAGGAGGCTTACTTAGTTCTTTTTTATCAGGTCTGTATTTCATGGGGAGGATTTCTCATCCTTCTCATGTTTTATTTATTCTTAATTAATACATATGTTTGTTTTTGATATAAAAATTAAAAAAAAAAAAAAAAAAAAGTCCAAAATAAGCATGAGGGGAGCAACCCTTCATGCCATATTTCTTCTCTTTCTCACAAAGGATTTCTACCAACTTAAGAGAGCCTCTTTAAATGAAGTTCGCAAACAATGAGAATCCTAGATGCCATAAGATACTTTTCTTGGTGCAATGAAGCAAGAGGTGGTTTACTAATCAAAACAACTTCTTTCAGGAAGGGATCATATAGCCTCAATATCAAATAGGAGTATAGGGGTTTTACTAAAAACTTACCATTCTTTGATTCCAACCATACTGCCCTATCCCCATCATTTCAGCTAACCACTTTCATTTGCAATCTTAAGAGGAATTCCTCCATTCTTTCAAGCTCCTAATCATGCAACAATCTAACAAAACAAGGGCTCAACATTCCCTTTCCCCTTTCTGCTCTCACACGTCTGCTACCCATGAGTCTTTTCCAGTGGCAATAGCAAAAAGAGAAGGAAAGGAATCACTCAAAATTGACTCACCACACCACCCATCCTTCCAAAATATTACCCTTTTTCCATTCATCACTGTGAAACAAGACATGCTTTTAATGGCATACAAACCTTATCTAATTGCCTTCCACAGGTTCAATCTATGCCTTCCCTTACATGAATTGCATTTCCCCTGCTTCTTCCCTAAACTTCCTTACTATAACGCTTTTTCCAATGACCTTCCATTTCCATTGCAAACCTCCAAGTCCATTTGTCAATCAAGGCCTCGTTGAGCACAAAAAAACTCCTAGTACCAAGAAGCAACCCCCCCCCCCCCCTTTTTTCTTTTCGATGTAGACAATAGACCCACCAACAAAATGGGGTTTGATTTCTGGTGATTCCCCCCACAGGAAGTCGTTGAATATTCTCAAGCAATGAACTCATTTTTCTAGTATTGAGGCTTAAATAGAATATGAATATAAAAATATTAGGTCAAAGGAATTTGGAACACTTATCAAATAAACAAAAATAAATCACTACCAAATGCTATGGTGTATCCTGGGAGACCATAGCACAGTGCAGTCCTTCACAAAATAACCTTAGATGCCACTTTAGTTGAACTCCGCACAGCCCTCCCTTTTTGCACAAGCAAACACAAACAATTTGAATTGTATGCCAAGATGAAATTTTCACAAATTAGTTGCTGCTCCTAATCAGTCTACCAAGTTGCTTCCCTAAGGAACTGTTGTTTCCCAATATGATAAATGTCACAACTACAGAAGGTTTCAGCAAGCATAGCAGATAAAAACAGACCAATCCAGAGATGAATAATCTATGAAGGGGAAACAAAATCTTTTGTTCCTGCTGCTGGTATTGCTTCTGGACAAGCTTCTACTTATACTGGTGCTTATAGATCACTTGTTGCATTAAACCTAACTGCATATAAGTTTGATTAGCCTTATCAGGAAGCAGATGTCTATATAAGAAACTGCATCGCCAATCCATTTAATCCTGAGAACTGAAGGCATGGAGTTGCTTCAGGTTGCGGGTAGGCTAGCAATCTCTGATAACTAGCCTAACAAATGAAGCAGGCTCTCATCTACTTTCTGGACAGCCATAAGAGAGATCTCTTTTCTTGATATTTTTCTTACCATAGTCCAAATCCACATAATACATTTTTTTAATCACAAAAAAAACATGTATTAAATAAAATAAAAAGTGTATGAGAAGGATGAGGAATCCTCCCCAAAAATACAAAAATTGATTAAAAAAAAAAAAAAAAAAAAGGTATGACTGAACTCCTCCACCAGACTGAGGAGCCTCTATGTTGGTATGCTACCACACAAATCCGCATAATATTTTCCCACACAGATCTCCAAGAAACAATAGTGGTTCAGATATATCAAATGTGTCATGCATAAACTAAGAAAGTAAATAGAGGGATTCTCCATTTACCTCTCTCTGTGATGATTCCTGCAATAGATTTTTGTTCTCCAGGTTTCACAACCACCAAGGCTCCAACATTGTGCTGTGTCATCTGAAATGGAAGTGAGACATTTCATCTACAGATTCAATCCTCATGCCAAAGTTTGTCATAGCATAAAAAAAATTAGAAGTGTCACAAAGCACAAAAATGCATACTGATTTCACAGCATCATAAACAGAATCATCTGTAGTGCACCAAAGCCAAGAACCATCTGCACTTTTGCCTTTTGCTTTCAAAACGTCTGCAATTGTGGTGCTCTCAAAACCATGCTCCTCCATACGAGCTGAAGTAACCGACTGAAGACGAGAAAATACAACAGATGGCATGATTGGATTCACCAGCCTGATGCGATGCAGAACTGCATTTCTTAGAATGCTTCCATGTGATACAATTGCTTGCATTGCTCCTTGCATTTTACCTGTTAAAGAATAGGTTTCAATATGCAGGTTGAAAATATTAATTTTTTTAGTTCAGCATACAAATGGTAGAAATTCACAAAGGGTGATATGAGCCCCTTTCAATCATGCATGTACTTCCTCCAGAAAAATCAATTTCAATGAACAGCATGAATTGTTTACTGAGATTCCAGCCCATAAACACTTTTCTCTCAAAAGAATTACTTCAAAAGTAAATAAATAAAATAAAAATTAGAGAGAATTTCTCAAGTGGGTATGAGGACTGTCAATATCTTAGCTACTGAGATCTTCAAATGTTGCAACAACAGTAAGTGGTCATAGAAAAGCAGCTATTTGGGCTCCTCACTCTCTATTTTGACCTTTGTTTTTTTTTTTTTTTGTGTGATAGACAACAAGATCATGCATTAAGAGACGCCTAAAAAGGAGGGGGGGGGGGGGGGGGGGGTGGTGCCCTATGTATATAGGCAGTATACACAAAACAACCAAAAGTAAGCATCAAACAAAGTAAGCCTACAAAAACAAGGCAATGCTAACCACAATAAAAAGCATTTAGGAAATTCAACATAGAGGGGTTCTCCAACTGCAAAGAATCCTAGGACCACTCTAAAAGTGACTATATGAAGAAAGCCTTTAATCTTTGATCTTAAAGCTCTCATCTTCAAAAGTCCTTCAGGTGCACTCTTTCCAAATACACCAAAATAAGCAAATCAAAGCCAAACTACTCTTTTCTTCTTATTTAACCCCTTAACTTTCCATTGTAGGAGGAGATTTTTCACCAAGGATGGAAACACACAAACCAAGCCAAAGACTGCTGACAGAAAAAAAGAAAAACACCATAGCTCTCTTGTCTTGTCACAATGAATCAAAATGTAATCAACTGATTCTTCACTATCTTTATAAAGACTACATTTATTGATCATTTGTCATCCCCTCTTCATTAAAGTATCTACTGTTAAGATCTTTCCCCACACAGCTTTCTAAGCAAAAAAACAAATTTGAGGAGCACAAGATCCCTAGATCTCTTTACCTGAAAAAACCAAATTATTCTCTACCCTTAAGAAAATGTAATATGACTTGATGCTAAAATTTCCCCTTCTATCATTATTCCAAATTAAAATGTCTTCTTCTTGCACTTTTAACTGGTGAAGAAGCTCTAAAAAATGGGTCACCTCCTCTATCTCCCAATCTTGGAAGGGTCTTCAAAATTGAACCTCTCAACATCCCCCTTTGCCCCCATCTCTTTCCTATAAGTCTACAACAGTAACATTTTTGTGGGAAGCTATCTTGAAAAGAGTAGGGTATGCATCTTTAAATTAAACTACCTCGCCCATTTGTCCCACCAGAATCTAGTACATCTACCATTTTCTATTCGAATAGAAGTTTTGACACAAAACTCTTCCAACCCTTTTCTAATGTCTTTTCAAAGGCTCATCCCAAAAGAATCCCCCACCCTCTAATATTCCACCCGCCCCATCCATTTCCCTGAATTTTCCAAAAATAATCTTCCTCCACAAGCTCTATCGCTCAACAAAAAACCTCCATAACCCTTTGCCTAGCAAGGCTTGATAGAGACCCTCCAACCTTCTTAGTCCTAGCCCTCCATATTTTTTATCCTTGTACACATTTAGCCAATTTACCAAATGGATCTTTCTCCTTTCTCCCAAATCTCCTCATAAAAAGTCTCTTTAAATTCTCTCTAATTTGATCCTCACTTTTCAAAGAATTGCAAAGAGGGACATAAAATAGATAGGAGGTTTGATAGAGTGCTCTTAATAAGGACTAGTCTTCCTCCTTTGGATTGGTACTATTTTTTTTCCAACCAGCCAATTTCCTCTTAAACCTCTCCTCGATTGAATCCCACACACCACAATGCTTGTGAGGGGCCTCAAGGGGTAAGCTTAGATAAGAAGTAGGAACTTTTCCAACTTTGCACCCAAAAGGAGAAGTTGCTTTATCTACATCCTCCATCTCCCTCACTAAAATAATTTCACTTTTTTGCATATTTATTTTCCAGCTTGACACCAATGTGAAGCAAGTGACAACCCACTTCCAATATTTCAACTAATCTACATTATCCTCACAAAACAAATAAAAAGGTATCATATGCAAACAAAAGGTTTGAGACTTGAGTCACCTTTGCCCCTCTACCCTCAATCTTGAAAACCCCTAATGAAACTTCCTTGTTTAGCCTTTGCAATTAAGCTATTGAGGGCTTCCATGACCAACACAAAAAGATAGGGTGAGAAAGGGACCCCCTGCCCCAAACCTCTAGAGGTCGAGAAGAAATTTGTGGGAGTGCCATTTAACAATAGCTGTCACTCTCACATAAGAAATACAAAACTAGATCCATTGTCTCCATTTGGGGCCAAATCCCATATTTTCTAAGATTGAGAAAAGGAACTTCCAACTTACGTGATCGTAAGCCTTTTCTATATCCAATTTGCAAACCAAACCCACATTGGAACTATGCTTCCTAGAGTTAATAGCCTCATTTGCAATCAAGATAGCATCCAAAATCTGTCCACCCCTTACAAAAGCATTTTGAATATTTGACACCACCTTGCCCACCACCCTTTTTAGCTTATTAGCTAGGACTTTTGCTAGAAGTTTATAAAGACACCCCACTAGGTTGATTAGCCTAAAATCCTTCATGTCACATGTCTCCTTTTTTAAGAATAAGAACTAAAAATGTTGCATTAAGGCTACAAGCCATGGAATTCTTCGAATGAAACTCCTCAAAAAAATGCATCACTTCCCTACCTACTCTAGGCCAACAAAACTTCCAAAAAGCCATTGAAAACCCATTTAGCCCAATTACCTTGTCACCCTCCAATTTTGAAAGTGCTACAATCACCTCCTTCTCAAAGCCCTCTTTGTCTAAAGAGTCAATGCTTTTGAATAGCTTTGTTGCCAAGGCAAGTCTTTTCACTTGGGATTCATCAAACACTAGTTTAAAGTGGGAAAAAAAATGCCTTCTTTAAGCTCCTCCTGTTTTTCCAACCGGACACCATTGACAAAATTTTCATTTCTCCTTGCATTAGCCATGCAGTGAAAAAAATTGGTGTTGTTATCTCCTTCCTTCAACCAAAGAGCCCTTAACTTCTGCCTCCAAAAGGTTTCTTCTAAGATAGCTAGATGATTGTACTCATCTTTAGCAACCTTTTGGCTTCCCATGTCCTCGTTGGCAAAGGGTCCTAGCCTTTCTACACTATCCCAATAGTTGATAAACTCAAAAGCAAAATCCTTCCTAGCTGAGACAATACCAACCACCTCTTTATTCCACTTCTTCAAGTCATTTTTCAATGCTTGTAATTTCTTCGCAAGCACAAAGTTGGGGCTACCCCTAAAACTATACATCTACCACCACTCTTTGATTTTATCCGCAAAAAGCCTTCTAACTTTAACCACATGTTTTCAAATCTGAGTAGACCTTTGCCTTGCCCCCCAAACCCAATCTAGCAAGATAGGAGAATGGTCAAACAATGGTCTTGGCAATAGAAATTGTAGGGCCCTTGAAATGTGATCCTTCCAATCTTCAAAAAATAAAAAACAGTCCAAATCTGCCTTGAATGATCCTCCCTATCCTCCACTCCACGTGAACCACCTCCACCTAGAAGTGAGTCTACAAGCTCAAACTCTTCAATAAAGATGGAGAATTCTCTCATAGTAGCTAACAACTGCCTACAATTGCTCTTTTCAATTGGAAAACGCACCACTTAAGTCACCAGCTATGCACCGAGGCTCATCCTAAAGACCCTTAATTGATGCTAACTCTTCCCACATCTCCCTCCTCTCTCTTTCCTTTAGCGGCCATATAGCCCAAAAAACACCCAAAGAAAACCATCTTCACAATTTCTAAGTTGACAAGAAATAAAGAAAAAAAAAAAAAAAAAGAACCCACTTCAATAGCCATCCTTTCCAATACTCTTGTATCCTAAAATAACAACACCCTTCTTGTCATGCCCCTTGCATTCAGAGACGCCCAACCCAGATGCCTTCCCACACCTAAGTTTCTCACAATCTTGCATGACATCTCCCTCATTTTTGTTTCTTGAACACAGACCAAGTCTGGTTTACGTTTTCTAACCATAAACTTAACTACCTTTCTTTTATCTGGGTCATGCAAGCCTCTAACATTCAAGAAGAAAATCCCAAGCTTCATTTGGATAATAAAGTTACATGCCTACCCATCCCCCCATCCTCTACTTCTTTACCTATATTGCCCTCATAATTCATGGAGCTAAAGAGTTTCTTCAATTTTTCGTCTTTCCTTGAGTTGGATAATGCTCCCTTTTTGCCTAGCTTTTGACAGACTCACAAAGCATTTTCTATTCTCACCCTTTCACTTGAAGGGCTAAGACTAGGTGATCTTGAAGTACAATAGATTGTTCATCCTTGAGAATCATACACAGAGGACCCCTCACAAACCCACGCTTCACTGGATCTTCAAAACCCCCTTGCAAACTAAATAGCTCTTTAGTCCCCATGGTTCACTCATCCCACACGGTTAGTTCCCTCCAACCTAGAAAGAGAAGGAGAAGAAGATAGCATCCCCCCCACCCCCCTTAAAGAAAAGAAGCACAAGAGAGTTGTTTCGTACCTAATTTACTCCCCTCAATTGCCTTTTGATTGTACTCCAAGGCCACAGGGGCAAACTCTTACATCACATCCTCATGAGCTTCCTCCACAACAACCTTTTCCCCGCCAGTCATCTCCTGTGTGAGCCCTAGCAATCAAGGACCACCACTACCCCCCTCCTCATCTCCTTTAGAGGACATAATATAGTTGTGAGAATGCGCATGGGGCTTCTTCACTTGTTTTAATTTCCTAAGGCTGGTCTTTTTGGGCCTTGCCTAACTTTCAGCCTATAGGCCCATTTTCTTTTAAAGAAGAAGGCCCATTTTGTTTTTAAAACAACTAGCTTGAATTGAATTGGGTTTCACAAAAGATCCAAGCCTCCTTCTATAAGTAGGGCTTCCCTTCTAAGCTCTGGCTCAACCACCTTATCACCAAACCCAAGCGGCCCACGATCAATCACCCCTATACTATAGTCAGATTTCACAAATCCCAACCTCAAAAGGTCATCTTTTCCGTTTTTTCCTCTGTCAGGACCCCCACCATACTTATTGGTAGCCCTAGGTAGATTTTCAAAAGCAAGATGCTCACAACCTTTTAGCTTAGAATTGACAGAGCTTCTCCAAGGCAACACACCAACATCCCCACCACTCTTGACAAAATCAGTCTATTTGGCTCTAGCAGAACCTCCTTTCGATTGAGGTCCTTGTCGCCATGCACCAAAGCACGTGAACTAAACCTCTCTTCTTCTCGCACATTGCTTTCTTTGTATTCTAAGAATGTTTTTTTTTTTTTTTTTTTTTGATAAGTAAGAGAAGATGCATTAAAAGAGGCAAAAAAGTCATCACGTATACAGGGCATACAAGGCTACTAAGGCCTCTCCATCAAAAACCAAAAACACCCACCACCCCTTATCTGGAGGCTAACCACTCCAGAAAACCTATAAGGGAGAACAGCTCCTCTCCCATGTACAATTTAGCCCAACCCCATAAATTATAAACAAAAGAATGTTTGAATCTCTGAATTGCTAACTCCCCCCCCCCCCCCTAAAAGCTAGACTATTTCTCTCATTCCATACCATCTAAAAAATAAACAACAGAATGGATTTCCAAAGTTTTTTCCTTTTTTTTTTCCCACAAAGGCTCCCCTCCAACGAAATAAAACCTCCTTTACAGTTTCAGGAAAGACCCACTTGACCCCAAACAAACCCAAAACTAAATCCCACAGCACTCTGGCCACTGTACAGTGAATGAGAATATGATTTACACTTTCCTCTTTACTACCACACAAGAAGCACCGGTTGGGAAGCTGTCATCCTCTCTTTTGAAGTCTATCCAGAGTCATAATCCTCCCCCAAGCGGCCTCCCACGCGAAAAACACAATTTTGGTTGGAACTCTCTCCACCCAAATGTTATTTTTTGGAAAAACAGTAGACAAAGGGCTTTCCAACAGGCTAGAAGCTTTCTTTACCCTAAATTGTCTATTGCTTTCTTCTTTCCAAATTACCAAATCTTCCTCCACAGTTATCATGTGACCCCTCAGAACTTGAAGCAAGTTGCCTACCATATCCATCTCCCAATCATTAAAATCCCTAATAAACCTCAAATTTTATCCGCCTTCACCAAAATTCTGGTCCCACGTTTCTTCTAAAGTTGCGTTCCTATGAGCTGCCAAAGTGGAGATGCGGGAACCTTTGAGACAACGTTGAACCCCCACACCACCAATCTGTCCAAAACCTGATTTTATTGCCTTTTCCCGCTTTAAACGCCATTTTTTCCCAGCACCAGCCAACTTCCTTCAAAATCTCCTTCCAAACCCCCACTCCAAAGGCACCCACGCCCTTTTTAGTCCTCCAACCAAAATCCTCTTGCCCATACTTCGCTATGAGAACTTGCTTCCAAAAATCCTCCTTAGCACACGCAAATCTCCAAATCCATTTGCCAAGTAATGCTTTGTTTAATAAGTTTAGCTTCCTTATACCAAGCCCCCCTTTCTCCTTATCCCTACAAACCGTCTCCCAATTGACAAGGTGAGCCTTCCTTTCCAAATTTCCTCCTCCCCACAAGAAATTTCTTTGCAGTTTTTCTAGCCTCCTTGCCACTGAATTGGGCATGCGAAAAAGGGACATTTGATAAACCGGCATGTTAGCCAACGTGCTCTTCAAAAGGGTAATTCTCCCACCTTTGGAAAGATATTGGCATTTCCAAAGGGCGAGTCTCCTCCTCAATTTTTCCTTTAACCCGTCCCACACGAAAGCGGCCTTATTGGGAGCCCCCAAAGGCAACCCCAAGTACACTGCAGGCAGCTGCCCCACCTTACACCCTAGCTCCACTGCCACTTCGTCCACCCCTTCCACCTCCCCTACCGGAATGATTTCACTTTTAGCCAAATTAATCTCTAACCCTAAAGCAACTTCAAACCAAAAAAGAATTCAACTCAAATGCATTAAATGCTCCTTCTTTGCTTCACAAAAAACAATCGTGTCATCGGTGAAGAACAAGTGAGAAATGTGGACAGCTTGCCCTCTTCCCCACCAAATGTTACACCCCGAGATTAAAACCCCCTTCCACAGCCCTTTTAACTAATACGCTCAACACCTCCATTCCTAAGATGAAAAGATAGGGGGAAAGAGGGTCCCCTTGGCGTAGCCCCTTTGAACTAGAAAAGAAACCAGCTAGTTCACCGGGATAGAGAATTTGGCTGTGGAGATGCAATTCAACCACTTTGGACCGAACCCCATTTTTTGCATAACCTTCATTAGGAATTGCCAATTAATACTATCATACGCCTTCTCAATATCCATTTTACAGATTAAACCTTTCTCACCCCTTTTTTGCCAAGCATCGATCACTTCATTTGCAATTAGAGAAGCGTCTAGAATCTGCCTTCCCATGACAAACGCATTCTGGTCGATAGAAACCACTTTTCCTATTACTTTTTTAAGCCTATTGGCCAACACCTTAGCCAACAGCTTATATAACCCCCCCAAAAGGCTAATGGGTCTAAAATCCCTCAGGTCCTCAGCCCCTCCTCTCTTAGGTAACAGCACCAAAAAGGTGTTGTTGAGGCTTTTGAGAAACGCATTCTGCTCGTGGAACTCCTTAAACATGTCCAAGATCTCCTCCTTCACAAATTCCCAGCAGCTTTGCCAGAAAGGCAAAGAGAAGCCATCTGGGCCTGGGGCTTTATCCCCGTTCAAATCCATCAAAGCAGCCTGGACCTCAGCCTCAAAGAAAGGGAGCTCCAGCAGCCCCGCTTCTTCAAGGCTGATTTGCTTAAACTGCAACCTCCCAATGTCCGCCTTCCAGTCCAAGCTTTCTGACAGCAATTGTTGATAGGCATTCGCTATCCCTTCCCTCACTTCTTGCTCCCCTGACAGTCTCACCCCATTTATCTTGATTCTGTCCATGTAGTTGGTCCTTCTATGGGTAGAAGCCATGCGGTGAAAGTATCCCGTGTTTCTATCACCTTCCTTTAACCATAACTCCCTTGAAGCCTGTCTCCAGTGAGGTTCTTCTAGGTCCACCCACTTAGCATACCCCTCCTTAGCTTCCTTTTTACAACCTAATTCCTCCTGAGTCAAACTTCTCTCATTTTCCACCCAGTCTCAATACTCCACTTGTTGGAGAGTCACAGCTTTGTTGCACTCCAGACTCCCAAACACCTCCATATTCCAGATTTTTAATTTTTGTTTCAATTCCCTCAATTTTGCAAACAATCTAAAGCTAGCACTTCCACTAACCACCATTCCTTGCCACCAGCTACAAATTAGGTCTTTAAACCCCTCAACTTTTAGCCACATATTTTCAAATCTGAAGGGGATGGGCCCTCTCCTTATCCCAACCCCCCCAATAAGACTGGAAAATGATCCGAAGTAGGCCTAGGTAACCTTCTTTGGACTACCCTACTATACTGGTCAAGCCAGCAAGGAGTAACCAGAAACCGATCTAGCCTGGCCCTTGATTGATTATTGAGGCCCCCGCTCCAGGTGAAAGATCCTCCTTGCAATTGTAAATCCACCAGGCCTAGCTCATCCACAACCTAAGCAAACCTCCTCATAGCTGAAGTTATTCTCCTTTGTCTACTTCTTTCGCTTTGAGAGAGGATAATGTTGAAATCACCCCCTAAACACCAAGGTCCTTCCCAAATTCCTCTTATCGCCCCAATTTCTTCCCACAAGCACTCCCTTTCTTCTCTGGTGAACGGGCCATAAACACCCATGACCACCCAGACAACCCCGTTTTCCACATTCTTGAATCTGCAAGATAAAGAAAATTGGCCCTCTTCCCAATCCAGGATTTCAAGGGATCTTTTATCCCAACAAATCAAAATGCCTCCTGCCAACCCAAAGGCATCCAGAGCCTTCCAGTCTACAAATCTTCCTGACCCTAAACTGCTCACCACCCTATCTAACAACCTTTGCATTTTTGTCTCCTGAATACAGAACAAATCCACCTTCTGTTTCCTAACAACAGACTTAATAACTTTCCTTTTGAGATTGTCGTTCGCTCCCCTCACATTCCAACTCAAAAGTTTTATATTCATTGGACACCCACTGAATGACCCCCTCTGCCCTGATAAGGGCATTTCTTCTTACCATCCCCCTCGTAATTAATTGAGCATTCCAACCTCTTTAGCTCTCTTTCAAACTTTGATTTTTCCAATAGACCTTTATTATGAATCTTTTCCCGCCTTTTCTTATTTTGCCCAGGAAACTCAAAATTTCCTTTTCCAAACCTTTTGTCGAAAAACCCAAGAAGTGGCTAAACCTCGCTAGGCTACTTTCTTCCCAATTTAGCTCCCTTTCATCCCTTCCTTCTTGGTATTCAGATTGCCCTGGACTCCCCTCTGAAGATCTTTCCACTAACAAAGGTTCGTTAAATTCAACCAAATCCCAGCAGCCATTGCCATTCTCAAAGGGCCCAGCTGCGTCTGGGAAACTTAGCACGTTTCCTTTCTGGCAAACCTTCCTAACCGCCCTAGAAAGGTCGCAACACTCCCCCTCCGGAGTCCGACCAAAAGAAAAAGAGAAAGGATGAGAAGAAGACCCCAAATCCCTTGAGCCCCCCGAAAAAGACAAGGACCCATACCTCGAACCTTCCTCCACCAACACACGGTCAGTGGAAGAAAGATGGGAAATGGCTTGTTGCTTCGAATCGGCTTCCTTCTCTCGCAAGCTTATAAACTCGAGCTCGAAGTTGCTTTCCTTGCAAGAAGAATCTGAGGATCGAACCAGCCCTTTGCCAGAAGGCTGAGAGCCAGACGGGCCAAGGCTATCCCTCGCCAAAGCCAAAGGCCCAATGGACTGCCCCCCGAAATCCTTAAGAAGGGTTAGAGACGTGCCTTGGATAAACGTTAAAGGATCGGGAGACCCAAAGGACGGCCCAAGCTCCACAACTGCAGCCTTCTCCTTGCCTTAGAGCCCATCGTAACAGACCCAAGCCCAGGCCCAGCCCCTTTTAAAGAGGGGCCTTGCAAGAGAGGCTCCCCAGCCTTCTTCAAGCCCATCAGGACCTCTACAAGGCCAGAAGAAGACGGCCCAACAGACAGGAAGTCCACAGGAACCCAGATCTTCGACCCGACTTGGATCCGACCCTCAGTCAGGTCCCTACCCCCACCGTCCACCTGCTCTAGCGTCCCATCTGCTGATAGCGCCTCGGTCCTTACAATTACACTTTCTTCCACGCACGTACCCCACCATCACCCCAAACCTCTCCACTGAAACTCCCAACTGGCCACTGTTTTCCCCCGTGCATTGTCTCAACAAAGGCGAAACCTCCCACCATAGAGTAAGGTGATACGTCGTTTCCTCAAACCCGATCTCCAGCGAGCATGGCAGGTTTTCCCTGTTTGATTTAACTAAGATCCTTGCCCACTGGAGTTCCTCCATTTTTTCCGTTAGTGGATCGATCTCTACAAACCTGCCGCACTCTTCCCCCACTCTTCTCAAGACAGCCTCGCTCCAAAGCGAGATTGGCAAACCCCAAATCCTCACCCATATTTCATTTCTACTTTCCCCTTCTTCCAGGCACCCATACCTTAGGTTCTAGAGCTCCAGCCCTAACTGAATCCCTCCCACCGCTCTATTCCCGAATGTAAGGACACGTCTAGCTTCTTCCACAAATTCGAACTCCAAAAGGGCCCGACCCTCTTCCATCCTTGCTAATCCCAGCTTTCCTTTCAATCTCCAGGAATTCGCCATTGACCACCCCATTCTCTCCAAGTTCTCTCCTCCTGCTACCCTAGGGTTCCATCTTCAGACCAAGCAATATTCCAATCTACCCAGATTTCTACTAATTTCCTCCCCTTTCACCTCCACTCTGATCGAAGTCCTACCCCTGCTCCACAACCTCTTCCCCATTTCTGCTTGTAACCTTTCATTTTTCTTCTCTTCCTTCTTATCCTCCTTCCTGTCGACACTAATGACCAGATTCCTTAGGACCTCCACCATGGCTAGCCAACCCCCCTTATCCCCTTTGCCTTTGGTATACAGATACTATATCCCTTCTTTTTTGAGTCAACAACCCCTACCCTGAGGAAGCAACCCGCCCTGTTAGCTTCTCGCACCATAGAATAGCTTCTCCCCATTTCCTTCTAACCCTTCTCCCATTTATCTTCTTTCCCGTTCTTAACGCACTAGTCCAAAACCCTCCAAGAGGAGCCTAACACCTGCCAACCCTAGACGGACCCAGGACGAAACCCCCCGCTTGCTTTCCACGATGAAGAAAAGGGTTTTGCCTTTTCTCTCCTCCATTTCAACCTTAAAAATCTTCGATTCCACTCCAAAGCTTCCCCTTTGCCGTTTTCCTCGCCTCCCCGCTTTACTTTCTTCCTCGTCGCCATCGCCATCGCCCTCGCTCTTTCGCTCGCCCTCACGCTCTTTCTCTCTCATCGCGTAAAAATACAAATGGTTGTATTCTAACAATGTTTCACTTTGGGATTTTACTACAACAGTGACCTGCAAGGTTGAGTACCACATAGAGTTCTCCCACCATAGCGGAATAGAGGAGGCAAACCCTACTATCACCTCTGTTTTTCAAGGCACCTCCTTTCCAATGTTTTTCATCAGGATTCTTACCTATTTGAAATTGGGGGACTATTTGGTCTCCTCATCCACAGCTATGAACCCCCCACATGCATCCACCACCTTTTTGGAGAACTCCATATCTCAAAGTTTTAAAGGCAAACCTAGGAATCTCACCCATGAAAATCCCTTTAAAAATCCAGTCGAGAACACCCCACAATTGGTACCCACCAATTTAGAGAAACTTCATGACCATTAAGAGAGCAACAACCCTCATCCAAAGCTTTTTTAGCATGATCTTATGTAGAGAACTCAAATAGGAATAAGGGATCACTCATTAAGGCCACTTTCACTGGTCTAAACAGCCTTCACTTGGTCTTTACTCAATTTTCCACTACCCTTAACTCTGGTGTTCACACATCTTTGACATCCCATTCACCTACCAAACAATAGCTAAGGGCTTTCAACTTAGAAGAGTACGTAGCATTCCCAACTTGAACCCAAACTTCTTCGCCCATTCTTCTTGGCAATTTTTTAGTAGCATTTGCATAGCTTACACCTGTTTTTACTAGGCAAGACCTTTCCGAACTTCTTGACCTAGAGTTGCCCTCTCCCCCAAACTTGATGTCAACACCATCTAAGGATATCTCCCTTAATTTCCATCCCAACAAATCCCATCCTACCCTCTAGAATAATTTTTTTTTTTGATAAATAAATAAGATCTTGCATTAGAAACGCCTAGAAATGGTGAAAACAAACACACGAAGTATACAAAGAAACGCCCAAAAAAACTAGGCAGCAAAGGAACAAGAAAGCCATCCCCTTACTTAACAAACAATCAATATATAAAGTCAATCATAGACAAAGTGTGGTCCTCTATATACGCCCTAGCCCAATTCACAAAATTATACAAAAAAGAAAATTTGATAGCTTGGTTGGACCATTCAACATCATTGAACGCTCTCCCATTCTTTTCCTTCCATAAAGTCCACATTAAGCATAAAGTTGCAGCACTCCACGCCTTCTTTCTTCTTTTACCCACAAGGCTTCCATGCCACCCAAGCAAGTTCCCTCTCACGGAGGAATGCAAAACCCAATGCACACCGAAAAGGGTGAAGATCAAATTTCACAACATTCTAGCCTTAATACAAACCAGAAAAAGATGGTAACTAGTTTCCTCTTCTTTACACAAGTAGTATCTATTCGGTAATTTCATCCCCTCCCTTTCAATTGGTATCTAGTATTTGTTCAATATCATATGGTCAGTGGTATTTGTTCTCATTGGATGTCAAAAGATACTTCATTATTATTCCAAAAGGCTAAGCCTCTGGAATAATAATGAAGTATCTTTTGTCATGCAATGAGAATAGATACCGAGAGATAATGCGTAGCTTCATTTTGACACATTTCTATCTTAAACCTTCTACCACAATCTCTCAATTCGCCCTTGAAGAGTTTTTCCCCTCTCTGGTTATAGCATAAATCCAAGGACTTCAAAAGCCAATCCAACACTCGTCTACTCACTTTGATCCATCTCCAGCAGCCTTGCCTTTTTCATCTGCACCTCTCTCCACTGCTTTACCCAATCAGCTCTAAGCTCAAAGGACTTGGAATCAATGAGGACCAACCTCAAACTTTCTGCACCCCTTAGATCCATCTTTCCAATCTCATAACAGGTCCTTTTTGACTAATTTACTACCAGCTTTCTATTATAATTGTGTTTCCAAGATTTTTAAATTCTATGTTCAATAAGAGTTCCCACTTTTACAAAAATCACAGGGATATCTACCTCAATGTGGCATGGCATATTGAATAGCATTTCCAATTTCCATTACAGATGTTTTCAAATTTGAAAGGACCAAATCATGGGACCATATGATGTATCATACCAATATTAAGTATCATACCAACATTAGGTAGCACACTCATTTTTCGCAATATGCATCTAAGAATTAATATCTTAAGCTTAAGCAAACATCCACCAGATTTTTTGGTAAACTCCATATGCATTTCCATCCTTGTCAGTTGAACACATGTTTTGTCTATGTAGCATTATTGGGTCAAATGAAAAGAAAATTTCCAATGAATGAAGGAAAACCCAAGACACCCCAAACCATGAAAAAATGAACTGTTGGATGAGGGAGGCAAAACAAGAAGAAATAAAAAGATGATCAAGTGACTCTTCACATTGAGGCAGATGACATATCTGGTTTTACCTATTACAAACCCTAGCAAATATGGTGACCAACATTGAGGATCTCACCTAAAAGAGCCATCCACGTAAAGAAAGAGACTGTAAGAGGAATTAAAGCTGAATAAATCTCTATACCTATAAAAACAATGAGTATAAGGAAATGGATCCCTGATTAAGGGGTGTAACCTCCAGTAAAATCATACCAAATCCAATCATTCTGCAAGCTGAACATAAGGAGTTAATAGCTTCTGGGTCATAACCAATTCCAAAGCAAGTTGAAAAATATTACAGTTATCCTTAAATGGAGGACTGGTATCATACACGGTTGTTTTGGTTATGGGAAAATATTTTCCCTAGTGAATTACAATCCCATCTTCCACATATGTTCTAAAGCACCCATCAAGTATCTCAAAATATTACATACTGTTGTTAAACAAAATAAGATGTATTGCACCTTCCAGATATGGTTTGCATGGGAAAGCATAAACAAGTTAATCACTTCAACTACAAAGGTAGCTTACGAGTCTTCTGTGCCTCTGATCATTAAAAATTTCAGTTGCTTAGCATTAAACATAGTACTTAGATCCACAGAGGTCTCAATATTAAATGGAAGCCAGCTAAACCGTTATTTTGTAAAAGGTTTATCCCAAGGATTGGACAAGCTGGCAAAGGCCCAAAACCAATCAAACCTCATTGAATATTTGAGGCTTAAACCTCAGCCTGGCCGCCATAGCCTTAAGTCTACAACATAAGCCTCAATAGCGTTTAAAAAACTACTATTGGATAGTTGGAGATTCTCCTGTATTTGAAGAAGGCTTACTAACTAACTAAAAACAGGACAATCAACACTTCCTGGAGATCCAGATCGGCAAACTTCACAGCTGACTATCCAATGAAGAGGGGACAGAACATGAGAATTATTATGGTTGTTAATCCACGCCCATTTAGCCATTGACTGTGCTGTCATTTCTTCTTTGGGAAAGATCCCTATATTTTCCTCATAAATTCAACAATTTCTTAAACAGAAAAGGAATTAGAGAGAAAACATCAAATTAGGGATCTTCAAAAATTGGAGAATAAACTTTTGCAACAAGGAATAAATCTAGTCATGGGCACATCCCAGTTCTCATCAGTCAACCCACTGCAGTTTTCCTACCCACGGACAAAAATGCCTATTGATGGAGGACAATGAAAAAGCAAAACTTACAACGAAGATCAGAGTGGGAGACAGAGACGAACATAAAACACTCAAAATTTATACGAGCGGCAAGCGTATATAATTTACAACAATTATAAAAAGAGCAAGATCACATCCCAAAAGGAAGAAGGAGCCGATAGTTTTCGGATCGTGGATTCACCTCGTGGAGTGAACTCCAATGAGAAGGAAAGAGAAAATCGGAGAAAGAGAGACGAAGATGGAAGATTTAGGGTTAGGTTTACCTGGCGGCCACTGACGCTATCCTTTCTTAGCTTCTCTCTCTCTCTCCCCCAAGCACTCCTGAAGCGAGAGATAAAATAATCCATCCAGCTTTTTTATTAAACCCTACAAAATAAGCTGTTCATAATCTTATGCAAAGTAAAAGTGCATTTAGTATGGGCATCAATCATGACAACAAACTATTAACGAATTATACACTTAAAAAGTCAAAACTACGCCCACGCTAGGGCAGCAATTACACAGTCCAACCCGCCCAAGCTACTGTTCGGGTTGTAGTGTTAAAAAAACATTTTTGTTATTGTATGAGAAACCTATATTTCAAAAATACTATATTTCACAAAATGCATTATTGTTGTTGCATTCATATATATCACTTCAAACTCATTCCACTTATTTTAATTTTTTTATATGAGTATTAAATAATTTGAAAATACATAAATTTCTTACTAATATTAATTATATTATAATTTCTTTAATATTTTTAAAGTACAACCAAATATGAGAAAATCATTTTATTTATACTATTTTTGGTTTTTTAAAAAAGATAGGGAAAGAAAATAAAGAATAAATGTGGAAGGAAAGAAAAAGGTTTAGGGTTTAATGTTTAAAGTTTAGAGTTTAGGTCTTAGGATTTTAGAGCTCAGGGTTTCAGGGGTTTGAGTTTTAGAATTTAAGGTTTCAGGTTTAGAGTTTTGGGTTATCATTTATAAACACTAATAAATTTTATTTTATTTATAATTTTTCTAATCTTTGTGGAAGTGAATTCCACATCGAAAATGAGGAGCAAAATTAAGTTGTATTTAAGAAGGGATGCTTCCATCTTGTGCATTGTTGAGGCGTGGATTGGGTTGCAGCAAGGATGCATGCTTTTGAAGGCTTGAATGAATTGGGTTGTAGCAAGTTGGGTATGCTTTTGAAGGCTTGGATGGATTAGGATATAGCAAGTTGGGTTAGATGTTTTTGAAGGCTTGGATGGATTGGGTTGTAGCAAGTTGGGCTAGATGCTTTTGATGCCTGTTTCAATTTCAAAGTTTTAAATGAAAGGGAAGTTGATGTGGCACCGATTTATCGGTAATGTCATTGAAATATTGGTAAATTATCAAAATATCATCAAAATATTGATGATAAATGGAGAAAAAAATCAGAAAAATCGAATGGTCGATATATTTATCCCATATATGTACCAAGTCATTTTGATACATGATATATCATTGATATATAGCGATATTTTCATCCCTGTTTGAGATCTCTAAGAATAAAATCTTTCTTTTAAGGAAAAATTCTCATTTTTCCAAAATCTTTATAAAATAATATTTTTCCTAATTTGCACAAGATTTCGATTAAAAGAAAACAAGTTAAATTTGGAAATTCATGATATATAATTTATAATTACGAAAGTTATTAAAATAAGTGTTAAAAACTAAAGAAAAATATTTTGGTATTCTTAGTAAATTTTTACGAGAAGATTTTCTAAGATTATTTATTTAAACTGATTGTTACTAATAAGAATGTTATTCCTTTTGGAATTGTCCACTTAGTTTTGGGATAGGTAAGTTCTTCACACTCTCCTCCATTGAGGAAAGGAGAACTACACCTATATAGTCTTCCAAGTTCTGCCCTCCTTAGAGAAGAAGGAAACTATTCTACATGGATATGGATAATTCAAGGATAAAGAATAAGTGAACACTTCTTTTAGCACATGAGTCTCAGTTTAAAAGATAAATAACAAATTTGAAAAATCCCATGATAGAGAATTTATGATAAGAAGGGTTTTCAAAATATTTTTGGAAATTTTTAGTAATTTAATGGAGATATGAAACATTTTGAAAATATTTTCCAAAATAGATTGTGTAATTCATTTTAAAGAGATAAACATTTTTGGAAGTTTTCCATAGACAATATTTTATCCATTAAGAAATTACTACAAAGTTATGTTTTCAGTAGTATTTAATGGAATAAATTATTATTGTAGTATCTAGTAGTAATGAAATAAATAAACACTAATGATTATCTTGGTACTTAATTTTAAACGTACTTAATTAGAGGTTGAATTAGTTTAATGTTAATCTTATTTAATTATGAATTAAACTTTGATTAAGGTTAATTATGATTAATTAACAACTTAAGCATGTGTATTAACTTCATGGGGGCTAATTAGAATTAAGAAGACTTGAAAGATTGATTGGCAGCTGCAAAAGCATAAAATAGCACAAGTAAGAAGACTAAATTGCAATATGGAAAACTTGTGGTTAGTGGCAACTTTAGAGCTTACCACCTCAGCATGCTTGCTTGTGAACCTTTATATAAGGGTTGCTAACCTTCATTTCCAACCCTGCCTCTACAACAATTTGGTGGGTTAGAGAAAGAAGTTGAAGAGAGAAAGTGGAGGAATCTTGGTGAGCAAGAAGACAGGGTTAGTAATTTTGGTAGATTTGGATTCCACAGTCTTTTGAAGTAAATTAATGGTAAAGTTTATTTAAAAACCAAATTTGATTAGTTATAATTAGGTTTTAATTATAAATCAAAGTTAATTAGGGTTTTAAATATTTTAACTTAAGTATCTTCTGATGGAAAAAGCAACATGCTTGTTTGTTTAATTTGTTTTAATTGAAAAATAGATTGATGAATTATATGATTAATTAAATTTATTTGTGCATTTGGAGTGTTAAGATAGAGCCCTTAAAAGTATGATATGATGTAACAAAATTTGGAGTTCATTATTTAAGAATATTTCAATTTCACTTTTATCTATCTTTAATCCATGCATTACACTTTATGAACATTCTTACCTACATCTTTTACATTGTACATGACTTTGGTGCATTAAGAGTTGTATGGAAGATTCAAGTCATAGGTTTCTTGCAAATAGATGACTTGTTCATAATCAGTTCATAGGTCTAGGCAACGCATTAGACTCTGTAGTACACCACCTTTTAATTGGAATGATGGCTAATCTTGGCTATTAGGATGAGTTTCTCATTATGAGTGCACTTGTGTATATGGTTTACCCATTGGATGGGACCTACAATAAGTCATGACTTAAGGTTATCAAGTAGTCATTACCTCACCAAGTTGTTTCATTATGTTATCTCTCAACCTTAAGAGAATATTGTGTTTGTGCTAAAGTTACTAGTGGTTTTGACCTATAGGTGAGATCGTAAATTGATCATATATTCCTTATGAATTAAGTCACTATTGATGGAAACCGATAGTAATGGGTATTCTCAATAGAGGCACCGTGATATCTCATGGGATTAAGACAGTGTGTCTCCTTAGATGATCCTAAGGAGATGTGTTTATGAAAACTATGGTTATATTAGTTCCTTAAGTGAAACTTGACATAGGCTCTTTGAGAGTTAAGATATGTCAGTTGAACACACAATAAGAAGATTTATAACTTAAGAATAGTAGAGGTAGTCTTGAAAGATTGATAACTTTCACTTTGTTAAATTATAGACATCAATTCATGGTGAGATTAAATGCAATGGATAATAAGTCATAGACTTGAGCACATAATGTCTCATTGTTATTTACATATGATACTTAAATTGAATTGATTCTTTATAGTGAGATGTTGAATCAACTTCATGATTAGATTTTAAGGGAGCCAATACCCCTGAGGGTCTCAATGGTCCCCGCTTTGAGTTCATATACCTTCTTGGTAAGAGTTATGAGAGTTGGATTAGCTCTAAGTTTACTTTTATGTATAAGGGTGCTTTGGTAATTATGCAAAGTTGCACAAAGGTAAGTGAACAATGTCTTTAGATTAGACTAATTGATTAAGTAGTAGACTTTGTTGGGTTAATTTATCAATTAGGACCCAATTTGAGCTAGATTAAGTGACCCAAGCCCATATGAGCTCAAGTCACTTAAGCCTAGTTAGGAACTTTATAAATACCCCATTGGGGTTAGAGTTTCCACGACTTCTATTTTCCATCATCCAGAAAGAAAGAGAGAGTCATAGTCTCCACCTTTCTTTTCTCCCTACTAGAAGTGTGCCAAAAACAAGGTTGAGTCATCAAGTGGAAGATCGTGGGTTTACAAGACTTCCAACATCTTCAAGGTTGTCTTCAACACTTGAAATTTAAGGTTTGAAAACATTCAAACCTAAAAGTTAGTATTTTAATCCTAAATATCATTTTTTATTTGAAAAATTGGTATTGTTTTTGTTTCTTAGGTCTAAGATGCTAACATGGAGCTCATTAATGGATTGAGTTCAAGGAAAATTAGAATAATTAGTGTATGCTAATTAATTCGAGAATATAAGTATACATAGGAAAGATTGTTTAATTTACCTTAAATTTGATTTGAAAACTTGTGGGCATATAGATTAGAGATTATGGAAATTAAAGTTATCAACATTAAATTGTTAAAATTAGAAATAAGAGAAAAATGTCATAAATTTTAATTGTGTAATTTTTATGGCTAGAAAACCTAAATTATATTATTTCATTTCAATTCTTGGTATTAGCTAAGGGTCGTCAACATAGAAGAATTGCAAAAGAGAAGTTGGTGTAAGGTAGGGAATTTTATACCATTCCATTGTGTATCTTTGTTTCTTTTTTTGATGTGTTTATTGAGAAATCATATCTTTACTATGATTTTATGAAGTGTTTCAATGTGTCATGGTGTTCTTAGTTCATTGTTTTAAAATGTTGTAATGATATTTGGATATGCATTAGTATGAGGATTCACGAGTTCAGTATTGAAGAAGTGATTCATGGCATGGTTACATTGCAAGAATGATATGAAACAATAACATATAAATATCTAGAGAATAGATTGATATGTGGGAAGTATTTATGAGAAACTATAGATACTATATTTCGATATATTGCTTATGTGGGACAGTAGGTCATTGGGTGAAAATCCCTAAAGCTCTTGAGGAAGACACTCTGATTTGGGTGCATGTGGTTGGTTGGTCCTTGATTAGAGCCACAAATTGTCCTCTAATGGCGCATATAGGAATGAATTATGCAAATGTAAAGGCTCAATTCACCCAACTTAACTTGAATTGTTGCTAAGACCCTAGCCATGAATCTAATATATATCTTGGGCTAAATATCAAATTTAAAGGATAAAAAGGATGCAATTTGGAGAAGTCATTTTTAGTCATGGTGGAAACTAAAATTCTAGCAACAACATATACTGTGAGTTTGAGATGATATTTAGAGTATTTTTCAAGGTCATTTTTAGACATGCTATATATCGTTTCGAAGCTTGAAAAGTTAGTTTTGAAGCTTGAAAAGTTAGAAATCCGACGCTTCAAGCTGTGTGCAAATTGAAGCTAAAATGAGGAAGATATGGATGATTGAAGAAAACTGCAAAAAGAGGAATTAAAGTGTCAGTTTCACATGAAAATGTGAAATTTTTGCAAGACCATGCCAAATGCACCATAATGATGTTAGAATGCTGTCAATCCATTTATATTTTGCGTGACCATGTGAAATGGATCATCCTCATGTGAAATCATCATCTTTTCATTAAAGGCTCCAGTGACTCATATTTTTACAACCTTCATTGAGAGCCCTTGATTTGGAAAGAAGATTTTACATACTCTCTAGGATCTTGCCATGTGTCAACTTAACTTTTAGCCTATAAATAGGGCATTAGAGTTCTTTTTTAAGAGTTAAGGAATTATTGGATTTTCTTGGGGAGAGAAGACGACATTGAAGATTCTCGGTTTGTTTTCTTTATTTTAATCAATTATTTCTAATTTCTTTTATTCAAGAATGGTTCTTTATTATTCTTTTATGGATTGTGTGAATGAAATCACCACCATGAGAGGCTAAAAATCCATTTTGGGGTGTGAAACATGAAAACCTAGGGTTAGTGCTAAGAGAGAACAATGAGTAAAATCAAACTAAAAATGGAATGAATGAAGGATTGAGGCATAATAGATGAAAATATAAATATCCTCTAATGTTAGTTTGAATTAGGGGATGGTACAATAGCCCATTCCTTGATAAGGATTCTTGGTAATTTTTTATTCTTAGTTATATGAGGTTTTGCTATTGTTATCCACCTTAAGACAAATCTACATAGAGTGGTAAAGACCTAACTCCTAGAACTAAACCCAATTTTCATACCCATTCATCTATTTGGTATTTTAGTAATAGAATAAAATATTAAAAGTTAGGATACAGATGCAACCCTAAGTTGTGGAAGTTAGGTTGATCTCGTTTGATCCCACATTTTAAATACTCTAAGACTAATTAACATTGGTACCCTTGTTTTGTTTGAGGCCCTATACCCAAAGTTAGATTGTGGAACCCCTAATCTTGAATCATTTGAATTAGAAATCAATTATTCTTTTGCAATTTATTTAATGTTTATTTTATTAAATTCAATTTTGTTCAAATCAAATTTTTGTTTTTTTCCAATTCAAGAATTTAGCAAAAAACAATCTTTTAGACCTAGTTTGACAATTTCCATAGGCAGTCCATGAGGATGATACTCGGAGTACTACAAAAGCCGTAGTGACTCTTTCTTTGATTTTTCTTGGCTAGAGTTGTTACATAATTTAGGCTTGGTATTTGGACAATAGAGAATTGTGGTTAGTCCTACCCTTGGGTATGAGTCCTAAAAGACACGCAACATGACTTGTTCTTGGGTGGTAGTCCCAAAGTAGTTATTATTTTATGGTTGAGCATCTTTTGGAGCATTGATGGTTGATATGTACATTGGTGAGGATTAGCAGTTTATCATGTGTGAGAGGATGGATGAGGCAAAGCAGAGATGAAATCATCAACCACATGCATGCATATTTGACATTGTTGCATATTTGTTGATGGATATAAAATGTTTATCACGCATGTTGTTAAATATTTAATTCAAGATTTTTAAGGATATGCATAGGATGATTATAAACTTTCCTACTAAGTTGTGAACTCATATTATTCCTTCCACTTTTAGATGCAGGTTAGAAAACATCTGCTAAGGTTAATGCTTGAGTTTTGCTTGTTCTGTTGATTGAACGTTGTTTTGCTCATGTTGAGGGTGTTTTGAGGCTTTTGCCTTTATATCATAGGAATACTAAATCATTTTGAAGAAATGATGTAATTTATGTTTATTTTTGTACACTTATAATATGAGCTACCCTTAGTGAACCATGGGGTTTTGGTATGTGTATGGTAATATAGTATAGGTTTCTTTATGAAATAGATTATATTTTGTTAATTAATAGTTTCAAAGATTATCACAGGGTGAATACTTATTTATAACAGGTTTCCACTTCCTTATTTTTGTAAAAAATCAATAAAAAACTCAACATTTAAATTTTCATCTCCCTAGTTTTAGGAGAAATAATTTTGTATTTGAGTATTAATTAATAAGTTTGAAAATTAGGGGTATGGCATTGTATTTTGTTAATTAATGGGTTCAAAGATTATCATAGGGTGAATACTTCTTTATAATAGGTTTCCACATCCTCATTTTGCACAAAATCAAGCAGAAACTTAATAATTAAATTTTTGTCTTCCCAATTTTGGGAGAAATAATTTTGTATTTGAGTATTAATTAGTAAGTCTGAAATTCGGGGTATGACAATTATGAAGTTTCCATCAGAATATTTATTAAATTAGAAAGGTGTAGGAATAAGGAAAATAAATTTGTGAGAAATTTTGAATGTGAGAAGCTAAAGTTCTTTTCTTAGATAAGATGCTCTCAAGATTTTCATATTCTCATATATTGATAATTCCTTATTACACTAGTGTTTCTAATTTGGAAAATAAATATTATGAAAATTTTCATTAGAGATAATTTATCATTAAAAGGTTATTACTAAAAGGCTTAGTAATTTGATGGAAATGAATTTCTTTGAAAACATTCCCTAGATATTTATTAATTGGATTAATTATGTATAGAAGGAGAATTTTATAAAAATATATTTTAAAATTTTGGAAGTGAATATTTTATCAAATCATGACTTAAGGTTATCAATTGTCATGATTCACCAAGCTACTATACTGCATGGACTCTCAACCTTGAGAGAATATTGAGCTTGTGTTGAAATCAATAGAAAGTTTTGACCTATGGGTGAAACCCTAAAGTAGTCATATATCCTTATTGATTGAGTCATTATTGATGGAGGTTAGTGACAATAGATATTCTCAATAGAGACACTATGATATCTCATGTGATTGAGATAGTGTGTTCCCTTAGGTGATCTAAAAGACATATGATCATGAAATTTGTAACTACAATAATTCTTTTAGTAGAATTTGACATATACTTCTTGGAGCTAGAGTATGTTAGTTGATTACATAATACGTGAGATTGGTAACTCAAAGATTGGAGAGGTAATCTTGATAAGTGATAACACTACTTTGTTAGATTACGAACACTAATTCATAGAGAGTTTGCATGTAATGGATAATAAGCCACAAACCCAAACTTCATCTCGTTATTATTTACATAAAACACTAAAGTGTAATTGATTCTTTTTAGTAGAATGTTGAATTGACTATTGAATTAGATTTTGAGAGAGTTAGTACTCCCATGAGTCTCAATGGTCCCTACTCCAAGCTTATATACCATGATAACACGGTTTATGAGGGTTGTATTGATTCTTAATTCATACTTATGTATAAAGGTGTTTAAGTAATTACACAAGGTTGCATAAGGGATAGTGAACAAATTCTCTAGATTAAGTTAATTGATTAATTAGATGACCTTGTATGGTTAATTAATTAATTAGGACTTGTTTTGAGCTAAATTAAAAGCTTAAGTCACTTAAGCTCAATAGGAGTACACAAGGCTATTTTAACATAACCAACTATACAAAATAATAAACCATACAAAATAATATCTTTACACAACTATATCTAGCTATGATATACAATTGTGATTTGATAGCTAGTTACAATTGTGACTACATAGTTGTTATAGTTGTGATTGCACAATTGTGACTTTCATGTTGACTATAAGGAACATTTAGTATGCAAGTAAAAAAAAAAAAAAAAAAAAAAAAAAAAATTCATATATAGACTTAGAAAAGCCTCTTGCTAATGGTATATTAAGTTTCACAATACCATAACAACTTTTGGTTTTCAAGAAGATAAATTTGATGAATATGTATACCTGAAGGTCAATGAAAGCAAGTTTATTTTTTTAATGTTATACGTGGATGATATCTTACTTGTAACTAATAACTTAGCTTTATTACATGAAAGTAAAAATTTTCTTTCAAACAACTTTGAGATGAAATATATGGGTAATGCATCCTTTGTACTTGGAATTGAGATTCATTAAGATAGGTGTCAATGTCTCATTGGCTTATCTCAAAAGGCTTATGTAAACAAAGTTCTTAAAAGATTTCAATTACAGAAATGTTATCTAAGTCTAACTCTCATTGTTAAAGGAGATAAATTAATCAAAGTCAATCTTCTAAAAGTGAATGGGAGTTAATGCAAAATATTTGCTATTCTTTTGTTGTTGGTAGCTTAATGTATGCCTCTCAACATGTATATCCCCAAATATTAGTTTTATGGTTAGAATGCTCGTTTGGTATCAAAGAAATCTTGGATTGGATTATTGTAAAGCAACAAAAGTTATATGCTTACCCATAAACATAGCGATCAACTTGGTTATTCCGATTAAGATTTTACGAGTGTATTGATTCTCTAAAATCAACATCTGAATATATTTTTTCCTTAGCTAGTGGTACTATATTGTGGAAGAGCATTAAACAAATCATAATTGTTTCTTCAACAATGAAAGTTGAATTTATAACATGCCATCAAGCGACCTCATAAGCTATTTGGTTATAAAACTTTATTTTAGGCCTCAAAATTATAGGCTCCATCGTTGAATCAATTAAGATATATTGCAATACCTCTGTAATAATTTTCTTCTCTAAAAACAATAAGTGCTCCAATAAGTCGAAACATATTAAGTTGGAATATCATATGGTTAGATAAAGAGTCCAGTTTCAAAAATTGTCTATTAAACACATTAGTACATATATGATGATAACAGATGCTTTTACAAAATCTTTGGTGCTTAAGAGATTTAAGGAACATGTTCATTCTATAGGTCTTACCAATGTTGTATAATCGTTTTTGGATATGTAATAATAGAGTTTCTTGTTCCCTTATACACAATTTTATGGGCTGATGATTACAAGATTGTCAAAGATGTTACAAGGTTTTATCCCTTCTAACACTTTTAATTTGAATGAAATTGAGTTGATAATCATTCTATAGTCTCAGGTTGATAGAATGCACAAACAAGATTATCACCAAATGTAGACTGTGGTATCATCATTTGATGTGATTGTAGGATTTGGGGCTGTAAAACCTAACACAACACTTGCCATGACCCAAATTCTGGGCGACCCAAAACTTAACCCATGACCCTAGGTCAAAGGTTTGATAAGGGTTACATCTATCTAAGTTGATTGTCAATCTTGATAACCTTATTTTTTTTTTTTTTTTTAATTTCTCAATAAAACAACATCTAATCCCAAATATTGAAGAAATGGTTATGTGAAACAGAAATGAAAAGACCCCAAAGAAGGCAAAAATGAAAAAATGAAAAAGAAATAAAAGAACTCTAGAGAAGGCGGATTAAGAAAATAGTGAGATCCTTAGGGTGAAAGACCCAAAAGTTTACCTCGGGAAGACTCTAAATGGGGAATGTATTTGGGTATAGATGCATATCCTTCGGTGAAAACTCGAGAACAATAATGCATTGTGTGATTGTGTATAAACATTTGCATCATATTGCATCTGGAAGAAATATTTGTATTATTTATCAATTACATGTTTGAATATATTATTTGAGACTAAAATGACTTGTTTATTTTGTAAATTTAGAATTGTTAATTTGTTAAACATATAATTGAATAAGAGAAATGATAATTTTGATTGGTTTAAATGTATATAGTTGTAGTTCATTTAATGTATAAAATGTAGGTGTAATATTACATTTTGGCATATTATTGTGTTTTATTGACTTAAAATTTCTAACTCGTGTAGGTGTAAAACACTTTACTGAGCAACGTGGGAATGCTCACCCCTTTATTTTCTAAAAATTTTAGATACATATATAATTTCTAAGGGACCATAAGTAGATCAAGAAGTGCTCCAAAAAGCAAAAGAATCATAATAATGGTTGTTTTTAAGTTATATCACCTTTTCTACATGTACTAATTTGAGTTATATGAACTTTTATAAGTTAAATTATATTTTGTAAGTTTGTAAAATATTTTTGAAAATATTCTTTTTGACTTAGAGATTATTGTAAATATTTGAGCTTTTGGGTGGAAAAATGTTTGACAGATTTATTATACTTGCGAATAAGTGATAGTATAATGGTTGGTTTCGGAAAAATAAAATAAAATAATATGATATAGTAAATCTTAGCTTAATAAATTGATATATTTTTTTCTTTATATAACAATGATACGTATGAAGTGCAATCAAATCATATTTTAATATCCACAATTTTCCAAAACATAAGTCTATTTACTCCCATTATGTTTCATAAGTTCCAACAATTCACACAACGATTTTTCTCAACTCTAATCACCACAAACAACATAGAAAATTTACAATTAATTTGTATATAATCAAATATGATTTAAACCTAAGTCACATAAATTTTATTTCTTCCCAACATGCTTAGTAATTTTTAACAACCAACTTAACAATTTTTTCTTCAATTATATGATCTCAAATATCAAAGAAAATTCTCTAATAATCCAAATATCAATAAAAACACAATTTATACCATAATTTTATTTATTTCCAATAATTTCAATAATTTTAATACCCAATATAACAATTTTCCACAATTAAGCCACCACAATGTTCAGAAAAATTTCCAATAATTCAAATATCGACAAAAACACAATTTATATCATAATTTTATTTATTTCCAATAATCTTAATAATTTTAACACCTAATACAATAATTTTTCACAATTAAACCACCACAACATCAAGGAAAATTTCTAATAATTTAAATATCAACAAAAACACAATTTATACCATAATTTTATTTATCTTTAAAAATTTCAATAATTCATAACACTCGATACAACTATTTTTTTATATTTAAATAATATCAAACAGTACCAAAATTAAAAAACAACCTGTAAATCACAAAATAAAATTATCAATAATCATAATCATACTTTAAATAATACAAATAACATCTATTATCTTTCAAAAACACAATATATAAATTTTTTCCAAAGAAAAATATTAAATCAAGTTTTAGGATTAGACCACCTTACCTTAGATCCCAAAATCTAACCATTGAAACTAAAATCGGACTTTGTAAGAGTATTGCTTGTGTTGAATAGAGTACCCTCCTGAAATCTCACGCAAAATAGAAATAGTTTGCCAGGTCAATCGGCTAGCCAAAGGCGAGTAAGATTTTCCCCTCCGTGACGCCCTTGTTTTGGTCTCCCTCCTTTCTTTCTTCTTCTTCTTTTTTTTTAAACTCCCACGCACTTAGCAACTTCATTTTATACATATATAATTATTATTAAACAAATTTGAAAATGTCAGCATGTCCTTTTCTTTTAATAATAAATTAAACTACTATCATTTACTTCACATTCTACAATTATAAATTATACTCAGCTTATAATTTTCCGCTTTACAAAAAATACCACTATATTCTTAATTAAATTTATTACAAACCTGCTTTTCAAAAAAAATAATTTGACTATAATTACTTAAAGTATTTTTATTCTAAAATTCATTTAGAACATGATTGAATTAACTATTAAAGAAAAATCCAATTTCATAAAACATTTGAAACATAAATTTTTTTTTTTCAACATCCAAGAAGTTGAAATTAATAATAACCTTTAAGCCATTAATTTCACCAATATTTATTTACCAACAAAAATTTAATCAATATTCTAAAACTTAATTCCATAAATTCATTGGTTTTTCAATTCATAAAAAAAATCAAATTCTTAACCATTTACTATAACTTTTATTTAATTTACTTCATTTGTTAAATTCCTCAATTGCATCAAACTTTCAAAAGTTAAGTTTACTAAATTCATATTTAATTAATTTACCTTTTTGTATATTTTTCTAAATTCACATATGATAATTTAATCTTAATTTAATTTTAATTCAATTTTACTTGATGTTTTGTAATTCTATAAGGTTTAATTCTAATTATAAAAATTAAGTTGATTAGTTATAAAATTAGATTCATTTTCTTTTTAATTATTTATTATAACAATTCAATATAATATAAATTTTTATTAAGTTTTTCTTCTTACAGTTTTTTGATAATTACCCAATAATAATTAAATTAATTCTCGCAATATACTTAATATTCAAAATTTCAAAATCTAATTTTAATTATATGATGTTTAAATTTTTCTCCAATTTTAAATTTAATTTATGAAATTTCCACTCTTTGCGGTTTGACATGGCGAATTTTTTAAATTATTGACTTTTGACCAACTTTTTCAAAATCTCTCCCAATTAAATATTAGCACGTGGATTGTCACAATTCTTTTTTACTATTTGACTAACAATTTTATGAAAAGTTTTCTAATCTCCAAATCTAACGTGTCATTAAAAACCCGAGTGTTATAGCACTCCCCCTCCAGACAATTTCTCGCCACATTTGCTACTTGTGTGATGCAATCACTGTTCAGATTCAAGCAACACGAAGAAGCCTTGGGGAGCAAGATACTTCAGGAAACAACAAAAGGGTTGGAATATCTCGCTTGTGATATGTGGACCAGAAGCTCATGCAACAGAGTGCTCATTAGGAGCTTGGTATGATGCAACAACATGCTTGGAGGCCACATAGGGGGTTGCCTGAAAGCTCTGTTTCTATTCTTCGTGCTTGGCTTATTAGAGCACTTTCTTCATCCGTAAATCCTCAACAATAATCCTATTTAAGTTCATTCATACTTATTGTCAAGCCCTAAAACCCACTCCAAGGGCATGACAGTCATTTCACATTTCCAGCACAAAGGCTCAGAGTGGAAACAACACAAACAATCATATTGTAACTGAAAATTTACCAATTACCAAATTCCTGTTCAGAGTAGTAGAACAAAAATCCTAAAATCTCTTAATAACAATTTTTGAAACTAACACATCAAACCAAGTGTCGTTGTCCAAATAACTCCAAACTCAAATAATCTCAATGGAAAATAAATTTTAACATCTAACAATGCTCAAAATAAAGAGAGTTTTGACAAAAGTCCTAACAAGCCAATTTCCCTCCTAACCGTCACTCCTTACCCGAACTGAGGGTACTTGAAAAATTATCAACAAAGGGGAATGAGCTCAAAGCCCAATAAGGAATATTAATACAATTTCATGGATCAAATAGTTTCAATCATGCTTACAAATAGGAGATTTAGTGTAAAATTATTTTCATAAGAACATTTGAGTACAAATATGCTAATACATTTTAAGGTGTTTAACCAAACATTTTCCTATATATCAAAATCATTTCATATCCATTTCAAATCAAATACGTTTCAATTGTTTTCACTCTGATTATCAAATAGCAAATAGACCCATTTAAGTGGGACTTTACAAATAGGTGGCTAGCCTCAAATGCTCCTTTTAAAGTGGATAGAACCAAACACTACTAGTACTAGTAACCTCTAACCAAACCCTTAGAGGTCGGGGTTCAAATCAATTACATTTCCCACTATGAAAATGTAAAGGTCATTTATTATATTCCGTTGACAAGGGTTAAACAAACCAGAGTCAAATTCTTTATTTTATTTATTCAAACTTACAAAGGCAGAAAATCCCCAAGTATTTTGATACAAACAAAATAAATGTTATAACACATTTTTCCATACAAAAATATATTTGATCCATGCTTAAAAGCAAAATTAACAATTACACATTTCAAACAACATATATATATATATATATAATTATTTGCTTTTATAAAATCTGTATTAATTTCCTTTACCTCAAAAGAAGTTGTCAAAAAAAACTTTGGAGGAAAATAATTATGGAAAATCTACTCTTCACCTAACAAAGTATAAGAGAAATAACCATTACTATTTATCTAAAATTATAGGTTTGACAATCTTAAAATTTTAGGTATTCAAATTAATATTTTTAATTATGAAAGATAATTTAATCTATTCTTATTTAAAAAAAATTAATAAATTTCTAGTTCATATAAAACATAAATTTTATTTTCAATTTTTTTTTTGGACACAACATAATTTAATTAAATACAATTTATTTCACTAATTAAATTTTATGCTACTTATTAACTTAATATTTATCATTAATCTAATTATAATACTATAAATTTAACTAATTTGTACTTCACCTCGTTTATTATACATAGTTATTTCTACTACTTTCATATTTTTCCAAACACAACTACCATAACACTCACACACTCCATGTACAGTGCATACCTTCTATTATTATTATCACTTTCATCATTCTTCTATCTGCCAATTCCCACACGCATGCAACTCTTTGTTTTTTTTTTTTTTTCATCATTCTTCTGTCTTCCAGTTTCCACATGCATGCAACTTTTTTTTGTTTTGCCATTGTGACATGGTTTCAAAACCTATTTAATATTATTACACACTATTAGAAATCACCAAATACATTGAAATCTTATAATATATTTTTTCCACTCCCACATATAATCATATATTTATTTACTCATTTAATTTTTAAAATTTCATTGCTTAGATTTATTCATCTAAGAAATTTTGAATTTCCCTATTTTCATCAATAGAACAACCTATATTCCTAATTTCAATATTTTGACCTAAAAGTTTTAAAATAAATTAACCCTAGCCTAAATCAAAATCTTCCAAAGAATCCTTTTTTTTTTTTTTTTCATCTAAAAACTTAAGATTTCCCAATTTCCAACAATAAATAAAAATCTTAAATTTTCAATGTATACTAAAACGAAAAAAAAAAAAAAAAAAAACTAGCCCTAATCTAAATTAAAAAATTTTCAAAGAATAACTAGCGTGTTCAGAACTAACTAATGAATATAATATATTAATTCAGGGTTAGAATCTTACCTGGAAAAACCTAAACTTCAACTCTGAACCTCTAACCCTTGAGCTCTACAATGTCCAATTCTCTAATTTTTGGTTGATAGGGTTTTCTGAATGAAGAAGACAAAAGGAAGATCTAATTTATACCTAAGATTAGTAATTGTAAAAGTACTCTTTCACCCTTAATGAATTTAATTAATTAATTAATTACTTTATAAATTACTATTTTGCCCCTAGAGTAAATTTTGGGGTATTACATATTACATCCCCCCCTCCTTAAAAAAACTTTAGTCCTCTAAATTTGACATACTTGGGTCTTGAAAAAGATGTGGGTGCTTTTCTCTCATCTCCTCTTCTAATTCCCAAGTGGCTTCTTGAATACTATGATTGCTCCATTGGATCTTTACTAACTTGACAACAACATGATGTAGTACCTTGTCCATCACATCCACAATCTGAATTGGTACTTCCTCATAAGTCAAGTCTTCAGAAATCTGAATAGGCTCCAACTCCACAATGTGAGAGGGGTCAAAAACATATTTCCTCAAATTTGAAACGTGGAATACATTATGAATCTTAGACAAACTTGGGGGCAAGGCCACTTTATATGCCAAAGTGCCTACTCTTTCTAATATTTCGAATGGACCCACAAATCGAGGATTGAGTTTTCCCTTTCTCCCAAATCTGATCACGGATTTCATAGGATATACTTTTAAGAAAACATAATCACCTACCTCAAACTCCAAGTCCCACCTACGATTGTCAGCATAACTTTTATGTCTACTTTGAGCTACCTTTAATCTCTCTTTAATTAAGGCAACTTTTTCAACTGCACAAGTTCAGGCCCCAAAAGTTTCCTTTCTCCAACATCATCCCAAAAAATAGGAGATCGACATTTCCTACCATATAGCCCCTCAAAAGGTGTCATTCCAATGCTAGCTTGAAAGCTATTATTATAGGCAAACTCTACTAAAGGTAAGTAATCATCCCAATTACCTTTTAAGTCTAAAATACAAGCTCTGAACAAATCTTCCAAAACTTGAATTACCCTTTCTGATTGACCATCAGTCTGAGGATGGAAAGCAGTACTGAAACTCAACTTAGTACCCAAAGCTTTTTGTAGACTATGCCAAAATCTAAAAGTAAAACGAGGATCTCTATCAGATACTATAGAAACAGGTACACCATGCGTTCTTACAATCTCCTTAACATATAAAGAAGCTAGACGATCCATAGAGAAGTTGACTTTCATAGGCAAGAAGTGAGTAGACTTTGCCAATCGATCAACAATCACCCAAATTGCATTATTGTCCCTTAAGGTCCTTGGTAACCATGTCACAAAATCCATAGTAATATGTTCCCATTTCCACTCAGGAATAGAAAGTGGTTGCAAAGACCCTGTTGGTCGTTGATGCTCAACTTTCACTTGTTGACACACCAAACACTGAGCCAAAAATTGTGCAATATCTCGCTTCATACCTGACCACCAATAATTCTGTCTCAAATCTTTGTATATCTTTGTCCTTTCTAGGTGGATTGCAAGCCTCGACAAATGAGCTTCCTCCAAAAGCTCCCTCTTAAGTCTCCATCATTTGGGACACAAAGTCTAGTCCTAAACCTCAAAATCCCATCATTTGATAAAACAAAGTCAGGCTTATTGCCCTTTTTAACCTCCTCCATAAGTTGCACTAAATTCAAATCGTTCTTTTGTAGGGCCTTAATTCTCCCAACTAAGTCTGGTTGCACTCTGAAATTCGCCACAAGTGCTCTTGAGTCTAGAACTCTAATATGGACATGTAAACTCCTCAAATCCTCTATTAATTGCCTCTGACAACTTTAATAGTTGCTAGGGAACCAATTGATTTCCTGCTAAAGGCATCAACTATAACATTCACCTTTCCTGGATGATACTAAATAATACAATCATAGTCCTTGAGTAGTTCTATCCATCTTCTTTGTCCCATGTTCAATTCCTTTTGAGAAAACAAATACGTCAAGCTCTTATGATTAGTAGAATATTTCACAAGTTTCACCAAAAAGAAAATGTCTCCAAATCTTAAGTGCAAAAATCACTGTAGCTAACCCCAAATCATGAGTGGGGTAATTTCGCTCATAAGACTTCAACTGTCTAGAAGCATAAGCCACAACTTTTCCATGTTGCATAAGGACACAACCCAAACCTTGATGAGAGGCATCACTATACACTACAAATCCTTCTGAACTTGAAAGGATAGTAAAAATAGGAGCTATCAATAATCTATTCTTTAACTCTTGAAAGCTATGTTCAAAGTCATCAGACCACTCAAACTTAACCCCTTTCTGTGTCAACTTAGTCAAAAGTAGGGCGATCTTAGAGAACCCCTCAATAAACCGTCTATAGTAACCAACAAGTCCTAAGAAACTTCGGATTAAGTCACAATACTTGGTCTCCTCCAATTTGCTATAACATCTATCTTTCCAGGGTCAACTAAGTTGCCATCCTTAGTTACCACATGCCCAAGGAAAGAGACTTTATCTAACCAAAACTCACACTTCTTCAATGTAGCATACAACTGCTTATCTCTTAGAGTCTATAATACAATACTCAAATAGCGCTCATACTCTTCTCCACTCCTTGAGTACACCAAAATATCATTTATAAAAACCACCACAAACTGATCTAGATAGGGTTTGAATACCCTATTCATTAAATCCATAAAAGCAGCAGGTACATTAGTTAAACCAAAAGGCATAACCAAAAACTCATAGTGCCCATACTTAGTTCGAAAAGCAGTTTTGAGTACATCCTCACCTCTGACCCTCAACTGATGATATCTAAACCAAAGATCAATCTTAGAGAACACACAAGCACCCTGAAGTTGATCAAACAAATCGTCAATTCGAGGAAGAGGATACTTATTCCTCACAGTCACTTTATTCAACTCTCTATAATCAATGCAAAGCCTCATTGATCCATCCTTCTTCTTCACAAATAAAATAGGAGCTCCCCAAGGTGAAACACTGGGTATAATAAAACCCTTATCTAACAACTCCTGAAGTTGAACCTTCAACTCTTTAAGCTCCACAGGTGCCATTCTGTATGGAGTCTTAGAGATAGGAGTTGTTCCTGGTACCAAATCAATGGTAAATTCCACCTCCCTATCTAGTGGCAAGCCAAGCAAATCATCTGGAAAAACATCACGAAAATCCCTTACAACCTCCAACTTTAAATCACTTTCATTACTCACCACATAAGCCAAAAAGCCTTGACAACCCTTCCTAAGCAAAGAACTAGCTCGTAAGGCTGAGATCATATGGAGTGGTCTATTTGCATGCTTCCCCTCAAAACTGAACTCAGGCTGACTAGGGATGCTAAATATCACCATTTTTCCAAAAAAAATCAACAAAAGCATGGTAGGAAGCTAACCAATCCATTCCCAAAATTACATCAAAATCCTGAAGGTTAAGGAGTACTAAGTTAATTGGCATTTCCCTATAACCAATCATCACAAGACAATCTCTAAGCATTTTATTGGTCACAACAGAAACTCCCATAGGAGTAGCAACAATCAAATCAAAGTCCATGCTAGCAACTGGCATACCCAACAAACCAACAAAAGAGTGTGTTGAGCTTGGATCAATTAGGGCTCTAGAAAATAAAGTGTGGATTCGAATAGTACCTGCCACCATATCAGAATTAGCCTGAGCATCTCGAGGAGTCACAACAAACACCCGTCCTTAGGCCCTAGGCTTTTGTTTATCCTCTTTATTCTCCTCCTTAGGCTTCCCAATGATAAAATTTTTATTCTCTAGACAATCCCGAACCATGTGTCCTTGCTTCCCACAACCAAAACAAGCTCCAGTCTCCTTATAACATGGCCTACCCCCGTGCTTCTTACCACAAGTAGGACATATCACATCTGAATTTTGGGTTGTCTTCCCTTTATTCTGATTTCTAGTAGAGGCAAGCCTTTTCTGTGCTTGGTTACCATGAGCACCATCACTCCTAGTCCTTTTCCTTTGTTGTTCCCTACACTGATGAAGCTCCTCATTATCCTTTTCTGCACTAAGGGCTCTGTCCACAATCTTTGAATAGATGCCAAGTTTCAGAATAGATATCTTGTTTTTCAGGTAGGGCTTTAATCCATCCTGAAACTTTAATGCTTTTTCCTCCTCCATAGCAATCAACTGTGGGGCAAAATGTGACAACTCTGTAAATTTGGCCTCATACTGGGCCACAGTCATCTCCCCCTATTCCAAATGAACAAACTCTCCCACCTTTTGTCGCCTAACACTGTTAGGGAAGTACTTCTTGTAGAAAGCCTCCCTAAACTGTCTCCAAATTATAGGTCCCTGATCCTCCAAAAGTCTCTTGGTCATACGCCATCAATGATCTGCTTCTTTGTCTAACATAAATGATGCATAAGAGGCCTTTTGCTCCTTAGAGCAATCTATGACATCAAAGAATTTCTCCATCTTAAGAATCCAAGCCTATACTTCTGTTGGATTTGAAGTGCTAAAAAAATAAGGAGGACCTAGTTTCTTAAAGTCATCAAAGGAGCTACCCCTAGAAGATGAGGATTGTCCCTGACCATTAGTCTCAATAGCTCTAGCTTGACGCTCAACCAAACCAGCTAAAGTTCTAAGATACCTATAAAGCCCTTCTGCATTCATAGGAGGCAAACCCTTAAGTGGAAGAGGTACACCATCATTAGCCTAACTATTTTGGGAAGATGTTGTTCTTCTTGGTGGCATGATCTCCTATAAAACATAAGGTATAGCTAAATTAGTCACTAAGAAACCAAGTAGGCAATTTGAATTTATAAGGAAGAAAGAGTTTATACAAGATGAAGCTAAAACTTAAACTAATGCGTCACTCATCTATCCCCTAAGTAAACTAACACAAGTTCCCAACAAGATCATAACCTAGTGCTCTGATACCACTCTGTCACGCCCCAAAACCCACTCCAAGGGCATGACGATCATTTCACACTTCAAGCCCAAAGGCTTAGAGTGGAAACAACACAAACAATCATATTGTAATTGGAAATTTACCAATTACCAAATTCCTGTTCAGAATAGTAGAACAAAAATCCTAAAATCTCCAAATAACAATTTTTGAAACTAACACATCAAACCAAGTGTTAATGTCCAAATAACTCCAAACTCAAATAATTCCAATGGAAAATAAATTTTAACATCTAACAATGCTCAAAATAAAGAGAGTTTTGACAAAAGTCCTAACAAGCCAATTTCTCTCCTAACCGTCACTCCTCACCCGAACTGAGGGTACCTAAAAAATTATCAACAAAGTGGAATGAGCTCAAAGCCCAATAAGGAATATTAATACAGTTTCATGGATCAAATAGTTTCAGTCATGCTTACAAATAGGAGATTTAGTGTAAAATCATTTTCATAAGATAGTTTGAGTACAAATATGCTAATACATTTTAAGGTGTTTAACCAAACATTTTCCTATATATCAAAATCATTTCATATCTATTTCAAATCAAATACATTTCAATTGTTTTCACTCCGGTTATTAAATAGCAAATAGTGCCCATTTAAGTGGGACTTTACAAATAGGTGGCTAACCTCAAATGTTCCTTTTAAAGTGGACAAAACCAAACACTACTAGTACTAGTAACCTCTAACCAAACCCCTAGAGGCCGAAGTTCAAATCAATTACATTTCCCACCATGAAAATGTAAAGGTCATTTATTATATCCTGTTGACAAGGGCTAAACAAATTAGAGTCAAATTCTTTATTTTATTTATTCAAACTTACAAAAGTAGAAAATCCCCAAGTATTTTTGATATAAACAAAATAAATGTTATAACACATTTTTCCATACAAAAATATATTTGATCCATACTTAAAAGCAAAATTAACAATTACACATTTCAAACAACAAATATATATAATTTTTTTTTTTTTTTTTTTTTGTAAAATCTGTATTAATTTCCCTTATCTCAAAAGAAGTCATCAAAAAAAATTTTGGAGGAAAATAATTATGGAAAATCTACTCTTCACCTAACAAAGTATAAGAGAAATAACCATTACTATTTATCTAAAATTATAGGTTTGACAATCTTAAAATTTTAGGTAATTAATGTTTTTAATTATGAAAGATAATTTAATCTATTCTTATTTTAAAAACATTAATAAATTTCTAATTAATATAAAACTTAAATTTTATTTTCAATTTTTTTTTTGACACAACATAATTTAATTAAACTACAATTTATTTCACTAATTAAATTTTATGCTACTTATTAACTTAATATTTATCATTAATCTAATTATAATACTATAAATTTAACTAATTTGTACTCCACCTCATTTATTATACATAGTTATTTCTACCACTTTCATATTTTTCCAAACACAACTACCATAATACTCACACACTCCATGTACATTGCATGCCTCATTATTATTATCACTTTCATTATTCTTCTATCTTCCAATTCCCACATGCATGCAACTCTTCGTTTTTTTTTTTTCATCATTCTTCTATCATCCAGTTTTCACACGCATGCAACTTTTTTTTTTTTTTTTTTTTTTGCCATTGTGACACGGTTTCAAAACCTATTTATTATTATTACACACTATTAGAAATCACCCAATACATTGAAATCTCATAATTTTTTTTCCACTCCCACATATAATCATATATTTATTTACTCATTTAATTTTTGAAATTTTATTGCTTAGATTTATTCATCTAAGAAATTTTGAATTTCCCTATTTTCATCAATAGAACAACCTATATTCCTAATTTCAATATTTTGACCTAAAATTAAAATAAATTAACCTTAACCTAAATCAAAATCTTCCAAAGAATCATTTTTTTTTTTCATCTAAAAACTTAAGATTTCCCAATTTCCAACAATAAATCAAAATCTTAAATTTTCAATATTTTGATATTAAAACGAATAAAAAATAAAAATAAAAATAAAAATAACTAACCCTAATCTAAATTAAAAAATTTTCAAAGAATAACTAGCGTGTTCAGAACTAATTAACGAATATAATATAGTAATTTAGGGTTAGAATCTTATCTAGAAAAACCTGAACTTCAACTCTGAATCTCTAACCTTTGAGCCCTACGATCTCCAATTTTCTAATTTTTGGTTGATATGGTTTTTTGAATGAAGAAGGCAAAAGGAAGATCTAATTTATACCTAGGATTAGTAATTGTGAAATGACTCTTTCTCCCTTAATAAATTTAATTAATTAATTAATTACTTTATAAATTACTATTTTGCCCCTAGTAAATTTTGGGGTGTTACACTTATTGCTTGCAAGACATGTGAACTCTTCCATTCATCAAATTGCTAATTTTTTTTATGTTTTCCAGCTGCCCAAAAGATTCTGATAAGATCATGCTGGCAAGGCAGATGAGCTTGACCAGGAGGCAGGTGAGAAAGGAACTGATTATATTATCTAGGTAAGTTTTTTAATAATGATTTAATTGTTTATCTATGAGGCAATCTTATGTGGTTGAGCTTAGATGTTAGATATTCTTTGCTTGGCTGCATCTCTAAATAATTACAAGTTCAGGGTTTAGTAATTATTCAATGTTAGGAATAGTAATTAATCTCGAATATGTTGCGAAAATATTTGAAAGGTGGGAAATCGTTTCAATAGCTAGAAACATTTAAAGAAAGAAAAAGGAAAAGGGAAGTTTTGAAGAATGACTTTGAATAACCTTTGTTAGACATGGGGGAGAAGGACATGTGCACATTCTACAATATTAAGGAGTAATATCTACAGATTTGTTTTGAATGCACTAGAATCGGGCTTTGTATGTTATAACATTTTTTTTTTTCTATAAAGGGGTTCTTCAAAATTTTGTAGAATTGCCTATACAGATGGGAGTTCATGTACTATTTTATTTTTTATTTTGATAATTTATTTGTTGTTTGGATTGGGTCTCAAACTGGTTTATAAATGCGCGGGTGCGTCTCGGGAAGCCCATGGTAGAAGAGATGTACAAAGAAGAGATAGGTGATGCAGATATGGGGGCACCAACTGCAGGAGCCAGTTTCAAAAATGGGGCACCTGGTGAAACCCAAACTGAATATGGAATAGTGAAATTAAGCGGGAGCAAGGGCCTAGTGCGGAAGAATGCAGCAGCCTCTTCCCAGATGGCATCGTTCAATCTTATGGGGGCAGCGATAGGCTCATGGCAGCCCCCGCTGCAGAACATCACATGTCGGAGTTGGGGAGGTTCGGAAGTGGGACTGGGGTATCCCTCACATTGGGGTTGCAGCATTGCGAGGGAGGCAGCTTATCCATTCCGGTGGAGGTCATCACAGTTTTGCGGGTATGAGAGGGGACGATATGTACAACCCACCCAGCAGCCTCTTCAGTGGGTACTGAAACGGCCAATTCCGGCAGCACAGACTCAGCTCCTCCCATCTATTACATGATTTTGTAGCCTTATTACTGATCCACATGGACTAATTTTCAGAAAAGGAACCAAGCCTTAGCCCATTCATCTTGCTTGCTTGCAAATGCTGAAAAACAAGAGCCCGATAGCCCCTGATTTTCTGAATATTGAGATATATCAAACACAGTTGTAACATTAAAACATGGAATTGATTGGGAAGTTCGTTTTATTTGTAAAGATGAGACACATTTTTTTGTTTTAAGTGTATGTTGAAGGCAATTTGTACAATTACTTCAACTGTTATTGAAGAAAAGATATTTGAATTAAAACCGGAGTATGACTTGGATGGTCATAGCCTTGATGTCGATTATTACTTCACAGGTGTTTTCTAGGCATTATGATATTTTGTTTTAAACAATAAAAAAATATCTTTTAAAAGTGTGCCAAGAAAAGGGATCTCGCCCAATATATAGTATACACAAAGCATCAAAGTAACACCAAAAGGCATATACAAGAAACAGCTAATCTATCCACAAGCAGAGACTAAGGAAATCCATCGTTGAAGAGCTCCCATTTCCAACGAAGCATGTGACCACTCAAATAGGGGATTTAATGAACTCATTTAACCTTTGATTTGAGAGTTCTACATTGAAAATCCTTCAGTTATGAGAACAAACAAAGGGGAGCCATACACCAAACAAGGGCCATCATGAGGTTTCTGCCTCATACTAGATATAATTATAGAATTTGTAGATCCTGTTCAACACAGAATTCCTATTCGCACCAGCATAATTGAATTGCAGATAAAAGCCAGAACATGGTGTTTCAAACAAAACCACACTTTTCTTTCTACAAGGATAGACAGGTGGTGTGATATACACATGGTAATTACAAAATTTGCGAAAGGGAACAATAATAACAGAAGTCATGGCAATGTGCTAGGCCAATGGTGTTCCATTAAAGGGCATTTCTCACAAAATCAGACAAATGTTCTCATAAGGGATGAAAAAGAAAAGCACAGATGACTTATCTCCTTTGTCTCCATCTTCTAAAGAGTCTTTTTGGAAGAAGTGAGAAGTTACCTGAAAATTTTCAAATAATAAATAAGGTTAAATAACTCTGAAATTTGTATTCTGTAACTTGGTGATAACACAGAAGAATGATGACTGACTAACCTTTTGTACAAAACTGTTACATCTTCCCTCAGCAATGGACTTTCAAGGAAGAGATCCCCAGAGTCACTGACATTGACAGTTTCTGCCTCAAACTCATGGTTACCACAGTACTCATTCCACTCAAACCACATCTTTGAAATCAATTCTTTCTTGAAGCAAGTATTGTGGTCTTCCTCTTCCGGTGAATCAGCAGCAACCAACTTGTACACATGCACTTTCTTCTTTTGTCCGGGACGGAAAGCCCTGCCTATTGCCTGGCGGGTAACAGATGGGTTTAGATGGACATCCAAAATAAGAACCCTAGATGCCCCAACCAATGATATTCCTTCCCCACATGCTTTAATCGAGCCAAAGAAAACTCTTGCATCAGGAGAGGTGTTAAAGCGCTCCATGGACCATTCCCGTTGCTCTGAACTAGATTCACCTGAGATGACAAATATTTCTTTTCCTGAACTCCAACCCTTCACTTTCATGGTTAATTTCTCCAAAAATCTTAGTGGTAGAAGGTACTGACTGAAAACCAACAATTTCTCCCCTGCAGATTGACACAAGGCCAACAGATTAAGGAAGAATTTTGCTTTCACTCCATCTCTTACATCCAATTGCTCTAAGATCTCATCCATCTTTTTCTGATAAGTCATCTCATCCGTCTTAGATTCATTTGCAGCAAGTTTCTCTGCAAAATACTTCAACTGTGGGTGTAAATAAACAGCACTCCCAACAGAATTTTTCTTGAACTTCCTCTCAAACTTGTTCAAATTTCCGACTTCCTTCTTCTGTCTGGCACTGAGATTGAGAAGTACTGTGAAATCAACCAATCCAGGTAGCTCATCCAGGAAATCTCCTTTATAGTAGTGCAGAACTTTGCTGGTCATCTCACGGAGATCTTGTATCACAGTTATTTTCCTCCTGAAATTATCATCCTTCTGGAGTGTGTTTTCCACCAGGTCGTAAAAAGCATCTGCAGCATTGGATTTCAACTGCTTCCTCACACCCATGATCTCCACCTTGCTCATTATACGCTTAACAATAGCACGGGAACTTTCCAACTTCAGAAACTTTGGACGAACGAGATTCAAAATATTAAATACCTCTTTCACATGGTTCTGATAAAGGGTGCCTGAGAGTACAACTTTCCGAGGAGTTTGAACTTTTGCAAGGGAGTACAGAACATCAGTGTTCTCATTCCTTGGAGTGTGACCCTCATCCAAAATAAGAATCTGAGGGGCCTTTAACAGTATTTCTTGGCAGGCCATTGCTGCCTTGGAAGCTCCACCACCACAAACAATTGAGGAGAACTGCTTGTACCCTAAGAACAGAATGCTCTTCTCTGCCACCCATTGTTTCAACACCTCTAGCTGCTGAGGCCGGCTATCTGCTTTCACAGAGTAGAAGTCATACAGCGGAATATCCTCAACTTGCCAAGTCAGAAACTCTTTTTTCCATGTTGCCAAGATACCCTTGGGAAGTACAACAAGAGGTCTGGCTTGGGGATACTTGGCTAGGAAACTTTGCATGAAACTAATGATCATGAAAGTTTTCCCAGACCCTGGAGCATGAGCCAGAATGCAACCCCCAGGATTATCTGCCACCAAGTTGCTTACCAGAAAATTGAAGCCCTCCACTTGATGGGGCTTCATTTGCATGCTGTGCCTCGGATGTGCATGGATTTCAGTCACAATTAAACTATGTTCAGAAAATCTAAGTCCATCTGAAGGGTCATCAGTTGGCTCTCTATCTTTGGTGTTTCGTGGTTCATACATGTAAGTTCTGGATCTTTTCGCCTGGATAAAAATCAAAGTCAAAATAGAAGGATATGATTTAAAAAGAAAATAAAAAAATAAAACCAAGCAAGCACAAAAATTTCCCTATGTCAAGGTCCAAGCAACTATATATTAACTGATGGCCTGTGCAAGAAAACCATATGCACAAATCACACTGTTCAAATTCAAAAATAATATGACAGTTTGTTGACAGATCATATGATATCAAGAAAACTTTCAAAGCATGAAGAGCGAGAAGACCACCAGTTATAATAGAATTAATAATTACCTGATCTATCCGCTCAAAAATCAGTAATTTAAGGTTAAGAGTAGTAGGAAGACCAATCAACATCTATAAATAATAAACCCCATACAAAAGGAAAGAATTATGGTTACCCCAAACCATGAATAATGCTATCATTGTGATATTAGCAACTGATAGATTGAGTTATATCATGGGTAACATTCGGAGGTGATGACAGGAAATTTTTCATGGCTTAAAGAAGGGATAAAGTGTAATTGTCATGCACAACTCATAAAAAACTTAATCCAATAGCACATAAAAAAGAAACCAATGGAAAACAATAAAAGAAAAAAAAAAAACAAAAACAAGAAACCCTGCAAATTTCTGTGCTATTCCCACTTTTCCATTTCCTATGTGGATGTAGTGTGCACACACAAAGGGGAAAAGGAGGTGTTATTCAGTGAAGTGGTAAATGTTTCAGGCTGCCAAGATCAACTTTGTAAATTTGAGCATTTAAAAGACTGCCTATAAAAAGGTGGGCTAGGATTGTATCCAGAAACCTGCTTTCATGGGACCAGCAATAGGTAATTGGCCTTTTTATATAGAAAAAGGGGATTAAAAATAGAAAATTATTGAGGAATACACAGGAGAAGGAGCCCTGGAAGAAGTTCTATCCTCAGTAAAGGAAAAAAAAAAAAAAACAAACAAGAATGCTAAAAAAGAAATTGCAACAAAATTGTAAAGCCTCCTACATTCCTCATGTGCTGAGCAGGCGACCCTTCCTGGTTTTAATGAAAGAAAATGGTAACTGTCTTCTCTTGAAAATCATTCTCAACCACTGTCCTTAATCGGAGCAGGCATCCAGCAAATCACAACTTTGAAGACATAAATACCTATGATTTAGAAGCAGAAACCATCAAAGCAATACATTTGTACAAGACTAAATATGATCTACATTGAAAGATAGATGCAGTGCAGTTAGTGTTGAAATGGGAGTATTAAGTGTTAAATAGAATTGGTCCTAGCATCGCACCTTAATTAAAATTTCTGAAAAGACATAAGCCTGAAGGACAGTGGGTCATCAGTTTGAATTGGAGCTTAAAACCCACATCAGAGAACAAAGTTTGAGCAAGTTAACCAGAGATTGAATATTTGATTTTACAACAGTATCCCAAAACAGGGAACTAAAGAAAAGAAAAGAAGAAACTAAAAAATTGGTGAATGGTTTGGTCATGCCATTTTTTGTTTAATAGTTCATAGTCAGAAACTAACCCTGAAAGGAGGTTGAATTTAATGCGGCAATGAAGGCAAGGATGGCAGTGTCCAATCCAAATCGCTATAGAAATAAACTGACTGTAAAACCTAAAACCCAGCTATGGGCTTACTAACCAGGTCTTTAAATTATTTGGGTGGGTTTTCTGGTTGGTAAGACCATAACTGGGTCTTTTCAATGATATGGATCAAATGGTCCTAGTGAGTGCTCCTTGCTGTTTGTTTGCTCTTTTCTTTTTTGGCTAGCCAAATCTGATGGCTCTCATGCAAATGTAGCCTTACCAACCTACCCCAAACCTCCTTTGCATGAATGTTTATTCAAGAGCACCCTACCTCTGATGACCATCTCTCCAAGGACAAACATTTGTTTGCAAACCTCCTTAAACCCCCGTGCATCACCTTCTTTCACCTTCAAAAGAATTAAATTTGAAAAGAATGAGAGCTCTCCCTAATAGAAAAAGATCAACTCCCCCTTTTAAGTGTCAATTGCGAATTGCCCACTTCTTCAGAATCTACAGCTCTGGCACCAAATTGAAATAATCCCCCAACCATTTTACTAGACAGCTCTTCAAAGAATCGTTTTTAAGACAGACCTCCTTTTCCCCCATTTGAAACCACACTACCTCTCCCAAAGCTTCTAAACCTTTCTTCGCCTTGTTTGCAAAAGACATATCAAAGGAAACCCTTGTTAAGGTTCCCTCTTTTGACCGGCCTGCAACCAACGGTACACCTTTGCTAACCTGAGAGCCGAGTGTCACTCCTAAGTTGCGAAGTTTCCCAACCAAAATGCCCCAACCCCCCAAAAGACCTTTCCTTCTTGGGAAGACCAAAACAAACCTCTTCGCCTCCACGGAGTGGACCAAACAAAGGATGAACCTTCCAATGTCATTACAGCGAGACTCAACCCTGTAAACTCTCCCACATTCTAGCCATTGATGCATTTGATTAAAGCTAACAAAGAAGAGAATAAATGTTCACAAAAACATGATATTGGCACTATTTGTATACTTCATGTGTACTTTGGTGCGTCCTTGTTGTCTTTTTATTTTTATTTTTAGTGAATTTGCTTTTTATTTATATAAAAAAAATATATATGTTGGCCTAACAACAAACAATTTAAGGCATATCTTGCAAATAGGATTTTTTTTGCATAACAAAATATGAAGGTAATTTATGAATTACTTCCCCTGAATAAATTTACAAGTTACTAAACAAATTCCTCAAACAGTTGTTGTGGCCCTTATGAGGCATAAATGAAAACAAAAAGACATAATTTAATTTGCATAAAAGTTGATATTGTGACCATAGAGTTTAAAAACATAATAGTAAAACAACAATGGAAGGGGGCTTTCTAAAGGGCTTCTTAGCTAGTGGGAGAGGAGGTGTGGGTATGGTAGTGTCTCATTTTTATTCGCTAATGATAACTCGATTCTATGTGACTCTGACAAGGAGCATTTGGAGTTCTTGGGTTGGGCTTTAATGTGGTTTGAGGCAATCTCCAGTTTAAAAATTAATTGGGATAAAAGTGAGTTGATCCTAGTAGGGGAGATTTCTAATTCTCAGGATTTGGCTTGGGCGTTAGGGTGTATAGTGGGAACTCTCCCTTCCTTTTATTTGGGCCTCCCGTTAGGAACCTCTTTTAAATCTTTGCAGGTTTGGAACATAGTGGGGAAAGATTTTAGAAATGATTTGTAATGTGGAAGAGGCAAGACTAATCAGAAGGAGGGAGGTTGACTTGGGTGAAGAGCACTCTTCCTAGCTTACCAATCTACTAAATGTCTTTATTTGTAATCCTTTGTAAGGTGCGTTAAGATTGGAGAAGATGGCATGAAGAGCAACTTCTTTGTGCTTATTTTGGACCTTATGGAAGGAGACAAATTGGAGAGCCTTTGAAAATTCCGAAGTGGCGGACCAAGCAATTATAAGGTCCTTTCTGCACCTATTCTTGGAATGGGTCGTGGTGAATTTAGGTTTAAGCTCATTGTCATTATTTGATTTTATTGTTTGGTTGGGTTGTAAGTGAGGGAAGGTTATTGTTTTTTGTGTATTCCTCTTCTTCTTTGGCCTTAGGTGCCTTGAATACATTGTGTATACCTTTTCAAGCTCTTCGTTGGGTGCTTTTAATACAATTGCTTTTACCTAGAAAAAAAATAGTACAACTAACAAACATGATGCAGAGGATTTTACATTTCAGGAAAGAGAAGATAGCAAACACCAAGGTTTGTCCATCTTTAATGCAGATTGTTGTGATCAGGGGGCACCCACTCCTGAGTTCTGATTAAGTTTCCCTTACTTCAAAGGACAAGCATTTCATGTCCCCAAATATCAACATCTAACTTAACATAATTTATCTTGAAAGGAATCATGTTTGCTTTGACTAATTCAGATTATAATTTGAGTAACTAAATGAATTCAAACAGAAAACATATTTTGTTTTCTTTGACTTCTTTCTCTTTTTTTTTTCTTTTGGGGGGGGGGGGGTGGTGGGGGCGCACAGGGTTATTAAGTATGATAAACATAAACAAGATTATTTGCATAAAAAAAAACACAAATCCCTTACAGAAATTATATATATTTCAGTTACTCCCATCTATCCAGCTTCAAGCAGTTACATTCAGAAGTAATTATGATAAACTTAGCTCTTCCTAGCTTCATGATAGAGAACTAGAATAAAATAAAATCAACTGATAACAGAAAAAAAGGATACCTTACTATACTGGTACTCAATTATGGTTTCAATACTTTTGTTGACAACTCCACAGATGCGACAAACTGAACCAATATCATCCTTCAGAACAAAAGAATGCTCACATTCTTCGTCACCTTCCTTTTCATCTTCTTCAGGATCCACAGCAACATCCTACAGGAAGCATTGTAAATTTGAATCAAATATCAGAAACTTTAAAGAATGGAATACTTGAACTAATATAGCTAAAAAAAAAGAAGATTCAATAATAAATAAAAAAAATGGTTCTGATATACACAATAACAAGAGCTTCTTACCTAATTCACTCTATCAAAGCTAATAGTGAATCAATAGCATCTGTGATTACTGAATTTGATTTTCAGCATAGAAAAAAATGACATATTGCAAAGGTAAATAATATCTTTGGCCATTTTAAGTGAAAACACACAGGAATCTATAGTGAATCCTCAATCATCAAAAAAAAATTAATTATATAAAATAAAATAAAACTAAAACAAAAGGAAAAGATCAACATTATTGCTAGTGCTCTAGGCAATCCCAGTGACTGGAAAGAGTGCTACTTATATTTTTATTGAATTTGGAGGTTCTTTGCCTCCAAAGATGAGATCCCATTTCCTTGTTTTTCATGTAATACTCCAAGAAATATTTAAATGTTGGTGTCTCAAACCACTTGATATCATTCTCCTTTAACAAATGGTAAAGGTATAAATTCTAAAAATTGAAAAATGTTGGTGAGGGCAATTCTGGTGACCAGTATGCAACAATAGTTCTGTTTGTCTCAATCCAATGAACCCTTCCCACCCCCCCACCAAACCCAACACCACCATATTCACTGAACAGTAAACAAACAAACCACAACCATAAAAGAAAGAGATCAACATTAGTGATAATAATCCAGACGATGCCAGTGACTGGTATTGACTACAGAATGATAATAGTTATGATTTCATGAATTAAAGGTTCTTCACCTAACAAAGATGGAACCCTATTTTCAGGTCTTTCTTGTAAAACTTTTAGAAATGTTGAAATGCTGATGCCTACTATCACAAAGGTAAAAAAAAAAAAAAAAAAACTAACCGGTAAAGGTGAAATAAAAAATAAAAAATGAATACTGTCAGTATCCCTGGTCTAGGCAATTCTGGTGACTGGCATTTAATGATAATTTTGGTTTTGATCAATTGGAGGAGCTTTTTCTCCCATATATAGAGTATTGATGTATCATATTCATCTGCAAGCAAACCCTTGTCTAATAAATAATCCCTTCCAATCTTTTAAATTTTAAATCTTACGTATCAAGTCTAGAGTAGGAATCTTTGTTTCTTTATACCCATCTAACAGCAAACTGAGACCCTGACTATCCCAAACCCAAACCCTCCTCCTAGCCAGGGATTCTTAAGTGGGAAATCTGTGGCAACATTATTGAACCTAGAATGCCCAATCAATAGAACGTGTAAACTCCAAAAAAGGATTCTCTACCTCCAAAAAAAGACAGTAAAATGTCCTTTCTTTCCTCCAACTCCCCCTCAAGAAAGAGTATAGATTTTATAGCCCAACTGAGGATTCTTTTGTCTCTTTGTTTTTCAACTTATTATCCCCTCAACCCCCAAAAATAAACCACCCCCACAACCCCAAACACTTGCAGGAGTTTAGTGAATCAACGGCAAAACCACTCCTTGGGCCAGCAAAATTCAACCTTGCTAAACCTGAATCCTATTTACAAAATTTTATATTACCAATTCTGATCAATAACCATATAAGTTTCCACACAAAATCCAAACCCTAGGTCCCCAAAATAGGCTTGATTTAAATATCAAAGGAGATCTGAAATTTTAACAATAGTAAAAAAAAATCAAACTACTGAATCTTTGATAGTTTATAAAAAATAATGACAACCGTTCAAAGATCATCTCTTTCTAGAAGAAAGTAAATTTGAATGAAGATACATTCAGTCAATAAGATAGACAAAGAACTCAAATGAAAATACCTTTGATGATTGTAAGGCCAAATCAAACTCTTGCCACATATCAGCCAAATCATCATCTTCAGTCTTAGCTCGAAGATTGCCCTCCTTTGCTTCCATATCATCTTCCACACCAACATATTCACCTTTAACATTTTTCATTTCAAGGTTAGCCGCCAAACTTCTCTCTCCCACAGCAATATACAGGCCCTTATCTTTTCTGATTTCAGAGGAGGCTGTCAGACTTCCCTCTTCTTTTTTTGGAGCTATGCTCTCAACATAATCTCTAACCTGGATTTGTTAATTAAAAACAGCATAAGAGTTACATTTAAACAATCAATTAGATACTAATTTTTTATGAGATATTGTTATTAATAACAATGAATTAGATACTGATGAAAAATTGCAGGAAAAAATATACAGTAATAAAAAGCTAACCTGGATATGGTAATAATTTTTTTTTTTTGATAGGTAGGATATGGTATTGAAATAATCATATTGGAAAGATTGTAAAAGTTAATTTGCAACAATAAAGCACATACTAATAAAATTTGCAAGCAAAAATAAATAGCAAAAATTTGGCAAACAACTATAATATTACCAATGGTCACATCACTCAGGATTGTTTTTTTTTAAAGTACTATAGTCTTCTTTTGGGCTTTATTGTCAAATTTAGCCCATCAAAAAGTTTGGGCTCTGTTTTCCTATAAGAAAAAAAGGGTTGGCCTTTTTTCTTTTACTTGTTGAGTAACCATTTTTGCTTTATATGCATGGATTCTAACATGGAAACCCACATCCCCATCCCCAATCTCCCTACACAAAGCCATAGAGGCCAGATTTATGGCCTTTTTGCTTCAAAAAACCACTGCATTTTAGGAGATGCTGAAAAAATTGCTTTATCCTTAGGCTTGCCACAAAGTCAAATATGGATGCTTACTTCTTCAACTATCTGTTTATTTTCAATCTGCATTTATTCACTCAAATTAGTTGGAAATTGAGAAAATAATTCTGGCAACTGGCAAGATAATGTTAAGATAGCTTTCTTAAAGGTGCAAAACATGAATTACTAAAAAACTCATGCCATTTGTTCTTTAATGAAGAGAAAAGGGTTAATTGGTTACATCAAAATAACAAATTTGGCAGCTCATCCACCACTTGCATAGATATCTCCTAAATTCTTAAAGTGGGATAACTGAAAAGTAGTTGAAGGTGAAAGAAAGGAAAATAATGTAAGTTCAGGTCCACAGGAGCATAACCACATGAAAGTGAGTTCAAATTAATTTGAAATGCATGCATTCTTAGATGCGTAATGCTAAAGTTACAAATGCAGGAAAAGACTTACCACCGGATTATTCGCAAGAAGTCCAACAGAAGGTTTTCTCAAGACAACTTCCTGATATGAGAAAGAAGGCCAAGCCATTTCCTGTGGTGGATGAGAGACCTTCTGATCTCCACAGTCTTCATCATCTGAATCAATAATCACAACAGGTAATGATGCATCTGCTACAGCTGTTGCTGTTGGAACATCATAAACAATATGATCATCCTCCAGATCAATAACATCTTCGTGACCCAAATGAGAAGCATGTCTATTCACCAACTTTGAAGCCTTTTTGCTCTGTTGCTTCCCCAAATCCGTGGACATATATGAAAGTGAAGGATACATCACATAATAACGGTGAAGCATTTGCATCCTTCGAGCACATAGGGCCTCTATTTCTTTAGTCATGCTTCCAAATTTTCCAGCATCTAAACCTTCCAGCAAATCGGGAATGGCAAATGGATCAGAGTAATCAACAACGTTTGAGCCAGCCTTCTGCCGCTTCTGTTTAGGTTCAGAATGCATATTTTCATCAAACGTCCGGATACTTTTATGTTTGGTGGAGTTGTACTCTGTTTTCAAAATGAAAAGTCATTCTCAGACCTCAAAATATGAGCAATTGTGTTCGTAAATCATAAACAGTATAAAACAGCTGAACAGTCCAGGCAACCAGAAAGTTCAGAAAACTATGCTATCCTAAATTCAAGTACCTTAAAACATAAACAACGAAATGTAGGGATATCATGTTTTAAGAGCATCAAAAAAACCTTTTTGAGCAGGGAAGCTATTATCATTTTATGAGGAGGGAATTGCATTGCTGTTGCCTGGACCAGTGGGCCAGCCTAAGATTTGAGGTTCAATGGTGAGACGAAGAAGGTGTTGGTTTGCGGTGGAGTCAAAGTCCTTCGAACTTTCGGTCGATGTAGTTGAAGGGAAGTTGAGCAGTGTTTTCAAAGGCGTTTTTGAGAAGCGCCCCAGAGCGAGGGGTTGTGAAAAAAACGTAAGACACAAAAGGCGTTCGCCTTTTGGCTTGAGGCGCGCTTCCGATACGCCTTTTACGCCTTACCATTTGAGGCGTAAGCCTCTTGGTTGCAAAAATTGAAGAAGAACCAACGTTTAAGCCCCAAAAAAATGACAGGATAGAGAAAAAATTTGAGAGAAAAACTTAACCCTAGCTCTCTGTACCTCCGGCGGCTTCAAGATCAGGCACTTCTCCGGCGACAACCTCATTTCGACGGAAGCTCGTGCTCCTCTTCATTGTCTCGGCAGGTGCGTTTCTCTTCTTTTCGTCGTCTCGGTAATACACTTCCGCCTCTATCTCGAATTCTCAATCGCACTTTCCACTTCTCTATCAATCACACTTCAATTCTCACTTCTTCACTTCTTCACTTCTTCACTTCTTTCTCTTCTTCATTTTCTATTGGGTTATCTGGACAGATGACTCGAATGACTATCAAAACATAAAAATGTCCTCCCTTTTTAATTTCGTTCATAAATGACACTGTTTGCACATTTTTACCCCTTTTTTTGTTTGCCTTCCACAGCATATCTTTTTCCTTATTTCCTTATTTTATTCGTTTCATATTGTAACATAATTCATCTCTACATTTTTCTTTTTCTTTTTCTTTTTAACTATTTTATCCCTCAAACAACTTATTATCATTTTCATTAGAAAATATTTTATTTTATTTTCTCTCACCTCACCGCTTCTTCCTCACAATTTACTCCCCACATGTTTTTTTTTTTTTTGTCCCTCCTGTTTTCAGTCACAGCCATACTTAAAGTTTGCATTTTTTTTTTTTTACCAATTGTTTTTTTTTTTCCTTAACAAAAATACACTCAAACATCACTAGAAAAAATATTTTATTTTTTTTTTAATTTTGAAAATATTTTTTTTTTATTTTTATTTCTTGTTTCTTTAAGTGATAAATTATTAAATTGTGAAATTTAATAAAATTGATTAATTTGATTTTAATTGTTAATTGTATCTATAAAATTGTTTAATTTTTTTTTTTTTAAATGATTGACTTTATTTGTTATTTTATGACTTGCTATGGTTTTTTTTAAAGTGTGGAATTATTAATTTGGTTTCTTCATTTTTATAAAATGTTTATTAATCATAAAAGTAAATATCTTAAAAGGTTTATGCATTAACATAGGCTTATGCATTAACGTTTCAAGACTTGCACCTCACTTATAGACACAAAAAGTCTCCATCTCACAGACACAAAAAATGCCTCACCTCATACCTCCATCTTTAAAAACTTTGGTTGAGAGAGGCTAGAGAGGCCATCTTATTCAATTTTAACAATGACATTAGAAACATTAGAAAAAGCTTCTATTGCTAAGTACTATGCCTATTGGCTTACCAAATGTTGCATGTCTAATGCATACTCATTGATAATAAGTTCGTGATAAGAATATAGTGGCAAAAATAATATGACGGTTTCCATTTTCTAGTCACTTGGCCACTAGATATTGCTTCATAGTTTAGGTAGCACTAATAGTTAACAATAGACAATGTGTTCATATGTAATACCATGTATGTGTGTGACAGGGAGAGAGAGAGGTAGCACTGAATAGTAAATTAGAGAATTTGTCTCTATATTATACCATGTGTGTATGAGGGAGAGATAATGAGAGAGAGAGAGAGAGAGAGAGATAGCACTTAAAAGTAAATAATAGAGTGTGCTTGTATGTTATACCATGTGTGTGATACAAACAAAAGAGAGAGAGAGAGACAATGGAAGCCCAATCATATAATGAGTAGATGAGAAGAGGGGCATACACATTCTCTCTCTTCAAATCAGTTGATGGAGAAGGTGGGGGGTTACAAGGTGACCCATTTACAAAAGCTGGGTCTAACAAGAAATGCACCTGCTCCAAAATTTCTCTCAACCCTTTTGGTGGAATTGAATCTCCTTGCATTGGCTTCACTTTACCTCAGGTCAAGCACATGATCCAAAAGAGGCCAACTGAATCTCTCAATTATGTGTTGAAGGTTTGGGTTTTGGTGGCATATAAAAAGAGTTTCCCCATTCAATTGGAGAAAGCAAAAGTGGATTCCATAAGTCAAATACTATTTGCCCTCCACACCCAATCCTTCCACTTAAGCTAAAGTGTGGTGAAAATGGACTATGATTCATTAAAGAATCATCAGATGGTGGTACTATGCTAGCAGCTTCCAACTTTTCTGGATCTAGAGATCTTGTGAACAACAAAACAGGCTCAAGTGGATCCTACATTAAATTCTATATTTATACACAATTCTATAACAAAAGGAAATCTAATTTGGTTGAAAGAGTAATGCATATACCATTTTATGAAGCCACCCTGGGCCACATGCTATCGCCTCAACTCTTGTCTCAAGCTTCCTCCAGAAACCATCACCAGCTTGGAGTCCACCAAAGATGGATTTTGTCCTATCGCAGGTCGTATATGCAGATGACTATTTGCAACATCATTTGAGTCCACAAATTCTTCCTCGCTTGAACCAATTTTACAAGGCAAGGTTGGAAGTCCAAGGAGTGCCAAGTTATCATCAAGAAGCTTAGTTTCATGCTAGAAATCCATGCAAACCCAAGTAGCAATCAATAATAGAGGCCAAATTTAAACAAGTTTTTGTTTAGAACATGGCAACAAACATCACAACATGCTTCAGAACAATAAGTCAAGGAACTAAATAAAAGCAAAATGCTTTAAACAGTAGAAATCATATAATGCAAGCTTAAGGCATATATCAAAATTGGAAAGATCAATCATTAATACAACTGCTCATACAGCTAAAAAATAAACCTCACATCAACTTCATGTGTATCAATGAGTAAAACTTTACTTCTTTCCCTTTCTATTTTTTCTTCCTCTTGAATTTGGAGTTCATGATACAAACAACTTTTCCATCAGTGGTCATCAAACTATAAATCTTTCTAATTTCATACATCTACCAAATGCCACATTTAAATTTCATAATGCAAGAACAAGATGCAAAAATACCGATAAGAACTACTTTTTAATCCATGGAAAGCATTGAGATATATCTCTTCAAATCATACACAATTTTTTTATCATAACTTTTGTGTACCAATGAAATGTTAGAGTTGAACTATGACACTATAAGAGAAAAAGGCAATAATGACGCTTTTTAGGTGTCAAGAAATGTATAAGATGACGCTTCCTAAAAGTGTCATGAATCCCTATCAAGAAATGGGTAAGGGCAACCATGGTGCTTTTAGAAGTGTCATCTGAAAAACACTAATATTGGCGCTAATTGAAGTGTCATCTTTCCAAAGCATGACATTCATTGAGTGTCATTATTTCCACTAAATTTCCAAATGTTGACACCTTTAAAGCGTCATCTTTAATATTTATTATCAATGACACTTTGGAAAGTGTCATTGTTAATGTACCTATATTGACACTTTAAAAAGCGCCATTGTTGATCTATCTATGTTGACACTTACGGAAGTGCCAAGGGATGCCCAAAATATTATTTGTTTATTGACACTTTCAATTTTTTATATATAACTTTTCAAGTGATTTTTTATATGATACAAAACAATTACTCACCTATTTAAAATTTAATTCAATATTAATAGCTAAATCTTTCAAAAGACATTGAATAAATTTGCTAATAATATCATGATAAAGAACTAATTTACTACATAGTTAATTAATATGTAAATTTGTTAATGTATCAAAATATTTACAACAAACATATTTTCCAACTCCAACATAATAAGAAAGAATATATATAAATGAAAAATGAGGTATCTAAATTCCTTATCAAAAGTAATATTACAAGTAAGAGGAAGAACAAACCAAAAGTATTCTTGGTGGTTGCATATCCACTCTTGAACTTGAAATCTTTTACCTGTATACATTAAAAAAATAAAAGGATAGAAGAGAAAAATTATGTTTAGTTAATACACATGCAATGAAAGTTAAATTTAAGTTTATAAATAATCCTTGAAAGAAGTGCAAGTGAAAATAATTTGGTGTTTAATGAGATCCTAAGTTTCAATAAAGATGAAAAATTGTTTAATTTGATAATTAACAAGCTTCTACAATGTTAATAGACTTTTTAGTTCATTACTAAATTAAAGGAAATAAGACTTTCAATGATATATATTCTACAATATAGAATGTAGTATAATATTTTCTTATATATGTCTAACATATGAAACTAATATTCTCATAAATAAATATATGAAGATATATACCAATAATTATGATTTATAATTAATTTCAATCATAAATCATCATATTTAATAATATAAGACGTGCATTTAATATTGAGCATTTGTAGATGCTTAAATTTCTTCTTACAACTTTCCTATGTTACCAAAGTTAGTTGACTACTAACATTCCCTAAGGAGAAAAAAAAGTATCAAAATAAAAAATAGAGCATAACCAAGGAAATAGCAACCTACAAATCATTGGTTGAATGTCATCATAATAGCAACCATTCTAAAACTTATTATTTTCAATTCCAAATTATAACCAAAATATAATAATTGACCCTAGAAAAAAGAAGCTCTCTACCATCTCTCCATCTAACAACACCCTTTCTATGCAACAATGACCTCTCCAACAACAATTAACTTCTCCATATAACAATAACAATTTCTCCATGTAACAACAACACAACAATAACAACAACATTGATGATGGTGATAATTATATCAATAATAATTTGATTTGTTTTGTCCAAACATTATGTTCTTTTTTTCCATGAAACAACAACTTCTTCATATAACAATAATGACTTCTTCAAGCAATAACAACAATAACAACAATATTGATTGTGATGATAATTATATCAATAGTAATTTGACTTGTTGTGTTCAAGCATTATGTGCTTCTTCTCTATGCATAATAACAACAATAACTTCTTCATGTAACAACAATAATAATAACACCAACAACAATGATTATGATGTGATAATTTGATTTGTCGTATTCAAGCAGTTTGTATGTTAAAGTATTATCTTCTATTATTGTGGAGGAAAAAATTACTTACCATGAGAGGAGAAAATGTGAATCATGAAAATATGGTCTACAACTTTTTGACAGATTGAAGTGAGGGCATATACATACATAACATGGGAAATTCCAAAAATTAGTCCATTCAAGACTTCATTAATAATGACAATTAAATCAAGTATTATAGATGTTAATTTATACCTTCAAGAATGGGTAAGAATTAATTGGGTTGCCAACATAACCCACTAAAATTACACTTCACTAAGCTCAACTTCACTATACAACTTTTTCTCTTTAAACTAATAATTAATTGTAAATACATGATGATTAGTTAAGTTTTAAAAAAATACTAAAGTAAAAGAACTAAAAAAATTATTAATGAGTACATACTTTTGTGGATAGGAGGCTTGGATCAACAATGATATCTTTCATGTATCTCATCACATAATAACCACACTCCACACTACCAAGTTGTCTTGGGCACTATAGGCACAAATATGAATTATGGTACCATAAACACATTAATATTATGATGTTTCATTCATTATTATCTAAGTGATAAAAAAGAAAATCATATTCAAATTTTATGGATTGATCTAAGTGGTCAAAGGATATAACTTACTCTAAATAAGTAACTTACCACTACTTTTACCCATGTTGGCTCCCTTTTTGATGATTTTTGTTTCTCCGGTGGGTGAATTCATAGTGGCCTACATGGGAAAAGATTAACATTTTAGACACTATTTACTACATTCAACTATGGAAATGAAAGCACTTACATGTTAATAATTTCCTTAAGATCATCACATGGTTGATTTTGCATTGGATTAAGGTAGTGTGCAGTCAATGTCCTCGTATCTAGTGCCACCAAGACCCAGTGGAAACTACAACAATACATTAGATGTTATTTACTTATGAGAATAGATTAAGCTATTTAACAAACAAAAAAAACTTTATATTTTCCAAACTTAGTCAGGGTTGTATGGAATAAAAATGTACTTAGCACGTTTTTCATGCATTAAACAATTTGCAATCAACCTTGACCTATTTTCCTTTGTTGTCTCACCCATTCCAGCTTTAGAGACTAAAGCTGGATTGACAAAAACAAATCGTTCAATGAGCCTAGCATCACTTAGCTTTTTTTGCAAGTGCCTATTTAAATTCCACATACTTTGATAAGAAATGAATATATATATATATATATATATACATTTTTTTTTTTTTTTTACTTTTAGCAAAAAAAAAAAAGGTAAACACATATTAGCAAGTTAGAAAATTTTTACCATATGAATTATATGACACAGTTAGCTGACACTTCCTTCAATGAAATTATCATATTCATGTCTTCTTTCATTTAAGTCTTACAACTTTCACCAAATTCATCATTTGGGACCTCCACGACTGGTACTTTCCCCTCCTTTAACATGAGACCTACTAATGCATCAAAATTCTTGATATCTTGAGGGTTTTCACCCTTCAATTTCAAATTGTTTTCTTTTGTTTTTTTGCCTCTTTCCTTTTTGAGATCCTTATAAAAGAAAGTTTCATGTTATCAAATTATATATATCTCTTATAAAATATAACACATGAAAATTATACACCCGAAACAATTTAGTGCTCCAAATGACTAAATGGGTTGGCCATAAAACTTGGTAGCCCATTGTAGCTCCAACTATTGTAGCTTGATCAAGAATAGGAATAGGCAACGATGCATTTGATTCATTGGGAGCATCCACAACAACTAGGTAGTTGGGACCACAATCCATTACAATTGTTCCACCACCCACTACATTTTTCCTGGTCCCTATTGCCAACTCACATTTTGTTGCCTTCAAAAATTAATTTAAATTATTAATTTTGATAAAAATAAAAGTATTAATTGAAGTTCAAGATGCATAAGACTATGTATTCCTTAAATAGTACTACACTTAATGTTATTTAAGATGATATATATTAGCTAGTGAGGGTTATATTTGAGACATAGATTAGATCTTTTACAAATGCTTGTTCTAGTGCAATAGAATATTATAAGTAGTGTTAGTTGCACTATAATAGAATCTAACTAAAATGTAAGTATCAATCTAGCTAAAATATAAGTATCCGTAAAAAATTATATATGAAAAATGTTTAGAAATGTGTATCAATTATGTCATTGAACAAGCAAATGGAAACTAAAAATAACACACCTTTGTATGTGGTTCTCTTTTCATTTGTAAGTTATCATCAACTTTATGAATTGGTTTGTCCACTACTTCTGGTACGAGCAACTTTTTTTATTTCATGTCGGAACTACTCACATCAGATTGTTGTGTAGCACCCCTATCTGAGATAGTTTTGCTAACACATCAACCTCAAACTTAACTTGTTGTTCTTCAGTGGCTTTTATAATATCCCTCACAACACGTTTTGAAACATTATTGAAATATTGTTAAGGCATGTAGTGCTTCCCTTTAGCTTGAATATGACCAGTGTACTCTGGAGTACCTAGTGTAGTATGTTATTGCTCCCACTATAGCTTATGCCACTCTCTTGAGACTTTTTCATCAACTCATCTTAAACCAAATGAAGTTATGAAGTTAACTTTCAAATAGGTCAAATAAAAAAAAATGTTTAATTATACAATTTTTGGGCACAAAATGATAACTTAGTATATTTTCCACTATTGGTATGACTACATCATCATATATAGCTGCCATCTTTTCTTTAGGTTGCTGTCTTCCAAAGAAAACTCCTATCAATGCTTTCTATGAAACTAGCTTTAGTCATCTAATAAAAATGGAAAATTTAAGACAGTTACTAGATGTCACATGTAGCAACATTTTTATTCTTATTTTTTTGTTAAAAAAGATACAATTAAGAAATCCACATAAACTATTTGTTCATCACCTATTCAAATATATAAAATTAAACTACAATTAGAACCCACCAAAACTTACCATCTCTTTCTCAAGGCCAACATATCCTTTTTTGCTTAGATGATGATTATATACATGCTTTTTCCTCCATTGTTTTTGTATTTCCCTATATTCCTACCAATTAAAAATAGATGATTAGTATATCTAAATAGGTGTAATATGTTTAATGTTAATTATATATGTACCATAAAATTTTCAGATAATCGATTTTGCATAAAAGTATTCCAATCTTCGTCATCAATGAAATTGTATTCAGTTGGTGGTTTCTTAAGAAGCTTTGGCTCATCTTTGAAATGAAGAATATATTTCACAGTCAACATGTTTTTGAAAGATCGAAAACATTTTCCCAATGTAAGCATACAATTCCTTTTGCTTTTCTTGTCTAGTGTGAAAACAGTCTACAAATTACAAACAAAGTTATTAGTACCTTCAAATTTTAAAGAAAAATAAAAATTGTAGAAAATCCATGCATATATAAAAGAAATTAAGCTACCTCAATAGAGTTCCACAACTTATCCTTTAATTATATAAGGACATCTCACCATGTGTTGTATCTGATTAGCACCTGAGTATGTGCCAATACACCTAAGTAACTTGTTAGGTGCATAGAAGATTCTCCTATATAGATACCATCAACATTGTACTTTATGAGCAATTTTATCTCTCTACTCTGATTCCTTGCAATCATAGATTTCATTATTCTTCCTCTATAATTTTTTTTTTTTTTTTTTTGTTGGAAGGGGTGGGAGGGGTGGGTTTCTCTTCCTTTGGATCTATGTCTTTCTCTTCCTTTGGGTCCATGCCTATAATACATCAATGAGAAAAGACAAGTAAAACCATTAAATCTATGATGCAATATTGGATTTTTTTATACCATAAACACATATTAGTAAAATGGGCATACTAGAAATAATTAACATGTTAGAAAACAACATTATGAAGTTTTGTCATTATTTTTTTTAAAAATATAAATAAAGAACTTACCATAAAATCTTCACTAACCCTTTCTCTTATAGAACTAGAAATCACAACCTTTGAGTTGAGACAAATTGATATCCTTGTCTTACCCTTTACAATAGTATAAGACACATTGATATAAAAAAATGATGATATTCAATATAATAGAGACCTACTCAACGATTTAATTAGAAAAATTATTTAAAAAATTAACCACATAATATGTGAATAATAATCATGAAAGAGGGCATCAATAAATTAATAGAAATGATGAATTTAACAACCTTAGAAAAGAAGTAAACAACTAATTAGTAAAATTCATAATTTCAATATTAATAAGTTAATGGCATAGTGGCAACTTTGTCATCAATAGAACAAGGTCCTATTTTTTGTTACATAGAAGATTTGTTATCAATCCAAAATCCTTCACAGTCTCCTCAAATGCATATGACATCAGAGTCATCCATTGCATCAAATGATTCAACTTGCGACAAGGTAGTAATGAGAAGATGGTGTTTAATAGAATTACCTATGAAGCCATTAGGATCCTCTCTATTGAAGAAGTCTTTCTGAGGAATTGACAAAACAATTAACCATCTTGGATAAAGTTGGTCTTCTACATAAAATATTTGCTTGGCTTGGGATGCTAAAATGAAAGGATTTGATTTATGAGCCATCTTAGTGAAGTCAACTAATGTAAACCCAAACTCATCAACTTTGATGCCGCTCTTATTGTCAACCCAATTGCACTTGAAAACTGGAATCTTGAACATGGTATAATCAAGCTCCCAAATCTCAATAATAATCCCATAGAAACATAGCTCACCAAACACTGGATTATTATCCTTGGCACTTGCAATTTGTATTGTTGTTGCTACAATACTAACTCCACTATTTTGAGTAACTTGTAATTCTTCACGATCTTTCGTATTGTGGTGACTCCCATTAATAACATAGCTAGATACTCAGACACATAGTGGGTAGGACCATGTTCAATCCACCTCAAGGTTTTAGATATAGATTCTTTGTCATCAATGGCAACTTCTACTTGTTTAAATAAGTTATAGTTATTTCATTTTTTATGACTAGTGCTAATAATGGTGCAATGTCTACGATCACTCCAATACCTTTTTTCGCAACCAATGAGTGAAAGTCCGCATGTGCTCTTCTTGTAGCAACTTTTGCTTCTTAGATTGACGAAGATTCTTCAATTTCAACCATTTCATATGCTCTCTATTAAGAAATGTATAAGAAAGTAACAATAAGTATCCAAATTTAGTTTAGGTAAACTATACACAAAATCAAAATAGGTGATCCTTACTTGATATAAGGTTGGATGATAGTTGTATTTTCCAACACATAATGATGTGCTGGCATCAACAAATTAGAATTAGTTTTGGTGATATGACCTCCAAGTATAGGTGTCCCAACTTTATGGTCAATATTCAAATCATCAGGAATCCCAATTGCATCTGCATTTGATAAGTACTCTGTACAAAATTCGATAGCTTTCTCTACAATGTAGCATTCAATAATACAACTTTAGGGTGGTTATAGTTTTACACATACCCCTTTAATACTTTCATGAACCTTTGAAATGGGTACATTCATATAAAATAAATTGGTCCACAAAGCCTCACTTCTCTAACTAGATGGACGGTCAAATGAAGCATGATGTCAAAGAAGGAAGGTGGGAAGTACTTTTTAAGCAAGCATAATGTCACAACTAGCTCACTTTGTAACTTATCCAATGTAGATACATCAACCACCTTCTAACATAGAGCATTGAAAAAAAAAAACCTCAATCTAACAATAGAATGTTGTACATGCTTTGGCAAAAGTGATCATAATGACACTAGTAACAATTGTTGCATTAATGTATGATAATCATGGGATTTCAAGCTATAGAGCTTCAACTCTTCCATTGACACAAGATTTCTAAAGTTTGAGCAATACCCTTCAGGAACCTTTAAGTCAACTAAAGTTTGACCAAATACCTTTTTCTCTATTCTAGATAATGTATAGCATGCAGGCAGGAGGTAAGTTCAATTTGGTTTAAACCTTGGTGCCAATTCATGCATTAAGCCCATGTCCATAAGGTCTAGATGAGAATTAAGTCCATTTTTTTTTCCTTGGGATGTTGAGTAATGTACCAATGATGCTTTCACAAACATTTTTCTCAGTGTGTATTACATCTAAATTATGACGAACATGCAGATATCTCCAATACTCAAGTTCAAAGAATATGAACTTTTTTTTTCCCAACAATTAGTAGAAGTCACTTTGGATTTATCATGTCTAACCATTTTTTCCACCATAAATTACAAATGTCATTGATTCTCAAAAGTATTTCCTCTCCACTCAATGGTTGTGGAGGCGATCGAAACTCCTGCTCACCATTGAATGCCTTTTTTTGTTTTCTAAAAGGATGATTGCATGGAAGAAAACGTCTATGGCTTGTACATGGGTTCTTTCTCCCATGTTTCAACCTATGTGAATAGGTCTCCTTTTCACAAATTGGACAAACAAAATATCCCTTGGTTGTGCAACCAGACAAGTTGCCATACGTAGGAAAATCATTGATTGCCCATAAGAAAACAACCCTTAATGTAAAGACCTTTCTTTGATATACATCATAAGCTTTTACCCCTACCTCCCACAAAGTTTTGAGGTCTTCAATAAATGGTGCTAAATAGATATCTATGTCATTGTCAGGTTGTCGTGGACCCAATATTAACAAAGATAACATCATAAATTTCCTCTTCATGCATAACCATAGTGGAAGGTTATAAGTGATCATGATGACTGGCAAGCAACTATGTCTAAGGTTTCTAGAATCTACAACAAAATCAGGCCATCTATGGTTAGTTACCTTCCATGAGGGGGAGTTTGATGGATGACGCATTTTTCCATCAAATTCTTCACCTTATGCATGCCATATGAGATCTTTTGCGAATTTGAGGATTGAAACATCCTTTTAAATAGTGGGATTGGTGGAAAATACCACATTACTTTAGCAGGAACTCCCTTACTCTTCTTAGTTCCTCTTCTATTCACCTTCCACCTTGAAACTCCACATGTAGGACATGCAGATGCATCTTTTAACTCATTCTTATAAAGTATTTAATCATTAGGACATGCATGTATTTTTTCATATTCCATTCCTAATGCATTCAATATTTTTTTTTGCTTCATACATAAACAATGGTCTCTCATTGTTGAGAGGTAACATATCACCAAGCAATCTTAATAGCTCAAAGAAGTTTTTATCATACCACCCATATTTTGCTTTCAGATTGTATGATTTAACTAATTCAGATAACTTTGTGAAGTTTTTGCAACTGAGATACAAAGGTTTTTCAGCATCTTCAAGCAACCTTTCAAATAATTTTGGATTAGCCTTGCAATCATCTTGTGCAACTTCAACCATTTCAACTATATAATCCACATTACCAATCTCAATTCTATCAAAACATGCTGCCCTTATAGTTGGTGGTTCACAACTAGAAGCTGCCTCCCTATGCTAATACCAAGTATGGTAACTTTGATCAATTCCATAAAAGAACAAATGTTCTTTAATCTTTTGAGGTGTATGGAATATCAAATTTCCACATTGTAGACATGGACATTTGATGGAGTTTTCGATTTGCAGAATTTTGAATTGCAAATGCAATAAAATTTTCAACCCCATCCTCATAGTCCTTTGATCTTTTATCTTTTGACATCCAAGAACGATTCATTTGTGTACAACAGGTACACTCAATTCTTATTTAACAAACATAAGCAAAGAAGGACAAGTAAGCCTTGGAAGCATTACTTTTACTAAGCATTCAAAGCTTTCAATTTGTCATTTCTAACATTGAAAAATTCTATTTATTTTCCTATTGACAGACAATTAGGATTCAAATGCAATAATTTTTTTAACCTCATCCTCAACAAAATTTGATGAACAATATGAAATAGAGACTTCTTATGCATGTTTTATACATTCTAAAATGTCTGACATTCAAAATTTGGTAGTGGTTCCTATCCCATATAAGAATACATAATCCCTATGTGTCAATTGCCAATGTGCTTAATTCCATTTTAAAGAAATTTCGACAACACTTTCCTATAGTTCTTCAAGTACACAAAATGGATAAGGCATAATATGTGACCTTATCCAAATATGCACCCAGAGAACAAGAGGGAAGACTTCCAAAATTTCTAAAAATTGAATTAAGAACAAGTAGTTAACTTTATAGATATTATGTTTTCTTACACCGTCCAATCAGACAATTCAAACATCATTTGTAAAGAAAAGATCTTCATCACATTCTAGACAATTTAAAAGTTGTCAACTTGAAACTAGTTTAGATAAAACCATTTTCACCTTTTGACAACTTAAATGTTTTTATCATGTAATCAGAGAAACTTTTGTTTTACAATGATACTTGAATGAGAAATCTAAGGTTTCATGCATGAATATTTAATTAAAATTAGAACATAATTACTTATTGAATTATTATAACCTAGCAACATAACTCTCATTTTATCATGTCTATCATGTCTATGTACAATATCTAGTATTAAAGATGGAAGCATAAGAATCTTTTCACAGATTAGAACAACATCTTCTTGAAAAAAGGTTCATTACCTATTAGCCAAAGAGGAATCCTTCCAGTAGTATTAGCCATTTACCCCACTTCCCTCCACATTTCATCAAGTGGTCATGCTAGAGACATAAACAATCATAGATAATCATGAGATGAGATCCTTTCGAATGAGATAAGAGAATTCCTACTATTATTATTTATTTTATTAGTCTCTTTCGTTCTATCAAAATAATTTGGTAAAGAGGGGATTCATCTCCTAGCTAAATAGAAAATGATGGGAATTCCTAATATAGGATGCCTATCCCAACACTTCATAAAACAAAAGTAAAATAACAATAATAGTAGTAGTAGTAGTAGTAGTAGTAGTAGTAGTAGTAGTAATAGTAATAATAATAATAACAATAATAATAATAATAGAAACTAAAAATTGATAATTTGACCATAACACAAGATGGTAATCTACAAGCTACAATATAGGACCCACTTTCTCTATCAACTTTCTTCTTCAAATAATAGGAAACCCCACTTTTTTTTCCCTAGCTCTTTAGATTAACAAGCACTTTGAATTTTCTATTTGCCTTCATCCCTTTTATTTATTGTTATTCCATTTTTTAATGAAATAATATAAATAATATCACTTTTTGCTCTCTCCTCATCTAACTCTTCATCTCCATCCAAAGGGCTTCCCCTCATCTAAAGAGCTCTTAATGTTAGTTTATAGTATTTTTATTGGCAACACTTTTATTAGAAATAATTTAAAAAAATTATTTCAAATTTGTTTCACAATATTTCAGGCAATAACTTATAATATATAATTATAATAGGCCACCAAAAAATAATTTGTGAAAAAAGCATATTTCATGGGTTAGTTCAAAAATTATCATTTGGTAATCTAAATTTTCAAAATCACAATTAAAATTTACCAAATGTTAAGTGTTTATGAGAAAAACATTTTCAATTATTACCAAAGACTTCCAACATTATGAAAAAAGCTCCCAAACCACCTTCAATATATTTAAAGTAGATTCAATAGTATTTGTGTTATTAAATTGATTTTACTTATTTGGATTAGAGAATTAGTATATTTACTAAAATTATATTTTTCCCATCATTTTTTCCAAAATCAAAATAGAATTTATAGAAAATATAGAAAGTAGAAAAAGAAAAGTGTAAAATAAAACTAAATTTAATGAATTTGATCCAAAGACATTTATATAAAAAGAAGAAAATGACTTTGAAAGAAAATTATTAAATTTATATCTGTATCCTATTTTTCTTTGAATCTTTTCATCTATTCATTTTCTTGTATTTCATTGCTCATATTCTCTTCAAAATTTTCAACATCAAGCCTAGGCTAAAACTCTATCCAAAAAATAATATAATTCTTCTAAAATTTCATATTTTACAAATATCTTATAGAATGCTACTTATATATATATATATATAACCAATTAATCAATTATTGGGCTTGAAAGTTGAAACTATTGTCCTACTCTTGACATGTGGCATCCTTTAAAGATGATAAGATATAAGAAATAAACATCTAAATTTTAATTGCAATTCTTTAACATGCTACAATGTATCAAAACATTTAATTAACGTATATATATAATAATATTTAATTAATTAAATATAGTAATTAAAAATATAGTAATTATATATATATATATATAGATTAAATATACTAAATATTTAATTAATTCATAAAAAATAATTAAAAATACTATAAAGATAACATAGTAATATTTAATTAAAAAATATTAGGGTGTCAATTCCATTTTGTATCAAAATTTAAACTTAACTCATTTTCGTGTATGATCCAACCTGGACTATAGAATAAATAGAAATAAAACCAAAATATTTCCATATAGAAAGAGATTTTGATTAAGGTGAAGTTAAGAAAAAATAAAATAAAATAGTACAACAGTAACTAGTGGTTTTCCTTGCAACATTAAATCTCACCTATTCCAAGAGGTTGCCTTGAGGTGTCTCCTAAAGCCCAAGCTTGATGGTACTTCACTAGTTGCAAAACCATGAAAGTGAATATCAAGGAACTATTCATGTATTATAAATTATAATAAAGAATTTAGATCTTGGATAACTTTGTAATCATCTAATTGTTCTTAAATGGGTCCATTCAGTGATGTTTAATATCAAAAAAATGATAAAAGAATTGATTGAAAGAGATCACCCAATTCCAAAAAGAAACTAGGGGGCTGTGTATATATGGATGTGGTGTGAGAAAGAGTTCATAAAATCTATTATTCAACAACTCCACAAAAGGAAAACAATTATTAATAATAAGGCCAAAGAGCAATGGAGACTTTCTATTCATAAATGATAATTTAGACAAACTTTTGATGCCTTCTTTACTATACTTACATTAACTATAATCAAAGTAAACCTGGAACTACCAAATTAATTTAAGACGTATTGCGGGTTTATCAAAGAGGTGGAAATAACATGGCTGGTATTGAAAATTTGCAACTTTAAAATTTATGTGCAGTGTTGGGAGGAAAAGAACATGAGAACCATTAACCAAAACCACTGTTTTTTGAGTTGAGGAAAATTCAACCATTAAGTTCAAAGCTGTCACTTGAAATATTCATTAGGTGCTACATCAAATTTTGGAAGTAAGCTCAACCGTCAATAACTTAGTATACAAAGAAAAAGAAATGTTAATAGAATAAATTCCAAATGCTTTATGATCCTCAACCAACCAATATAATTACCAAGAATAAACACTAAAGCCTGATTCCAATACCCAACATCTTAATCAAGACAAATCCCCATAAATCTATTAGGTGCTTCTTTCAAACTATTTACACTTAAAGCTTCAGTAGTCATTTCTTATGACTCTCCATGCATTGAAGTCTCATAAACATTTGACAAGAGAATTTTGTTTGTCAATCTCAAATTTGCAACAAAACCTCTATTTATTTAATCCTTGTATTAATGGCATAATTGTTTCCAATTCCAAATAAAGCTAATCTCCAATTTATGTCAACAAAATAGAAATCCTAGTTAGCAAAGCTTATTTTAATGTCAGTGAACAATATAGAAATATGGGGTAGCAAATAAGGACAACAAGTAAAAAATTTAACTTTGCTTGATGCTTGCTAGCTCAGTCAACTTTAGAAAGCTAATACTATCAACAAGTGAATTGCATTGAACCTATCAAGTACCATATCATACTTGGATCCAAAAACTTTAATATTCATATGCAACATCTATAAGAAAATCTATTATTCATGTGCTAAAAATTAGAAGTAGGTTTAGGTTTAGTCCCACAAAAACTAGATGCCTCTTGATTCACTATAGGAGGAGAATGTGCGTGTAGGAATTCATACTCCCTGTTTTTATGTTTACCTCTTAAGAATTTGTTATGTTGGCTCATCCTTGGCATATCATGTCCATATCTCATGTCTATTTCAATGAAACATAGTCCAACATTTGAAACTTATAATGGTAATAATCATAGTCTTGTTGTTAATGGTCCTCTATATTTAACATAAACTGCTATGGCATAAACATATTTATTTCAGGGTCCTCTGTATTCACATAAATTGCTTCCCCATAATGTATATTTAATGCATTTTCTGAAGGCTGTCAAGAAGGATAATAAGCAGCTATTTGGCCTCCTAGAAGAAAATGAGGAGCTTTTGATTCATGCAAACCAAGGCCACACAGTAACAGTGATTTATCCTCCTTTATTAAACCAAATTTGTTCTTTTAAATGTCAAGTTCCATTTTACTTAACTAGAATCCTTGTGAGAACTATTTCTGAATTATTCAAACACTCAAAATAAGTAAAACAAAACTGAAAGACTCAACTAAAACTCTATAGATACAAATAGCCAGGTTAATTCTTTAAGAATTCAAGTCTCCAAACCCAATAATATACATTATAGGAAACTAGCATAAAAGATTAGAAGCTAAAACATATGAAATCTCTAGGATCCAAGCTTTATATAATTATTAGAATAAACCCACAGTAAAAAAAGATTTGGTGTTCAAAACATCCAGTCAAATTAAAAGAATCAAGAGCACACAATTGTTGGGTTGTGAGCCTAGGACTTTGGATGCTATGAACAACTTAAGGCTGTTGATGACATGAGCCACTCTAGGTCTTATGCTCAAGCCTTTAGGGTTTAGGGTTTAAGGTTTTAGGGTTTAGCGTTTCAGGTTTTAAGTTTAAAGGTTTAGGGTCTTAGGGTTTAAGGTTTTGGGTTTCGAATTTTAGGGTTTAGGGTTTATGGTTTTAGGGTTTTAGGCTTTAGGTTTTAGGGTTTTAGGGTTTAGGGTTTAGGTTTTAGGGTTTAAGGGTTTTTGGGTTTATGATTTAGGATTTAGGGTTTAGGGTTTTGGGTTTAGGTTTTTAGGGTTTAGGGTTTAGGGTTTTACAGTTTAGGGTTTAGAGTTTTGGGTTTATGGTGTTAGGGTTTAGGGTTTTAGGATTTTTTTGTTTAGGGTTTAAGGTTTAGGGTTTTGGGTTTAAGGTTTTAGGGTTTAGGTTTTTGAGTCATAGGTTTTAGGTTTTAGGGTTTAGGGTTTAAGGCTTACGGTTTTAGGGTTTGGGTTTGAGGATTTAGGATTTTTGGTCTTATGTTCTAGGGTTTAGGGTTTTAGAGTTTAGGGTTTAGAGTTTATAATTTTAAGATTTAGGGTTTAGGGTTTAGGTTTTTAGGGTTTAAGGTTTAGGGTTTTACGGTTTAGGGTTTAGGGTTTAGAGTTTTGGGTTTATGGTTTTAGGGTTTAGGGTTTTAGGGTTTTTTTTGTTTAGGGTTTTAGGGTTTTTTTTTGTTTAGGGTTTAAGGTTTAGGGTTTTGGGTTTAAAGTTTTAGGGTTTAGGTTTTTGAGTCATAGGGTTTAGGGTTTAGGGTTTAGGGTTTAAGGTTTACGGTTTTAGGGTTTGGATTTGAGGATTTAGGATTTTTGGTCTTATGTTCTAGGGTTTAGGGTTTTAGAGTTTAGGGTTTAGAGTTTATAATTTTAAGGTTTAGGGTTTAGGGTGTTTCCTTTATGGTTTTAGGGTTTATGGTTTTGGTTTTCAGGGTTTAGGGTTTATGGTTTACGGTTTTAGGGTTTTAGGGTTTAGGGTTATGGGTTTATGGTTTTATGATTTAGGGTTTAGGGTTTAGGGTTTAGGGTTTAGGGTTTTTGGGTTTAGGATTTAGGGTTTAGGGCTTTAGGGTTTTAGAGTTTAGAGTTTAGATTTTAGGGTTTTTGGTTTGGGGCTTTAAGGTTTGGGGTTTAGGGTTTTAAGGTTTTTGGGTTTAGGGTTTAGGGTTTAAGGTTTGAGGGTTTAGAATTGTAAGTCTTAGTTTTTAGGGTTTACAGTTTAGGGTTTATGGTTTTAGAGTTTAGGATGTCTGGTCTTAGGTTATAAGTTTTAGGGTTTTGGATTTAGGGATTGAGGGTTTAGGATTTGAGAACCTAGGTGTTAGAGTTTAGGGTTCAGGGTTTAGGGTTTTAGGGTTTAGGGTTTAGGGTTTAGGGTTTTAGGGTTTAAGATTTAGGGTTTAAGGTTTAAGGTTTAGGGTTTAGGGTTTCAAGGTTGAGGGTTTAAGGTTTAAGGTTTTAGGGTTTAGGGTTTTGGGTTTATGGTTTAGGGTTTAGTGCTTTAGGGTTTGGGTTTAGTGTTTTAGGGTTTAGGGTGTAGAATTTAAGGCTTAAAGTTTAGGATTCTAAGGTTTAAGGTTTAGGGTTTAGGGGTTTAGGGTGTAGGGTGTAGGGTTTAAGGGTTTTAGGGTTTAGGGTTCTATTGTATTGGGTTTAGGGTTTATGGTTTTAGGGTTTCGAGTTTGAGGGTTTATGTTTTTAAGGTTTTTATTTTATGGTTTTAAGGTTTAGGGTTTCGGTTTTCAGGGTTTAAGGTTTACTGTTTACAATTTTAGGGTTTTGGGGTTTAGGGTTTAGATTTTTTGGGTTTAGGGTTTATGGTGTATGGTTTTAGGGTGTAGAGTTTTAGAGTTTAGTGTTTCGGGTTTAGGGTTTAGGCTTTAGTGTTTTAGGGTTTGGGGTTTAGGGTTTATTTTTTTAAGGTTCAGGGTTTAGGGATTCAGGGATTAGGCTTTAGGGTTTAAGGTTTTAGGTTTTAGCATTTTGGGTTTCAGGGTTTAGGGTTTAGGTTTAAATTTTTGGAGTTTTTTGTTTGGGGTTTTAAGGCTTAGGGTTTAGGGTTTATGGTTTTAGGGTTTGAGGGTTTAGCGTTTAGGGTTTTGGGTTTTAGGGTTTAGGGTTTAAGGCTTAATGTTTAGGATTCTAGGGTTTAGGGTTTAACATTTAGGGCTTTAGGATGTAGGGTTTAGGGTTTAAGGGTTTTAGGGTTTAGGGTTTTATTGTATTGGGTTTAGGGTTTATGGTTTTAGTGTTTCGGGTTTGAGGGTTTAGGTTTTTAGGGTTTTTATTTTATGGTTTTAGGGTTTAGGGTTTAGGGTTTAGATTTTTAGGGTTTAGGGTTTAGTGTTTACGATTTTAAGGTTTAGGTTTAGGGTTTTGGGGTTTTGGGTTTAGAGTTTTTGGGTTTAGGGTTTATGGTGTATGGTTTTAGGGTTTAGTGTTTCGGGTTTAGGGTTTAGTGTTTTAGGGTTTAGGGTTTAGGGATTCAGGGATTAGGGTTTAGGGTTTTAGGTTTTAGCGTTTACGATTTTAAGGTTTAGGGTTTAGGGTTTTAAGGTTTATGGGTTAGGGTTTTAGGTTTTAGCATTTAGGGTTTAGGTTTAGGTTTTTGGAGTTTTTTGTTTAGGGTTTTAAGGTTTAGGGTTTAGGGTTTATGGTTTTAGGGTTTGAGGGTTTAGGGTTTAGTTTTAGGGTTTAGGGTTTAGCGTTTTTGGGTTTAGCGTTTAGGGTTTAGGGTTTAGGGTTTAGGGTTTAGGGGTTTTGGGTGTAGGGTTTAGGGTTTAAGGGTTTTAGAGTTTAGGGGTTTTGGGTGTAGGGTTTAGGGTTTAAGGGTTTTAGAGTTTAGGGTTTTATTGTATTGGGTTTAGGGTTTATGGTTTTAGTGTTTCAAGTTTGAGGGTTTATGTTTGTAGGGTTTTTATTTTATGGTTTTAGGGTTTAGGGTTTAGGTTTTCACGATTTAAGGTTTAGTGTTTACGATTTTAGTGTTTAGGTTTAGGGTCTTGGGGTTTAGGGTTTAGAGTTTTTGGGTTTAGGGTTTATGGTGTATTGTTTTAGGGTTTAGAGTTTTAGGGTTTAGGGTTTAGGGTTATTGTTTTTAGGGTTTAGGGTTTAGGGTTTAGGGATTTAGGGATTAGGCTTTAGGGTTTAGGGTTTTAGGGTTTAAGGGTTTTAGGTTTTAGGGTGTTATTGTATTGGGTTATGGTTTTAGTGTTCTGAGTTTGAGGGTTTATGTTTTAGGGTTTTTATTTTATGGTTTAGGGATTTAGGGATTATGCTTTAGGGTTTAGGGTTTTAGGGTTGAAGGGTTTTAGGGTTTCGGGTTTATGGTTTTAGTGTTTTGGGTTTGAGGGTTTATGTTTTTAGGGTTTTTATTTTATGGTTTTAGGGTTTAGGGTTTAGGTTTTCAGGGTTTACGGTTTAGGGTTTTGGGGTTTAGGGTTTACGGTTTAGGGTTTTAGGGTTTTATTGTATTGGGTTATGGTTTTAGTGTTTCGGGTTTGAGGGTTTATGCTTTTAGGGTTTTTATTTTATGGTTTAGGGATCATGCTTTAGGGTTTAAGGGTTTAGGGTTTTATTGTATTGGGTTTAGGGTTTATGGTTTTAGTATTTTGGGCTTAAGGGTTTATGTTTTTAGGGTTTTTATTTTATGGTTTAGGGTTTAGGGTTTAGGTTTTCAGGGTTTAGGGTTTAGGGTTTTGGGGTTTAGGGTTTAAGGTTCAGGGTTTTAGGGTTTAGGCTTTATGGTATTAGGGTTTGAGGTGTAAGGCTTCAGGGTTTAAGGTTATAAAGTATAGGGGTTAGGGTTTTAAGGTTTAGGGTTTAGGGTTTATGGTTTTAGGGTTTGAGGGTTTAGGGTTTAACGTTTTTGGGTTTAGCATTTAGGGTTTCAAGGATTAGGGTTTAGGGTTTAGGGTTTAGGGGTTTTGAGTGTAGGGTTTTGGGTGTAGGGTTTAGGATTTATGGGTTTTAGAGTTTAGGGTTTTATTGTATTAAGTTTAGGGTTTATGGTTTTAGTGTTTCAAGTTTGAGGGTTTATGTTTGTAGGGGTTTTATTTTATGTTTTTAGGGTTTAGGTTTTCACGGTTTAAGGTTTAGTGTTTACGATTTTAGTGTTTAGGTTTAGGGTCTTGGGGTTTAGGGTTTAGAGTTTGTGTTTGGGGTTTATGGTGTATTGTTTTAGGGTTTAGAGTTTTAGGGTTTAGGGTTTAGGGTTTAGGGTTTAGGGTTATTTTTTTTAGGGTTTAGGGTTTAGGGTGTAGGGATTTCGGGATTAGGCTTTAGGGTTTAGGGTTTTAGGGTTTAAGGGTTTTAGGTTTTAGGGTGTTATTGTATTGGGTTATGGTTTTAGTGTTTTGGGTTTGAGGGTTTATGCTCTTAAGGTTTTTATTTTATGGTTTAGAGATTTAGGGATTATGCTTTAGGGTTTAGGGTTTTAGGGTTGAAGGGTTTTAGGGTTTAGGGTTTATGGTTTTAGTGTTTTGGGTTTGAGGGTTTATGTTTTTAGGATTTTTATTTTATGGTTTTAGGGTTTAGGGTTTAGGTTTTCAGGGTTTAGGGTTTAGGGTTTTGGGGTTTAGGGTTTAGGGTTCAGGGTTTAAGGGTTTTAGGTTTTAGGGTTTTATTGTATTGGGTTATGGTTTTAGTGTTTCGGGTTTGAGGGTTTATGCTTTTAGGGTTTTTATTTTATGGTTTAGGGATTTAGGGATTATGCTTTAGGGTTTAGGATTTTAGGGTTTAAGGGTTTTAGAGTTTAGGGTTTTATTGTATTGGGTTTAGGGTTTATGGTTTTAGTGTTTTGGGTTTGAGGGTTTATGTTTTTAGGGTTTTTATTTTATGGTTTTAGGGTTTAGGGTTTAGGGTTTAGGGTTTAGGATTTAGGTTTTTAGGGTTTAGGGTTTAGGGTTTTGGGGTTTAGGGTTTAGGGTTTAGGGTTTTAGGGTTTAGGCTTTATGGTTTTAGGGTTTGGGGTGTAAGGCTTCAAGGTTTAAGGTTATAAAGTATAAGGGTTAGGGTTTTAAGGTTTAGGGTTTAGGGTTTATGGTTTTAGGGTTTGAGGGTTCAGGGTTAAGTTTTAGGGTTTAGGGTTTAGCGTTTTCGGGTTTAGCGTTTAGGGTTTCAAGGATTAGGGTTTAGGGTTTAGGGTTTTAGGGTTTAGGGTTTAGGGGTTTTGAGTGTAGGGTTTTGGGTGTAGGGTTTAGGGTTTAAGGGTTTTAGAGTTTAGGGTTTTATTGTATTGGGTTTAGGGTTTATGGTTTTAGTGTTTCAAGTTTGAGGGTTTATGTTTGTAGGGTTTTTATTTTATGGTTTTAGGGTTTAGGGTTTAGGTTTTCACGGTTTAAGGTTTAGTGTTTACGATTTTAGTGTTTAGGTTTAGGGTCTTAGGGTTTAGGGTTTAGAGTTTTAGGGTTTAGGGTTTATGGTGTATTGTTTTAGGGTTTAGGGTTTAGGGTTATTTTTTTTAGGGTTTAGGGTTTAGGGATTAGGCTTTAGGGTTTAGGGTTTTAGGGTTTAAGGGTTTTAGGTTTTAGGGTTTTATTCTATTGGGTTATGGTTTTAGTGTTTTGGGTTTGAGGGTTTATGCTTTTAGGGTTTTTATTTTATGGTTTAGGGATTTAGGGATTATGCTATAGGGTTTAGGGTTTTAGGGTTTTAGGGTTTTAGGGTTTAGGGTTTTATTGTATTGGGTTTAGGGTTTATGGTTTTAGTGTTTTGGGTTTGAGGGTTTATGTTTTTAGGGTTTTTATTTTATGGTTTTAGGGTTTAGTGTTTAGGGTTTAGGGTTTAGGTTTTTAGGGTTTAGGGTTTAGGGTTTAGGGTTTTGGGGTTTAGGTTTTAGGGTTTAGGGTTTTAGGGTTTAGGCTTTATGGTTTTAGGATTTGGGGTGTAAGGCTTCAGGGTTTAAGGTTATAAAGTATAGGGGTTAGGGTTTTAAGGTTTAGGGTTTAGGGTTTCGGGTCTATGGTATTAGGGTTTCAAAGGTTTATGGTTTATGGTTTATAGTTTTAGGGTTTAGGGTTTGTAGTTTTATGGTTTAGGGTTTAGGAATTCAGGGCTTAGGGTTTAGGTTTAGGGTTTTAGGGTTTAGGGTTTAGGGTTTTATGGTTTAGAGTTTAAGGTTTATGGTGTTAGGGTTTAGGGTTAAGGGTTTGGGGTTTAAATTTGAGGGTTTAAGTCTACGGTTTTAAGGTTTAGGGTTTCGGGTTTAGGGTTTAGGGTTTAGGGTTTCAAGGTTTAGGGTTTATGGTTTGAGGGTTTAGGGTTTAGAATTTAGGGTTTTAGGGTTTCGTGTTTAGGTCTATGATATTAGGATTTAGGGTTTAAGGGTTTAGTGATAAGGGTTCTTGGTTTTAGGGTGTAGGGTTTTAGGTTTAGGGTTTAGCGTTTAGGGTTAAGGGTTTTGAGGTTTATGGTTTTACTGTTTTCTATTTAGGGTTTACGACTTATGGTTTTAGGATTTTAAGGGTTATGGTTATAGGGTTTAAGGTTTAGGGTTTAGGGTTTGGGGTTTAGGGTTTAGGTTTAGGGTTTTGGGCTTTAGGGTTTTGCGTTTAGGGTTTACGGTTTTAGGGTTTAAGGTGTTGGGTTTGGGGTTTAGGATTTTAGGGTTTAAGGTTTACTGTTTTAGTGTTTAGGGTTTAGTGTTTAAGGTTTAGTGTTTAAGGTTTTAGGGTTTAAGGTTTAGGGTTTAGGGTTTTAGGGTGTGGGGTTTAGGGTTTATGGTTTAGGATTTAGGGTTTATGTTTAGGCTTTAGGGTTTTAGAGTTGAGGGTTTAGGGTTTAGGGTTTAGCGTTTTAGGGTTTAGGATTTCTTGTTTTTGGGTTTAGGGTTTAGGGTTTTAGGGTTTAGGATTTAAGGTTATAGGGTTTAGTGTTTGGGGTTTAGGGTTTAGGGTTTAGGGTTTAAGGTTTTAGCGTTTAGGGCGTAGGGTTTTAGGATTTAGGGTTTAGTGGTTGAGGGTTTATGGTTTTAGGGTTTACGGTTTATGGGTTTATGGTTGAGGGTTTAAGGTTTTAGTGTTTAAGGTTTAGTGTTTAGGGTTTTAGGGTTTATGGTTTAGGGTTTGGGGGTTTAGGGTTTAGGGTTGAGGGTTTTATGTTTTTGGGTTTAGGGTTTAGGGTTTAGAATTTTAGTGTTTAAGGTTTAGATTTAGGGTTTTAGGGTTCAGTGTTTATGGTTTTTGGATTTAAGGTTTAAGGTTTATGATTTTGGGGCTTAGGGTTTAGGGTTTATTGTTTATGGTTTTTGGGTTTATAGTTTTAGGTTTTATGGTTTAGGGTTTAATATTTAGGGTTTTAGGGTTTAGGGTTTAGGGTTTTTTTTTTTTTTGGGTTTGGGGTCTTAGGGTTTAAGGTTTTAGGGTGTAGGGTTTAGGGTTTTAAGGTTTAGCGTTTAGGGTTTTTTGTTTTTGGGTTTAGGGTTTTGGGATATAGGGTTTACGGTTTAGGGTAGAGTGTTTTAGGGTTTAGGGTTTAGGGCTTTAAGGTTTTAGGGTTTAGGGTTTCGGGTTTAGGGTTTTAGGGTTTTAAGGTTTAGCGTTTAGAGTTTAGGTTTTAGGTTTAGGGTTTAGGGTTTGAGGGTTGAAAATTCTATGTCTTAGATTTTAGGGTTTAGGGCTTATGGTTTAGGGTTTTAGGGTTGAGGGTTTGAGGGTTTAGGGTTTGAGAGTTTAGGATTTGAGGTCTTAGGTTTTAGGGCTTAGGGTTTAGGGTTTTATGGTATAGGGTTTAGGATTTAGGGTTTTGGGTTTAGGATTTTAGGTCTTAGGTTTTGGGGATTAGCTTTTTTAGGTTAAAGGTTGTAGAGCTTAAGGTTTAGGGTTTAGGGTTTAGGTTTTAGGTTTTAGATTTTATGCTTTAGGGTGTAGGGTTGAGGGTTTAGGGTTTGAGGGTTGAGGATTCTATGTCTTAGATTTTAAGGTTTAAGGTTTAGGGTTTTAGGGTTTTAGGGTTGAGGGTTTAAGGTTTGAGATTTTAGGATTTGAGGTCTTAGGTTTTAGGGCTTAGGGTTTAGGGTTTTATGGTATAGGGTTTAGGATTTAGGGTTTTGGGTTTAGAGATTGAGGGTTTAGGATTTTATGTCTTAGGTTTTGGGGATTAGCTTTTTTAGGTTAAAGGTTTTAGGGCTTAGGGTTTAGGGTTTAGGGTTTAGGTTTTAGGTTTTAGGTTTTAGATTTTATGCTTTAGTGTGTAGGGTTTAAGGTTTAGGGTTTTAGGGTTTAGCATTTAGGGTTTATGGTTTTAGGGTTTAAGGTTTAGGGTTTAGCGTTTCAAGGTTTAGGGTTTAGGGTTTATGGTTTTAGTGTTTAGGTTTTAGGGTTTATGGTTTTAGGGTTTACGGTTTAGGGTTTTCGGGTTTAGGGTTTAGGGTTTTGGGTTTCGGGTTAAGGGTTTATGGTTTTAGGGTTTAGGGTTTAGGGCTTAGGGTTTAGGGCTTAGGGTTTAGGGTTTTAGGGTTTAGGGGTTAGGGTTTAGTGTTTTAAGTTTTAGGGTTTAAGGGTTTATGGATTAGGATTTTAAGGTTTAGGGTTTAGGGTTTAGGGTTATAGGGTTTTAGGGTTTATGGTTTTAGGGTTTAGTTTTTAGGGCATAGGGTTTAAGGTTTTTAGGTTTAAAGGTTAGGGTTTAGGGTTTAAGGGTTTATGGATTAGGGTTTTAAGGTTTAGGGATTATGGTTTATGGTTTCTTGTTTTAGTGTTTACGGTTTATGGTTTTTTGGTTTAGGGTTTTAAGGTATAGGGTTTATGGTTAAAGGCTTTAGGGTTTAAGGTTTTAGGGTTTTAGAGTATAGTGTTTAGGGTTCAAGTTTTCATGTTTTAGTGTTTAGGGCGTAGGGATTTATTGTTTAAGGTTTACGGTTTGGGGTTTTGGGTTGAGGGTTTAGGATTTTAGGTCTTAGGTTTTGGGGTTTACTGTTTAGGTTTCAAGGTTTAGGTTTTATGGTTTTAGGGTTTAGGGTTTCAGGGTTTAGGGTTTAGGTTTAGGGTTTTAGGGTTTAGGGTTTATGGTTTTTGGGTTTAGGGTTTAGGGTTTAGGTTTTAGGGTTTGAAGGATTTTGGGTTTAGGGTTTAAGGTTTGAGGGCTTAGGGTTTAGGATTTAGTGTTTTTAGTTTAGGGATTGAGGGTTTTATGGTTTAGGGTTTAGGTTTTTGGTTTAGAGTTTGGGGTTTAAGGTTTTAGGGTTTAGGGTTGAGGGTTTAGGGTTTACATTTTATGCTTTAGGGTATAGGGTTTAGGGTTTAGGGGTTTAGGGTTTTAGGGTTTTAACATTTAGGGTTTATGTTTTTAGGGTTGAGGCTTTAGGGTTTAGAGTTTCAAGGTTTAGGATTTAGGGTTTAGGGTTTAGGGTTAATGGTTTTAAGGTTTACGGTTTAGGGTTTTAGGGGTTAGGGTTTAGGGTTTTAAGGCTTGAAGTTTATGGTTGTAGGGTTTAGAGTTTAGGGTTTAGGGTTAAGGGTTTGGGGTTTTAGGGTTTAGGGTTTAAGGGTTTAGGGTTTAGGGTTTTAAGGTTTAGGGTTTATCTTTTTAGGGTTTACGGTTTATGGTTTAAGGTTTATCGTTTAGGGTTTTGGTATTTAGGGTTTATAGCTTGAGGGTTTAGGGTTTAGGGTTTAAGGTTTTAAGGTTTTAGGGTTTTAGGATTTAGTGCTTAGGGTTTTAGGGTCTAGGTTTTAGGGTTTTCTTTTTTTAGGGTTTTAGGATTAGGGTTTGAGGGTTTAGAGTTTAGGGTTTAGGGTTTATGATTTTAAGGTTTTGTGCTTAGGGTTTTAGGGTTTTAGGTCTTAGGTTTAGTATCTAAGGCTTCGGGTTTTAGGGTATAGGGTTTAGGTCGTAAGGTTTAGGTTTTATGGTTTTAGGGTTTAGAGTTTAGGGTTTTGAGTGTTTAGGTTTTACGGTTTAGGGTTTTAGGGTTTAGGTATTAGGTTTAGGGTTCAAGGGTTAAGGGTTTAGGGTTTTAGGGTTAGGGTTTAGTGTTTATGGTTTTTGGGTTTTGGGTTTAGGGTTTCAAGGTTTAGGGTTTAGGGTTTATGGTTTTGGGATTTAGGGTTTAGGGTTTTGGGCTTTAGGGTGTAGGGTTTAGGGTTTTAGGGGTTAGGGATTTGTGTTTGGGGATTGAAGCCTTAGGATTTTAGGTCTTATTTTTTAAGGTTTAAGGTTTTAGGGATTTGGGTTTGGGGTTTAGGGTTAAGGCTTGCAAGGTTTAGGGTTTAGGCGTTAGGATTTTAGGGTTTAAGGTTTAGGGTTTTGGGTTTTGAGTTTTAGGGTTTTAGGGTTTAGGGTTTAGGTTTTTAAGTCTTAGGTTTTAGGGTTTAGTGTTTAGGATTTTAGGTTTTAGGGTTTAGGGTATGAGGGTTTAGGATTTTAGGGTTTTGGGTTTTGGATTTTAGGGTTTAGGTTTTTAAGTCTTAGGTTTTAGGGTTTAGTGTTTAGGATTTAGGGTTTTAGGGTTTAGGGTATGAGGGTTTAGGATTTTAGGTCTTAGCTTCTCGAGTTTAGGGTTTAGGGTTTTTGGGTTTGGGGTTTAGGGTTTTAGGGTTTAGGTTTTTATGTCTTAGGTGTTAGGGTTTAGGGTATAGGATTTAGGGTTTTATGCCTTTGGGATTAGGGTTTAAGGTTTGGGGTTTAGAATTTGAGGTCCTAGGTTTTAGGGTTTAGGGTTTAAGACTTATGGTTTGAGAGTGTAAGATTTTAGGCCTAAGATTTTATGGTTTAAGGTTTAGGGTTTAGAGTTTTAGGGTTTACGGTTGTAGGGTTTGGGGTTCAGGGTTTTGGGGTTTAGGTTTTTATGTCTTAGGTTTTAGGGTTTAAGGTTTAGGTTTTAGGTTTTGGGGTTTAGGTTGAAGGTTTTAGGGTTTAGGGATTATGGTTTTAGGGTTTAGGGTTTAAGGTTTATGGTTTATGGGTTTATGGTTTTAGTGTTTAGGGTCTAGGGTTTAGTGCTTAAGATTTATGGTTTTTCGGTTTTTGGTTTTGAAGGTTTAGGGTTTAGGTTTAGTGTTTTGGGGTTTAGGGTTCCGGGTTTAGTGTTTAGTTTTTAGGGTTGAGGTTTTTTGGATTTAAGGTTTCAAGTTTAGGGTTTTAGGGACTAGGGTTTAGTGTTTATTGTTTTAGGGTTTAGGCTTTAGAATTTAGCGTTTTACAGTTTAGGGTTTAGGGTTTTATGGTTTTGGGGTTTTTGTTTTAGAGTTTTGGCATTTATGGTTTAGGGTTTTAGGGTTAGGGTGAAGGGTTTAAGGTTTGAGGGTTTAGGATTTTAGGGTTTAGAGTTTAGGGTTTAGGGTTTTAGGGTATATGATTTTTGGGTTTGGGGTTTAGGTTTTTATGTCTTAGGTATTAGGGTTTAGGGTTTAGGATTTAGGGTTTTATGCTTTTAGGATTAGAGTTTAAGGTTTGGAGTTTAGGATTTTAGGTCTTAGGTTTTAGGGTCTAGGGTTTAGGACTTACGGTTTAAGAGTGTAGGATTTTAGGCCTAAGATTTTAGGGTTTATGGTTTAGGGTTTAGGGTTTTAGGGATTACGGTTTTAGGGTTTGGGGTTTAGGGTTTTAGGGTTTAGGTTTTTATGTCTTAGGTTCTAGGGTTTAGGGTTTTATGGTTTTAGGATTAGGATTTAGGGTTTTGGGTTTAGGATTTTAGGTCTTAGGTTTTAGGGTTTAGGGTTTAGGACTTACGATTTGAGAGTGTAGGATTTTAGGCCTAAGATTTTAGGGTTTAGGGTTTAGGATTTAGGGTTTTAGGGTTTACGGTTTTAGGGTTTGGGGTTTAGGGTTTTAGAGTTTAGGTTTTTATGTCTTAGGTTCTAGGGTTTTTGGGTTTAGGGTTTAGGGTTTTAGGTTTTGGGGTTTAGGTTGAAGGTTTTAGGGTGTAGGGTTTAAGGTTGAGGGATTATGGTTTTAGGGTTTAGGGTTTATGGTTTTTGGGTTTATGGTTTTGGTGTTTAGGGTCTAGCGTTTAGTGTTTAAGATTTATGGTTTTTCGATTTTTGGTTTTAGGGTTTTTGGTTTTGAAGGTTTAGGGTTTAGGTTTAGTGTTTTAGGGTTTAGGGTTTAGGGTTTAGTGTTTAGTTTTTAGGGTTTAGGTTTTTTGGGTTTAAGGTTTCAGGTTTAGGGTTTTAGGGACTAGGGTTTAATGTTTATTGTTTTAGGGTTTAGGCTTTAGAATTTAGCGTTTTATGGTTTAGGGTTTAGGGTTTTATGGTTTTGGGGTTTTTGTTTTACGGTTTTAGCATTTAGGGTTTAGGGTTTTAGGGTTTTAAGGTTAGGGTGAAGGGTTTAAGGTTTGAGGGTTTAGGATTTTAAGGTTTAGGGTTTAGGGTTTAGTGTTTTAGGGTTTTGCGATTTTTTGGTTTGGGGTTTAGGGTTTTAGGGTTTAGGTTTTTATGTCTTAGGTTCTAGGGTTTAGGGTTTTATGCTTTTGGGATTAGGGTTTAAGGTTTGGGTTTAGGATTTTAGGTCTTAGGGTTTAGGGTTTAGGGTTTAGGACTTATGGTTTTTGGGTTTAGGCTTGATGGTTTAGGGTTCACGTTTTAGGGTTTAGGTTTTATAGTTTTAGGTTTTTGGGGTTTCAGGTGTTAAGTTTTAGGGTTGAAGATTTAAGGTTTAGGGTTGTAGGGTTTAGGGTTTATGGTTTTAATATTTAAGGTTTTGGGTTTATGGTTTTAGGGTTTAGGGTCTAGGGCTTAGTGTTTAAGGTTTATGGTTTTGAAGGTTTAGGGTTTGGGGTTTAGTGTTTTGGGGTTTAGGGTTTAGGGTTTAGGGTTTTAGGGTTTATGGTTTTAGGTTTTAGGGTTTATAGTTTTGGGGTTTGGAGTTTAGGGCTTTAAGGTTTAGGGTTAACAATTTATTGTTTTAGGGTTTAAGGTTGAAGGTTTATGGTTTGAGGTTTTAGGGTTTCAGGGATTAGGATTTAGTGTTTTAGGGTTTAGGGTTTTACATTTTAGGGTTTAGGGTGTAGGTGATTACTACTCAAAAATGCTATTTTGTAAGCTTGTAATTAACTCTTTTAAACACTTTTGAGTAGTAGTTATTGCCTTTTAACCCAATTAACATATTAAGGACCCTTGCAATCAATTCTAATCAAAATGTGTAAGTTTTGGTGTTTTTGTTAGCTTTTTGATCACCAAAGCAATCCAAGATTGAGGAGAGTTCTTTGGAATCCATGGCAAAGCTTTTGGAAAGCTCAGAAACATGAAGAACCGAAGCTTTAAAGTCCATTGCCATAAGCAAATCTGGAATGCAAGGAGGAAAGCAAAGAGGAATCTGCCATGAAGCAAAACAGGGGACAGCAGTTGCAGTCTTCTTGGCCACTTTTGGAGCACTTCCCGAAGTCCAATTCATGCATGCTATATACCATTTCAAAGCTCAGGAAGTCAAGAATCCAATGCTTCAAACGGTGTACGATTCCGAGTTCAAATGAAGAAGTTACAGCCATTGGAATCCGATCGCTCCAAGCTGAAGGAGAATTTTGCAGGGCTGCGAAATTTGGTCCTTTGGCTGCGAAATTTCGTAGCGCTATAGTGCCAGCTGCGAAATGCCTCCTGAAGCCACCCGATAGCTGCAACCGACATCCTGAGATCTTTTTGCTTTAGATATTTGATGTCTAAATTCCCAAATTCTCCTTGTAACCCTCCTATCACATGATTCCTTAGTTAGGAAGTAAGAAGCAAAGGGTGAATAACCCCTTATATATATGTTTGTAATTTTCAATGTAACATATCTCGGGAGCTTTTCTCAGAGACCGAACCTTGTATAGTTTTTGAAAGTGATATATACAGAGCACTTGCTCTGCTTTCTCTTTCTCGTTTTTGTTTTCTCTTTCATTTTCTTTCTAGCCAAACAAACTCTGAGGATTTTTCCTCAGAGGATGAGAGGCTAGGCTTTTTGTCTCTTGGGTGAAGGAAGCTAGGTAAGGTGCCGGCTGCATGAGGGTGAGTTTTTGTTGTTTCCATTTTTAATGAAGAGAAAGTGTGACCCGTTTGTGGTTTCTATGTTTTTAGTTAACTTAAAACGCTTTTGAATCACCTGGGCCAACACTTGGTAAGGCAAGTGATCTCCGTCCGTGGAGATGCACTAGTTTACCTCTTGCGAGCCTTTGGGAGGTGGTTTGAAGGTAGGATTTTCTAGACCAGCCAACACTTGGTAAGCTTTTGGACTCTAAGGAGACATCCATTAGTTATCTCTTGCGAGCTTTTGAAGGATAATCCAAGGTTAAAGATCCCCTTGAATGGCAAATGCTAGGTGAGAGGCACGAGCCATTGCAAGGTGTATCAGTGAGAGGGATTTAGTGTTGAAACCATTAATGGTAAGCATCTGTACCACACCGGTTCGGGAAATAACTATATGTTAAATCCCCAACGCGAGGAAAAGAAACAAGTGACCGGAATCTCCTCTTTTGTAGATGGCACCTGATCCTAGTAACTTGAGATCCCAAGAAACACCTTTCTTCCTAATTACTTTTAGTTATTTTTAGTTTGGTTAGCTTAAAATCAACCATTTTCATTACGAGTTTATGTTTTCTTTTAAAGCTAACTTAGAAAAGGAAAAAGCACCAAGTCATCTTTGAAATAATATCAATTGTGAAGTGAAAACCCATCTCTGTGGACGATCCTAGAGCCACTATGCTATGCTAGCTATGCTACCCTAGTATATGGTGAAATAGGTTTATAAATTTTGTTGATAACTCCCGTCTGAGGATTGAAATCAAGGCACATCAGTTGATTGATCTGAATCAATCAGAACACCAATTAGGGACGAATCAGTAGGGTTTATGGTTATAGGGTTTAGGGTTTGGGGTTTTGGGATTTAAGGTTTAGGGTTTATGGGTTTTGGATTTTAGGTCTTAGGTTTTAGGGTTTAGGGTTTGAGTCTTTAGGGTTTAGGGTTTAGGATTTTAGTATTTAGGGTTTGGGGTTTATGCTTTTAGGGTTTATGGTTGAAGGTTTAAGGTTTTCGGGTTTATAGTTTTAGGGTTTAAGGTTTTACGGTTTTAGGTTTAGGGGTTTCAGGTTTTACGGTTTAGGTTTTAGGGTTTAGGGTTTTTTGGTGAAGGTTTTTAGGGTCAGGGTTTAAGGGTTATGGTTTTTGGGTTTAGGGTTTCAAGGTTTAGGGTTGTAGGGCTTAGAATTTAGGGTTTATAGTTTTAGGGTTTGGGGTTGATGGTTTTAGGGTTTAGGGTTTACTATTTTAAGGTTTACGTTTTAGGGTTTAGGATTTTAGGGTTTAGGGTTTAGTGTTTGAGGGTTTAGGGTTTTAGGGTTTAGGGTTTAGGGTTTATGGTTGTAGGGTTTTACTGTTTAGGGTTTTATGGTTTAAGGTTTATGCTTTTAGAGTTTAGCATTTAGGCTTTAGGGTTTTAGGATTGAAGGTTTAGGTTTTAAGGTTTAGGGTTCATGGTTTATGGTTTTTGGGTTTGGGGTTTAGGGTTTTAAGTTTTAGGGTTTAGGGTTTAGGGTTTAAGGTTTTAGGGTTTGGGGTTGAAGGTTTTAAGGTTTTGAGTTTAGGGTTTAGGGTTTAAGTTTTCAGGGTCTAAGGTTTAGGTTTTATGATTTTAGGGTTTGGGTATTAAGGTTTTTAGTTTAAGGTTGTAGTGTTTAGGGTTTAGGGTTTAGGGTTTGGGGTTTATGATTTTAGGGTTTAGGGTTTTATGGTTTTAGGTTTTGGGGTTTCAGGTTTTACGGTTTAGGTTTTAGGGTTTAGGGTTTTTTGGTGAAGGTTTTTAGCGTTAGGGTTGTAAGTATTATGGTTTTTGGGTTTAGGGTTTATAGTTTTAAGGTTTAGGGTTTATGGTTTTAGGGTTTAGGGTTTACTATTTTAGGGTTTAGGGTTTAGTGTTTGAGGGTTTATGGTTTTAGGGTTTACTGTTTAGGGTTTTATGGTTTAGGGTTTAGGGTTTATGCTTTTAGAGTTTAGCATTTAGGCTTTAGGGTTTCAGGGTTGAAGGTTTAGGGTTTAGGGTTTAGGGTTCATGGTTTATGGTTTTTGGGTTTATGGTTTAGGGTTTAGGGTTTGGGGTTTAAGGTTTTAAGGTTTAGGGTTTAGGGTTTAGGGTTTAAGGTTTTAGGATTTGGGGTTTGGGGTTTAGGGTTTTAAGGTTTAGAGTTTAGGGTTTAGGGTTTAAGTTTTCAAGGTCTAAGGTTTAGGGTTTATGATTTTAGGGTTTGGGTTTTAAGCTTTTTGGTTTAGGGTTTAGGGTTTAGGGTTTAGGGTTTTAGGGTTTAGAGTTTTTGTTTTTAGGGTTTCGGGTTTGGTGTTTAGGGTTTAAGGTTTAGGGTTCGGGTTTATTATTTTTAGGTTTAGGGTTTAGGTTTTTAGGGTTTAGGGTTTAGGGTTTAAGTTGTTAGTGTCTAAGGTTTAGGGTTTATGATTTTAGGGTTTAGGTTTTAAGGTTTTTGGTTTAGGGTCTAGGGTTTTAGGGTTTAGAGCTTTTGCTTTTAGGGTTTCGGGTTCAGTGTTTAGGGTTTAGGGTTTAGGGTTTAGGGTTTGAGGGTTTAGGGTTTAGGGTTTGGTGTTTTAGGGTATAGGGTTTAGGGTTTTAATGTTTAGGGTTTAAGGTTTATTTTTTCTCTGTTTAGGGTTTAGGGTTTAGGGTTTAAGTTTTTAGGGTCTAAGATTTGGGTTTATGATTTTAGAGTTTGGGGATTAGAGTTTTTGGTTTAGAGTTTTAGGGTTTAGGGTTTTAGGGTTTAGAATTTTTTGTTTGAGGGTTTTGGGTTTGTGTTTAGGGTGTAGGGTTTTACGGTATAAGGTTTATGGTTTCGAGTTTCTTGTTTTTGGGTTTAGGGTTTAGGGTTTAGCTTTTTAGGGTTTAGGGTTTAAGTTGTTAGTGTTTAAGGTTTTGGTGGCTAAGGTTTTAGGGTTTAGGGTTTAGGGTTTATGGTTTAGGGTATATGGTTTTAGAGTTTATAATTTTAAAGGTTTTGTGTTTAGGGTTTGGTGTTTTAGGGTTAAGGGTTTAGGTTTTATGGTTTTAGGGTTAAGGATTAGTTTAGGGTTTTAGGGGATAGGGGTTTAGGGTTTAAGGTTTTAGGGTTTAGGGTTTTAGGGTTTTAGGGTTTAAGGTTTAGGGTTTAGGGTTTTGGTTTTAGGGTATTAGGGCTTAGGGTTTAGGATTTAGGGTTGATGGTTTAGGGTTTAGGGATTTAGAGTTTAGGATTTTAGGTCTTAGGTATTAGGGTTTAAGGTTTGGGGTTTAGGGTTTTTTGGGTTTAGGATTTGAGAGTGTAGGATTTTAGGTCTTAGGTTCTAGGGTTTAGGGTTTTATGGTTTAGTATTTAGTGTTTAGGGTTTTGAGTTTAGGGATTAAGGGTTTGGGGTTTAGGGTTCAAGGTTTATGGTTTTAGGCTATGGGGTTTAGGGTTTAGGATTTTTGGGTTTTGGGTTTAGTGTTTAGGGTTTTGCGGTTTAAGGTTTGGGATTTAGGGTCTATGCTTTTAGGGTTTTGGTTTTCTTATTTTTGGGTTTAAGGTTTAGGGTTTAGGGTTTAAGTTGTTAGTGTTTAAGGTTTCGGTGGCTAAGGTTTTTGGGTTTAAGGTTTATGGTTTAGGGTATATGATTTTAAGGTTTATGATTTTAAAGGTTTAGTGTTTAGGGTTTAGGTTTTATTGTTTTTGGGTTAAGGATTTAGGGTTTAGGGTTTTAGGGGTTAGGGGTTTAGGGTTTAGGGTTTTAGGGTTTAGGGGTTTAGGGTCTAGGGTTTTAAGGTTTAGGGTTTATGGTTGTAGGGTTTAGGGTTTACTATTTTAGGGTTTAGGGTTTAGTGTTTGAGGGTTTATGGTTTTAGGGTTTACTGTTTAGGGTTTTATGGTTTAGGGTTTAGGGTTTATGCTTTTAGAGTTTAGCATTTAGGCTTTAGGGTTTCAGGGTTGAAGGTTTAGGGTTTAGGGTTTAGGGTTCATGGTTTATGGTTTTTGGGTTTATGGTTTAGGGTTTAGGGTTTGGGGTTTAAGGTTTTAAGGTTTAGGGTTTAGGGTTTAGGGTTTAAGGTTTTAGGATTTGGGGTTTGGGGTTTAGGGTTTTAAGGTTTAGAGTTTAGGGTTTAGGGTTTAAGTTTTCAAGGTCTAAGGTTTAGGGTTTATGATTTTAGGGTTTGGGTTTTAAGCTTTTTGGTTTAGGGTTTAGGGTTTAGGGTTTAGGGTTTTAGGGTTTAGAGTTTTTGTTTTTAGGGTTTCGGGTTTGGTGTTTAGGGTTTAAGGTTTAGGGTTCGGGTTTATTATTTTTAGGTTTAGGGTTTAGGTTTTTAGGGTTTAGGGTTTAGGGTTTAAGTTGTTAGTGTCTAAGGTTTAGGGTTTATGATTTTAGGGTTTAGGTTTTAAGGTTTTTGGTTTAGGGTCTAGGGTTTTAGGGTTTAGAGCTTTTGCTTTTAGGGTTTCGGGTTCAGTGTTTAGGGTTTAGGGTTTAGGGTTTAGGGTTTGAGGGTTTAGGGTTTAGGGTTTGGTGTTTTAGGGTATAGGGTTTAGGGTTTTAATGTTTAGGGTTTAAGGTTTATTTTTTCTCTGTTTAGGGTTTAGGGTTTAGGGTTTAAGTTTTTAGGGTCTAAGATTTGGGTTTATGATTTTAGAGTTTGGGGATTAGAGTTTTTGGTTTAGAGTTTTAGGGTTTAGGGTTTTAGGGTTTAGAATTTTTTGTTTGAGGGTTTTGGGTTTGTGTTTAGGGTGTAGGGTTTTACGGTATAAGGTTTATGGTTTCGAGTTTCTTGTTTTTGGGTTTAGGGTTTAGGGTTTAGCTTTTTAGGGTTTAGGGTTTAAGTTGTTAGTGTTTAAGGTTTTGGTGGCTAAGGTTTTAGGGTTTAGGGTTTAGGGTTTATGGTTTAGGGTATATGGTTTTAGAGTTTATAATTTTAAAGGTTTTGTGTTTAGGGTTTGGTGTTTTAGGGTTAAGGGTTTAGGTTTTATGGTTTTAGGGTTAAGGATTAGTTTAGGGTTTTAGGGGATAGGGGTTTAGGGTTTAAGGTTTTAGGGTTTAGGGTTTTAGGGTTTTAGGGTTTAAGGTTTAGGGTTTAGGGTTTTGGTTTTAGGGTATTAGGGCTTAGGGTTTAGGATTTAGGGTTGATGGTTTAGGGTTTAGGGATTTAGAGTTTAGGATTTTAGGTCTTAGGTATTAGGGTTTAAGGTTTGGGGTTTAGGGTTTTTTGGGTTTAGGATTTGAGAGTGTAGGATTTTAGGTCTTAGGTTCTAGGGTTTAGGGTTTTATGGTTTAGTATTTAGTGTTTAGGGTTTTGAGTTTAGGGATTAAGGGTTTGGGGTTTAGGGTTCAAGGTTTATGGTTTTAGGCTATGGGGTTTAGGGTTTAGGATTTTTGGGTTTTGGGTTTAGTGTTTAGGGTTTTGCGGTTTAAGGTTTGGGATTTAGGGTCTATGCTTTTAGGGTTTTGGTTTTCTTATTTTTGGGTTTAAGGTTTAGGGTTTAGGGTTTAAGTTGTTAGTGTTTAAGGTTTCGGTGGCTAAGGTTTTTGGGTTTAAGGTTTATGGTTTAGGGTATATGATTTTAAGGTTTATGATTTTAAAGGTTTAGTGTTTAGGGTTTAGGTTTTATTGTTTTTGGGTTAAGGATTTAGGGTTTAGGGTTTTAGGGGTTAGGGGTTTAGGGTTTAGGGTTTTAGGGTTTAGGGGTTTAGGGTCTAGGGTTTTAAGGTTTAGGGTTTATGGTTGTAGGGTTTAGGGTTTACTATTTTAGGGTTTAGGGTTTAGTGTTTGAGGGTTTATGGTTTTAGGGTTTACTGTTTAGGGTTTTATGGTTTAGGGTTTAGGGTTTATGCTTTTAGAGTTTAGCATTTAGGCTTTAGGGTTTCAGGGTTGAAGGTTTAGGGTTTAGGGTTTAGGGTTCATGGTTTATGGTTTTTGGGTTTATGGTTTAGGGTTTAGGGTTTGGGGTTTAAGGTTTTAAGGTTTAGGGTTTAGGGTTTAGGGTTTAAGGTTTTAGGATTTGGGGTTTGGGGTTTAGGGTTTTAAGGTTTAGAGTTTAGGGTTTAGGGTTTAAGTTTTCAAGGTCTAAGGTTTAGGGTTTATGATTTTAGGGTTTGGGTTTTAAGCTTTTTGGTTTAGGGTTTAGGGTTTAGGGTTTAGGGTTTTAGGGTTTAGAGTTTTTGTTTTTAGGGTTTCGGGTTTGGTGTTTAGGGTTTAAGGTTTAGGGTTCGGGTTTATTATTTTTAGGTTTAGGGTTTAGGTTTTTAGGGTTTAGGGTTTAGGGTTTAAGTTGTTAGTGTCTAAGGTTTAGGGTTTATGATTTTAGGGTTTAGGTTTTAAGGTTTTTGGTTTAGGGTCTAGGGTTTTAGGGTTTAGAGCTTTTGCTTTTAGGGTTTCGGGTTCAGTGTTTAGGGTTTAGGGTTTAGGGTTTAGGGTTTGAGGGTTTAGGGTTTAGGGTTTGGTGTTTTAGGGTATAGGGTTTAGGGTTTTAATGTTTAGGGTTTAAGGTTTATTTTTTCTCTGTTTAGGGTTTAGGGTTTAGGGTTTAAGTTTTTAGGGTCTAAGATTTGGGTTTATGATTTTAGAGTTTGGGGATTAGAGTTTTTGGTTTAGAGTTTTAGGGTTTAGGGTTTTAGGGTTTAGAATTTTTTGTTTGAGGGTTTTGGGTTTGTGTTTAGGGTGTAGGGTTTTACGGTATAAGGTTTATGGTTTCGAGTTTCTTGTTTTTGGGTTTAGGGTTTAGGGTTTAGCTTTTTAGGGTTTAGGGTTTAAGTTGTTAGTGTTTAAGGTTTTGGTGGCTAAGGTTTTAGGGTTTAGGGTTTAGGGTTTATGGTTTAGGGTATATGGTTTTAGAGTTTATAATTTTAAAGGTTTTGTGTTTAGGGTTTGGTGTTTTAGGGTTAAGGGTTTAGGTTTTATGGTTTTAGGGTTAAGGATTAGTTTAGGGTTTTAGGGGATAGGGGTTTAGGGTTTAAGGTTTTAGGGTTTAGGGTTTTAGGGTTTTAGGGTTTAAGGTTTAGGGTTTAGGGTTTTGGTTTTAGGGTATTAGGGCTTAGGGTTTAGGATTTAGGGTTGATGGTTTAGGGTTTAGGGATTTAGAGTTTAGGATTTTAGGTCTTAGGTATTAGGGTTTAAGGTTTGGGGTTTAGGGTTTTTTGGGTTTAGGATTTGAGAGTGTAGGATTTTAGGTCTTAGGTTCTAGGGTTTAGGGTTTTATGGTTTAGTATTTAGTGTTTAGGGTTTTGAGTTTAGGGATTAAGGGTTTGGGGTTTAGGGTTCAAGGTTTATGGTTTTAGGCTATGGGGTTTAGGGTTTAGGATTTTTGGGTTTTGGGTTTAGTGTTTAGGGTTTTGCGGTTTAAGGTTTGGGATTTAGGGTCTATGCTTTTAGGGTTTTGGTTTTCTTATTTTTGGGTTTAAGGTTTAGGGTTTAGGGTTTAAGTTGTTAGTGTTTAAGGTTTCGGTGGCTAAGGTTTTTGGGTTTAAGGTTTATGGTTTAGGGTATATGATTTTAAGGTTTATGATTTTAAAGGTTTAGTGTTTAGGGTTTAGGTTTTATTGTTTTTGGGTTAAGGATTTAGGGTTTAGGGTTTTAGGGGTTAGGGGTTTAGGGTTTAGGGTTTTAGGGTTTAGGGGTTTAGGGTCTAGGGTTTTAAGGTTTAGGGTTTTAAGGTTTTAGGGTTTAATGTTTAGGGTTTAAGGTTTTGGTTTTAGGGTATTAGGGCTTAGGGTTGTAGGGTTTAGGGTTTAGGGATTTAGAGTTTAGGATTTTAGGTCTTAGGGGTTAGGGTTTAGGGTTTGAGAGTGTATGATTTTAGGTCTTAGATTATAGGGCTTAGGGTTTTATGGTTTAGTATTTATGGTTTAGGGTTTTGGATTTAGGGATTGAGGGTTTAGGGTTCAAGGTTTAGGTTTTATGGTTTTAGGGTTTTAGGGTTTAGGGTTTAGGTTTAGGGTTTTAGGGTTTAGGGTTTATGTTTTGAGGGTCTAAGGTTTTGGGTTTATGATTTTACTGTTTAGGGTTTAGGGTTTAGGCTTTTAGGGTTTAGGGTTTAGGGTTTAGATTTGGGGTTTTAAGGTTTATAGTTTTTGGTTTGAGGGTTTCAGGTTTGGTGTTTAGGGTTTAGGGTTTAGGGTTTAGGGTTTTAGGGTTTAGGGTTTATGTTTAGGGTTTTAGGGTTTAGAGTCTAAGGTTTAAGGTTTATCATATAAGGTTTTAGGGTTTATGGTTTAGTGTATATGGTTTTAGGGTTAATGATTTTAAAGGTTTAGTGTTTAGGGTTTAGGGTTTGGGTTTGATGGTTTTAGGGTTAACGATTTAGGGTTTAGGGTTTTAGGCATTAAGGGTTTAGGGTTTAGGGTTTGGGTTTTTAGGGTTTTAGGGTTTAAGGTTTAGGGTTTAGGGTTTTAGTTTTAGGGTATTAGGGCTTAGAGTTTAGGATTTAGGGTTGAGGGTTTAGGGTTTAGGGATTTAGAGTTTATGATTTTAGGTCTTAGGTTTTAGGGTGTAAGGTTTAGGGTTAGGGCTTTAGTGTTAGGGTTTGAGAGTGTAGGATTTTAGGTCTTAGGTTCTAGGGTTTAGGGTTTTGGATTAGGGATTGAGGGTTTTGGGTTTTGGGTTTTGGGTTTAGGGATTGAGTGTTTAGGGTTCAAGGTTTAGGGATTACGGTTTTAGGGTATGGGGTTTAGGGTTTAGGATTTTTGGGTTTAGGGTTTAGGGTTTAGGGTTTAGAGTTTTAGGGTTTGGGGTTTGGGGTCTATGCTTTTAAGGTTTAGGGTTTTTGAGTTTAAGGTTTTACTGTTTAATGTTTAGGGTTTATGGTTTTAGGGTTTAAGGTTTATGGTTTGACGATTTAATGTTCAGGGTTTAGGGTTTGAGGGTTTAGGGTTTAAGGTTTTATGGATTTGGGTTTTGGGTTTATGGTTTTTATGTTTAGGGTTTATGGTTTAGGGTCTAGGGCTTAGAGTTTCAGGGTTTAGGGTTTTATGTTTTGGGTGTTATGGTTTTAGGGTTTTAGGGTTTAGGGATAAGGGTTTAAGGTTTAGCCATTCGGGTTTAGGGCTTTAGGATTTAAGGTTTAGGGTCTTAGTGTTTAGGGTTTTAAGGTTTAGGGTTTTAGGGTTATGAGTTTAGGTTTATTTTTTTAAAGGTTTAGGGTTTGTGGTTTAAAAGGTTTAGGGTTTAGGTTTTAGTCTTTTAGGGTTTAGGGTCTAGGGTTTATGGTTTAGGGTTTAGGATTTTAGGGTTTAAAGTTTAGGGTTTAAAGTTTTAGGGTTAAGGGGTTTTATGTTTTAGGGTTTTAAGGTTTAGGGTTTAGGGTTTGGGGTTTAGTGTTTTAGGGTTTAGAGTTTATGGTTTTATGGTTTAAGGTTTGGTGTTTAAGGTTGAGGGTTTAGGATTTAGGGTTTAGGGTTTTAGGGTTTAGTGTTTAGGGCTTCGGGGGTTAGGGTTTTAGGGTGTTAGGGTGTTAGGGTTTAGGGTTTTGGTTTTAGGGGTTTGGTTTTAGGGTTTACGGTTTAGGGTTTATGGTTTAGGGTTTAAAGTTTAAGGTTTGGGTTTTAGGGTTTAGGGTTTTAAGGGTTTAGGGTTTGGGGTTTAGGGTTCAGGGTTTATGGTTTAGAGTTTTGGGTTTTGGGCATTGGGTTTAGGGTTTTAGGGTATAGAGTTTAGGGTTTGGGATTTTAAGGTTTAGGGTTTAAGGGCTTAGGTTTTAAATTTTTAGGGTTTACGGTTTAGGATTTATGGTTTTAGGTTTTAAGGTTGAGGGATTAGGGTTTATGGTTTTAAGGTTTATGATTTTGAAGGTTTAGGGTTGAGGGTTTTGTGTTTTAGGGTTTAGGGTTTATGGTTTAGGGTTTAGGGTTTTAGGGAGTAGGTTTTAGGGTTTTAGGGTTTAGGGTTTACGATTTTAGGGTTTTAGGGTTTAGGGTTTAGGGTTGAAGGTTTTAGGGTATTAGGGTTTTGGGTTTAGGGTTTATGGGTTTTATGGTTTAATGTTTTGGGTTGAGGGTTTAGGATTTTTGGTCCTAGGTTTTAGGGTCTAGGGTTCAAGGTTTTATTGTTTTAGGGTTTAGGAGTTTAGGTCTTAGGTTCTAGGGTTTAGGGTTTAGGGTTTTATGGTTTAGGGTTTACTATTTAGGGTTTTGGGGTTACGGATTGAGAGTTTAAGGTTTTAGGGTTTAGGGTTTCGGGTTTATGGGGTTAGGGTTTGGGGTTTAGTGTTAATGGGTTTTTGGTTTAGGGTCTAAGTTTTTACGATTTAAGTGTAGGGTTTAAGGTTTTAGGTTTATGTTTTAGGGTTTAAGGTTTAAGGTTTAAGGTTTAAGGATTGATGGTTTAGGGTTTAGGGTTTTAGGGTTTAGGGTTTAGGGTTTTAGGGTTTAGGGTTTAGGGTTTTGAGGGTTTACGGTTTGGGGTTTATGGTTTTAGAGTTTAGGGTTTAGGGTTTATGGTTTAAGGTTTAGGGCTTTAGGTTTTAGGGTTTAGGGTTTAGGGTTTTAGGTTTTAGTTTTTACTGTTTTTGGGTTTTTGGGTTTAGGGTTTAGGGATTTCGGTTGAGGGTTTTAAGATTTAAGGTTTAGGGTTTTAGGGTTTAAGGTTTAGGGTTTAAAATTTTATGGTTTCGGGTTTAGGTTTAAGGTTTGAGGGTTTAGGGTTTAAGTTTTTAGGGTTTAAGGTTTAGGGATTATGGTTTAGGGTTTATAGTTTATGATTTTACCGTTTATGATTTTGGGGTTAATGGTTTTGAAGGTTTAGGGTTTCGTGTTGCAGGTTTAGGATTTAAGGTCTAGGGTTTAGGGTTTAGAGTTTAGGTTTCTAAGATTTAGGGTTTTAAGGTTTTGGTTTAAGGGTTTAGGGTTGAGGTTTTAGGGTTTAGAGTTTATGGTTTTAGCGTTTAGTGTTTGGTGTTTAATTTTTAGTGTCCAGGGTTTAGGATTTAGGGTTTTAGCGTTTAGGGTTTAAGGTTTTAGGGTTTTGCGGTTTGGGGTTTGGGTTTAAGGTTTAGGGCTTAAGGTTTAGGGTTTTAGGGTTTGGGGTTTTAGGGTTTAGAATTTAGGGTTTATTGTTTAGAGTTTTGGCTTTGGGTTTAGGGTGTAGGGTTTTATGGTTTAGGGTTTAGGGGTTTAGGATTTAGGTTTAGGGTTTAAGGGTTTATGGTTTATGTTTTTAGGGTTTAAGGTTTAGGCTTTATGTTTTTAGGGTTTAGGGTTTAGGGTTTAGGGTTTATGGTTTTAGGGTTTGGGGTTTAGGGTTTTAAGGTTTAGAGTTTAGGGTTTAGGGTTTAAGTTTTCAAGGTCTAAGGTTTAGGGTTTATGATTTTAGGGTTTGGGTTTTAAGGTTTTTGGTTTAGGGTTGTAAGGTTTAGGGTTTAGGGTTTTAGGGTTTAGAGTTTCTGCTTTTAGGGTTTCGGGTTTGGTATTTTGGGTTTAGGGTTTTAAGGCTTATAGTTTAGGGTTTGGTGTTTTAGGGTATAGGGTTTAGGGTTTAGGGTTTACTTTTTCTCGGTTTAGGGTTTAGGGTTTAAGTTTTTAGGGTCTAAGATTTTTAGGTTTATGATTTAAGGGTTTAGGGTTTAGAGTTTTTAGTTTAGGGTTTGAGGGTTTAGGGTTTAGACGTTAGGGTTTCGGGTTTATTATTTTTAGGTTTAGGGTTTAGGGTTTAAGTTGTTAGTGTCTAAGGTTTAGGGTTTATGATTTTAGGGTTTAGGTTTTAAGGTTTTTGGTTTAGGGTTGTAGGGTTTAGGGTTTAAGGTTTTAGGGTATAGGGTTTAGGGTTTTAAAGTTTAGGGTTTAGGGTTTATTTTTTCTCTGTTTAGGGTTTAGGGTTTAGGGTTTAAGTGTTTAGTGTCTAAGATTTGGGTTTATGATTTTAGGGTTTGGGGATTAGAGTTTTTGGTTTAGAGTTTTAGCGTTTAGGGTTTATGGTTTAAGGTTTAGGGCTTAAGGTTTAGGGTTTTAGGGTTTGGGGTTTTAGGGTTTAGAATTTAGGGTTTATTGTTTAGAGTTTTGGCTTTGGGTTTAGGGTGTAGGGTTTTATGGTTTGAGGTTTAGGGGTTTAGGATTTAGGTTTAGGGTTTAAGGGTTTATGGTTTATGTTTTCAGGGTTTAAGGTTTAGGCTTTATGTTTTTAGGGTTTAGGGTTTAGGCTTTATGGTTTTAGGGTTTCGGGTTTAGTGTTTACAATTTACTGTTTAGGGTTTAGGGTTTAAAGTTTAGCGTTTAGGGTTTATTGTTTTTCGGTTTAGTTTTTAGGGTTTTGGGTTTAGGGTTTTAAGGCTTAGGGTTTGGGGTTTAGGTTTTAGCGTTCGAGGGTTTAGGGTTTAAGGTTTTAGGGTTTTAGGGTTTTGGGTTTAAGTTTTTAGGGTTTAGGTTTTAAGGTTTTTGGTTTAGGGTTGTAGGGTTTAGGGTTTTAGGATTTAGGGTTTAGGGTTTGGTGTTTTAGGGTATAGGGTTTAGGGTTTTGAAGTTTAGGGTTTAGGGTTTATTTTTTCTCTGTTTAGGGTTTAGGGTTTAAGTTTTTAGTGTCTAAGATTTGGGTTTATGATTTTGGGGTTTGGGGATTAGAGTTTTTGGTTTAGAGTTTTAGGGTTTAGGGTTTATGGTTTAAGGTTTAAGGTTTTAGGGTTTAGAATTTAGGGTTTACTGTTTAGAGTTTTGGCTTTGGGTTTAGGGTGTAGGGTTTAAGGGTTTATGGTTTATGTTTTCAGGGTTTAAGGTTTAGGCTTTATGTTTTTAGGGTTTTGGGTTTAAGTTTTTAGGGTTTAAGGTTTAGGGTTTATGATATTAGGGTTTGGGGTTTAGAGTTTTTGCTTTAGGGTTTTAGGGGTTAGGGGTTAGGGGTTAGGGTTTAGGATTTTAGGTCTTAGATTTTAGGGTTAAGGGTTAAGGGTTTAGGGTTTGATAGTGTAGGATTTTAGGTCGTAGGTTCTAGGGTTTCTGATTTTATGGTTGAGTTTTTAGGGTTTAAGGTTTTGGTTTAGGGTTTATGCTTTTAGGGTTTACGGTTTGCAGGTTTAAGGTTATAGGGTTTAATGTTTAGGGTTTATGGTTTTACGGTGTAAGGTTTATGGTTATACAGTTTAGGGTTTAGGGTTTACGGTTTAAGGGTTTAGGTTTTAGGGTTTTACTGTTTAGGGTTTCGGGTTTATGGTTTCCATGTTTAGGGTTTAGGGTCTAGGGCATAGCATTTAAGGGTTTAGGGTTTTGTGTTTTAGGTTTTATGGTTTTATGGTTTTATGGTTTTAGGGTTTAGGGATAAGGTTTTAAGGTTTAGTGATTCGGGTTTATGGTTTTAGGATTTAAGGTTTAGGGTTTCAAGGTTTAGGGTTCAGGGTTTAGGGTTTTAGGTTTTAGGGTTTAGGTTTAGGGTTTTATGGTTTAGGGTTTATGTTTTTTTTTTGTTTAAGGTTTAGGGTTTATGGTTTTAAGGATTGTGGTTTAGGGTTTAGGGTTTAGATTTTAGTCTTTTAGGGTTTAGGGTACAAGGTTTATGGTTTAGGGTTTAGGGGTTTAGAGTTTAGTGTTTATGGATTTAGGGTTTTGTGTTTAGTGTTACGTTTTCAGGGATTAGTGTTTAGGGTTTTAGGTTTTAGGGTTTTAGAGTTTAGAGTTGAGGGTTTTAATTTGATGGATCTGCAGTTTATTGTTTAGTGTTTTTTGGTTTTTGGGTTTAGTGTTTACGGTTTTAGGGCTGAGGGTTTTGTGTTTTAAGGTTTAGGGTTTTTGCGTTTATGGTTTAGGGTTTTTGAGTGTAGGGTTTGAGGTCTATTGCTTTTGGGTTTAAAGTTTAGGGTTTTTCGGGATTTTGGTTTTAGCGTTGAAGGTTGAAGATTTATGGTTTTAGGGTTTTGGGTTAAGGGTTTGGGAAGGGAGGCTTTAAGGTTTAGGGTTTAGGGCTTTACGGTTTAGGGTTAAGGGTTTTACGTTTTAGGGTTCGAGGTTTTTGGTTTTAGGGTTTATGGTTTAAGGTTTAGGGCTTAGGGTTTTGGGGTTTTAGGGTTTTGGGTTTTGGGTTTTAGGGTTTAGGGTTTTAGGGTTTTAGGGTTTAGGGTTTAGGGATTTGGGTTTAGGGTTTTAAGATTTAAGTTTTGGGGTTTTAGGGTTTTAGTGTTTGGGGATTAAGTTTGTAGGGTTTAAGGTTTAAGGTTTATGGTTTAGGGTTTAGGGTTTATGGTTTGTGGGTTTGTTGTTTTAGGGTTTACGGTTATGAAGGTTTAGGGTTTAGGATTTAGGGTTTAGTATTTTAGGGTTTAGGATTTTAGGGTTTAGGGTTTTAGGGATTAGTGTTTAGGGTTTTAGGGCTTAGGGTTTAGAGTTTATGGTTGTAGGGTTTAGGGCTTAGGGTTTAGGGTCTAGGGTTGAGGGTTTAGCGTTTAGAGTTTGTGGTTATTAGGTTTATGGTTTAGGGTTAAGGGTCTAAGGTTTAAAGTTTAGGGTTTATGGTTTTATGGTTTAGGTTTTAGGGTTTATGGTTTTAGGGTTTAATGTTTAAAGTTTATGGTTTTAGGGTTTAGGTCTAATAGTTTATGGTTTTAGGGTTTAGGGCCTAAAATTTTAGAGTTTACGGTTTAGGTCTTATGGTTATAGGGTTTAGGGTTGAGAGTTTAGGATTTAGGGTTTTAGTGTTTAGGGTTTAGGTTTTAGGGTTTGAGGGTTTAAGGTTTAAGGTCTATGGTTTTAGGGTTTACGGTGTAGGGTTTGGAGTTTAAGTTTTTCGGGTTTATGATTTTAGGGTTTAAGGTTTACTGGTTAGGGTCTTAGTGTTTTAAGGTTTAGGGTTTGGAGTTTTAGGTTTTGGGTTTAGGGTTTAGAGTTTTAGGGCTAAGGGTTAAGGGTTTAAGATTTTAGGGTTTAGGGTTTAAGGGTTGAGGGTTTAAGTTTTTAGGGTTTAAGGTTTATGGTTTATGGTTTTAGGGTTTAGGGTTTAGGGTTTATAGTTTTGGGGTTTATGATTTTAAAGGTTTTGGGTTTAAGGTTTAGTTATTTAGGGTATAAGGTTTAGCGTTTATGGTTTTTGGGTTTAGGGTTTAGGGTTTACTGTTACAGGGATTAGGGTTTAAGGTTTTAGGGTTTAGGGTTTAGGGTTTTATTGTTTTGGGGTTTAGGGTTTAAGGTTGTGGTTTTAGGGTATTAGGGTTTAGGGTTTTATGGTCTTAGGGTTTAGTGTTTAGGGTTTAGGTTAATAGGGTTTAGGGTTTAGAGTTTTTTTAGGTTTAAGGTTTAGGGGTTATGGTTTTAAGGTTTTTGGTTTAGTGTTTAGGGATTGGGGTTTATGGTTTTCAAGGTTTAGGGTTTAGGGCTTAGTGTTTTAATGTTTAAGGGTTTTTAGTTTTAGGGTTTAGGGTTTACAGTTTTAAGGTTTAGGGTTAAGGTTTTAGGGTTTAGGGTTTTAGGGTTTACGTTTTAGGGTTTAGTATTTTAAGGTTTAGGGTTTAGTGTTTTAGGGTTTTAAGTTTAAGGTTTATGGTTTAGGGTTTAATATTTAGGGTTTAGGGTTTACAGTTTTAAGGTTTAGGGTTGAGGTTTTAGAGTTTAGGGTTTTAGGGTTTAGGGTTTAGTGTTTTAGGATTGAAAGTTTAAGGTTTATGGTTTAGGGTTTAGTGTTTAGGGTTTAGGGTTTAGGGTTTAGGGTTTAAAGTTTATGGTTATAGCGTTTAGGGTTTAGGTCTTTAGGGTTTAAGGTTTAGGGTTTATAGTTTTCATGTTTGTGGTTTAGGGTTTAGGGTTTAGGGTTTATGGTTTTAAAGGTTCAGGTTTACTGTTTTAGGGGTTAGGGTTTAGGGTGTAGGGTTTATGGTTTTAGGGTTTAGGGTTTATGGTTTTAAAGGTTTAGGGTTTAGGGTTCAGGGTTTTATGGTTTAGTGTTTAGAGTTTAGGGTTTAGGGTTTAAAGTTTATGGTTATAGTGTTTTTGGGTTTATGATTGTAGGGTTTAAGGTCTATGGTTTTAGGGTTTTGGGTTTATGGTTTTAGGGTTTAAGGTTTAGGGTTTTAGGGTTCAGGTTTTAGGGCTTAGGATTTTAAGTTGTAGAGTTTTACGGTTTTATTGTTTAGGGTTTAGTGTTTATGGTTTAGAGTTTTGGGTTTTGTGTTTAGGGATTAGGATTTTGCGGTTTAGGGTTTAGGGTTAGGGTTTAAGGGTTTTGGGTTTAAGTTTTTGGGGTTTAAGGTTTAGGGTTTAGGGTTTATGGTTTTGAATGTTTGGGGTTTAGGGTTTAGTGGTTTAGGGTCTGGGGTTTAGGGTTTAGAGTTTAGAGTTTATGGCTATAGGGTTTAGGGTTTTGGGTTAAGGGTCTAGGGTTATAGGGTTTAGGGTTTAAGGTTTATGGTTGTACGATTTAGTCTTTAGGGTTTTGAGATTTAAGGTTTGGAGGTTCGGGTTTTTGTTTTAGGGTTTAGGATTTGGTTTCAAGGTTTAAGCCTAGAGGTTTAGGGTTTTAAGGTTTAGGGCTTAAAATTTTAGAATTTATGGTTTAGATTTTATGGTTTTACGGTTTAAGGTTGTAGGGTTTAGGTATAAGGGTTTATGGTTTTAGGGTTTAAGTCTTAAAATTTTAGATTTTAGGGTTTAGGTTTTTTGGTTTTATGGTTTAGGGTTTTGAGTTTGGGATTCAATGTTTAGGGTTTAGGGTCTATGGTTTTAGGGTTTAGGGTTTTAGTCTTTATGGTTTTGAATGTTTAGGGTTTAGGGTCTAGTGTTTTAGGATTTAGGGTTTATGGTTTTATGGTTTAGGGTTTAGGATTTAGGGTCTATGGTTTTAAGGTTTAGGGTTTAGGGTTTTTAGGTTTAAGGTTTTAGGGATTGAGGTTTAGGGTTTAATATTTTTGGGTTTAGGGTTTTGGGTTTGTGGTTATAGGGTTTAGGGTTTAGGGTTTTAGGGATTAGGTTTTATGGTCTAGGATTTTAGGGTTTTAGGTTTGGTGTTTTAGTGTTTAGGGTTTAGGGTTTTTGATTATAGGGTTTGGGGTTTAAGGCTTAGGTTTTAGGGTTTAGGGTTTTAAGGTGTATGGTTTAGGGTTTAGGGTTTAGAGTTTTAGGGTTTATGGTCAAGGATTTTAGGGTTTAGGGTTTTAGGGTTTAAGGTCAAGGGTTTTAGGGTTTATGGTTTTAGGGTTTTGGGTTTAGGGCTTTAGGGTTTTGGGTTTATTATTTTAGGGTTTAGGGTTTAGGATTTTAAGGTTTATGGCTTTTCTTTTTAGGTTTTTGAGTTTGGGATTTAGGGTTAAGCGTTTAGGGTTTAGGGTTTTAGTTTTTAGGTTTTAAGGTTTTAGGGTTTAGGGTCTTTGGTTTTCGGGTTTAGGGTTTTTGGGTTTAGGGTTTAGGGTTTAGGGTTTATGGTTTTAGGCTTTATGTTTTTGAATGTTTAGAGTTTAGGGTTTAAGGTTTGTGGTTTTAGGGTTTAAGGGTTTAGGATTTAGGGTATATGGTTTTAGGGTTTAGGCTTTTCGGGTTTAAATTTTTAGGGTTTAAGTTTTAGGGTTTAGGGTTTTACTTTTTAAGGTTTATGGTTTTAGGGTTTAGAGTTTATGATTTAGCCTTTTCGGGTTTAAATTTTTAGGGTTTAGGGTTTTTGGTTTGTGGTTTTAGGGTTTAGGGTCTAGGGTTTTAAGGTTTAAGATTTTAGCGTTTTGGGTTAAGTGTTTTAAGGTTTTATTGTTATAGGGTTTAGGGTTTAGGGCTTAAGGTCTAGGGTGTAAGGTTTAGGGTTTAAGGTATTAGGGTTATTATTTAAGGTTTAGGGTTTTAGGGTTTGGGGTCATGGGTTTTCTAGTTTATGGTTTTAAGGTTGAAGGTCTATGGTTTTAGGGTTTCGGGTTTATGGTTTTAGGGTTTAAGGTTTAGGGTTTTAGGGTTTAGGTTTTAGGGTTTAGGATTTTAAGTTTTAGGATTTTAGGGTTTTAGGGTTTTAATGTTTAGGGTTTAGGGTTTACGGTTTAGAGTTTTGAGTTTTATTTTTAGGGATTAGGATTTTACGGTTTAGAGTTTAGGGTTTAAGTTTTTGGAGTTTAAGGTTTAGGGTTTATGGTTTAGGGTTGAGGGTTTAGGGTTTATGATTTTAGGGTTTATGGTTTGAATGTTTATGGTTTAGGGTTTAGTGGTTTAGGGTTTAGGGTTTAGCGTTTAGAGTTTATGGCTATAGGGTTTAGGGTTTTGGGTTAAGAGTCTAGGGTTATAGGGTTTAGGGTTGAGGGTTTATGGTTGTACTGTTTAGGCTTGAGGGTTTCGGGATTTAGGGTTTGGAGTTTCGGGTTTTTGGTTTTAGGGTTTAGGATTTATGGTTTTAGGTTTTAGGCTTAAAGGTTTATGGTTTTAAGGTTTAGAGCTTAAAATTTTAGAATTTAGGGTTTAGGTTTTATGGTTTTATGGTTTAAGGTTTAGAGTTTAGGATTTAGGGTTTAGGGTTTTAGTGTTTAGGGTTTAGGTGTTAGGGTTTTGGGGTTGAGGGTTTAGAGTCTATGGTTTTAGGGTTTATGGATTAGGGTTTAGGGTTTAAGGTTTTAGAGTTTAAGGTTTACGGTTTATGGTTTTAGGGTTTTAGGGTTTAGGGTTTAGGGTTTATGGTTTAAAGTTTTAGGTTTTGTGTTTAGGGTTTAGGATTATAGGTTTTAGGGTTTAGGGTTAGGGTTTAAGGGTTTAAGGTTTTAGTTTTTAGGGTTTAAGGTTTATGGTTTTAGGGTTTAAGGTTAACGGTTTTAAGGTTTATGATTTTGAAGGTTTAGGGTTTAGGGTTTAGTTTTTTATGGTGTAGGGTTTAGGGTCTATTGTTTTAGGGTTTAGGGTTTCTAGGATTATAGTTTAGGGTTTAGGGTTTTATGGTTTTAAGGTTTATGGTTTTAGGATTTATGGTTTTAGGATTTATGGTTTTAGGGTTTATGGTTTTAGGGTTTATCGTTTTGAATGTTTAAGGTTTAGAGTTTGGTGGTTTAGGGTCTAAGGTTTGGGGTTTATGGTTTAGCATTTAGACTTTAAGGTTTTAGGTTAAGGGTCTAGGGTTTAAGGTTTAGGGTTGAGGGTTTATGGTTTTACGGTTTAGGCTTTAGGGTTTCGGGATTTAGGAATTAGGGCTTTAGGTTTTTTGTTTTACGATTTAATGTTTATGGTTTTAGGGTTAAGGGTGTAAAGTTTAGGGTTTTAGGGTTTAGATCTAAAGGTTTATGGTATTAGGGTTGAGGGTTTAAAATTTTAAAGTTTATGGTTTAGGTTTTATCGTTTTACGGTTTAGGGTTTAGAGTTTAGGATTTAGGTTTAAGGGTTTAGGGTTTAGGTTTTAGGTTTTAGGGTTTAGGGTTTATGGTTTAGAGTTTTGGGTTTTGTGTTTAGTGTTTATAGTTTTAGAGTTGAGGGTTGAGGGTTAAAGGATTTTACAGTTGACGGTTTAGGTTTAGGGTTTATGTTTTTAAGGTTTAAGGTTTAGGATTTATGGTTTTAGGGTTTAGGGTTTATGGTTTTAGGGTTGATGATTTTGAAGGTTTAGGGTTTTGGGTTTAGTGTTTTAGGTTGTAGGGTTTGGGGTTTATGGTTTTAGGGTTTTAGGGTTTTAGGATTTTAGGGTTTAGGGTTTAAGGTTTTTGGTTTTGGTTTTAGGGTATTAGGCTTTAGGGTTTTATGGCTTTAGGGTTTATGGGTTAGGGTTTAGGGTTTAGGGTTTAGGGTTTATGGTTTTAAGGTTTATGGTTTTAGGGTTTAGGGTTTAGCGTTTAGAGTTTATGGTTATACGGTTTAGGGTTTAGGGTTAAGTGTCTAGGGTTATAGGGTGTAGGGTTTTGGGTTTATGGTTTTACTATTTAGGCTTTAGGGTTTAAAGTTTCGAGTTTTTGGTTTTAAGGTTTACGGTTTATGATTTTAGGGTTTAAGTCCAAAGGTTTATGGTTTTAAGGTTTAAGGCTTCAAATTTTAGAGTTTAGGGTTTAGGGTTTGTGGTTTTACGGTTTAGGCTTTAGGGTTTCAGGATTTAGGGTTTAGAGTTTCGTGTTTTTAGTTTTAGGGTTTAGGGTTTATGGTTTTAGGGTTTAGGGTTTAAACTTTAGGGTTTTATGGTTTAGGTATAAAGGTTTATGGTTTTAAGGTTTAGGGCTTCAAATTTTAGAGTTTAGGGTTTATGTTTTATGGTTTTATGGTATAGGGTTTAGAGTTTAGGATTTAGGGTTTAGGGTTTAGGGTTTAGGGTTTTTGTGTTTAGAATTTAGGTGTTAGGGTTTTAGGGTTGAGGGTTTAGGGTCTATGGTTTTAGGGTTTAAGGTTTAGGGTTTTGGTTTTAGGGTATTAGGCTTTTATAGTTTTAGGGTTTAGGGTTTAGGGTTTAAGTTTTAGGGTTTAGGGTTTATGGTTTTCGGGTTTATGATTTTAGGGTTTAGGGTTTAGGGTTTATGGTTTTAGGGTTCAATGTTTAGGGTTGAGGGTTTAGTGGTTTATGGTCTAGGGTTTAGGGTTTAGGGTTTAGCGTTTAGAGTTTATGGTTATAGGGTTTAGGGTTTAGGGTTTAGGGTTTAGGGTCTAGGATTATAGGGTGTAGGGTTTAAGGTTTGTGGTTTTCCGGTTTAGGCCTTAGGGTTTCGGGATTTAGGGTTTAGAGTTTCGGGTTTTTGGTTTTAGGGTTTAGAGTTTCGGGTTTTTGGTTTTAGGGTTTAGGGTTTGAAGTTTAGGGTTTTAGTGTTTAGGCTTAAAGGTTTATGGTTTTAAGGTTTAGGGCTTCAAATTTTAGAGTTTAGAGTTTAGGTTTTATGGTTTTACGGTTTTGGGTTTAGAGTTAGGGGTTTTAGTATTTAGGGTTTAGGTGTTAGGGTTTTAGGGTTGAGGGTTTAGGGCTTATGGTTTTAGGGTTTATGGATTAAGGTTTAGGGTTTAAGGTTTTTGGGTTTTTAGGTTTAGGGTTTAGGGTTACGGATTAGAGTTTAGGGTTTAAGGTTTTCAGGTTTAAGGTTTTAGGGTTTAAGGTTTACAGTTTAGGGTTTTAAGGTTTTAGGGTTTATGGTTTAGACTTTTGGGTTTATGGTTTAGGGTTTGGAGTTTTAGGGTTGAGGGTTAAGGGTTTAGGGTTTTAGCGTTTTGGATTTAGGTTTAGGATTTAAGGGTGTTGGGTTTAAGTGTTTAGGTTTTAAGATTTAGGGTTAATGGTTTAAGGGTTTATGGTTTTAGGGTTTAGGGTTTAGGTTTTAGGGTTTATAGTTTTAGGGTTTATGGTTATAAGGTTTATAGTTTTTATTGTTTAGAGTTTAGGGTTTAGGGTTTTAGGGTTTATGGTTTAGAGTTTAACGTTTAAAGTTGATGGTTTTAGGGTTTAGGGTTTAGGGTTATAGTTTTACGGTTTAGGGTTTAAAGTTTAGGATTTTAGGGTTTATGGTTTTAGAGTTTAGGGCGTAAAATTTTAGAGTTTAGGGTTTACGTTTTATGATTTTACGGTTTAGGGTTTTGAGTTTAAGATTTAGGGTTTAGGGTTTTCGTGTTTACGTTTTAGGTTTTAGGGTTTTAGGGCTTAGGGTCTATGGTTTTTGAGTTTAGGGTTTAGGATATAAGGTTTTTGGGTTTAAAGTTTTAGGGTTTAAGGTTTAGGGTTTTGGGTGATATGGTTTAGGGTTTGTGGTATTAAGGATTAGGGTTTATGGTTTTAAGGTTTTGGGTTTTTGGTTTTAGGGTTTTAAGGTTTAGGGTTTAGGGTTTAGGGTTTATGGTTTAGTGTTTAGGGCTTAGGGTTTTATTGTTTAGGGTTGAGGGTTTAGGGTTTAGGGTATAGGGTTTTAGGGTTTGGGGTTTAGGGTTGTAGGGTTAAGGGTTTAGGGTTTCATGGTTTAAGGCTTAGGGTTTATAGTTTTTGGTTTTAAGGTTTAGGGTTTATGGTTTTAGGGTTTAGGGTTTTAAGGTTTAGGGTTTTATAGTTTAGGGTTTTAGGGTTTAAGGTTTATTGTTCTTGGGTTTAAGGTTTAGCATTTTATGGTTTAGGGTTTTAGGGTTTTAGTGTTTAGGATTTAGGGTTTATGGTCTTGGTTATAGGGTGTTGGGGTTTAGGGTTTTAGGGTTTGAGGGTTTAGTATTTTCGGTCTTAGGTTTTAAGGTTTAGGGTTTTACATTTTAAGGTTTAGGTTATAGGGTTTTAGGGTTTAGGGGTTAGGGTTTTAGGGTTAAGGGTTTAGGGTTTCAGGGATTAGGGTTTAGGGTTTATAGTGTTAGGGTTTAGGGTTTAGGGTTTTAGGGTTTAAGGTTTATGGTTTTAGGGTTTTAAGGTTTAGGGTTCAGGGTTTCGGGGATTAGGGTTTTAGTGTTTAGGGTTTAGGGTTTTAGATTTTAGGGTTTAGGGTTTTACATTTTAGGGTTTAGGGTATAGGGTTTTAGGGTTTTGGGTTTAGGCTTTTAGGGTTAAGTGTTTAGGGTTTCGGGGTTTAGTGTTTACGGATGGTAGTTTAAGGGTTTAGGGTTTAGGGTTTTTGGGTTTACGGTTTAGGGTTTAGCATTTTAGGGTTTAGGGTTTAGGATTTTAGGGTTTAGAGTTTTTGTTTTAAGGTTTTAGGGTTTAGGGTTTAAGGTTTGAGGGTTTAAGATTTTAGGTCTTAGGTTTTTGGGTTTAGGATTTTAGGGTTGATGGTTTGAGGGTTGAGAATTTTAGGTGTTAGGTTTGAGGGTTTGGGGTTTAAGATTTTGGCATTTATGGTTTAGAGTTTAGTGTTTAGGGTTTTGGGTTTAGGGATTAAGGGTTTTTGATTTTAGATGTTTTTTTTTTTAGGGTTTAGGGTTTAGTGCTTATTGTTTTAGGGTTTAGGTTTTAGGATTTAGGGTTTAAGGGCTTAAGGTTTAAGGGTTTTGGGTTTAGGGTTATAAGGTTAGGGTATAGGGTTTATAGTTTATGGGTTTAGGGTTTAGAGTTTAGGGTTTCAAGATTTAGGGTTTAGGGTTTAGGGTTTAAGGTTTAGGTTTTAGGGTTTTGGGTTTAGTGTTTAAGGGTTTAATGTCTATTGTTTAAATTTGTACGGTTGAGGGTTTAGGGTTTTAGGCTTTAGGCTTTAGGCTTTATGGTTTTAGTGTTTGAAGTTTAGGGTTTAGTGTTTTAGGGTTTAGGGTTTTATGGTTTAGGGTCTATGGTTTTAGAGTTTAGGGTTTAGGGTTTTTAGGTTTAAGGTTTTACTGTTTAAGGTTTAAGGTTTAGGGTTTTAGGATTTAGGGTTTATCGTTTTAGGCTTTAGTGTTTATGATTTTAATGTTTAGATTTAGGGTTTTAGGGTTTAGGATTTTGGGTTTTAGGGTTTAGGGTTTAGGGTTTAAAGTTTAGGGTGTTAGGGTGTTAGGGTTTAGGGTTTAGGGTTTAGAGTTTTTGGTTGAAGGTTTAAGGTTTAAGGTTTTAGGAAGGTACCTCATGCGAGGTAGCACCCCTCTAGGCTCGAGATTCGGTCTCTACTAGTGAATTGGGTACATGGGAGCATATGGGTCAATGATCAGTCAATTCCCCCTCGGGCAACATGGATGACAAGACTCATACAATTCTAGTTGGTATTCAGCATGCATAGGAAATCGACAATCAGAACAATGATGTGTACCTTAGGTGCCTAGCCATGCGCTGTGGAAAAGGGTGAGTCAATAAGCATAAGCACACAACATATGCAACCACCAAATGTACTAAAATTTAGTCGTATTTCTACTTAAATTAAGAGAATTTTCACCCATGAACCAATGATTACTACTCAAAAAGTGTTATTTTATAGCTTGTAATTAACTCTTTTAAACACTTTTGAGTAGTTGTTATTACCTTTTAACTTAATTGGCATGTTAAGGACCCTTGCAATCGTTTCTAATCAAATTGTGTTAAGTTTTGGTGTTTTTGATAGCTTTTTGATCACCAAAGCAATCCAAGAATGAGGGAGATCTTTGTATAGCTCATGGGAAAGAAAGTTGAAGCTCAAATTCATGAAGAAACCGAGTTATGGAGCTTCATAATCCTTTGCCAAAGTCATTCAAGTATGCAAGGAAGAAAAGAAAAGAAGAAATCTGTAACCAAGCAATTTCGCAAGTTGAAATTCAACTTGCGAAATTTTCGCAACTTGTGAAATGGAAGAGGAGCACAGTCACAAAGAAGGCCAACTTGAGAAAATGGGATTTCAACTTACGAAATTGGAGTTCAACCTGCGAAATTGGAGTTCAACTTGCGAAAATGGACTTTAAGCTGCGAAATCAACTTGCGAAATTTTCGCAGGTCATAATTCAAGTTACGAAATCCACCTGCAAATTGGGATATTTGCGCACCTACTCCTTTTGATATTTTTCTTCAGATATTGTGTATAAATCTCTATTTTCTCCTTGTAATCCACCACTCATGTAACTCCTTAGCTAGGAAGTAATCAAGGAAGGGTAAATAACCTTCCTATATAATATCTTTTGTAATCTCAAAGCAAACAATCTTAGGAGCTTCCAGAGAACACTTTGTATAGTTTTTGAAAGTAATACACAGAGCTTTGCTCCGCCTTACCTTCCCATTTTGTTTTCTCATTTATTTTTATTTCTAGCAAATCAGCCTTTGAGATGTTGTCTTAGGGGATGAGAGGCTAGACTTTTTTGTTTCTTGGGTGAAGGAAGCCAGGTAAGGTGCCGGATGCAAAAGTGTGAGTTTTTGTTGTTTCCGTTTTTAATGAAGAGAAAGTGTGACCCGTTTATGGTTTTTATATTTTTAGTTAACTAAGGTTCACCTTGAATAGCCAATACTTGGTAAGCTTTCGGATTCCATGGATTCTTATTGCTTGCAATCTTGCTCCATGGAGGTCTAATTGTTATCTCTTATTCGCTTTTGAAGGGTGATCCGAGGTTAAGGATCTCCTTGAATGGCAAATACTAGGTGAGAGGTACGAGCCATTGCAAGGTGTATCAGTGAGAGGGATTTAGTGTTGAAACCTTTAATGGTAAGCATCTGTACCACACCGGTTCGGGAAATAACTATATGTTAAATCCCCAACGCGAGGAAAAGATTCAAGTGATTGGAATCTCCCTTTTTGTATAAGGCACCTGATCCTAGTGACCTGAAATCCCAAGAAACACCTTTCCTTCTAATTAATTTCAGTTACTTTATGATTGGTTAGCTTAAAACCATCGTTTTCCATACAAATTTATGTTTTCTTTTAAAGCTAACTTATAAAAGAAAAAGCACCAATTTAGTTTTGAACTAATATCAATTGTGAAGTGAAAACCCATCTCTATGGACGATCCTAGAGCCACTATACTATGCTAGCTAGTGCTACCCTGGTATATGATGAATTATGTTTATAAATTTTGTTGATAACTCCCATCTGAGGATTAAAATCAAAGCACATCAGTTGATTTGACAAGAATCAACTTGGACACCAATTGGGGAAGAATCAAATGGCACTGCTGCCGGGGATGGTGCCACTTACCAGTGATATGATCAGTTAAGAACACTTGTGATTTTTGATCACAAGTTTGGTGAATTTCCTTTTATTTTACTAACTTTTTCTTTGTTTCTTTTTATTTGCTTATTTTTTTTATTATTCTCATTTTAGTTATTAGTTAACTATAATTTTTCTTTCAAAGCTTGTTTCTCTTTTGTTTCTTTTGTTTTTATTTTGTTTCAAATATTGCTAGTTGTGTATGCATATTGGATACGAGATAGTGGGGGAAGGCTTGTGAAAATAAAAAATCCTCATGAAATAGAGTTGGAATTAGAAGTGGAAGTCATGGAAGCTACGTCTAAAGATCAGCATAGCCACCATGGTCACCAGGACAATCCCTATGAATTCAGATCAATGAGAGATCGCATGCATTCACCTCATATGAGTGCACCATCATGCATAGTGCCACCTACAGAGTAGCTAGTGATCCGACCACATATTGTGCCACTTCTACCTACTTTCCATGGGATGGAAAGTGAGAATCCCTATGGGCATATCAAAGAATTTGAAGATGTTTGTAACACATTCCAAGAAGGAGGATCTTTAATCGACAAGATGTGGCTGAAGCTATTTCCTTTCACCCTGAAGGACAAAGCTCAAATTTGGCTGAATTCTTTAAGGCCAATGATTACTACTCAAAAATGCTATTTTGTAACCTTGTAATTAACTCTTTTAAACACTTTTGAGTAGTAGTTATTACCTTTTAACCCAATTAACATATTAAGGACCCTTGCAATCAATTCTAATCAAAATGTGCAAGTTTTGGTGTTTTTGTTAGTAATTTGATCACCAAAGCAATCCAAGATTGAGGAGAGTTCTTTGGAATCCATGGCAAAGTTTTTGGAAAGCTCAGAAACATGAAGAACCAAAGCTTTGAAGCTTTAAAGTCCTTTGCCATAAGCAAATCCGGAATGCAAGGAGGGAAGCAAAGAGAAATCTGCCATGAAGCAAAACAGGGGACAGCAGTTGCAGTCTTCTTGGACACTTTTGGAGCACTTTCCGAAGTCCAATTCATGCATGCTATATACCATTTCAAAGCTCAGGAAGTTAAGAATCCAATGCTTCAAACGGTGCACGATTCCGAGTTCAAATGAAGAAGTTACAGCCATTGGAATCCGATCGCTCCAAGCTGAAGGAGAATTTCGCAGGGCTGCGAAATTTGGTCCTTTGGCTGCGAAATTTCGCAGCGCTACAGTGCCGGCTGCGAAACGCCTCCTGAAGCACCCGATAGCTGCAACCGACATCTTGAGATATTTTTTTCTTTAGATATTTGATGTCTAAATTTCCCAAACTCTCCTTGTAACCCTCCTATCACATGATTCCTTAGTTAGGAAGTAAGAAGCAAAGGGTGAATAACCCCTTATAAATGTAAAATATCTCGGGAGCTTTTCCAGAGACCGAACCTTGTATAGTTTTTAAAGTGATATATACAGAGCCTTGCTCTCTTTTTCCCTCTAGTTTTTATTTTCTCTTTTATTTTCTTTCTAGCCAAACATCCTTTGAGGAATTTTCCTCAGAGGATGAGAGGCTAGACTTTTTGTTTCTTGGGTGAAGGAAGCCAGGTAAGGTGCCGGCATGCATGAGGGTGAGTTTTTGTTGTTTCCATTTTTTAATGAAGAGAAAGTGTGACCCGTTAATGGTTTTTATCTTTTTAGTTAACTTAAAACGTCTTTGAATCACCTGGGCCAACACTTGGTAAGGCAAGTGGACTCCGTCCATTGAGTTTCACTAGTTTACCTCTTGCGAGCCTTTGGGAGGTGATTCAAAGGTAGGATTTTCTAGAATAGCCAACACTTGGTAAGCTTTTGGACTCCAAGGAGACATCCATTAGTTATCTCTTGCGAGCTTTTGAAGGATAATCCAAGGTTAAAGATCCTTTTGAGTGGCAAATGCTAGGTGAGAGGCACGAGCCATTGCAAGATGGATCAGTGAGAAGGTTTTAGTGTTGAAACCATTAATGGTAAGCATCTGTACCACACCGGTTAGAGAATTAACTATATGTTAATTCTCTAATGCGAGGAAAAGAAACAAGTGACCGGAATCTCCTCTTTTGTAGATGGCACCTGATCCTAGTGACCTGAAGTCCCAAGAAACACCTTTCTTTCTAATTACTTTTAGTTATTTTCAGTTTGGTTAGCTTAAAACCATTCATTTTCATGCAAATTTATGTTTTCTTTTAAAGTTAACCTTGGAAAGGAAAACCACCAATTCATCTTTTGAAATAATATCAATTGCGAAGTGAAAACCCATCTCTGTGGACGATCCTAGAGCCACTATGCTATGCTAGCTAATGCTACCCTGGTATATGGTGATTTAGGTTTATAAATTTTGTTGATAACTCCCATCTGAGGATTGAATCAAAGGTACATCAGTTGATTGATTTGAATCAATCAGAACACCAATTGGGGACGAATCAGCCAAGGAGTATCCAAACTTAGACTAATTTGCAAGCTGAATTCCTCAAGAAATTTTTCTCTACTCATAGGACTAATGGCTTGAAAAGGCAAATCTCAAACTTCTCAGCTAAGGAGAATGAGAAATTTTATGAGCGTTGGGAGAGATACATGGAAGCTATCAATGCTTGTCCTCACCATGGCTTTGATACATGGCTATTGGTGAGCTATTTTTATGACGGTATGTCTTCCTCAATAAAGCAACTCCTAGAGACTATGTGTGGAGGAGATTTCATGAGTAAGAATTCGGAGGAAGCCATGGATTTCTTGAGTTATATAGCTGAAGTTTCAAGGGGATGGGATGAACCGAACATGGGAGAAGTTGCAAGAATGAAGTCTCAACCAAATGCTCTTAATGCTAAGGCTGGGATGTATACCTTGAATGAAGATATCGACATGAAAGCGAAAGTTGCAGCTATGACAATAAGATTGGAGGAGCTAGAACTGAAAAGACACGTGAAGTGCATTCCGTTTCTGACACACCAATGCAAGCTATGCCATGTTCCATTTGTTAATCTTGTGAACACTTGGTGGAGGAGTGTCCTACACTTCCAGCTGTCAGAGAGATGTTTGGAGATCAAGTAAATGTTATTGGACAATTCAAGCCCAATAACAATCCTTCATATGGTAACGCCTATAATTCAAATTGGAGGAACCATCTAAATTTCTCCTGGAAACCAAGAGCACCTTAGTACGCGCAACAAAGCCAAGCACCTCAACTAGCTTCAAATCTTCAACAAGCAATTGTGAATTTAAGCAAGGTCATGGGAGATTTTGTTGGAGACCAAAAATCCATCAATGCTCAACTCAGTTAAAGAATTGACAGTGTAGAGAATACATTGAATAAAAGGATGGATGGAATGCAAAATGATCTATCTCAGAAGATAGATAATCTCCAATATTCAATCTCAAGGCTCACTAACCTCAACACAGTACAAGAGAAGGGAAGGTTTCCTTCTCAACCTCACCAAAATCCAAAGGGTATCCATGAAGTGGAGGCTCAAGAGGGAGAATCTTCCCAGGTGAGAGATGTCAAAGCCGTGATCACTCTAAGGAGAGGTAAAAAGGTTGAGCTACCAACAACCAAGCCCGAGCATGATGAATCAGAGAATGAAGGAAAGAAAGAAAAGAGGGAGGAGATCAAAGGAAAGAAGAAAGGAAAGAGCAAAGAAACAGAGGACCATGAATCCTTTGTGAATGAAGATCTGGAGAAGATAGTAATCAAAGAAGATGTGATGAAAAAGCACATGCCTCCACCTTTTCCTCAAGCTTTGCATGGGAAATAAGGAATCAACAATGCTTTAGAAATTCTTGAAGTATTGAGGCAAGTGATGGTCAACATTCCATTGTTAGACATGATAAAGCAAGTTCCGATGTGTGCAAAATTCCTAAAGGACTTGTGCACTATAAAAAGGGGGTTGAATGTGATTAAGAAAGCCTTCTTGACTGAGCAAGTAAGTGCCATTATACAGTGCAAGTCACCAGTGAAGTATAAAGATCCGGGCTGCCCTACCATTTCAGTGATGATTGGAGGCACACTAGTAGAGAAAGCCTTGTTGGACTTGGGAGCAAGTGTGAATTTGCTACCATACTCTGTCTACAAGCAATTGGGACTTGGTGAATTGAAGCCAACATCAATCACTCTATCTCTAGCTGATAGATTAGTGAAGACTCTAAGAGGGATGATTGAGGATGTCCTAGTTCAAGTCGATAATTTCTACTACCCAGTGGATTTTGTTGTTCTTGATACGGATCCAATTGTTAAAGGGACTAACTGCGTTCCTATTATACTTGGAAGACCATTCCTAGCAACATTAAATGCAATCATCAATTGTAAGAATGGGCTCATGCAACTGACGTTTGGCAATATGACCTTGGAGCTCAACATTTTCAATTTGTGCAATAGGCAATTCAATCCGGAAGAAGAAGAAGGTCCAGAAGAGGTGTGCATCATTGACACGTTAGTGAAGGAGCTTTGTGATCAGAAAATGCAAGATAAGTTGAATGAAAGTCTTGGGGATCTTGATGAAGGGTCACTTGAACCTTCAGATTTGCTTGCTACTCTACCATCCTGGAGAAAGATTGAAGAAATTCTACCTTTATTCAACGAGGAGGAGACATAAGGAGCTGTTAAAGAAGAAGCCCCAAAGCTTATTCTGAAGCCTCTACCTGCGGAGTTAAAGTATGCATACTTAAAAGAGAATGAGAAGTGCCCTGTTGTTATATCTTCATCTCCTACCACTGATCAGGACGAGTCTCTACTTGAAGTCCTCAGGAGATGTAAGAAAGCAATAGGATGGCAAATTTCTGACTTGAAAGGTATCAACCCTTTAGTCTGTACACATCATATATACATGGAAGAAGAAGCTAAACCTGTTCGTCAGCCTCAAAGGAGATTGAATCCCCATATGCAAGAGGTGGTGCGAGCTGAAGTTCTAAAGCTACTTCAGGTTAGTATTATTTACCTCATATCAAATAGCCCATGGGTGAGTCCTACTCAAGTAGTGCCAAAAAAATCAGGGATCACAGTGGTGCAAAATGATAGGGGAGAAGAAGTTTCCACACGCCTCACTTCATGTTGAAGGGTGTGTATTGATTATAGAAAATTGAATGTTATGACAAGGAAGGATCACTTTCCATTGCCATTTATTGATCAAGTGCTAGAGAGAGTCTCAGGCCATCCTTTCTATTGTTTCTTGGACGGCTACTCTGGGTACTTTCAAATTGAAATTGTTGTTGAAGACCAGGAGAAGACCACATTTACATGTTCATTTGGAACCTATGCCTACAGAAGAATGCCTTTTGGTTTATGCAATGCACCTGCAACATTCTAGAGATGCATGTTGAGTATTTTCAGTGATATGGTGGAGCGCATCATGAAAGTTTTTATGGACGACATCACCATTTATGGAAGCGCATTTGAGGAATGTTTAGTCAACTTGGAAGCTGTTCTAAACCGATACATTGAAAAAGACTTAGTGCTTGAGTGGGAGAAATGCCATTTTATGGTACGCCAAGGTATTGTCCTTGGACATGTCATCTCCAGCAAAGGCATTGAAGTTGATAAAGTAAAGGTGAAACTTATCGACAAGTGGCCATCACCAATGATTGTCAAAGGAGTAAGACAATTCCTTGGCCATGCTGGGTTCTACAGGAGGTTCATCAAAGATTTTTCCAAACTTTCAAGACCTCTTTGCGAGCTATTGGTGAAGGACGCTAAATTCAAATGGGATGAAAGATGTCAAAGGAGTTTTGAACAACTGAAGCTATTCTTGACAACCACTCTAATAGTGAAAGCTCCCAACAGGAAACTACCTTTTGAAGTAATGTGTGATGCTAGTGACTTTGCTATAGGAGCTGTTCTCGGTCAAAGAGAAGATGGAAAGCCTTATGTGATCTACTATGCAAGCAAAACATTGAATGAAGCACAAAGAAACTACACAACCATAGAGAAAGAATTGCTAGCTATAGTTTTTGCTTTAGACAAATTTCGAGCTTACTTGGTGGGGTCTTCCATTGTGGTTTTCACTGACCACTCAGCTTTGAAGTATTTATTGACAAAGCAAGATGCAAAAGCAAGGCTGATTAGATGAATTCTTTTACTACAAGAGTTCAATCTCCAAATCAAAGACAAGAAAGGAGTAGAGAATGTGGTAGCTGACCACCTTTCAAGGTTAGTTATAGCACATAATTCCCATGGGTTGCCAATTAATGATGATTTTCCGGAGGAGTCACTTATGTTGCTAGAAGATGCTCCTTGGTATGCTCATATTGCTAACTATCTAGTTACTGGTGAAGTCCTAAGTGAGTGGAAAGCACAAGATAAGAAGCACTTCTTTGCAAAAATTCATGCCTACTATTGGGAAGAACCTTTTCTTTTCAAATACTGTGCAGATCAAATAATAAGGAAGTGTGTCCCTGAACAAGAGCAACAAGGGATCCTCAGTCATTGCCACGAAAGTGCTTGTGAAGGCCACTTTGCCTCTCAGAAAACAATTATGAAGGTGTTGCAACCAGGTTTCAGTTGGCCATCACTTTTCAAAGATGCTCATACCATGTGTAGAAGTTGTGACAGATGCTAAAGGCTTGGGAAGTTGACTCGTAGGAACCAGATGCCTATGAACCCCATTTTAATAGTTGATCTCTTCGATGTTTAGGGCATTGACTTCATGGGACCTTTCCCTATGTGCTTTGGTAACTCTTATATATTGGTGGGAGTAGATTATGTTTCTAAATGGGTTAAGGCAATCCCCTATAAACATAATGATCATAAAGTGGTTCTCAAATTTCTCAAAGAGAACATCTTGATTACTACTCAAAAAGTGCTATTTTATAGCTTGTAATTAACTCTTTTAAACACTTTTGAGTAGTAGTTATTACTTTTTAACTCAATTGGCATGTTAAGGACTCTTGCAATCGTTTCTAATCAAATTGTGTTAAGGTTTGGTGTTTTTGATAGCTTTTTGATCGCCAAACCAATCCAAGAATGAGAGAGATCTTTGTATAGCTCATGGTAAAGCAATTTGAAGTTCAAATTCATGAAGAAACCGAGTTTTGGAGCTTCATAATCCTTTGCTAAAGTCATTCAAGTATGCAAGGAAGAAAAGAAAAGAAGAAATCTGCAACCAAGCAATTTTGCAAGTTGGAAGTTCAACTTGCGAAATTTTCACAACCTGCGAATTGGAAGAGGAGCACAGTCACAAAGAAGGCCAACTTGCCAAAATGGGATTTCAACTTGCGAAATTGGAGTTCAACTTGCGAAAATGGACTTCAAGCTGCGAAATCAACCTATGAAACTTTCACAGGTCATAATTCAAGTTGCGAAATCCACCTGCAGACCGGGATATTTGCGCACCGACTCCTTTTGAAATTTTCTTCAAATATTTTGTGTATAAATCTCTATTTTCTCCTTATAATCCACCACTCATGTAATTCCTTAGCTAGCAAGTAATCAAGGAAGGGTAAATAACCTTCCTATATAATATCTCTTGTAATCTCAAAGCAAACAATCTCGGGAGTTTTCCAGAGACCATTTGTATAGTTTTTGAAAGTAATACACAGAGCTTTGCTCTGCCTTACCTTCCCATTTTGTTTTCTCGTTTATTTTTATTTCTAGCAAATCAGCCTTTGAGATGTTGTCTCAGGGGATGAGAGGCTAGACTTTTTGTTTCTTGGGTGAAGGAAGCCAGGTAAGGTGCCGGATGCAAAAGTGTGAGTTTTTGTTGTTTCCGTTTTTAATGAAGAGAAAGTGTGACCTATTAATGGTTTTTATATTTTTAGTTAACTAAAGATTACTGTGAATAGCCAATACTTGGTAAGCTTTTGGATTTCATGGATTCTTATTGCTTGCAATCTTGCTCCATGGAGGTCTAATTGTTATCTCTTGTTCGCTTGTGAAGGATGATCTGAGGTTAAGGATCCCTTTGAATGGCAAATACTAGGTGAGAGGTACGAGCCATTGCAAGGTGTATCAGTGAGAGGGATTTAGTGTTGAAACCTTTAATGGTAAGCATCTGTACCACACCGGTTCGGGAAATAACTATATGTTAAATCCTCAACGCGAGGAAAAGATTCAAGTGATCAGAATCTCCTCTTTTATATAAGGTACTTGATCTTAGTGACCTAAAATCCCAAGAAACACCTTTCTTTCAAATTACTTTCAGTTATTTTCAGTTTGGTTAGCTTAAAACTAACCATTTCCATACAAATTTATGTTTTCTTTTAAAGCTAACTCATAAAGGAAAAGCACCAATTCAGTTTTGAACTAATATCAATTGCAAAGTGAAAACCCATCTTTGTGGACGATCCTAGAGCCACTATACTATGCTAGCTAGTGCTACCTTGGTATATGGTGAAATAGGTTTATAAATTTTGTTGATTACTCCCATCTGAGGATTGAAATCAAAGCACATTAGTTGATTGAGCTGAATCAAGTAGAACACCAATTGGGGACGAATCACATCTTCTCTAGATTTGGGGTGCCTAAGGCCATCATCAGTGATGGAGGTACACACTTTTGCAATAAGCCTTTTGAAGCTCTCTTAGCCAAGTATGGGGTAAAGCACAAGGTAGCTACACCTTACCACCCTCAGACATCTGGGCAAGTTGAGTTAGCAAACAGGGAAGTAAAAAATATATTGATGAAGGTGGTGAGCATAAACAAAAGAGATTAGTCTGTTAAGCTCCATGATTCACTATGGGCTTACAGAACAGCTTACAAGACCATTCTTGGTATGCCTCCTTATCGCCTTATCTATGGTAAAGCATGCCATCTTCATGTGGAAGTTGAGTACAAGGCTTGGTGGGCAATCAAGAAGATAAACATGGACTTGACTCAAGCTAGGATGAAGAGGTGCTTAGACCTTAATGAGATGGAGGAATTGAGAAATGATGCATATATCAATTCCAAGATTGCAAAACAGAGGATGAAGAGGTGGAATGATCAATTACTCTCCAAGAAGGAATTTCAGAAGGGACAAAGAGTCTTGCTATATGACTCTAGGCTCCACATTTTTCCAGGGAAGCTAAAGTTAAGGTGGACAGGCCCTTTCCTCATTCATCAAGTACATTCCAATGGAGTGGTGGAATTACTCAATTCCAAAGGCAATGAAACCTTCAAAGTCAATGGCCATCGTCTCAAGCCATTCATGGAGCCTTTCTATCAAGACAAGGAGGAAATTAGTGTCCTTGAACCACAACAACCTTAAGAGAACAGGGTTAGATGGACTTAGTCTGCTAAAAGACAACTTAAGTCTATGTTTTTGTAGTCAATTTTTAATTTTTAAAGCTTTATGATTTTTTTTAATTTTAATTTTTGCTTTAATTAGGTTTATTTTAACTTAACTTGAATTAATTTTGATGATCAATTTCAGGAAAAATCATAAAGAATGTGGAGAAGCCTTGAAGAATCAAACAGAGGAGAAAAAAAACATGAAAACAAAGGACTTCAATTCAACTTGCAAAAATTTCGCAAGTTGAAATCCAACTTGCGAAAATCCAAGTAAGTTGCAAAATTCCACAATCAAGTTTCGCATGCCCACTATTCAACTTGCGAAAATTTTTGCATGGTGCGAAACACCCCTCTAGCACACGAGTGCCATTTCACAGGTCCAAAACCCAATTTCGCAGGGTGCGAAACATGTTGCGAAAAATTTCACATGTTGAAACTTAAGTTGAGAAATTCATTTTTAATTTGCGAAAATTGGGAGCAAGTTGCGAAAATCCAAAACTCAATTTTGCAAGTCTACTGTTCATATTGCGAAAATTTTTGTAGGGTGCGAAACACCTCTCAGGCACACCTGTGCCATCAACTTAAGTTGCGAAATGGTTTCGCAAGGTGTGAAAAAGTTGCGAAAATCAATTCAACTTGCGAAAATTTCACAAGTTGAAATCAAAGTTGCGAAAATCAACTTAAGTTGCAAAAAAGTTCAATCGTCTTTTAAACCCATTTTTAAACACCCGAGCCTCTATTCTTCATTGCGAAAAGCCATCCTGACTTACGAGGGAGCTTTTAAACTTGTGACCATCCAAATTCTGCCCCCCTCTCTATTTGAAGCCTTGGGGACGAGCATTTGAGGAGAAACGAGCCCCGCGCACCAGCTGAGTACCCTCTAGAACTCATGAACAACCATCTCTCTGCACTTCGACCATGGCCAAGACCAAAGGAGGCCATTCCACGTCTCCATCCACTCCAACTCCAAGACTGAGAGTGTCGCCCACGCGAGATCCCACTTCTCAGGCCCCACAGGACTCTGCCATTCCACCATCTGAGGGTGGAATGCATCCTAGCCCTTCTCAGCGTCAGTACCAAACAAGAAGGCCACCCACTACACCAGGGGCAGCCACTTCAAGCCCAGGGAAGTCACTTCGTTAGCCACCTGCAAAGAAAGCCAGATTTTCAGGTCCGGGAGAGTCATCAAAGCCACCACAGACTGAGCCGCCTACTACAGAGTCTCAGATTCCTTCTGGGATCCCCCTAGATACCATTATCAGGCGACCTATGATAGCAGGACCACCCATAGAGGGAAATCTGGATTACAGAGATAGGCCATTCCACTCCGAGCTGTGGTTTGATCTGGACACTTTCAGAGAGCATCCAGAGCTCAGAGATTCATTCCACTTACCATAGAGGTACCATATGGAGCAGCTGCTCGCTCATAGGCAGTTCTACTATCCCAGAGTGGTTTTAGACTTTTATCAGTCTATGACTACTCAAAGCGTCCCGCATCCTACTCTCATTTATTTCAGTATAAATGGATGCTAGGGTATCATTGGAGCTTGACACATTGCAGAGGCCCTCCATATTCCCTATGAGCCTATGAGTCAGGCAGATTTCAGAGAGTGGTCCCATTTTTCTCAGAGGGACATGGTTCATATCTTGTCCAGAGGGACATCTACAGCTCCAGTTTTGATGAGAAAGGAGCTTCCATTTGGGATGCTCCTTATTGATGTACTCCTGCACTCCAACATTTTCCCACTTCAGCATACGGTTCAGAGGAGAGGAGCTATATTGGAGACTTTAATCAGGATCTCTGAGGGTTACTACTTTGGCCCTCATCATTTGATTATGACCTCTCTTCTTCACTTTGACGAGAAGGTCCATAGGAGGAAGCTCCAGAGAGCAGATGCGGTTCCTTTACTATTTCCTAGGCTACTCTGTTAGATTTTAGAGCATCTAGGCTATCCTTCAGAGCCACATCTTGAGCGATGCCGCCATTACCGAGAGGAGTTCACTCTCGACAAATGACATTACTTGGCAACTTATGTTGCACCTCAGGGAGCCCCAGATATGCCTATACCACCAGAGCCACCACAGAACGAGGAGCCACCACCGGCTCAGCAGGGAGAGATTCCTACAGATATCATATCCCCTGCCCCTACAACACCTGCTTCAGTGCCCATGCATGAGGCTACACCTTCTGCTCCTCCTACCACTTCTGACACTCCACCAGTTATGCCAGCTACATCAGTACCTCCTCTTTCATTTGAGTCTACTGTCACCATATCTCTTATGGAGTTTAGAGGCTTAGTGCATACATTGCAGACATTGGGCACCACTCAGGATGCTCTCTTCCAGTAGATGACAGCTATTCATGCACATTAGGATCAGATTATTGCCACTCAGACCCAGCATACAACCATCCTTCATCAGATTCAGCAGCATCTGGGTATGCAGCCACTACCTGAGCATGATAGACCTGACCCATCTGAGCCTACAGCACCAGATGAGGAGACTACTCTAGCTGAGCAGACCATACTATCAGAGGAGACTTCGGCCGAGCCTTCATCTCCACATGATCCTCCCACTACTATCTGATCATCTATCTACTTTTTGTATTTACTTTTCATATTAGATAAGTGAATCCCATGTTTTTGATGTTTTATATTCTGGGATTGGATGTATTACTTGAGCATCATGCATATTGTACTTTTTCAAAGTAATACATATATACCATTTTTGATTATGTTTTACATAATATTTCCTATACTCATCACTCTTTTGTTTCTAAAACATGTGGTTTCTCCTAAATCAATCAGACTCTATTCCACTTAGGAGGTACCATTTCCTTCATTTTAAATTGTTCTTCAAACATTGAGGACAATGTTGAACTTGGTTGGGGGGAGAGTTGAGGAAGGAAGTTTTGTTATTAATGCTAAGTTATTTTGGTAATTTAGTTGCTTTTTGCTTAATTTTTAAAATTTTAAAGTTTTTATTATACTCTCCATGGTTATTAAGGAAAAATTTTCAAAATGAAATGGAAGAAATTGAATTTTTGTCTTTTTACTTGAAACTTAGAGTTGTATATTGCTTATTAAAGTTGATGAATTATTGAACTCCTATTGATTTCAACCTTATTTCTTCCACTTTAAGCTTACCACACACTGTGCACACTAGGTTCCAATTATAAGATGAAAAACTATTTTCCCCTTTGACTTAGGAAAATTTAGACTTGGTACCTTTGACCTCATTTTAATAGTGTTGGGACACCTTATAAAAGGCCAATGAGCCTTTGAAAAAAAAAAAAGAACAAAATATTACACTTGCCTTGAAACCTGAGCAAGGTCTGAGGGGTATATGGTGAAAATCTTTAAAACCTAGTGCCTTAAGCCTTCATGGGTGAATAGGTGGAGTTTAACATACTATAGGTGCTTGGGTATTAAAATTCATTCTCAAAAGTCCGGGGTAAAATCCGAGGAGTTAATGGTTGAAAGATCCTTAAAGCTTGATGCCCTAAACCTTGATTGGTTGGGAGTCATCGATGGACCCCCGTTACATAGACAATTTAGAAAAGAATACTTTTAAGCTTTGCACTCCTACAAGAAAAAAATTGTGAAAGAAAAGAGGTGCATTCTTAGCCTATTGGAGGTTGATCTGTTTGCTAAGCTTTGAAAAGAACTAGGTTAAGGGGATAGATTAGTTTAACATACTATATTCGGAAACTAATAAGTAACACAGATTTTTGTGGAAGAGTAAGGATTGACCCTTTGGGAGTGGAAATTATTTTGAAGCTTAAATTTACATAATGCCTACTCTGTATGAATTGTGATTAGGCAAGTTATTTGATAGCTCCTATTGAAGATTGAGTTTTATTTCTTTAATGTTCCATGTGAGAGTTTGATCAGTCATGCCACTTGAAAGTTTTTGGAGTGATCAGCATGATTTTGTAAATTATAATACTTTTATTTTTATTTTTCTCTCCTTCATTGCTAAGGGACTAGCAATATGTCGGTTGGGGGGAGTGATTACTACTCAAAAAGTGCTATTTTATAGCTTGTAATTAACTCTTTTAAACACTTTTGAGTAGTAGTTATTACTTTTTAACTCAATTGGCATGTTAAGGACCCTTGCGATCGTTTCTAATCAAATTGTGTTAAGTTTTGGTGTTTTTGATAGCTTTTTGATCACCAAAGCAATCCAAGAATGAGGGAGATCTTTGTATAGCTCATGACAAAGCAAGTCGAAGCTCAAATTCATTAAGAAACCGAGTTATGGAGCTTTATAATCCTTTGCCAAAGTCATTCAAGTATGCAAGGAAGAAAAGAAAAGAAGAAATCTGTAACCAAGCAATTTCGCAAGTTGAAATTCAACTTGCGAAATTTTCGCAACCTGCGAAATGGAAGAGGAGTACAGTCACAGAGAAGGCCAACTTGCGAAAATGGGATTTCAACTTGCGAAATTGGAGTTCAACCTATGAAAATGGACTTCAAGCTGCGAAATTTTCGCAAGTCATAATTCAAGTTGCGAAATCCACCTGCGAACTGGGATATTTGTCCACCGACTCCTTTTGATATTTTTCTTCAGATATTTTATGTATAAATCTCTATTTTCTCCTTGTAATCCACCACTCATGTAATTCCTTGGCTAGAAAGTAATCAAGGAAGGATAAATAACCTTCCTATATAATATCTTTTGTAATCTCGAAGCAAACAATCTTGGGAGCTTTCCAGAGAACACTCTGTATAGTTTTTGAAAGTAATACATAGAGCTTTGCTCTACCTTACCTTCCCATTTTGTTTTCTCGTTTATTTTTATTTCTAGCAAATCAACCTTTGAGATGTTGTCTTAGGGGATGAGAGGCTAGACTTTTTGTTTCTTGGGTGAAGGAAGCCAAGTAAGGTGCCGGATGCAAAAGTGTGAGTGTTTGTTGTTTTCGTTTTTAATGAAGAGAAAGTGTGACCCGTTTATGGTTTTTATATTTTTAGTTAACTAAGGTTCACCTTGAATAGCCAATACTTGGTAAGCTTTCGGATTCCATGGATTCTTATTGCTTGCAATCTTGCTCCATGGAGGTCTAATTGTTATCTCTTGTTCACTTTTGAAGGGTGATCCGAGGTTAAGGATCTCCTTGAATGGCAAATACTAGGTGAGAGGTACGAGCCATTGCAAGGTATATCAGTGAGAGGGATTTAGTGTTGAAACCTTTAATGGTAAGCATCTTTACCACACCGGTTTGGGAAATAACTATATGTTAAATCCCCAACGCGAGGAAAAGATTTAAGTGACCGGAATCTCCCTTTTTGTATAAGGCACCTGATCCTAGTGACCTGAAATCCCAAGAAACACCTTTCTTTCTAATTAATTTCAGTTACTTTATGTTTGGTTAGCTTAAAACCATCATTTTCCATACAAATTTATGTTTTCTTTTAAACCTAACTTATAAAACAAAAAACACCAATTCAGTTTTGAACTAATATCAATTGTGAAGTGAAAACCCATATTTGTGGACAATCCTAGAGCCACTATACTATGCTAGCTAGTGCTACCCTGGTATATGGTGAATTAGGTTTATAAATTTTATTGATAACTCCCGTTTGAGGATTAAAATCAAAGCACATTAGTTGATTTGACAAGAATCAACTTGGACACCAATTGGGGACGAATCAACCAACCCTATATATGTAACCTCTAATCTCCACTAAACGGCCACCAAAATGCAGCCATGGAACTTCATTACGTGGCTAAAATTTAGCTATTCCACTTTCATTGATTTTTGGCTAAGAATTAACATCTTTTCCACTTGAATTTCATCCACTACCAGCCACAAATTTCATAATTCTCCATAAAAAAATTTCAGCTGCCAAAGATCAATTATATGGTGGCCTTAAGGGTGGTCGTGGGTGCATGGTGGCCATGGGGTGCCTGGGGACTACCTATGGGATGTGTGTGTGCTGTGAAGGAGGTGCAGGCTGCATGTGATGGCCATGGTGGCCATGGGGTGCGTGTGGACTACCTATGGGCTGTGTGTGTGCTGTGAGGGAGGTGCGGGCTGCTTGTGGTGGCCATAGTGGCCATGGGTTGCGCGTGGATTACCTATGGGCTGTGTGTGTGTTGTGAGGGAGGTGCAGGCTGCATGTGGTGGCCATGGTGTCCATGGGGTGCGTGTGGACTACCTATGGGTTGTGTGTGTACCACCTCAGCATCTGCACCACCTCCCTTTTCTTCCCCTTCAGCTTTGGAATCTTTCACCATCAACCTCAGAATTCCAGCTTATTTAACTCTTCTCCCAGTCACGAGGTGGGCAGTTGCCTCTCATAAGTCCACCCTTGCTTACCTGCCAAGAATCCATATGGATTTAGGGCGGGTTGAAATCAACCCAAAAATCGGTCGAGCTAGTTGAGAAAAATTCTCAAATTTTGACAGAATGTTCCTTGAAGAGTAAGGAAACCAACAAAAAAAAAAAAAAAAACAATGTGAAATTATGAGCTCGGATGAGGGAGAAATGACCAAAATAGGCCAGAGTGCTCCAATTTGGACGGGCTCTAGTGAGCTGCCCTAATGAACCGGCAGAGCTACTTGCAAACTAGTTGAACTGGTTGAGAAAAATTCTCAAATTTGATAGAATTTTCCTTGAAGAGCAAGGAATCCAACAAAAAAATAGTGTGCAATTATGAGCTTGGACGAGGGAGAAATGACCAAAAAAAGCTAGAGTCCTTCAATTTGGACGGGCTCCAGCAAGCTGACCCAATGAACCGGCTGAGCCAGTTGCAAACTGGTCGAGACGGTTGAGAAAAATTCTCAAATTTTAAGAAAATGTTCCTTGAAGAGTAATCCAAAAAAAAAAAAAAAAAAAATGGTGTGCAATTATGACCTCAGATGAGGGAGAAATGACCAAAACAAGCCAAGTGCTCCAATTTGGGTTGGGCTTTATTGGGCTACCCTAATGAATTGAATTTTTTTTTTTTTTTTTTTGGTAGAAACCTTAACCTCTATCTGGTAGCATGATATGCACTAAGGAGTTGGCCGTGACGACATTTCATAATGGACCCAACGCTCGCACTAAATTAAACCTTAGGTGAACTCACGTGAGGTTCGAAAACTGACTAAGCCCAACATGGCTCTATGACCGTGACATACAAAAATTGGTGTGGGTGACACCCCCAAGATACATGCAAGTGTCAAGGGACAAAATTGAGGGTCTACATTAGGGTTTACGGTTAAGGGTTTGAGGGTTTAGGATTTTAGGTCCTAGGCTTTAAGGTTTAGGGTTAAGGGTTTGAGGGTTTCAGATTTAGGGTTTAGGGTTTTAGGGTTTAAGGGTTTTAGGTTTAGGGTTTTAGGGTTAGGGGTTTAGGGTTTAAGGATTATCGTTTCAGGGTTTAAGGTTTATGATTTTAGGGTTTAGGGTTTTAGGGTTAAGGGTTTAGGGTTTTAGGGTTTAGGGTTTAGGGTTTAGGGATTAGGGATTATGGTTTTAGGGTTTAAGGTTTATGATTTTAGCGTTTAGGGTTTATGGTTTTAGGGTTTGGGGTTGAGGGTTGAGGGTTTAGGGTTTTAGGGTTTAGGGTATAGGCTTAGGGTTTTAGGGTTTAGGGTTTAAGGATTTAGGGTTTAGGGTTTAGGGTTTATGGTTTTAAGATTTAAGGTTTAGGGTTTAGGGTTTCAAGGTTTAGGGTTTAGGGTTTTAGGATTTAGGGTTTAAGGTTTAGGGTTTAGGGTTTATGGTTTTAGGGTTTAAGTTTTATGACTTTAGGGTTTAGGGTGTATGGTTTGACGTTTTAAGGTTTAGGGTTTATAGTTTTAGGGTTTAGAATTTAGGGTCTAGGGTTTATGGTTTTAGTGTTTAGGGTTTACAATTTTAGGGTTCAGGGTTTAATGTTTTAGGGTTTAAGGCTTAGGGTTTAGGGATTTTTGTTTTAGTGTTTAGGGTTTAGGGTTTTAGGGTTTCGGGTTGATGGTATAAGGGTTTAAGGTTTTAGGGTTATAGGGTTTAGGGATTATGGTTTTTGGGTATGGAGTTTAGGGTTTAGGATTTAGGGTCTAGGGCTTAGGGTTTAGGATTTAGCGTTTTAGGGTTTAGGGTTTAGGGTTTATTATTTTGGGGTTGAGGTTTTATGGTTTTAAGGTTTGGGGTTTAGGGTCTCAAAGTTTAGGGTTTAGGGTTTAGGGTTTTAGGGTTTAGGGTTTAGTGATTATGGATTTAGGGTTTAGGGTGTATTGTTTTTGGGTTTAGGGTTTATGCTTTTAAGGTTTGGGCTTGAGGGTTTAGGTTTTAGGGTTTAGGGTTATAAGGTTTAAGGTTTAGGGATTTGTGTTTTAGGGTTTAGGGTGTAGGTTTAGGGTTTAGGGTTTATGGTTTTAAGGTTTAGGGTTTATGGTTTTAAGGTTTAGGGCTTAAGGTTTAGGGTCTAGGGTTTTAGGGCTTATAGTTTAGGGATTATGGTTTTAGGGTTTATGGTTTTAGTGGTTGGGGTTTAGGGTTTGGCATTTTAGGGTTTAGGGTTTACTATTTTAGGGGTTTTGGGTTTAGGGTTTGATGGTTTGGGGTTTAGGGTTTTAGGGTTTTAGGGTTTTGGGATTAGGATTTTAGGCTTTAGGGTTTATGGCTTAGGGTTTAAGGTTTTTAGTTTTAGGGTTTAGGGTTTAGGGTTTATGGTTTAAGGGTTTAGGAGTTTTGGGTTTAGGGTTTGGTGTTTTAGGGTTTATGGTTTTAGGGTTGACGATGTAAGGTTTTAGGGTTAAGGGTTTAGGGTTTATGGTTTTAGGGTTTAGGGTTTAGGGTTTAAGGTTTATGGTTTTAGTGTTTTAGGGTTTAGGTTTATACTTTTTGGGTTTGAGGTTTAGGGTTCAGGATTTAGGGTTGAAGGCTTAGGGTTTAGGGTTTAAAATTTTAGGGTTTAGGGTTTAGTGTTTTAGGGTTTAGGGTTTAGGGTTTATGGTCTTAGGGATAAGGGTTTAAGGTTTTAGGGTTTAGGGTTTGTGCTTTTAAGGTATAGGGTTTAGGGTTTATGGTTAAAGGCTTTAGGGTTTAGCGTCTAGGGTTTAGGGATTTTGGGGTTTAGGGTTTAGTGTTTTAGAGTTTAGGGTTTAGGGTTTATGGTCTTAGGGATAAGGGTTTAAGGTTTTAGGGTTTAGGGTTTGTGCTTTTAAGGTATAGGGTTTAGGGTTTATGGTTAAAGGCTTTAGGGTTTAGCGTTTAGGGTTTAGGGATTTTGGGTTTAAGATTGGTGGTTTAGGCTTTAAGGTTTATGATTTTAGGGTTTAAGATTTAGCGTTTAGGGTTTTAGGATTTAGGGTTGAGGGTTTTAGGGTTTAGGGTTTAAGGTTTAGGATTTTAGGGTTTAGGGTTTACAGTTTGGGGTTTATGATTTTAGGGCTTAGGGTTTAGGGTTTTGGGTTCAGGGGTTTTAGGTTTATGCTTTAGGGTTTTAGGTTAAGGGATTTTAGGTTGATGCTTTAGGTTTTTAGGGTTTAGGGTATAAAGTTTATTTTTTAGGGTTTTAGGGTTTAAGAAATAGGGTTTTAGGGTTTAGGGTTTAAGGTTTTAAGGTTTTAGGGTTTTAGCGTTTAAGGTTTATGGTTTTAGGGTTTAGGGTTTATGGTTTTAGGGTTTCGAATTTAGGGTTTATGTTTTTAGGGTTTAGGGTGTAAGGTTTAAGGCTTAGGGTTTTTGGGTTTACGGTTTGGAGTTTATGGTCTTAGGGTTTAGGGTTTAGGGTTTAGGGTTTAGGGTTTATGGTTTAGGGTTCAGGGTTTGCGGTTTAGTGTTTAGGGTTTAGGGTTTTAGTGTTTAGCGTGTATGATTTTAGGGTTTAGGGTTTAGTTTTTAGGGCTTAGGGTTTAAGGGTTAGGGTTTTAGGTTTATGGTTTGGGGTTTATGGTTTTAGAGTCTAGGGTTTAGTGTTTATAGTTTAGGGTTTTAGCTTTAAGGGGATCAGGTTTAGGGTTTTAGGTTTTAGTGTGTAGGGTTTGAGGGTTTTAGGGTTGAGTGTTTAGGGTTTTGCGTTTAGGATTGTAGGGTTTCGAGTTTAGGGTTTAGAGTTTATGGTTTAGGGTTTTAGGGTTTAGGGTTGAGTGTTTAGGGCTTATGGTTTTGGGTTTAGGGTCTATGGTTTAAGGCTTAAGGGTTTAAGGTTTAGGGTTTAGGGTTTTTGGGTTTAGGGTTGGTGGTTTTAGGGTTTAGGTTTGATGGTTTTAGGGTTTAGGATTTAGTGTTTAGGGTTTGTGGTTTTAGTGTTTACGGTTTAGGATTTAGGATTTAGGGTCTAGGGTTTTAGGTACTAACGTTTAGGATTTAGGATTTTAGGGTTAAGGGATTAGTGCTTCTGGTTTTTAGGGTTTAGGTTTAGCTTTTTAGGGTTTTGGGTTTAAGATTTTAGGGTGTAGGGTTTAGGGTTTATGGTCTAGGGTTTTGGGTTTTAGGGTTTAGGGTTTAGGGTTTTAGGGTTTAGGTATTAGGGTTTGTTGTTTTATGGTAAGGGGTTTCAAATTTTAGGGTGTAGGGTTTAGGGTTTATGGTTTTAAGGTTTAGTGTTTAGGGTTTTAGGTATTAGTGTTTAGGGTTTACAGTTTAGGGTTTTAGTGTTTTTGATTTTTGGGTTTAGGGATTATGGTTTATGGTTTTAGGGTTTATTTTTTTTAGGGTTTAGGGTTTTAGAGTTTAGTGTTTATAGGGATTAGGGTTGAGGGTTTAGGGGATAGGGGATAGGGTTTATGGTTTATGGTTTTAGGGTTTAGGGTTTCAGGGATCAGGGTTTAGAGTTTAGGTATTTAGGGTTTAGGGTTTAGGGTTTTAGGGTTTAAGGTTTAAAGTTTTAGGGTTTAGGTCTTAGAGTTTATGGTTTTAGGGTTTAGGTTTTTAAGGTTTGGGGATTAAATTTTAGAGATTTAAGATTTAGGGTTTAGGGTTTATGGTTTTTGGGTTTAGGGTTTCGGGTTGAGGGTTTTAGGGTTTAGTGTTTAGGGTTTTATGGTTTAGGGTCAAGGGTTTTGGGTTTGGGATTTTCGGGTTTAAGGTTTAAGGTTTTATATTTTAGGGTTTAGGGTTTAGGGTTTAAGGTTTTAGAGTTTATGGTTTTGGGATTTAGGGTTTAGGACTTATGGTTTATGGTTTTAGAGTAGAGGGTTGCAAATTTTAAGGTGTAGGGATTAGGGTTTATGGTTTTAAAGTTTAGTGTTTATTGTTTTGGATTTAGGGTTTAGGGTTTACGATTTTAGGTACTAAGGTTTAGGATGTAGGATTTTAGGGTTTAGCTTTTAGGGTTTAGGGTTAAGCGTTTATGGTTTTAGGGTTTAGGGTTTAGGGTTTAGGGTTTTAGGGTTTTGGGTTTAAGATTTTAGGGTGTAGGGTTTAAGGGTTTTCTTTTAAGGTTTATGGTTTAGGGTTTGGGTTTTAGGGTTCAGGGTTTATAGTATTAGGGTTTAGGGTTTTAGGGTTTAGGTCTTATGGTTTATGGTTTTAGGGTTTAAGGTGTATTGTTTTTGGGTTAACGGTTTATGGTTTTAGGGTTTGGGCTTGAGGGTATAGGGTTTAGGATTTAGGGTTATTGGGTTTAAGGTTTAGGGTTTTGTGTTTTATAGTTTAGGGTGTATTGTTTTCGGGTTTAGGGTTTATGGTTTTAGGGTTTTAGAGTTTATGGTTTCGGGTTTTAGGGTTTAGGACTTATGGTTTATGGTTTTAGAGTAGAGGGTTGCAAATTTTAAGGTGTAGGGATTAGGGTTTATGGTTTTAAAGTTTAGTGTTTATTGTTTTGGATTTAGGGTTTAGGGTTTACGATTTTAGGTACTAAGGTTTAGGATGTAGGATTTTAGGGTTTAGCTTTTAGGGTTTAGGGTTTAGCGTTTATGGTTTTAGGGTTTAGGGTTTAGGGTTTTAGGGTTTTGGGTTTAAGATTTTAGGGTGTAGGGTTTAAGGGTTTTCTTTTAAGGTTTATGGTTTAGGGTTTGGGTTTTAGGGTTGAGGGTTTATAGTATTAGGGTTTAGGGTTTTAGGGTTTAGGTCTTATGGTTTATGGTTTTAGGGTTTAAGGTGTATTGTTTTTGGGTTAACGGTTTATGGTTTTAGGGTTTGGGCTTGAGGGTATAGGGTTTAGGATTTAGGGTTATTGGGTTTAAGGTTTAGGGTTTTGTGTTCTATAGTTTAGGGTGTATTGTTTTAGGGTTTAGGGTTTATGGTTTTAGGGTTTTAGAGTTTATGGTTTCGGGTTTTAGGGTTTAGGACTTGTGGTTTATGGTTTTAGAGTAGAGGGTTGCAAATTTTAAGGTGTAGGGTTTAGGGTTTATGGTTTTAAAGTTTAGTGTTTATTGTTTTGGATTTAGGGTTTAGGGTTTACGATTTTAGGTACTAAGGTTTAGGATGTAGGATTTTAGGGTTTAGCTTTTAGGGTTTAGGGTTTAGCGTTTATGGTTTTAGGGTTTAGGGTTTAGGGTTTTAGGGTTTTGGGTTTAAGATTTTAGGGTGTAGGGTTTAAGGGTTTTCTTTTAAGGTTTATGGTTTAGGGTTTGGGTTTTAGGGTTGAGGGTTTATAGTATTGGGGTTTAGGGTTTTAGGGTTTAGGTCTTATGGTTTATGGTTTTAGGGTTTAAGGTGTATTGTTTTTGGGTTAACGGTTTATGGTTTTAGGGTTTGGGCTTGAGGGTATAGGGTTTAGGATTTAGGGTTATTGGGTTTAAGGTTTAGGGTTTTGTGTTCTATAGTTTAGGGTGTATTGTTTTAGGGTTTAGGGTTTATGGTTTTAGGGTTTTAGAGTTTATGGTTTTGGGTTTTAGGGTTTAGGACTTATGGTTTATGGTTTTAGAGTAGAGGGTTGCAAATTTTAAGGTGTAGGGATTAGGGTTTATGGTTTTAAAGTTTAGTGTTTATTGTTTTGGATTTAGGGTTTAGGGTTTACGATTTTAGGTACTAAGGTTTAGGATGTAGGATTTTAGGGTTTAGCTTTTAGGGTTTAGGGTTTAGCGTTTATGGTTTTAGGGTTTAGGGTTTAGGGTTTTTGGGTTTTGGGTTTAAGATTTTAGGGTGTAGGGTTTAAGGGTTTTCTTTTAAGGTTTATGGTTTAGGGTTTGGGTTTTAGGGTTGAGGGTTTATAGTATTAGGGTTTAGGGTTTTAGGGTTTAGGTCTTATGGTTTATGGTTTTAGGGTTTAAGGTGTATTGTTTTTGGGTTAACGGTTTATGGTTTTAGGGTTTGGGCTTGAGGGTATAGGGTTTAGGATTTAGGGTTATTGGGTTTAAGGTTTAGGGTTTTGTGTTCTATAGTTTAGGGTGTATTGTTTTAGGGTTTAGGGTTTATGGTTTTAGGGTTTTAGAGTTTATGGTTTTGGGTTTTAGGGTTTAGGACTTGTGGTTTATGGTTTTAGAGTAGAGGGTTGCAAATTTTAAGGTGTAGGGTTTAGGGTTTATGGTTTTAAAGTTTAGTGTTTATTGTTTTGGATTTAGGGTTTAGGGTTTACGATTTTAGGTACTAAGGTTTAGGATGTAGGATTTTAGGGTTTAGCTTTTAGGGTTTAGGGTTTAGCGTTTATGGTTTTAGGGTTTAGGGTTTAGGGTTTTAGGGTTTTGGGTTTAAGATTTTAGGGTGTAGGGTTTAAGGGTTTTCTTTTAAGGTTTATGGTTTAGGGTTTGGGTTTTAGGGTTGAGGGTTTATAGTATTGGGGTTTACGGTTTTAGGGTTTAGGTCCTATGGTTTATGGTTTTAGGGTTTAAGGTGTATTGTTTTTGGGTTAACGGTTTATGGTTTTAAGGTTTGGGCTTGAGGGTATAGGGTTTAGAATTTAGGGTTATTGGGTTTAAGGTTTAGGGTTTTGTGTTCTATAGTTTAGGGTGTATTGTTTTAGGGTTTAGGGTTTATGGTTTTAGGGTTTTAGAGTTTATGGTTTTGGGTTTTAGGGTTTAGGACTTATGGTTTATGGTTTTAGAGTAGAGGGTTGCAAATTTTAAGGTGTAGGGATTAGGGTTTATGGTTTTAAAGTTTAGTGTTTATTGTTTTGGATTTAGGGTTTAGGGTTTACGATTTTAGGTACTAAGGTTTAGGATGTAGGATTTTAGGGTTTAGCTTTTAGGGTTTAGGGTTTAGCGTTTATGGTTTTAGGGTTTAGGGTTTAGGGTTTTAGGGTTTTGGATTTAAGATTTTAGGGTGTAGGGTTTAAGGGTTTTCTTTTAAGGTTTATGGTTTAGGGTTTGGGTTTTAGGGTTCAGGGTTTATAGTATTAGGGTTTAGGGTTTTAGGGTTTAGGTCTTATGGTTTATGGTTTTAGGGTTTAAGGTGTATTGTTTTTGGGTTAACGGTTTATGGTTTTAGGGTTTGGGCTTGAGGGTATAGGGTTTAGGATTTAGGGTTATTGGGTTTAAGGTTTAGGGTTTTGTGTTCTATAGTTTAGGGTGTATTGTTTTAGGGTTTAGGGTTTATGGTTTTAGGGTTTTAGAGTTTATGGTTTTGGGTTTTAGGGTTTAGGACTTATGGTTTATGGTTTTAGAGTAGAGGGTTGCAAATTTTAAGGTGTAGGGATTAGGGTTTATGGTTTTAAAGTTTAGTGTTTATTGTTTTGGATTTAGGGTTTAGGGTTTACGATTTTAGGTACTAAGGTTTAGGATGTAGGATTTTAGGGTTTAGCTTTTAGGGTTTAGGGTTTAGCGTTTATGGTTTTAGGGTTTAGGGTTTAGGGTTTTAGGGTTTTGGATTTAAGATTTTAGGGTGTAGGGTTTAAGGGTTTTCTTTTAAGGTTTATGGTTTAGGGTTTGGGTTTTAGGGTTCAGGGTTTATAGTATTAGGGTTTAGGGTTTTAGGGTTTAGGTCTTATGGTTTATGGTTTTAGGGTTTAAGGTGTATTGTTTTTGGGTTAACGGTTTATGGTTTTAGGGTTTGGGCTTGAGGGTATAGGGTTTAGGATTTAGGGTTATTGGGTTTAAGGTTTAGGGTTTTGTGTTCTATAGTTTAGGGTGTATTGTTTTAGGGTTTAGGGTTTATGGTTTTAGGGTTTTAGAGTTTATGGTTTTGGGTTTTAGGGTTTAGGACTTATGGTTTATGGTTTTAGAGTAGAGGGTTGCAAATTTTAAGGTGTAGGGATTAGGGTTTATGGTTTTAAAGTTTAGTGTTTATTGTTTTGGATTTAGGGTTTAGGGTTTACGATTTTAGGTACTAAGGTTTAGGATGTAGGATTTTAGGGTTTAGCTTTTAGGGTTTAGGGTTTAGCGTTTATGGTTTTAGGGTTTAGGGTTTAGGGTTTTAGGGTTTTGGGTTTAAGATTTTAGGGTGTAGGGTTTAAGGGTTTTCTTTTAAGGTTTATGGTTTAGGGTTTGGGTTTTAGGGTTCAGGGTTTATAGTATTCGGGTTTAGGGTTTTAGGGTTTAGGTCTTATGGTTTATGGTTTTAGGGTTTAAGGTGTATTGTTTTTGGGTTAACGGTTTATGGTTTTAGGGTTTGGGCTTGAGGGTATAGGGTTTAGGATTTAGGGTTATTGGGTTTAAGGTTTAGGGTTTTGTGTTCTATAGTTTAGGGTGTATTGTTTTAGGGTTTAGGGTTTATGGTTTTAGGGTTTTAGAGTTTATGGTTTTGGGTTTTAGGGTTTAGGACTTATGGTTTATGGTTTTAGAGTAGAGGGTTGCAAATTTTAAGGTGTAGGGATTAGGGTTTATGGTTTTAAAGTTTAGTGTTTATTGTTTTGGATTTAGGGTTTAGGGTTTACGATTTTAGGTACTAAGGTTTAGGATGTAGGATTTTAGGGTTTAGCTTTTAGGGTTTAGGGTTTAGCGTTTATGGTTTTAGGGTTTAGGGTTTAGGGTTTTAGGGTTTTGGGTTTAAGATTTTAGGGTGTAGGGTTTAAGGGTTTTCTTTTAAGGTTTATGGTTTAGGGTTTGGGTTTTAGGGTTGAGGGTTTATAGTATTGGGGTTTAGGGTTTTAGGGTTTAGGTCTTATGGTTTATGGTTTTAGGGTTTAAGGTGTATTGTTTTTGGGTGAACGGTTTATGGTTTTAGGGTTTGGGCTTGAGGGTATAGGGTTTAGGATTTAGGGTTATTGGGTTTAAGGTTTAGGGTTTTGTGTTCTATAGTTTAGGGTGTATTGTTTTAGGGTTTAGGGTTTATGGTTTTAGGGTTTTAGAGTTTATGGTTTTGGGTTTTAGGGTTTAGGACTTATGGTTTATGGTTTTAGAGTAGAGGGTTGCAAATTTTAAGGTGTAGGGATTAGGGTTTATGGTTTTAAAGTTTAGTGTTTATTGTTTTGGATTTAGGGTTTAGGGTTTACGATTTTAGGTACTAAGGTTTAGGATGTAGGATTTTAGGGTTTAGCTTTTAGGGGTTAGGGTTTAGCGTTTATGGTTTTAGGGTTTAGGGTTTAGGGTTTTAGGGTTTTGGGTTTAAGATTTTAGGGTGTAGGGTTTAAGGGTTTTTTTTAAGGTTTATGGTTTAGGGTTTGGGTTTTAGGGTTGAGGGTTTATAGTATTGGGGTTTAGGGTTTTAGGGTTTAGGTCTTATGGTTTATGGTTTTAGGGTTTAAGGTGTATTGTTTTTGGGTTAACGGTTTATGGTTTTAGGGTTTGGGCTTGAGGGTATAGGGTTTAGGATTTAGGGTTATTGGGTTTAAGGTTTAGGGTTTTGTGTTCTATAGTTTAGGGTGTATTGTTTTAGGGTTTAGGGTTTATGGTTTTAGGGTTTTAGAGTTTATGGTTTTGGGTTTTAGGGTTTAGGACTTATGGTTTATGGTTTTAGAGTAGAGGGTTGCAAATTTTAAGGTGTAGGGATTAGGGTTTATGGTTTTAAAGTTTAGTGTTTATTGTTTTGGATTTAGGGTTTAGGGTTTACGATTTTAGGTACTAAGGTTTAGGATGTAGGATTTTAGGGTTTAGCTTTTAGGGTTTAGGGTTTAGCGTTTATGGTTTTAGGGTTTAGGGTTTAGGGTTTTAGGGTTTTGGATTTAAGATTTTAGGGTGTAGGGTTTAAGGGTTTTCTTTTAAGGTTTATGGTTTAGGGTTTGGGTTTTAGGGTTCAGGGTTTATAGTATTAGGGTTTAGGGTTTTAGGGTTTAGGTCTTATGGTTTATGGTTTTAGGGTTTAAGGTGTATTGTTTTTGGGTTAACGGTTTATGGTTTTAGGGTTTGGGCTTGAGGGTATAGGGTTTAGGATTTAGGGTTATTGGGTTTAAGGTTTAGGGTTTTGTGTTCTATAGTTTAGGGTGTATTGTTTTAGGGTTTAGGGTTTATGGTTTTAGGGTTTTAGAGTTTATGGTTTTGGGTTTTAGGGTTTAGGACTTATGGTTTATGGTTTTAGAGTAGAGGGTTGCAAATTTTAAGGTGTAGGGATTAGGGTTTATGGTTTTAAAGTTTAGTGTTTATTGTTTTGGATTTAGGGTTTAGGGTTTACGATTTTAGGTACTAAGGTTTAGGATGTAGGATTTTAGGGTTTAGCTTTTAGGGTTTAGGGTTTAGCGTTTATGGTTTTAGGGTTTAGGGTTTAGGGTTTTAGGGTTTTGGGTTTAAGATTTTAGGGTGTAGGGTTTAAGGGTTTTCTTTTAAGGTTTATGGTTTAGGGTTTGGGTTTTAGGGTTCAGGGTTTATAGTATTAGGGTTTAGGGTTTTAGGGTTTAGGTCTTATGGTTTATGGTTTTAGGGTTTAAGGTGTATTGTTTTTGGGTTAACGGTTTATGGTTTTAGGGTTTGGGCTTCAGGGTATAGGGTTTAGGATTTAGGGTTATTGGGTTTAAGGTTTAGGGTTTTGTGTTCTATAGTTTAGGGTGTATTGTTTTAGGGTTTAGGGTTTATGGTTTTAGGGTTTTAGAGTTTATGGTTTTGGGTTTTAGGGTTTAGGACTTATGGTTTATGGTTTTAGAGTAGAGGGTTGCAAATTTTAAGGTGTAGGGATTAGGGTTTATGGTTTTAAAGTTTAGTGTTTATTGTTTTGGATTTAGGGTTTAGGGTTTACGATTTTAGGTACTAAGGTTTAGGATGTAGGATTTTAGGGTTTAGCTTTCAGGGTTTCGGGTTTAGCGTTTATGGTTTTAGGGTTTAGGGTTTAGGGTTTTAGGGTTTTGGGTTTAAGATTTTAGGGTGTAGGGTTTAAGGGTTTTCTTTTAAGGTTTATGGTTTAGGGTTTGGGTTTTAGGGTTCAGGGTTTATAGTATTAGGGTTTAGGGTTTTAGGGTTTAGGTCTTATGGTTTATGGTTTTAGGGTTTAAGGTGTATTGTTTTTGGGTGAACGGTTTATGGTTTTAGGGTTTGGGCTTGGGGATATAGGGTTTAGGATTTAGGGTTATTGGGTTTAAGGTTTAGGGTTTTGTGTTTTATAGTTTAGGGTGTATTGTTTTAGGGTTTAGGGTTTATGGTTTTAGGGTTTTAGAGTTTATGGTTTTGGGTTTTAGGGTTTAGGACTTATGGTTTATGGTTTTAGAGTAGAGGGTTGCAAATTTTAAGGTGTAGGGATTAGGGTTTATGGTTTTAAAGTTTAGTGTTTATTGTTTTGGATTTAGGGTTTAGGGTTTACGATTTTAGGTACTAAGGTTTAGGATGTAGGATTTTAGGGTTTAGCTTTTAGGGTTTAGGGTTTAGCGTTTATGGTTTTAGGGTTTAGGGTTTAGGGTTTTAGGGTTTTGGGTTTAAGATTTTAGGGTGTAGGGTTTAAGGGTTTTCTTTTAAGGTTTATGGTTTAGGGTTTGGGTTTTAGGGTTCAGGGTTTATAGTATTAGGGTTTAGGGTTTTAGGGTTTAGGTCTTATGGTTTATGGTTTTAGGGTTTAAGGTGTATTGTTTTTGGGTTAACGGTTTATGGTTTTAGGGTTTGGGCTTGAGGGTATAGGGTTTAGGATTTAGGGTTATTGGGTTTAAGGTTTAGGGTTTTGTGTTTTATAGTTTAGGGTGTATTGTTTTCGGGTTTAGGGTTTATGGTTTTAGGGTTTTAGAGTTTATGGTTTCGGGTTTTAGGGTTTAGGACTTATGGTTTATGGTTTTAGAGTAGAGGGTTGCAAATTTTAAGGTGTAGGGATTAGGGTTTATGGTTTTAAAGTTTAGTGTTTATTGTTTTGGATTTAGGGTTAGGGTTTAGGGTTTACGATTTTAGGTACTAAGGTTTAGGATGTAGGATTTTAGGGTTTAGCTTTTAGGGTTTAGGGTTTAGCGTTTATGGTTTTAGGGTTTAGGGTTTAGGGTTTTAGGGTTTTGGGTTTAAGATTTTAGGGTGTAGGGTTTAAGGGTTTTCTTTTAAGGTTTATGGTTTAGGGTTTGGGTTTTAGGGTTCAGGGTTTATAGTATTAGGGTTTAGGGTTTTAGGGTTTAGGTCTTATGGTTTATGGTTTCAGGGTTTAAGGTGTATTGTTTTTGGGTTAACGGTTTATGGTTTTAGGGTTTGGGCTTGAGGGTATAGGGTTTAGGATTTAGGGTTATTGGGTTCAAGGTGTAGGGTTTTGTGTTCTATAGTTTAGGGTGTATTGTTTTAGGGTTTAGGGTTTATGGTTTTAGGGTTTTAGAGTTTATGGTTTTGGGTTTTAGGGTTTAGGACTTATGGTTTATGGTTTTAGAGTAGAGGGTTGCAAATTTTAAGGTGTAGGGATTAGGGTTTATGGTTTTAAAGTTTAGTGTTTATTGTTTTGGATTTAGGGTTTAGGGTTTACGATTTTAGGTACTAAGGTTTAGGATGTAGGATTTTAGGGTTTAGCTTTTAGGGTTTAGGGTTTAGCGTTTATGGTTTTAGGGTTTAGGGTTTAGGGTTTTAGGGTTTTGGGTTTAAGATTTTAGGGTGTAGGGTTTAAGGGTTTTCTTTTAAGGTTTATGGTTTAGGGTTTGGGTTTTAGGGTTCAGGGTTTATAGTATTAGGGTTTAGGGTTTTAGGGTTTAGGTCTTATGGTTTATGGTTTTAGGGTTTAAGGTGTATTGTTTTTGGGTTAACGGTTTATGGTTTTAGGGTTTGGGCTTGAGGGTATAGGGTTTAGGATTTAGGGTTATTGGGTTTAAGGTTTAGGGTTTTGTGTTTATAGTTTAGGGTGTATTGTTTTAGGGTTTAGGGTTTATGGTTTTAGGGTTTTAGAGTTTATGGTTTTGGGTTTTAGGGTTTAGGACTTATGGTTTATGGTTTTAGAGTAGAGGGTTGCAAATTTTAAGGTGTAGGGATTAGGGTTTATGGTTTTAAAGTTTAGTGTTTATTGTTTTGGATTTAGGGTTTAGGGTTTACGATTTTAGGTACTAAGGTTTAGGATGTAGGATTTTAGGGTTTAGCTTTTAGGGTTTAGGGTTTAGCGTTTATGGTTTTAGGGTTTAGGGTTTAGGGTTTTAGGGTTTTGGGTTTAAGATTTTAGGGTGTAGGGTTTAAGGGTTTTCTTTTAAGGTTTATGGTTTAGGGTTTGGGTTTTAGGGTTCAGGGTTTATAGTATTAGGGTTTAGGGTTTTAGGGTTTAGGTCTTATGGTTTATGGTTTTAGGGTTTAAGGTGTATTGTTTTTGGGTTAACGGTTTATGGTTTTAGGGTTTGGGCTTGAGGGTATAGGGTTTAGGATTTAGGGTTATTGGGTTTAAGGTTTAGGGTTTTGTGTTTTATAGTTTAGGGTGTATTGTTTTCGGGTTTAGGGTTTATGGTTTTAGGGTTTTAGAGTTTATGGTTTCGGGTTTTAGGGTTTAGGACTTATGGTTTATGGTTTTAGAGTAGAGGGTTGCAAATTTTAAGGTGTAGGGATTAGGGTTTATGGTTTTAAAGTTTAGTGTTTATTGTTTTGGATTTAGGGTTTAGGGTTTACGATTTTAGGTACTAAGGTTTAGGATGTAGGATTTTAGGGTTTAGCTTTTAGGGTTTAGGGTTTAGCGTTTATGGTTTTAGGGTTTAGGGTTTAGGGTTTTAGGGTTTTAGGGTTTTGGGTTTAAGATTTTAGGGTGTAGGGTTTAAGGGTTTTCTTTTAAGGTTTATGGTTTAGGGTTTGGGTTTTAGGGTTCAGGGTTTATAGTATTAGGGTTTAGGGTTTTAGGGTTTAGGTCTTATGGTTTATGGTTTAGGGGTTTAAGGTGTATTGTTTTTGGGTTAACGGTTTATGGTTTTAGGGTTTGGGCTTGAGGGTATAGGGTTTAGGATTTAGGGTTATTGGGTTCAAGGTTTAGGGTTTTGTGTTCTATAGTTTAGGGTGTATTGTTTTAGGGTTTAGGGTTTATGGTTTTAGGGTTTTAGAGTTTATGGTTTTGGGTTTTAGGGTTTAGGACTTATGGTTTATGGTTTTAGAGTAGAGGGTTGCAAATTTTAAGGTGTAGGGATTAGGGTTTATGGTTTTAAAGTTTAGTGTTTATTGTTTTGGATTTAGGGTTTAGGGTTTACGATTTTAGGTACTAAGGTTTAGGATGTAGGATTTTAGGGTTTAGCTTTTAGGGTTTAGGGTTTAGCGTTTATGGTTTTAGGGTTTAGGGTTTAGGGTTTTAGGGTTTTGGGTTTAAGATTTTAGGGTGTAGGGTTTAAGGGTTTTCTTTTAAGGTTTATGGTTTAGGGTTTGGGTTTTAGGGTTCAGGGTTTATAGTATTAGGGTTTAGGGTTTTAGGGTTTAGGTCTTATGGTTTATGGTTTTAGGGTTTAAGGTGTATTGTTTTTGGGTTAACGGTTTATGGTTTTAGGGTTTGGGCTTGAGGGTATAGGGTTTAGGATTTAGGGTTATTGGGTTTAAGGTTTAGGGTTTTGTGTTTTATAGTTTAGGGTGTATTGTTTTCGGGTTTAGGGTTTATGGTTTTAGGGTTTTAGAGTTTATGGTTTCGGGTTTTAGGGTTTAGGACTTATGGTTTATGGTTTTAGAGTAGAGGGTTGCAAATTTTAAGGTGTAGGGATTAGGGTTTATGGTTTTAAAGTTTAGTGTTTATTGTTTTGGATTTAGGGTTTAGGGTTTACGATTTTAGGTACTAAGGTTTAGGATGTAGGATTTTAGGGTTTAGCTTTTAGGGTTTAGGGTTTAGCGTTTATGGTTTTAGGGTTTAGGGTTTAGGGTTTTAGGGTTTTGGGTTTAAGATTTTAGGGTGTAGGGTTTAAGGGTTTTCTTTTAAGGTTTATGGTTTAGGGTTTGGGTTTTAGGGTTCAGGGTTTATAGTATTAGGGTTTAGGGTTTTAGGGTTTAGGTCTTATGGTTTATGGTTTTAGGGTTTAAGGTGTATTGTTTTTGGGTTAACGGTTTATGGTTTTAGGGTTTGGGCTTGAGGGTATAGGGTTTAGGATTTAGGGTTATTGGGTTTAAGGTTTAGGGTTTTGTGTTCTATAGTTTAGGGTGTATTGTTTTAGGGTTTAGGGTTTATGGTTTTAGGGTTTTAGAGTTTATGGTTTTGGGTTTTAGGGTTTAGGACTTATGGTTTATGGTTTTAGAGTAGAGGGTTGCAAATTTTAAGGTGTAGGGATTAGGGTTTATGGTTTTAAAGTTTAGTGTTTATTGTTTTGGATTTAGGGTTTAGGGTTTACGATTTTAGGTACTAAGGTTTAGGATGTAGGATTTTAGGGTTTAGCTTTTAGGGTTTAGGGTTTAGCGTTTATGGTTTTAGGGTTTAGGGTTTAGGGTTTTAGGGTTTTGGGTTTAAGATTTTAGGGTGTAGGGTTTAAGGGTTTTCTTTTAAGGTTTATGGTTTAGGGTTTGGGTTTTAGGGTTCAGGGTTTATAGTATTAGGGTTTAGGGTTTTAGGGTTTAGGTCTTATGGTTTATGGTTTTAGGGTTTAAGGTGTATTGTTTTTGGGTTAACGGTTTATGGTTTTAGGGTTTGGGCTTGAGGGTATAGGGTTTAGGATTTAGGGTTATTGGGTTTAAGGTTTAGGGTTTTGTGTTTTATAGTTTAGGGTGTATTGTTTTAGGGTTTAGGGTTTATGGTTTTAGGGTTTTAGAGTTTATGGTTTTGGGTTTTAGGGTTTAGGACTTATGGTTTATGGTTTTAGAGTAGAGGGTTGCAAATTTTAAGGTGTAGGGATTAGGGTTTATGGTTTTAAAGTTTAGTGTTTATTGTTTTGGATTTAGGGTTTAGGGTTTACGATTTTAGGTACTAAGGTTTAGGATGTAGGATTTTAGGGTTTAGCTTTTAGGGTTTAGGGTTTAGCGTTTATGGTTTTAGGGTTTAGGGTTTAGGGTTTTAGGGTTTTGGGTTTAAGATTTTAGGGTGTAGGGTTTAAGGGTTTTCTTTTAAGGTTTATGGTTTAGGGTTTGGGTTTTAGGGTTCAGGGTTTATAGTATTAGGGTTTAGGGTTTTAGGGTTTAGGTCTTATGGTTTATGGTTTTAGGGTTTAAGGTGTATTGTTTTTGGGTTAACGGTTTATGGTTTTAGGGTTTGGGCTTGAGGGTATAGGGTTTAGGATTTAGGGTTATTGGGTTTAAGGTTTAGGGTTTTGTGTTCTATAGTTTAGGGTGTATTGTTTTAGGGTTTAGGGTTTATGGTTTTAGGGTTTTAGAGTTTATGGTTTTGGGTTTTAGGGTTTAGGACTTATGGTTTATGGTTTTAGAGTAGAGGGTTGCAAATTTTAAGGTGTAGGGATTAGGGTTTATGGTTTTAAAGTTTAGTGTTTATTGTTTTGGATTTAGGGTTTAGGGTTTACGATTTTAGGTACTAAGGTTTAGGATGTAGGATTTTAGGGTTTAGCTTTTAGGGTTTAGGGTTTAGCGTTTATGGTTTTAGGGTTTAGGGTTTAGGGTTTTAGGGTTTTGGGTTTAAGATTTTAGGGTGTAGGGTTTAAGGGTTTTCTTTTAAGGTTTATGGTTTAGGGTTTGGGTTTTAGGGTTCAGGGTTTATAGTATTAGGGTTTAGGGTTTTAGGGTTTAGGTCTTATGGTTTATGGTTTTAGGGTTTAAGGTGTATTGTTTTTGGGTTAACGGTTTATGGTTTTAGGGTTTGGGCTTGAGGGTATAGGGTTTAGGATTTAGGGTTATTGGGTTTAAGGTTTAGGGTTTTGTGTTCTATAGTTTAGGGTGTATTGTTTTAGGGTTTAGGGTTTATGGTTTTAGGGTTTTAGAGTTTATGGTTTTGGGTTTTAGGGTTTAGGACTTATGGTTTATGGTTTTAGAGTAGAGGGTTGCAAATTTTAAGGTGTAGGGATTAGGGTTTATGGTTTTAAAGTTTAGTGTTTATTGTTTTGGATTTAGGGTTTAGGGTTTACGATTTTAGGTACTAAGGTTTAGGATGTAGGATTTTAGGGTTTAGCTTTTAGGGTTTAGGGTTTAGCGTTTATGGTTTTAGGGTTTAGGGTTTAGGGTTTTAGGGTTTTGGGTTTAAGATTTTAGGGTGTAGGGTTTAAGGGTTTTCTTTTAAGGTTTATGGTTTAGGGTTTGGGTTTTAGGGTTCAGGGTTTATAGTATTAGGGTTTAGGGTTTTAGGGTTTAGGTCTTATGGTTTATGGTTTTAGGGTTTAAGGTGTATTGTTTTTGGGTTAACGGTTTATGGTTTTAGGGTTTGGGCTTGAGGGTATAGGGTTTAGGATTTAGGGTTATTGGGTTTAAGGTTTAGGGTTTTGTGTTCTATAGTTTAGGGTGTATTGTTTTAGGGTTTAGGGTTTATGGTTTTAGGGTTTTAGAGTTTATGGTTTTGGGTTTTAGGGTTTAGGACTTATGGTTTATGGTTTTAGAGTAGAGGGTTGCAAATTTTAAGGTGTAGGGATTAGGGTTTATGGTTTTAAAGTTTAGTGTTTATTGTTTTGGATTTAGGGTTTAGGGTTTACGATTTTAGGTACTAAGGTTTAGGATGTAGGATTTTAGGGTTTAGCTTTTAGGGTTTAGGGTTTAGCGTTTATGGTTTTAGGGTTTAGGGTTTAGGGTTTTAGGGTTTTGGGTTTAAGATTTTAGGGTGTAGGGTTTAAGGGTTTTCTTTTAAGGTTTATGGTTTAGGGTTTGGGTTTTAGGGTTCAGGGTTTATAGTATTAGGGTTTAGGGTTTTAGGGTTTAGGTCTTATGGTTTATGGTTTTAGGGTTTAAGGTGTATTGTTTTTGGGTTAACGGTTTATGGTTTTAGGGTTTGGGCTTGAGGGTATAGGGTTTAGGATTTAGGGTTATTGGGTTTAAGGTTTAGGGTTTTGTGTTCTATAGTTTAGGGTGTATTGTTTTAGGGTTTAGGGTTTATGGTTTTAGGGTTTTAGAGTTTATGGTTTTGGGTTTTAGGGTTTAGGACTTATGGTTTATGGTTTTAGAGTAGAGGGTTGCAAATTTTAAGGTGTAGGGATTAGGGTTTATGGTTTTAAAGTTTAGTGTTTATTGTTTTGGATTTAGGGTTTAGGGTTTACGATTTTAGGTACTAAGGTTTAGGATGTAGGATTTTAGGGTTTAGCTTTTAGGGTTTAGGGTTTAGCGTTTATGGTTTTAGGGTTTAGGGTTTAGGGTTTTAGGGTTTTGGGTTTAAGATTTTAGGGTGTAGGGTTTAAGGGTTTTCTTTTAAGGTTTATGGTTTAGGGTTTGGGTTTTAGGGTTCAGGGTTTATAGTATTAGGGTTTAGGGTTTTAGGGTTTAGGTCTTATGGTTTATGGTTTTAGGGTTTAAGGTGTATTGTTTTTGGGTTAACGGTTTATGGTTTTAGGGTTTGGGCTTGAGGGTATAGGGTTTAGGATTTAGGGTTATTGGGTTTAAGGTTTAGGGTTTTGTGTTCTATAGTTTAGGGTGTATTGTTTTAGGGTTTAGGGTTTATGGTTTTAGGGTTTTAGAGTTTATGGTTTTGGGTTTTAGGGTTTAGGACTTATGGTTTATGGTTTTAGAGTAGAGGGTTGCAAATTTTAAGGTGTAGGGATTAGGGTTTATGGTTTTAAAGTTTAGTGTTTATTGTTTTGGATTTAGGGTTTAGGGTTTACGATTTTAGGTACTAAGGTTTAGGATGTAGGATTTTAGGGTTTAGCTTTTAGGGTTTAGGGTTTAGCGTTTATGGTTTTAGGGTTTAGGGTTTAGGGTTTTAGGGTTTTGGGTTTAAGATTTTAGGGTGTAGGGTTTAAGGGTTTTCTTTTAAGGTTTATGGTTTAGGGTTTGGGTTTTAGGGTTCAGGGTTTATAGTATTAGGGTTTAGGGTTTTAGGGTTTAGGTCTTATGGTTTATGGTTTTAGGGTTTAAGGTGTATTGTTTTTGGGTTAACGGTTTATGGTTTTAGGGTTTGGGCTTGAGGGTATAGGGTTTAGGATTTAGGGTTATTGGGTTTAAGGTTTAGGGTTTTGTGTTCTATAGTTTAGGGTGTATTGTTTTAGGGTTTAGGGTTTATGGTTTTAGGGTTTTAGAGTTTATGGTTTTGGGTTTTAGGGTTTAGGACTTATGGTTTATGGTTTTAGAGTAGAGGGTTGCAAATTTTAAGGTGTAGGGATTAGGGTTTATGGTTTTAAAGTTTAGTGTTTATTGTTTTGGATTTAGGGTTTAGGGTTTACGATTTTAGGTACTAAGGTTTAGGATGTAGGATTTTAGGGTTTAGCTTTTAGGGTTTAGGGTTTAGCGTTTATGGTTTTAGGGTTTAGGGTTTAGGGTTTTAGGGTTTTGGGTTTAAGATTTTAGGGTGTAGGGTTTAAGGGTTTTCTTTTAAGGTTTATGGTTTAGGGTTTGGGTTTTAGGGTTCAGGGTTTATAGTATTAGGGTTTAGGGTTTTAGGGTTTAGGTCTTATGGTTTATGGTTTTAGGGTTTAAGGTGTATTGTTTTTGGGTTAACGGTTTATGGTTTTAGGGTTTGGGCTTGAGGGTATAGGGTTTAGGATTTAGGGTTATTGGGTTTAAGGTTTAGGGTTTTGTGTTCTATAGTTTAGGGTGTATTGTTTTAGGGTTTAGGGTTTATGGTTTTAGGGTTTTAGAGTTTATGGTTTTGGGTTTTAGGGTTTAGGACTTATGGTTTATGGTTTTAGAGTAGAGGGTTGCAAATTTTAAGGTGTAGGGATTAGGGTTTATGGTTTTAAAGTTTAGTGTTTATTGTTTTGGATTTAGGGTTTAGGGTTTACGATTTTAGGTACTAAGGTTTAGGATGTAGGATTTTAGGGTTTAGCTTTTAGGGTTTAGGGTTTAGCGTTTATGGTTTTAGGGTTTAGGGTTTAGGGTTTTAGGGTTTTGGGTTTAAGATTTTAGGGTGTAGGGTTTAAGGGTTTTCTTTTAAGGTTTATGGTTTAGGGTTTGGGTTTTAGGGTTCAGGGTTTATAGTATTAGGGTTTAGGGTTTTAGGGTTTAGGTCTTATGGTTTATGGTTTTAGGGTTTAAGGTGTATTGTTTTTGGGTTAACGGTTTATGGTTTTAGGGTTTGGGCTTGAGGGTATAGGGTTTAGGATTTAGGGTTATTGGGTTTAAGGTTTAGGGTTTTGTGTTCTATAGTTTAGGGTGTATTGTTTTAGGGTTTAGGGTTTATGGTTTTAGGGTTTTAGAGTTTATGGTTTTGGGTTTTAGGGTTTAGGACTTATGGTTTATGGTTTTAGAGTAGAGGGTTGCAAATTTTAAGGTGTAGGGATTAGGGTTTATGGTTTTAAAGTTTAGTGTTTATTGTTTTGGATTTAGGGTTTAGGGTTTACGATTTTAGGTACTAAGGTTTAGGATGTAGGATTTTAGGGTTTAGCTTTTAGGGTTTAGGGTTTAGCGTTTATGGTTTTAGGGTTTAGGGTTTAGGGTTTTAGGGTTTTGGGTTTAAGATTTTAGGGTGTAGGGTTTAAGGGTTTTCTTTTAAGGTTTATGGTTTAGGGTTTGGGTTTTAGGGTTCAGGGTTTATAGTATTAGGGTTTAGGGTTTTAGGGTTTAGGTCTTATGGTTTATGGTTTTAGGGTTTAAGGTGTATTGTTTTTGGGTTAACGGTTTATGGTTTTAGGGTTTGGGCTTGAGGGTATAGGGTTTAGGATTTAGGGTTATTGGGTTTAAGGTTTAGGGTTTTGTGTTCTATAGTTTAGGGTGTATTGTTTTAGGGTTTAGGGTTTATGGTTTTAGGGTTTTAGAGTTTATGGTTTTGGGTTTTAGGGTTTAGGACTTATGGTTTATGGTTTTAGAGTAGAGGGTTGCAAATTTTAAGGTGTAGGGATTAGGGTTTATGGTTTTAAAGTTTAGTGTTTATTGTTTTGGATTTAGGGTTTAGGGTTTACGATTTTAGGTACTAAGGTTTAGGATGTAGGATTTTAGGGTTTAGCTTTTAGGGTTTAGGGTTTAGCGTTTATGGTTTTAGGGTTTAGGGTTTAGGGTTTTAGGGTTTTGGGTTTAAGATTTTAGGGTGTAGGGTTTAAGGGTTTTCTTTTAAGGTTTATGGTTTAGGGTTTGGGTTTTAGGGTTCAGGGTTTATAGTATTAGGGTTTAGGGTTTTAGGGTTTAGGTCTTATGGTTTATGGTTTTAGGGTTTAAGGTGTATTGTTTTTGGGTTAACGGTTTATGGTTTTAGGGTTTGGGCTTGAGGGTATAGGGTTTAGGATTTAGGGTTATTGGGTTTAAGGTTTAGGGTTTTGTGTTTTATAGTTTAGGGTGTATTGTTTTAGGGTTTAGGGTTTATGGTTTTAGGGTTTTAGAGTTTATGGTTTTGGGTTTTAGGGTTTAGGACTTATGGTTTATGGTTTTAGAGTAGAGGGTTGCAAATTTTAAGGTGTAGGGATTAGGGTTTATGGTTTTAAAGTTTAGTGTTTATTGTTTTGGATTTAGGGTTTAGGGTTTACGATTTTAGGTACTAAGGTTTAGGATGTAGGATTTTAGGGTTTAGCTTTTAGGGTTTAGGGTTTAGCGTTTATGGTTTTAGGGTTTAGGGTTTAGGGTTTTAGGGTTTTGGGTTTAAGATTTTAGGGTGTAGGGTTTAAGGGTTTTCTTTTAAGGTTTATGGTTTAGGGTTTGGGTTTTAGGGTTCAGGGTTTATAGTATTAGGGTTTAGGGTTTTAGGGTTTAGGTCTTATGGTTTATGGTTTTAGGGTTTAAGGTGTATTGTTTTTGGGTTAACGGTTTATGGTTTTAGGGTTTGGGCTTGAGGGTATAGGGTTTAGGATTTAGGGTTATTGGGTTTAAGGTTTAGGGTTTTGTGTTCTATAGTTTAGGGTGTATTGTTTTAGGGTTTAGGGTTTATGGTTTTAGGGTTTTAGAGTTTATGGTTTTGGGTTTTAGGGTTTAGGACTTATGGTTTATGGTTTTAGAGTAGAGGGTTGCAAATTTTAAGGTGTAGGGATTAGGGTTTATGGTTTTAAAGTTTAGTGTTTATTGTTTTGGATTTAGGGTTTAGGGTTTACGATTTTAGGTACTAAGGTTTAGGATGTAGGATTTTAGGGTTTAGCTTTTAGGGTTTAGGGTTTAGCGTTTATGGTTTTAGGGTTTAGGGTTTAGGGTTTTAGGGTTTTGGGTTTAAGATTTTAGGGTGTAGGGTTTAAGGGTTTTCTTTTAAGGTTTATGGTTTAGGGTTTGGGTTTTAGGGTTCAGGGTTTATAGTATTAGGGTTTAGGGTTTTAGGGTTTAGGTCTTATGGTTTATGGTTTTAGGGTTTAAGGTGTATTGTTTTTGGGTTAACGGTTTATGGTTTTAGGGTTTGGGCTTGAGGGTATAGGGTTTAGGATTTAGGGTTATTGGGTTTAAGGTTTAGGGTTTTGTGTTCTATAGTTTAGGGTGTATTGTTTTAGGGTTTAGGGTTTATGGTTTTAGGGTTTTAGAGTTTATGGTTTTGGGTTTTAGGGTTTAGGACTTATGGTTTATGGTTTTAGAGTAGAGGGTTGCAAATTTTAAGGTGTAGGGATTAGGGTTTATGGTTTTAAAGTTTAGTGTTTATTGTTTTGGATTTAGGGTTTAGGGTTTACGATTTTAGGTACTAAGGTTTAGGATGTAGGATTTTAGGGTTTAGCTTTTAGGGTTTAGGGTTTAGCGTTTATGGTTTTAGGGTTTAGGGTTTAGGGTTTTAGGGTTTTGGGTTTAAGATTTTAGGGTGTAGGGTTTAAGGGTTTTCTTTTAAGGTTTATGGTTTAGGGTTTGGGTTTTAGGGTTCAGGGTTTATAGTATTAGGGTTTAGGGTTTTAGGGTTTAGGTCTTATGGTTTATGGTTTTAGGGTTTAAGGTGTATTGTTTTTGGGTTAACGGTTTATGGTTTTAGGGTTTGGGCTTGAGGGTATAGGGTTTAGGATTTAGGGTTATTGGGTTTAAGGTTTAGGGTTTTGTGTTCTATAGTTTAGGGTGTATTGTTTTAGGGTTTAGGGTTTATGGTTTTAGGGTTTTAGAGTTTATGGTTTTGGGTTTTAGGGTTTAGGACTTATGGTTTATGGTTTTAGAGTAGAGGGTTGCAAATTTTAAGGTGTAGGGATTAGGGTTTATGGTTTTAAAGTTTAGTGTTTATTGTTTTGGATTTAGGGTTTAGGGTTTACGATTTTAGGTACTAAGGTTTAGGATGTAGGATTTTAGGGTTTAGCTTTTAGGGTTTAGGGTTTAGCGTTTATGGTTTTAGGGTTTAGGGTTTAGGGTTTTAGGGTTTTGGGTTTAAGATTTTAGGGTGTAGGGTTTAAGGGTTTTCTTTTAAGGTTTATGGTTTAGGGTTTGGGTTTTAGGGTTCAGGGTTTATAGTATTAGGGTTTAGGGTTTTAGGGTTTAGGTCTTATGGTTTATGGTTTTAGGGTTTAAGGTGTATTGTTTTTGGGTTAACGGTTTATGGTTTTAGGGTTTGGGCTTGAGGGTATAGGGTTTAGGATTTAGGGTTATTGGGTTTAAGGTTTAGGGTTTTGTGTTCTATAGTTTAGGGTGTATTGTTTTAGGGTTTAGGGTTTATGGTTTTAGGGTTTTAGAGTTTATGGTTTTGGGTTTTAGGGTTTAGGACTTATGGTTTATGGTTTTAGAGTAGAGGGTTGCAAATTTTAAGGTGTAGGGATTAGGGTTTATGGTTTTAAAGTTTAGTGTTTATTGTTTTGGATTTAGGGTTTAGGGTTTACGATTTTAGGTACTAAGGTTTAGGATGTAGGATTTTAGGGTTTAGCTTTTAGGGTTTAGGGTTTAGCGTTTATGGTTTTAGGGTTTAGGGTTTAGGGTTTTAGGGTTTTGGGTTTAAGATTTTAGGGTGTAGGGTTTAAGGGTTTTCTTTTAAGGTTTATGGTTTAGGGTTTGGGTTTTAGGGTTCAGGGTTTATAGTATTAGGGTTTAGGGTTTTAGGGTTTAGGTCTTATGGTTTATGGTTTTAGGGTTTAAGGTGTATTGTTTTTGGGTTAACGGTTTATGGTTTTAGGGTTTGGGCTTGAGGGTATAGGGTTTAGGATTTAGGGTTATTGGGTTTAAGGTTTAGGGTTTTGTGTTTTATAGTTTAGGGTGTATTGTTTTAGGGTTTAGGGTTTATGGTTTTAGGGTTTTAGAGTTTATGGTTTTGGGTTTTAGGGTTTAGGACTTATGGTTTATGGTTTTAGAGTAGAGGGTTGCAAATTTTAAGGTGTAGGGATTAGGGTTTATGGTTTTAAAGTTTAGTGTTTATTGTTTTGGATTTAGGGTTTAGGGTTTACGATTTTAGGTACTAAGGTTTAGGATGTAGGATTTTAGGGTTTAGCTTTTAGGGTTTAGGGTTTAGCGTTTATGGTTTTAGGGTTTAGGGTTTAGGGTTTTAGGGTTTTGGGTTTAAGATTTTAGGGTGTAGGGTTTAAGGGTTTTCTTTTAAGGTTTATGGTTTAGGGTTTGGGTTTTAGGGTTCAGGGTTTATAGTATTAGGGTTTAGGGTTTTAGGGTTTAGGTCTTATGGTTTATGGTTTTAGGGTTTAAGGTGTATTGTTTTTGGGTTAACGGTTTATGGTTTTAGGGTTTGGGCTTGAGGGTATAGGGTTTAGGATTTAGGGTTATTGGGTTTAAGGTTTAGGGTTTTGTGTTCTATAGTTTAGGGTGTATTGTTTTAGGGTTTAGGGTTTATGGTTTTAGGGTTTTAGAGTTTATGGTTTTGGGTTTTAGGGTTTAGGACTTATGGTTTATGGTTTTAGAGTAGAGGGTTGCAAATTTTAAGGTGTAGGGATTAGGGTTTATGGTTTTAAAGTTTAGTGTTTATTGTTTTGGATTTAGGGTTTAGGGTTTACGATTTTAGGTACTAAGGTTTAGGATGTAGGATTTTAGGGTTTAGCTTTTAGGGTTTAGGGTTTAGCGTTTATGGTTTTAGGGTTTAGGGTTTAGGGTTTTAGGGTTTTGGGTTTAAGATTTTAGGGTGTAGGGTTTAAGGGTTTTCTTTTAAGGTTTATGGTTTAGGGTTTGGGTTTTAGGGTTCAGGGTTTATAGTATTAGGGTTTAGGGTTTTAGGGTTTAGGTCTTATGGTTTATGGTTTTAGGGTTTAAGGTGTATTGTTTTTGGGTTAACGGTTTATGGTTTTAGGGTTTGGGCTTGAGGGTATAGGGTTTAGGATTTAGGGTTATTGGGTTTAAGGTTTAGGGTTTTGTGTTTTATAGTTTAGGGTGTATTGTTTTAGGGTTTAGGGTTTATGGTTTTAGGGTTTTAGAGTTTATGGTTTTGGGTTTTAGGGTTTAGGACTTATGGTTTATGGTTTTAGAGTAGAGGGTTGCAAATTTTAAGGTGTAGGGATTAGGGTTTATGGTTTTAAAGTTTAGTGTTTATTGTTTTGGATTTAGGGTTTAGGGTTTACGATTTTAGGTACTAAGGTTTAGGATGTAGGATTTTAGGGTTTAGCTTTTAGGGTTTAGGGTTTAGCGTTTATGGTTTTAGGGTTTAGGGTTTAGGGTTTTAGGGTTTTGGGTTTAAGATTTTAGGGTGTAGGGTTTAAGGGTTTTCTTTTAAGGTTTATGGTTTAGGGTTTGGGTTTTAGGGTTCAGGGTTTATAGTATTAGGGTTTAGGGTTTTAGGGTTTAGGTCTTATGGTTTATGGTTTTAGGGTTTAAGGTGTATTGTTTTTGGGTTAACGGTTTATGGTTTTAGGGTTTGGGCTTGAGGGTATAGGGTTTAGGATTTAGGGTTATTGGGTTTAAGGTTTAGGGTTTTGTGTTCTATAGTTTAGGGTGTATTGTTTTAGGGTTTAGGGTTTATGGTTTTAGGGTTTTAGAGTTTATGGTTTTGGGTTTTAGGGTTTAGGACTTATGGTTTATGGTTTTAGAGTAGAGGGTTGCAAATTTTAAGGTGTAGGGATTAGGGTTTATGGTTTTAAAGTTTAGTGTTTATTGTTTTGGATTTAGGGTTTAGGGTTTACGATTTTAGGTACTAAGGTTTAGGATGTAGGATTTTAGGGTTTAGCTTTTAGGGTTTAGGGTTTAGCGTTTATGGTTTTAGGGTTTAGGGTTTAGGGTTTTAGGGTTTTGGGTTTAAGATTTTAGGGTGTAGGGTTTAAGGGTTTTCTTTTAAGGTTTATGGTTTAGGGTTTGGGTTTTAGGGTTCAGGGTTTATAGTATTAGGGTTTAGGGTTTTAGGGTTTAGGTCTTATGGTTTATGGTTTTAGGGTTTAAGGTGTATTGTTTTTGGGTTAACGGTTTATGGTTTTAGGGTTTGGGCTTGAGGGTATAGGGTTTAGGATTTAGGGTTATTGGGTTTAAGGTTTAGGGTTTTGTGTTCTATAGTTTAGGGTGTATTGTTTTAGGGTTTAGGGTTTATGGTTTTAGGGTTTTAGAGTTTATGGTTTTGGGTTTTAGGGTTTAGGACTTATGGTTTATGGTTTTAGAGTAGAGGGTTGCAAATTTTAAGGTGTAGGGATTAGGGTTTATGGTTTTAAAGTTTAGTGTTTATTGTTTTGGATTTAGGGTTTAGGGTTTACGATTTTAGGTACTAAGGTTTAGGATGTAGGATTTTAGGGTTTAGCTTTTAGGGTTTAGGGTTTAGCGTTTATGGTTTTAGGGTTTAGGGTTTAGGGTTTTAGGGTTTTGGGTTTAAGATTTTAGGGTGTAGGGTTTAAGGGTTTTCTTTTAAGGTTTATGGTTTAGGGTTTGGGTTTTAGGGTTCAGGGTTTATAGTATTAGGGTTTAGGGTTTTAGGGTTTAGGTCTTATGGTTTATGGTTTTAGGGTTTAAGGTGTATTGTTTTTGGGTTAACGGTTTATGGTTTTAGGGTTTGGGCTTGAGGGTATAGGGTTTAGGATTTAGGGTTATTGGGTTTAAGGTTTAGGGTTTTGTGTTCTATAGTTTAGGGTGTATTGTTTTAGGGTTTAGGGTTTATGGTTTTAGGGTTTTAGAGTTTATGGTTTTGGGTTTTAGGGTTTAGGACTTATGGTTTATGGTTTTAGAGTAGAGGGTTGCAAATTTTAAGGTGTAGGGATTAGGGTTTATGGTTTTAAAGTTTAGTGTTTATTGTTTTGGATTTAGGGTTTAGGGTTTACGATTTTAGGTACTAAGGTTTAGGATGTAGGATTTTAGGGTTTAGCTTTTAGGGTTTAGGGTTTAGCGTTTATGTTTAGGTTTCGAGTCCACTGGTTTTTTTATTTTTTTTTTTTTTTTTTTAAAGTAATGAATAAAATAACCATTTTAAAAAACATAAAAAAAATAAAAATAAAATGAATGAATAAAATAAAAATAAAAATAAAAACATAAAATACATAAATAATGCTAATAATAATAAATAATGATAATTATGATAAATAATAATAATAATACTAATAATAATAATAAAAATAATAAATCAATAAACCAAATAAATAAATAAATAAATAAATAAGATAAATATAAAGACAGTAATAAAAAAAAAAAATATACAATGACTATATATAAAAAAAAGTAGATAAGAAAATACAAATAAATAAATGACAAGACAAAAGTACCGCAACACGTATTTATAAAGAAAACATGCAAACTTCTACGTAAGCCATGTCACCATGTAAGCCCAAGAAAATCATGTAAGCCATACAAATGACTTAGGGTATTAGAGCAAGCCCCAAAAGGGTTAAGCATACCTAAAAGGCCAGATGTACCTAAATGGCCAAATGTGCCTAATAGCAAGGTGTGTCTAAGTGAGCCTAAATTAACTCGAAAGGTAGGCTAAGAAATGACTACAGTCAAAAGAGAAGTATGGAAGACATTATTGTCACATCGGTTAAGAGGACAAAATGAAGGGTCTACAATTTGGTTTTGGCATCGGAGGATGGGTTTCCCATAATGAGGCACTAGTATGTGATGCACATCTGATAGGACCTACGTGAATCATGATGTAGGCTATTCTATTATTTTGATTCACCAAGCTAACAATAGTATATAGACACGCAACCATAAGAGAAATTGAACATGTACCAAAGTCAATAGGAGACATTGAATGAATGGGTGGGACTTTAAGTATTGGGAGTGAGCCCTTAAAAGCAAGTCATAAATGAAACAAGTTCGACTTGACTATCCTCTTGTTATCCCTTTTAGCATTGAGATTGATTTGTGCATTAATCTCATATATCTTATATTGTACCATGACATGGTGCATTAGGAATTTGCATAGAGGATTCAAGTCAAAGGTTTCCTTGTAAGTAAATAAGTTGTCCATGGTTAGTTCATGGATTATGGGCAATATAGTAGTGCACCACCTTCTAATAGATGAATGACTTATTCTAAGTATTGAGATGATTTCCCATTGTGAGTGCACTAGTGTATGTGATGCACATTGGATAAAACTTATGGAGAATTATGACACTAAACTAACATTGTCATGATTCGCCAGCTACTGTCTGCAGTACTTTTCAACCTTGAGAGGATAAAGAACGTGTTTTAAAATCAATAAGAGCGTTTGTCTTATGGGTGAAGATCCTAAAGTGGTCATGTATCCTTATATAATTGGTGACATTGGATGAAGTTGGTAGACACAAATATTCTCAATAGAGGTATCAAAATATCCATGAATTAAGTATCGGTGTATTGTGTCATCTTGAGTGATTTAAAGGACATGTGATCATGAAATTGATGGTTAAAGTAATGCTTTAGTGGAATTTGACATATATTCAAAGGAGCTAAATTATGTTAGATGATCACATAATAAGTGAGATCTATACTTAATGATTTGAAAGCTAATTTTGATAGGTTGAAAAACTACCTTGTTTGAATTATGGATACCAATTCCCAAGAATCTAACATGAGGAAATAGTAGGTTATAGACCTTAATTTTGTCTTGTTGTTATTTACATAGGGTAATGGAGTGCCGTTGTTCTCTTTAGTGGTATGCTAAATCAACTTTAAATTGGATTTGAGGAAGTCGGTACTCTTATGGGTTTTAGTGGTCCTCATTTTGAGCTCAGATACCATGATGACACGATTTAAGAAAGGTGGATTTAGCTCTAGGTTTCACGTCTATGGCTAAGGGCATTTTGTAATTACACAAGGTAGCACATGGTATAACAAACAAAGTCTCTAGATTGGCTTATTGATTTAATTAGATGCCCCTATGTTTTTTCATTCATCACTTAGAACTCGTTATAAGGCTAGATTAAGTGACCCAAGCCTTGGTGGACTAACGTCACTTAAGCTTAGAAGAGGAACCCCATAAACACCCCTTAAGTAAGGTTTCCATCACATTTGGTGATACAGTTGTCCTTCCCACTGTCTAGAGAAAGAGACACAAAGAGAGAAAAAGCTTAGTAATTGCCTCCATTCTAAATCTCACACTTTGAGTGTTAAGATCGTGGTTTTGAGTTATCGGAACAAAATTTAGGTGTATAAGACCTTCAAACTCTTCAAGGCTTCATCTTCACCTAGAAAAATAGATTTGGGAATATGTCCAAATCATACGTAAAGTTTTTTCGAATGACTCTTCTCTACATCCTTGAATGTTAAAAAGTTAATTTTGTTTCTGATATATAAGATCTAAGAGGCCTCAGGTAGTTTGTATGGCACCTATACGATCCAAGGCATGGGAACGAAGAGAACTTAGGTTTCGTAACACCAAACATATTTATGATACTTGAATTTCACACAATCAGGATAACTAATATAAAACCATAAATAAAAAAGTAAAAGACAACTAAATCATTAGTCCATTCCTTAACATACCCTCACAAGCTTAAAGTTGGAAAAATCTTTTAACTCTAAGTTTGGTTTCTTAAATTCTAAAAACTAAAACTTGAGAATAGCCTTAAGTTAGGAATCTAGTTGGCCCAAAGATGATACATTCTCATAGCAACATGATTTTTCTACAAAACATCTTTTGCCGACAAAATATAATCTAGCTCAACATGTTGGTTCTTGCATGTAAACAGGGTTAAGCAAGCATAACTACACTAAAGATTATTTTCACCAAATGAGAGGTAGTCTATTCTAAGCTGGTGAGCATGAATGAATTCTAAGTAAGTTTGCTACTAGATTACCAAACTCTTAATCTCGGCCTTTTAACCTGAAACAATATGTTGTCTCTTTGAATGCCCGAGTATTAAATTAGATCAACCAGATGTTAAGTATCTAGAGATTGCAAATAGTGATTTATAATGGTTTGGCAACCGCTTACATCCACTCCCTTTAGCTTCTTCCCAAGGATGGTGGCATATCCACCATGTTAAGAGATTACAAACAATGATTTATAGTGGTTTGGAAGCCGCTACATCCACTCCCGTTATCTTCTTATCAAGCATGGTGGTATATCCACTATGTTAAAAGCTTCCTCAACCAAAGCTCTTAGTGTTTCTATTCACTTAGATTCCAAGATTCCGATAGACCTTTATAAGTACAAGATATCTCTCAACTCTTCAAATAAATGCTTTCTTAAGTACAAGATGAAATGAATCAAGTAATACAAATGAAAATGGTCAAGTACAATAGTGCACTTAATGAGGAGCAAATTTGGATTCAATGAATTTTGGAGAATTGAAGAAGCCAAGAATGATAATAAATGGGGTTTGTAGGTTATTATTATGTCAATAAAGACACCTAAGGTTGAGTATATATAGGTTTTGGTCAACCTGACCATTAGGCACATCTTATAGGAGACTAGTCAACTTTTGACTAGCCATTAGGCATTTAATGAGGTGGAGCTGACCTTTAGAAGCTATACCTACCCATTAAGTCAACCATATGGTCCAGCTTTTGGTCATTAGGTTGACTAAATGGTTGGCCTTCTGCAGGTGGTAACTAAACTTGCACATCTATCTTTTCTTTTGTTGCTAAAGCTTTCAAATCCATCATTGCTTTTTCTGATTATGGTTGACCTTTTAGCCTTGTAATCCATTTTGTGCTTGGATAGTCCAAAAAGTTTCTGCAGAAGTCCAAAATTGATTCCAACCTTTTAACCATGTCTTTGAGCTGTAATGCATGAATTTCAAGGAGATTTTTGTCAGTTTAAGGCTTGGTTTAGGCAAAAAGAATTTTAAGTATCCTTTAAGGGTTTTTCATGGAATTAAGGGTCATGTGGCCTACTTTGCTGGGTTAAGATTTGTCACCCTCAATAAATACACAAGTACTAATTTACAAGAAGAAAAGATAAAACATAACCTGTGCTAGGCCTTCAAGCTTTCCATAGTCTTCAACTTTAAGTCCTTGTCTTGAATTTCTTCGAATAATAATACTACCATTAATATGATCTTCATTACCTGATACTCTTAGACAAACTTCAACTATTAGTACCATAATCCTTGTTTTGTGATAATCAAAACTTAGGACTACCCATCCTTGGGGGTTTAACATTCAAAAGAACCATCTTCACAACCATTTGTTACTGAAGAAGTTGGAGGGTGGTTGCTATATTGACTTGGTCATCAAAAGGATTAAGAAATGTAAGATGGATTACCCAACTCACAGAAATGATTTAAGAAATGGAGAGATGTTGAAAATATTCCTTTTGTAAACAATAAAATATTTTCTATATTGGTATTTTCTTATAAAAATAAGTTCCCTTATAGAACTAAGGAAAGATGTCGAAATATCTTTATAAATATAAAAGGAGATGAAGGGAAAAAAATATTATGAAACTGAAATGAGTTTTACAAAACTATACAGCATAAATGGAGATGTGAGGAAGAGCAGGAGACATCAATGGAGCAGGGTTTAGGTTCAAGGTGCAGCCACTAAGAATAAGGAACCATCAAATCTTTCTTCCCTTGTTTCTCTCTCATAAGCTCATCACTTCATAAGGATAAATATATTGAATTTATTAGTTTCAAAAAGCTTTTAGATTGGTTTTTTCATATTTGACAAAAATCAGCAAAATTCAGCACTAATAAGTTTTTAAGTTATCAAATTCAGTAAAGTTTGGATTAGATCATGTTAAGTCATTAAGTATTAAGTTCTCAGTTTTATTGAACAATACCTAGTTAATATAGGTGTAAATTGGTAATTCATTTGTTTCCTTGTGGATTTAGATGAGTGCATTTGTTTTGTTCTTCATCTAATATAGTTGGGAGTTTCCTTTCCTTTGTCCAGTTGTAAATAGTAAATAGGTCATCACACTACAAACATCTGCTCACTTTTCCTCTATTTAACTGGAGTTGAATACAAGGTCTCTAGTGTAATTTGAAACTGTTGAATTTTAGAGGTTGGATTCTTTGCTCTGCTGAAGTAAAGACTTCAAATTTTGGCAAACAAATCGTCCTTGAGTCTTTACAGATGATTGATCAAGGTGATGCACCACATTTATAATTTGCACCAAGATCAGGTGTTGACATAAGCAACTATCTGGAATCACCTCTGCACTCAGAACCTCTAGTGCCCATCCATAGCTCTGATACCAAATTGGTGTCTATGTGAGAGAGATTATAGTCTGAAGTAATAGAAAATAGAGAAGTTTGGAGTTTGGAGGAGGTCGGGATCATCATGGAGGGGGGCTCCTCTGGGAACATCAAACAGGATTTAGTTGATACTTTTGGGATAGTAGAGGTCTATTGATTTGATGAGAACTGTTGAGAGGCTTTCTTAAAGGTTGTACATCTCCTATGGGTGGATCCAACATATGAATCATGAAGAGGTAAAAAACTTTTATTATTTTAGAATAAAAGGAGAGAATTTATGCTTGAGGAGTTTGATTGGAAAATGTCTTAAATTTCTAATATTGGTTCCAATAATTATTCCTTATAGAAGATAATACCATGAAAGAAAATTCTTGTTTCCATATTTCTTTATGAAAAATAGATTTCTTTGTAAAATAAGGAAATATTAAAGGAAGATCTCGAATGAGAAAGGGTATAAGTTGGGAGAGATGGGAATGGAGTAAGGTTGTGAGTGAGGAGTTAGAAGTGAGAGGGTGTTGGAGAGAATAATAGAGATCCAATATAAGAAGCCTACCTGTTGGAAAATGCTCAATTCTCTTTGAATCTTGAGAATCTAGAAGAGTTGGCCTTTTCTTTTTCTTGCATTTCTGATACAAATGGAGTAATTTGCAGAATTCATCAGAAGTAACTCTTCTTGTTCTCAATGAAATGATATGCTAGTTAAGCTCAAATATGGGAAACGGCTTAATTCTCTTTGAATATTAAGAACATAGAAGAGTAAGCTTTTATTTCTTTCTGCTAGAGTAGCATTAACATGAATTGTTAGCAACTCATTACAATAGAATGAGAAATAGCTGCAGTAGTAAGTGGATAGTACTGCTACAGTAACTACCTGCAAAAACTTGCTTTATTTGCTAAAGGCTAGTACAAGTGACTATGCAATTCATTGTGAAGTAAATTGATACAGTGCTTTCTGTAGATTGATGAATCATAATCAGAAAGGTGAATATGTTTTGTGCAGCTTCTGGTGAGCCACCATTACTTCTAGCAGTTTCAGTTCACTGTGCTACAAGGGCAGCTATTAGAGAAGCCCGACAACAGCTTCTTTCCTGGACTGGGCTATGCAAGTCTGATTTGATATTCCAGTTGGAGGTCCCAGCAACAATGCCTGTTGTGAAGAATTTGTGCGGACTGGAGAACGTGGAGAGCTACTTACAAAGCTTGCTGTCTTAATGGTAAAACCATTTCCAGCTTTTGTGTGGTAATTCATATGGATCTAGGTTATTTTAGTGGGTGGTAGAGATTGTGAATATGTAGATGTGTGTAATGCTCCTTACATGTACTGATGATCATAAGAGGAGTGGAAAGGTGGGGGGTGGCTGGTGCTGGAACTTCACCAAATAATAACGTGTCTTTTCTTTTTCTTTCTCCATTATTGTCTTTATGATAAGATATTGAACCTAACTTTATGGGGACTTTTTTTTTTCTTCCATTTTTGCAGGATGAACAAAGTAGGAGACTCAAATGCCATTCAATAATTCACTCACCAGCCCTCAGTCACTTTCTTTGAGGTTTTAAAAACTGTATTATGTACATTTCTATTGCTCTCAACACTCAACTACACGGTATCCATGGAGTGCTTGTTATGCACTTCAATAATTCACCCGCAACTGATCGGTCACTTACTTTGAGATTTTATAGTAGCATGCCTCCAGGTTCTTGGAAGTTGACTATATATGGAAAAGATAGTCGTTGAGAAAGGAAAAAGTAGTGTTAATGGTGGGCTACTGGCCTCCTTCCACCACAGCTTCATCTCCAATCCTTACGCCATCAATGGCTTGAATATGGTCACCGACCTCGACGTTGGAGTCAGCTTTGGATTCATCCTTGTACTCACTACCAGTCTTTTTGTTGGCTGTTGTTTCAGCTGAGAAGACCCACTAAAATCTCACCAAAACAGAGAGGAAGAGAGGAATCTGGAATTGTTTTTTATTTACATTTCTCAAAGGCTTTCTTGAACCCTTTTCAAGATTCAATCTCAGCCATTAAGGTTTTCCACTTACAACATATGCAGCACTTTATCTTTGTTGTAAAGTGTCTCAAATTCCATTATGAATTAATTTGTAAGTTATTGATATTTTCCTATTAGTGTAAGAGATTTTCATATTATTATAAAGTAAATATCTCAAAGTGAGATTTTCTTTTAGGAATTAGTATCTTTGATCATTATACAATAAGCTTATTATATGGAATATTCCTATGCAATTAGGAATGTATAATGTAAGAGATTTTAGTTGAAAGAGAGAATCTCTTTTGGCTGTAATTAGGACTTTGAGATTTGAGAGCTTTGGGTGTAATATCCTTGAATAATGATGGAAGTTCTTCATCTTCACTAGAAGATGTAGACATTAAGCCGAACCACCTAAAACATTGTGTGTTTTATGCGTTTTTTATATTTTTTTCCTCTTATATTCTTCTCCCTATTGATCTTTGTTGTGGTTTTTCATAACATTGATATTAAGTTTAGGTTATTAGACTTGGAATGATGGCAAACTATGAGGTTGAGAAGTGGATTGTTGGATTTGTCGTATTAAAACAAAATTTACGACCTAATTTTACCATTTAAAAGTAGCTTGCCTAATTAAAAGAATTTTAACAAAAAACTAAGATAGTATAGTGACTCTAGGTATTATTTTTAGAGATGGTAAGCATGTTCAGTAATCAAGAGGGAAAACAATGTTAATTGAGGTGATGATGAAAAAAGTGAAATAGTAAAAAATCATAGATGAAAATTGATTTTAAATGAAAAATTAAACTAATCAAAATTAGAACAAAATCTACTTATGAAAAAGCTCTTGAATTTTGAATTGGCTAGAAATCAATCTATGATAAAAGGTCCTCAAGATCTACTATTCATGAAGTTAGATTAGAAATTTCAGGTTAGATTAAAAACCTTAAAATCACACCTAAATTGATATTTGATTAGGCTTTAAATCCAGATTCAATTAATTCTCAAATTATGAATCATAATTTTATTGATCAATTATTCACAATTTAGCTCAACTCATCTTCAGTCACTTTTTAATAGATCCTATAATGAACTATATGATCTAATTGAATCTAATATTTAAGCATTTAGTGAATTAAGTAAGATTTCATTATATTACTTATTTAAGGTAATTAAAAGAAAATATTTTCTCATCATCAATTAATCAAAAGTACCTTTCAATCTTATAGTTCACCATTGATCCTAACTTTGGATCTTTCTTCCTTCGAGAAAAATGAAAGCTAGCTACTCATGTTTGTGAGACTCCACACAACATGTTTGGTTAGTGAAAAAAATGAAGGAAAATGCAATAAAGTGAAAGAAATTTTATTACAAAAACTCTCTTACATAAGATCTAAAAATGACAAAAAACAAAGAGACGAAAACTAAAAGATCCAAACCTCACACAGTCTAAAATGAGAGTTTCAAACTACTATTTATAAGCCAAGTTTAAGTGGACACTTGATATCATCCTAGAGATCATCTAGAACATTCTCTTGCAATCAATGGCTCTAAAAAAATGTTTACGATTTCAATTAAAGAATATTAACACCAAAGTCAACATTTTTGTGCAAGCATTCCAATTTTGCATGATCATGTGAAATGGTAATTAGCTACAATTTGTAAAGTCCTTAGTCTATTTGTCATGCTCATGTGCACTTTCACAAGTTTTCATACCTTACAACTTCTACTCTAGTTCATTTGGCATGATCATGTTAATTTTGCTTTATCATGTGAAATTAACATTCCTTCCTTTTTATGCTCTCTTTAACAATTTTCCACACTTCCTCCTTCCAAGATCAAGATGATTTGCAATTTAAAATTACTCTACAACTCACAAAAGATGGTTGGTAAACATTATAAAAGCAACATATCAATTGGCTATTTTAGGTATAATTATTACTCAAAAGATATAAATTATGCATTGGTTAACATTAATGATGTGCAATTTTTGAATAATAATAGGAAGTTTAATGGAAGAAACGATTTTGGTATATACAAACTTAAGATGCATGCCTTGTTGGTTCAATAGGAGATCCAAAGCAAGAATAAAAATATCGATTTTCATGGAAATATCAGTGATTGATTTTTCTAAAGCAATTGATAGTAATGGATAGTAATTTAGACAAAACATATTGGGAGGATGGAAATTAATAAAAATTGTAAAAGAAATATTAAGAAAAACTCCAAGAAATAATATTATAACTTCAATAATGCACATATTGAAGTTGTTTTATCTAAGAAACTATATATGTATTATAAAATTTGTGATGTTTAATAATAATATGAAAAATCTAGAAAAATATTTATTATTAAAAATTGCATTTAATGATATTAGTAGTAGAACACGTGCGATGCACGTGAGCGATGTTTGAGTAATGTTGATTTCATAATTTCTTAGTATTAAATTTGAATATAAAATCAAACTGAAGTTATGAACATACAGATTTTCGTTAAGTCAAGTAATTAAAATCTTAAATTAAATCCCTATTACAACAATTGATGGAATAGAAATTGAACGCAAATGAAAAGATTAAATTTTTCATTAACTTTAGGGGGTGTTTGATACATTGGAATAGAGAATGGAAATGAATATTTTGTTTACATTCCTATTTCTTAGTGGATAGAAATGAATTTGATGATTCCATTTCTAGCATTTGGATGAACTTAAGAATGTAAGATTGGAATGTTTATTTGTTTCCATTCAAATATTTGAAAATAATAGGAATGGAAATGAAAAATAAATAAATTTACAATAATATCTTTACATATTATTTAAAATAATTTTTTTTTATTTAAAATAAATAAATCTTGAGAGTTTTTTTGTTATTAAATAATAAGACTAAAAAAATATATATACTCAATAAATAAAAAATTAACCATAAAAAATCATATAAGCCTAATGTACAAATATTATATTATTATTTTTATTAAAAATTTGAATAATTTGTCATGCTTAAGTAGTTATAAATTATATTTTATAAAAAAAAAGAAAAAAAAATATTTATTATAATATTTAAATTCTCAAAGCTAGCAAATATTTTTCCTATTTGTAAAAGAGGAAATAAAAGAATTCAAATTTCATTATAATTTTCAACAAGTATCATATCCGATGAAATCCATAACCTTAAAAAAATTTTAAATATTCGTTTTTTTTTTTATCAAAATTTCAACAATCAAAATGAACATCCAAAACCCTAGAAATTAGAAATTGAAATTTTTTTTCTAAATGTCGTGGAAGGTTTGATTGATTCAGTTTGGGAGAATCACTTGTTGCAGAGAAGTGGATGATGAATGGGTCTCTAACTTTGCAAAGAAGATAAGAAGTGGATGATGAATAGGTCTCTAGCTTTGCAAAGAAGATAAGCATCGGACTTGAATGAGATAAGAGGGTAAAATAGTAAATTTAGGTTATTTTATATTATCAAATAGGTTTAATGAATCAAAATACCACCTACTTTTGATGAATTCAAATCCAACTTATAAGTTGGATTTGATTTCTGCCTGAATAATTTTTTATTCCATTTATGCCTTTTTAACATTTATCCAAGCATAGGAATAAGAGAGAAAATAAATGAGATGTCTATTCTCACTCCCTATTCTCGTGTACCAAACACCCCCTTAAGGTTTGTGATGACAATTTCAAGAATGACTTACATTAATCCTAACGAAATAAAAAAATTAAATTCTCATTTAAGTTGATTATGAGTATGGAAAAGATAAAGATTACCTTTTAGGTTTGTAATAGTAATTTCATAAATGGTTTCTATTGCATCTAGTAATTAAAACCCTAATTAAATTAATAGATTAAATTCCTATTTAAGTTGATTATTAGTATTGAAAATATTAAATTTTAAATTACCTTTTGATTTGCGATGATAATTTTAGGAATGACTTTGGTTATGTGAAGTAATTAAAATCCCAACTAAATGAAAATATTAAATTCTTATTTAAATTGATTATTAGTATTCATAAAAGTATTTTTGAAAATAAAAAAGCTCATGTAACAAACCCTAGCTAAATGAAAAGATTAAATTTTCATTTAAATTGATTATTAATATTGATAAGGGTATTTCTTAAAAAAAAAAAAAAAAAAAAAAAACAGCTCGTACTACCAAAGGATGAATTTTGGAAAAGAGATTTCAATCTCACAGGTAATAGATGCTGATCGGGGATGATTGGTTCCCAGCAGGCACAGATAAGCAATTTTGCAGAAAAGAATCGATTGATCAAAATCAAACTTTTGTCAATGGTGACACCAGCACCTACAAACAGATCTTCACTGATGGTGGCAGCAGAGTCTCCCATAGTCAGCCTTTTGCGAATAGTGATGGCACAGGTACCTGCAGTCAGGCCTTGGCTAATGTCGGCCCAGGCATTTACAGTCAGGCATTGGCTAATGGTGGGATCCTACAGTCGACTCATCGGAAATGGCAGTGCTGGCTGGTTTACCTTAAGTTTTACTTCTATAACTAACCTCGTTTACCAATTGTTAGTATGTGCTCTGCAACGGCCTTTTCCAATGCAATAGAGCATGTTGCAAAAGATCAGAGAGCATCAACTATTCCAATATCAATTCTGAATGCTAACCCAAGAATCCAAGCACAACAGTTAGTGAAATTATAAATCAGATCCAATGCTAGTTACAGGAGGTTCTCATACAAAGTTACACATAGGAAGAGAGTATGAACAAGTGCTCAACTTTAGGTAATTGAATCATGTTTCTTACTTCTTTATATCAATTATCAAAAGCGCAAAGAGTATATTACATTTTATGTATTTCTTAAGAAGCAATTTTAGATGACATGAAAGCAATAAGGAAAAATTTTGCCCTCCTTGCTTTACTTTCTTTGTGCAATACACATTTTTCCTAGAAACGTTCCAGTTTTTACTAACCCTCCCATCCCTTGTGATTGCTCCTACTATGTAGGTAGTGTTGCTTGTCACCTGTCTCATTCACAGCATAAATTTTCTTACATGCTAAGATAAATTGCAGAACAAACTCAAAAATTAACGTGGGATGCAAATCCAAAAACAGTATACTCACAAGCACATCTGCCCATGAATTGATATCCACGGCGTTATTAAGTTCATCAGAGCGTTTGTTAATAACATTTATTTTCCTTCCCATACCATTGAGGTGCAGAACCTTCTGCATCAACTTCACCATTGGAAGGTAAGACTTGTTATCTGTTGCACGTCCACACAACTCTGAAGTGGTCCAACACCTTGACCAAGTCCTCCATAGCATGCAGAACGTGTAACACAACTATTGCATAATGGTGGCAAATGGCAAACGACATGGTTTGATGGGAAGCCACAGCTCTATATATCAGTTTTTGGTCCCGAACTCGTCTCTCTGCGATTTTTTTCTTTAGTAATACACCATCTAACGAGAGAGATCAGAGTTTGGCAAATCAAGATCTGCAGCAACTAGTCAGTATAGAATTCAGAAACAATGGCTGAAGGTAAGTAGATAATCCTAAATCTTTTCAGATATGATTCGTATGGCAAAAGTTTCACATACTTTGGATTGAATGTATTCCATGTATTCTTACATTTGGTATTAGAGCCACAAATCTTACCTCTGTTTTGGTATTGATTTTTGCATGAGAAACTTTGTTACATTTTCTGATCTCTTAAATCACTGCATAAAATGAAAAACCTTGCTTCTTGTCAGAAACGTCAAACTTGTCTTGACTAATTACCAAACATATTTTCATTAAAAAAAAAATCCATAAGAGTGAGAAGGGAGTTATGAAGAGGGTTTGAAGCAAAGCCATGAAATTTGGTTCTGAGAGAAGGGCTTCCATGTTTTCTAGAGCAAACTGGTGCAACGGTTGTGAGCCGCGACACCATTGCGCTAGAACTATAAACCGTTTTAGCTTTCTCCATCGCCTAGGTTGATGAAGATGGGGACAAGTGAAACCCATGCCAGGAAATGACCGAAACAGTCGCCTCTTTGGTAGCAGACGTGTGTGAGAGTCACAGCCTTGAGGGGAGGATGTAGCATAATAGGGAAAGAAAAACCCATTCTGCATGAGGCTGTTCCTGCTGGTGATGCAAGCGGCCGGGGGGCACCGTATGTGGTAAGGGCTTTTCCTGCCCGTGTGATGCAGGCGGCTCCAAGGCTTGGACTATTGTTGGTGTTAGAAGGCTGCTGTGTTGAGTTTCGGTGCGGTGTTGCTGGTGATGGTGTAGTCCACGCGGGTGGCGGCGAGCACGGCGCTACCGATGATGGAGTAGTCCACGTAGGTGGCGAAAAAATAAGATCTTAGGTTTGGCTGCAGGTGAAGTTAAGATGATGAGTCTAGAGAGAGATTGGGTTTCCAATGAAGCCCATTAAAGTTTTGGGCCATGAGATAAATGAAAAATTGGGCCATGGATAAATGTGAAAGTTGGGCCAGTTTAGGCCCTTATGGCCCGTTTTGAAATATTTTTTGTTAGGCTTGGAAGTGGATTGTGTTTTTATATGGGCTTGGGCACCCAATCACAATCTGAAATCTCTTTTACCTAATTTTTTTATTTTTTTATTATGTGTTTTTTATAAATGCAAATTAAATTATTTTATGCTAATTTATATGTTTGTATGTGTAAATTTGTAGCTTTAATTGCATGAAATGTGGCCTAAATTTGTGCTGGATAAATTAAAGTTATGACATATAGTTTTAATGTCTAGTGAACCATATAATTTTAAATAATTAAAGAATAGCCACAACATCTTTAATTATATAAAATTATATATTAAGTGGATAAGGATCACATAATGGACATTGATTGTAATTAATTATATAAATACAACGATTTTACCCCATAGGGATTTCATTATGTTTATATAATTAATTAGGATAAAATGTTAAAATTAGTTTTTCCTAATTTACCCACAAGAGTTAGGAAGAATTAATTTAATGGTTTATCATAAAGCTTAAAGATAGAAGATATCAAACTATATTCATAATAAATATTATAAATTCAATAAAATAGTTTGATAAAATCTATCATAAAGATAATGAATTTGATAGAATTAAAGATTTAGCCCACAGGCAATTTTTAATAAAATTAGATTCAATTTTTAAGCGTGTTTTACATAGGTAAAACATGAATTTATTTAAAGCCTCAAATATTAATAAGCTTGTAATCTTTTTGTGCAGTTTTACCTAGCATATCTGATAGTCGTTGTGAGGTTCCCAAACTGAAGGAAGATAACTTTAAGTTATGGAAGGAGAGAGTTCTTCTTCAATTAGGGTGCATGGACATAGACTATGTCATAAGGAAAGATGAACCACCTAAGATCACTGATACCAGCACACCTAATCAAATTTTACTGCATGAACGTTGGGAGAAATCTAATTGCCTCAGAGTGATGTATATTAAGACAAAAATTAGTGTTGGTATACGTGGTTCAATCGAGCTACATGAGAATGTCTGCGAATTGCTAAAGACTATTGACAAGCAATTCGTCACTTCAGATAAAGCCTTGGTGAGCACCCTAATTATGAAGTCACATCCCTGAAGCTCACTGGTATAAAAGGTGTACACAAACTCATCATGGAAATGAGGGACATAGTGGCTCAACTGAAGAAGCTCGAGGTAGAAATGTTTGAATCCTTCTTGGTGCACTTTATCCTTAATACTTTTCTACCTCAGTATGGACCTTTCAAAATCTCTTATAACACACATAAGGATAAGTGGTCTATTAATGAATTGATGACCATGTGTGTTCAAAAGGAAGGAAGGTTAATGATGGAGCAAGGAGAAAGTACCATGTTGGTGACGCAAAAGAAAGGAAAGAAAGGAAAATCTCAAGCCAGTCAGAAAGGGAAGCAACAAATTCCTCCCAAATTTGACATTAAGAAAGACGAAAAGTGTTTCTTCTGTAAAAAGAAAGGACAAGTGAAGAAGAAATGTCTGAAATTCTAGAAATGGTTTGAGAAGAAAGGTAACCCTGCCTCATTTGTTTGTTATGAATCTAATATGGTTAAAGTAAATACCAACACATGGTGGATTGATTCTGGATCTACAACCCACATTTCAAATTCCTTATAGGGTATGCAAAACCTAAGGAAGCCAGTGAATAGTGAGCAATTAATCTTATTCGAAAATAAGATGGGCTCATATGTGGAAGCAATAGGGACATGTTATTTAACTTTAGATGGTGGTTTTGTTTTGGAATTGCAAAGGACCTTTTATGTACGAAGTTTCTCACGAAACTTGATTTCAGTTTTTAGACTTGTACCGTTTGGATATTCCTTTCATTTTTCAAAAACATCTTTCAGTTTGACTTATAAGTCTAATTGTGTTGGGAATGATATTTTGTCTAATGGTCTTTATCCCATATTCTTACAAAATGATACCACTTATAATTCATTACATGTCCAAATTGGCATTAAGAGATGTGTTGTAAATGAGGATTTCTCTACATTATGGCACTAGAGATTAGGTCATATCTCCATAGATAGAATCAAAAGGTTGGTAAATGATGGGGTACTTAGTACTCTAGATTTTATTGACTTTGAGACTTGTGTGGACTGCATTAAGAGAAAGCAGATCAACAAGTCAAAGAGAGGTGCTACTAGGAGTTCTACCATATTAGAGATCATACATACTGTTATATTTAGTCTAGACATGGACTCTCATGGTCAGAAATACTTCATCTCTTTCATAGATGATTTCTCACGATACATGTATCTTTACATACTTCACAACAAAAATGAAGCATTAGATGCCTTTAAGGTTTTCAAGGCAGAAGTAGAGAAACAATGTGGTAAACAAATTAAGATCGTGAGATTAGATAGAGGTGGAGAATATTATGGTAAATCCTTGGAAATGGACAATCACTAGGGCCATTTGCGAAGTTTCTTCAAGAGCATGGGATTGTTGCCCAATACACCATGCCTGGTTCTCCAAACCAAAATGGTGTAGCAGAAAGAAGAAATCGAACTTTATTGGACATGATGAGGAGTATACTGAGCAGCTCAAAACTTCCTAGATTCTTGTGGACTAAAGCACTTAAGACACTAGTGTATATATTAAACCGAGTTCCAACCAAGGTTATCCCAAAGATGCCATTTGAGTTATGGAAAGGTTGGAAACCGAGTTTGTGACATATGCGCGTTTGGGGATGCTCGTCTGAAGTGAGAATTTATAATCCACAAGAAAAGAAACTGGACCCAAGGATTATAAGTGGGTATTTCATTGGATATACTAAAAAGTCTAAGGGGTACAGATTTTACTGTCCATCTCACAACACTAGGATTGTGGAATCAAGAAATGCTAAATTTCTTGAATACAACTTGGTCAGTGGGAGCGATCAATTCAGAAACATAGTTTCTAATATTGATTATACAGAGTCTCAACCTTCCACTTTAAGTGATAGATTGTTTGTTGTTCATAACGCCCCTCAAGTTTAACTAGTCATTAAAGTTCCACAAGTTGTTGACAACATTTCAGTAGATCAAGTTGATCAGGAGTTGCCTGACACTTCTGAACAACAAGTTAAACCTCATACTTCCCTAGAAGATAATGGTGCAACCTTAAGAAGGTCTACTCGAACTAAGAGTTTAGCAATTCCTAGTGATTATGTAGTGTATCTACAAGAATTTGAGTACAATATAGGAGCCGAAAATGATCCCGAATTTTTTTCACAAGCCATGAGTTGCAAAGAATCAGAATTGTGGTACAATGCCATGAAGGATGAGATGAGTTCCATGAGGTGCAACGATGATTGAGACCTTGTTGAGTTGCCTAATGATGCAAAAACCATTGGTTGTAAATGGGTTTTTAAGACAAAGAAAGACTCATTAGGCAACATTGAGAGATACAAGGCCAAACTTGTTGCAAAGGGGTTCACTCAGAAAAAAGGAATCGATTACATGGAAACCTTTTCTCCTGTATCTAAGAAAGATTCCTTACGCATTATATTGGCATTAATAGCCCACTTTGATTTGGAATTGCAACAAATGGATATGAAAACTGCATTTCTTAATGGAGAGCTAGAAGAGTGCAGACCCTTCATTTTGTCCTCCTCCTACATGTCTTATTAAGTTTTTGTTCGGTACTTTACAGCAATTACTTGATGGCTCATTATTACTCATGTAACCTATCATTTCTAAGTCACCTTGGGGACTTTGATTAAGGGATTTACTTAACCCCATTGTGACTCTTGGTAGCCCTATTTAAACCATAGGCCCACTTATGCACCCGAAGCCCACTTAAGCACCCTAGGCCCACTTAGGCACCTTAGGCCCACTTATGCACCCTAGGCCCACTTAGGCACCTTAGGCCCACTTATGCACCCTACGCCTACTTAGGCACCTTAGGCTCATTTAGGCAGTTAGGCTCACTTAGGCACCTTAGGCCCACTTAGGAACCTTAGGCACCTTAGGCTCACTTAGGCACTTAAGGCCCACTTAAGCACCTTAGGCCCATTTAGGCCTCACCTTAGGCCCATTTAGGCATCCTAAGCCCAATTTAGACTTAGGCCCATTTAGGTACACTAGGCCCATTTAGGCACCTTAGGCCCACTTAGGCACCTTAGTTCACTTATGCACCATAAGCCCACTTAGGCACCTTAGGCCCACCTATGCACCCTAGGGCCACTTAGGCACCTTAGGCCCACTTAGGCACCTTAGGCTCACTTAGGCCCCACCTTAGGCCCACTTAGGCCCATTTATGCACCCTAAGTTCACTTAGGCACCTTAGGCCCACTTAGGAACCTTAGGCACCTTAGGCTCACTTAGGCACCTAAGGCCCACTTAAGCACCTTAGGCCCATTTAGGCCTCACCTTAGGCCCATTTAGGCATCCTAAGCCCAATTTAGACTTAGGCCCATTTAGGTACACTAGGCCCATTTAGGCACCTTAGGCCTACTTAGGCACCTTAGTTCACTTATGCACCATAAGCCCACTTAGGCACCTTAAGTCCACCTATGCACCCTAGGGCCACTTAGGCACCTTAGGCCCACTTAGGCACCTTGGGCTCACTTAGGCACCACCTTAGGCCCACTTAGGCCCATTTATGCACCCTAAGTTCACTTAGGCACCTTAGGCCCATTTAGGTACACTAGGCTTATTTAGGCACCTTAGGCCCACTTAGGCACCTTAGGCTCACTTATGCACCATAGGCCCAATTAGGCACCTTAGACCCACTTATGCACCCTAGGCCCACTTACACACCCTAGGCTCACTTAGGCACCTTAGGCCCACTTAGGCACCTTAGGCCCATTAGGCACCCTAGGCCCATTTAGATCATTTTTTGCATGAATACATGGTTTGTATGGCTTGCATGGTTGCATAGCTTGTATGGCTTGCATGTTCTTGATTTTATTTTTGTTTTTTTATCTCTCTATTTATTAGTTTTATTCATTTGTTTACTTATTTTTAGAAAATTGCATAAGCTTAATAATCATATTCATTTCGCTTTTATTTATCTATTTATTAATTTATTTTGATAGAAAGTTGCTTGAGTTGATAATTCATTTTAAGTTATGCATGTGATCTATATTTTGAATTTCGTTTAAAATTACATATTTTTGGATTTTTAATTCTTAGTTACATGTTTTTTTTATTATTATTCTAACCCTTAGTTTTCTTTCATTTATATTTTTATTTTCCTTTTATTTTTTTAATTATTTGTTTTGCATGGGATTTCACATGCTCTATATGGGAAAGGAAAGGGAGAACGCATGGGAAAGGAAGAGAACACCATAGGAGAAGGAAAATTAGGATAGTCGGCTGGTGATTCATGAGAGAGATGGAGAAGAAAAGGAAGGTGGTAATCTGAGAAATAGAGAAAAAGACCATAGGGGAAGGAAAATTAAGATAGCCAGTTGGTGATTGATGAGAGGGATGGAGAAGAAAAGGAAGGTGGTAATCCAAAAAAGGGAGGAAAAGACCGTTGGAAAGAAAAAAAAAATTGATAGCTGCATGAAAGAAGAAAGGTTGAAAGAGCACAGATTCAAAAAGGAAAAAAATGAATAATTGGAGGGGATTGAGGGTGATCCAAAGAGAGAAGAGAAAACCTTTCCTATTGTGTCTTCCATCATGGTGGCTGGAGAGGAGTCTGACTAGAGTTACTGAGAAAAGATTAGGGAGAAAGAATGGGATAAAGAAAGGAAGAGGGACTATTGAGAAGGGATCGGTAGCCGCATCATTCTGGAAGTGGGAGCAGGTGCAGCCGCACCATTCAGACCAGGGGAAAGTTTGGTATTTCAGGTTGAAGAGGAAGTGTTCTTGAGGTTTTTGGAGAAAAATATTCAGAATGTTTTGGGATATTGGTAATGTGTTTTCAAGAGCTTTCGGACTACGACACAACTTTGTGAGGAATTGAAGGGCTATGACTTTGAGAGAGATGATTTTTTTGGAGACTTCCATGTATACAATTAGACCATTGAAGTTTGATTAAGCTGTACATCAATTTTTTTTTTTTTTTTTTTATAGAAACCACGAGTAGAACGTGGAGTGGGGGACTATTAGAACGTACCGGCCATATTGGAATAACAGCCATCTTTTTCTGCACCGACCATTATGACAGCAGCAACACGCTCCATGATGGAATGGGGAATGAGACACCAGATTTTTTGGGAGGCACAGACACACTGCTAGAGAGAAGCCGCCACTTGGAGAAGATGCACAGTCTGCCATTGGAGGAGAGTTGACTCCAAGCTTCAAGATGGCCCACCCTACAAGCATAGCCGCCCATCTCCTACAACCTGCAACTAAGGGCTACAATTGAGAGACTTTGGAAGAGCTGCTAAGGAGAAGGGCATCATGCACCCATGTAAAGGTGGAGACAGCACGCACTCCATAGGAGTTTTGGGAGCAGCATAGCCATTTTGGGAGGACAATTCTAGTGGTGTAAAAATTTTCAATTTTTTTTTTCTTACTGCCAGTTTTCATGCAACCACTGACCCTTTAATGTCAAAATTCATTACAGCAACTCTAGAATATTTTTTAAAATTTTCCAAACTTGTATGACTTTTCTCACTCCTCGAACTTGAATTCAAGTTTCGTTTGAGTTAGAAAACAATTCCAAAACAGAAAATATAAATGAGTCTTTAGGGGGCTCTGTTTTCATCCAGTTCTGGACACTCAAGATATTTTTGCAAAAAAAAAATTACGGATGACTTTTAAATTTGATTCGATATTTTTCCTTAATTCTAGGATTCTTGAAATTGATCTTAGACACATAAAATATTAAAAAATATGCTTCTTTGAGGGAGATATGATTTTTCAAATTCGTACCTACTGCACATGCTGAATTCTGGACATCTGATTAGCTTGACCATTTTAAAAATATTTTTGAGTACCATCTAACCCTAGATTAATTTTTTATGTAATATAGACACTTTGAACTATGTGTGTGATTTTTTTTATGATTTTATGTGATCATTTTTACAAAAAAAAAAAATCATTTATGCATGTCAGTTTTTCTTATCTAATCTGGACTTTGTAAAACATTTAGGTGTCTTTGCTGCAATTTGTCCTTTGAATGAGAGTTTGGCCTTCGGTATGTATTGATGTGTAGGAGTTGTTTCATAAATTTTTTTGTAATTAAATTCCACTCTAAGCCATTTTTTTAGAAATTGTTTTTTTGATGCTCCATTTTCTAATTGCATGCTGACGATCTTGTACATTGCTTGAATTGGTTATTTATTTTTGGAGTCATTTGACTTACCTTGGCTCAATTTTGGCTTTGGTACTGTGTATTAGACATAATGAATATGTTATATAATTCATACTGTCCTAATCACTTTAGCACTTTTGGAGGAATCATATAAATTATGCATACTATCTAAGTACGATCTCTATCACTTACTTTTCTAAATTTTATGAACATGCATGTTGTTGTGAATTTCATTTATGCTTGATGTGATCCTTAGGTGCTTAGATGTATGCTTGATTTGCTAGGATAAAACACATGTTGTGTACTATATTTCTATACTAACTTTGATGTCTTATGATAGCGCTTGAAAGACAGTCTAGGTACGCATCCTAACCATTCTTTGCGATTGTGATTAGTTTTCTTGTTTAGCATGCTATTTTTTGAAATCATCTTAGTCTACTTAGGTATCAATAATCAACCGAATTAATTGCCACATTTCCCTCAACTTAGTCAGTAGAGACCTTTATAGGGCTAGAGGGGTGCTACATTTTAAAGGTACCTTCCCAATAGGTAACCTGATCCCCGGACCTAGACTCGGGTTTTTCAAAGACATGTTTTCCCAAAACTATGGAGTCACTTCTTTAAAGTTTTCTTTTTTATTTTATTTTCCCTTTAAAATAAAAATAAAATAAGTGGCAACTTCGACTTTTCCAAAAATAAAATTTTCACCAATAAAAGCGAGTCTCATCAATCAAGTGGAGGCGCATGTGAAAAATGGGGGTCCACAAGGAGGTTTACATGAAACAACCTGAAAGATTCCCCTCTAGTGATGGTGAGCAATTGGTTTGCTAGCTTAAGAAATCCATATACGGTTTAAAACAAGCCCCTTTAATGGTATTTAAAATTCCATAACATAATTTCTTTATTTGGTTTTGTAGAAAATGTTATGGATCAATGGGAGTAAAGTCTATTTTCTTGTTTTATATATGGATGACATCTTACTTGCAACCAATGATAAGGGTTTACTTCATGAGGTGAAACAATTCCTCTCTAAAAATTTTGACATGAAGGATATGGGTGAGGCATCTTATGTCATTGGCATTAAGATCCATAGAGACAAATTTCAAGGTATCTTAGGTTTGTCTCATGAAACCTATATCAATAAGGTTTTAGAGAGATTTTGGATGAAGGATTGTTCATTTAGTGTTTCCCCTATAGTGAAGGGTGATAGGTTCAATCTAAACCAATGCTTGAAAAATGATCTTGAGAAGGACCAGATGAAGAACATTTCATATGCTTCTGCAGTCGGAAGTCTAATGTATGCTCAGGTTTGCACAAGGCCTGACATTGCATTTGCTATTGGAATGTTAAGACGATATTAGAGTAACTCAAGTTTGGACCATTGGAGAGCTGCAAAGAAAGTGATGAGATATCTTCAAGGAACCAAATATTACAATTTTATTTACAGACAAACAAGCAATTTAGAGGTTATTGGCTTCTCAGATTCAGACTTTGCTAGTTGTGTTGATTCGCGTAAATCAACATCTGGATACATTTTTATATTGGCCAGTGGAGCTATATCTTGGAAGAGCCAGACCTTGATTGCTACTTCTACTATGGAAGTTGAGTTCATATCTTGTTTTTAGGCTACTTCACATGGTGTATGACTTAAGAGTTTCATTCCCGGGCTTAGAATTATGGATTCAATATTCAGGCCATTGAGTATATATTGCGACAATTCAGCTGCTATCTTTATGGCAAAGAACAATAAAAGTGGAAGTCGAAGCAAGCACATCGACATTAAGTATCTAGCCACAAGGGAACGTGTTAAAGAAAAGAAAGTGGTTATTGAGCACATTAGCATTGAATTGATGATCGCTGATCCTTTGACTAAGGGCATACCACCATTGAAATTCAAGGATCATGTAGTGAACATGGGACTTAGTTCCCTTATGTAGTTTCTATTGTACGAACTCTTATTATGATGTTTTCTCATAATTGATGTGCACATTTATTTAATTTTGAGAAAATTTAACTTCATTGGACCAAGAATGAACATAGGGTTTATTCATTAAGTAATATTGCCATATAAAGTACAATGTTAAGAAATTAATACACTGTAATACATGGAAGGTAACACTTGTTATGTAGAGGACTTATCGCCATGATTCATGTATTTGTTGCTTAATGCAGATGATAGATGAGACATTAGGTTAAAGGTGTGAACCAAGTGGGAGAATGTTATCTGTTGCACGTCCACACAACTTTGAAGTGGTCCAACACCTTGACCAAGTCCTCCACAGCATGCAGAATGCGTAACACAACTGCTGCATAATGGTGGCAAATGGCAAACGACGTGGTTTGATGGGAAACCACAGCTTTATATATCAATTTTTGGTCCCGAACTCGTCTTTCTGCTATTTTTTTCTTTAGTAATACACCATCTAACGAGAGAGATCAGATTTTGGAAAATCAAGATTTGCAGCAACTAGTCAATACAAAATTCAAAAACAATGGCTGGAGGTAAGTAGATGATCCTAAATCTTTTCAGATATGATTTTTATGGCAAAAGTTTCATATACTTTGGATTAAATGTATTCCATGTATTCTTACAAGACTCACATGCTGTTACCATTCCCTCAGTTCTAAGACACGCCGCTAAGTCACCAGAGCCCATTGCCCTTGTAGCCATCATTGATAACAAGCCAGTTCTTGCACTGCACAATAATAATTGAATTGTGACCAATAAGAAAGAAACCACACAGATTCAATTACCCAAAAGGGTAGAGTCTCCAATGTCAATAATCTAATGAGACAAACCACACACATGATTATGCAAAGTATATAAGAGGTACCTAATATCAAGAACATGACAATTTTTGGTAACCGTCTTGTCAATGGCTTTGCGAAAGGCTTTGTTCTTGCGAGAGTCGTTGAGCATGTCAAGATGTGTTCTGCGATAGAGGTGGCAAAGGGAAATTATTCACAACCAACGTAAAACAAGGGTTGAAGCCGAAGAAGGGGTACTTAGTTGGGTTGGACAACAATGATGCTTCGAATAAACTGGTAAGTTGATTTTTATTTATTTTTTAATTATTCACAACCAACGTATAAGGGTTGTGGCCAAAAAAAGGATAATCAGTTGGCTATGATGATGGTGATGCTTGGAATAAATTGATAAGTTCATTTTATTTTTTTTGGCTTGCTTTAAGTATAGGGTAGGTTACAAACACCTGATATAAATAGTGGGTTGAGGGGTAATTTTTTAAGAATTTGATAAGGATGGTTTTCGGAAAAAAAAAAAAATGTAAAACACCTCGTACTTTTAATATAGATATAGATGTAGTATAGTATAAATAAAAATATAAGTTACAAAAAAAGAAACAATATTCTTAAACTTTTAAGTATTTGTGCTTAGAAATATATTATAATGTTATGATAATTATATACATATGTTCCATTATTAATATTTTATAATAAAAAAATCTAGAATCAAATAAAAATAATTAATTATTTATTTTTATTTTGTGAGTTAATCATAATTAAAATAAATATATCTAATTGAATTTTTTATTTATTATTTAATAAACAATTGCCTATGTTTAAATAGGATTTCTTTGGCATAATATTTTCTAATATTTTTAAAAACTAAAATAATAATCTTAAATAGAATTGCTGTTGTCAAATTAAAACAAAAAAAAAAAAATACTTGAACCTCAACCTACATGAAAGTTATGTATGGAAGTAAAAACATTTATAAATACCAAAAAATTGTGTAATATCACAATTAGAAAATAACTAAATCTTAAATTAAAAAAAATTAAATTTAAATTCCAATAATCATCTGAACTTTGAAGTCAATCTATCTTTCTCTATAAATAGAGAAATTATTAACAAAAATCATTTGAGGAAGAAAATAGAAATAGAAGACAATTGATTTTCTTGTGTGGAATTTCAAAAGTCAATCAAGAGCATGTAAGCAATACATTCAATAATTATTTGAATTTAAAATCAATTATTTAAATTTAAAATCAATTTATCCTTATTCATAATTCTATTTATAGATATTTGAATTTAAAATCAATGGTTACCTATAATTTTATTTATAGATATAAATATAAAAATTATTTGAGGAAAAAACGAAAAAGGAGAAGAGAGTTGTGTGGAATTTTTGTTTTCTTCAAGTACTCGATCAATCCTTGATGAAGTTGAGTAACATCTTTAACTTCAGAGATAAAATAAGAGGATTATATATGCTATGTTTTAAACAATATAAAAGATGTTGTAAAAGAGAGTACTTGCATTCATCTTCTTTTCAATATAAATTTGTTAAACAATTCGTGTATACAAATTTTATTAATTTGAAAAATCTTTCATAGTTGTGTTATATTTGCTTTTTTATTTTTTTTTAAAATAGAAATGATAGCTTAGATTAGAAAAAATTTACATCTCATTTTTGTATATTTTCTAAATATTAATTTATAATTATTAATATTTTACATTTGATAAATATTAATTTTAAATTTAAGTATAGTTAAATTTTCAATATTAATATGATTTTTATTATACATAGATATAATTATTTTACAAAAATATATTATTTTTATCCAAATACATGTAATTATCTTATACTTTATATTTACTTTTTTTCACCCTCACCCCAAAAAGATCATAAAAAATATATTTTATTTTTTTTTTCAATTTCCAAAATAAAAACAATTTTTTGTGTTCTATAATCACCCAAATATAGTAAAAAATAAATTAATTTTAAAAATTATTATGTAGAACCTATAGGTGTTTGCAAATATGCCATATTTTTCCTACAAAGTCTATAAATTAAAGTTCTAAAAGATTTTAAATTATTAGATTAATAAATATAATAATTATTGTGCACCTACATTTTTCCCTTCTTGTTTTTTCAGGAAAGTTGTGTTGGGCTCCTTGCTTTCTATGATCTACAACAAAAATAAATCACAAAAATAAATAAATAAATAAACACAAGCAAAGTATATATTCTTGCATAATAATAATAATAATAATAATAAAAATAATAAATTATCAAGAAAACTAATATCTCTAGATTCAATGCTACTTGATGCTACATTCGATTCTTCTTAGAAAAAAGGAAAATTTTGAATCTTATAACAGGTTGGGTTTAATTGAATTAACGTAGATTATAAATTTTTTATTTTTTTCAATTAAAATTTCCCTATGATCAATTAAGGTATAAACCAAATGAATGAACCAAAAAAATATCTGATCTATAATAATCATGAAGAATCAACATAAAAAATTGATCTCAAAACAATAATCATGAAGAATCAATATAATAAAAAACTAATTCCCTAAAAGTAGAGAATTAGATATGTGATGAGAATAAAATAAATTTTTTTTAAAAAAATAAAAAATAAAAAATCATCAAAAATAAGAAATGTCTCCTCTTGTTGTAATGAAATAAGTAAAATTATAACAATTTAGATTAGCAATCTATTCATAATTGAAAAATTATAAGAAGAAAATCTACATACCTCTCAAGGTTTTAAATATCTATGCATGAAATTCTTTAGTGAGGATTCTTCATCCTTTTTCATTGATAACATGTCCTCCATTTTTCAAATATCATAAAAATAAATCTATATACATTCTACAGTAATAAACAACCAAAAAAAAAAAGAAAAAGAAATGGTTGGAAGGAAATAAGAGAATAAAAGAGAGTTGTTCATGTGATAAAAAGAGATGAAAAGATGAGATCTAACACCTAGTTTATGAAAATTTTCTAGTAAGTGGTTGGTATAAAATAAGGAATATAAATAAGAATGATAGATAAGGGAAGATGTAGAAACATATTAGAATTTAATGAAATGAGCAGAAAATAGCAGTAATAAATAAAAGGGGATGTAAAAGCATATGAAAATTTAATAAAATATACTTAAGAGGTAAATTAATGAGATGAAAAAATGGAATCTTATGTTTTAATTTGTTAATATTTATTTTCTTTTCACAATTGAAATAAAAGTTAAAAGGGGGATAGTTTGTAAATTTATAAAATATTAATGATACTTAAATATAATTTTTAATTAATAAACTTACAAAATAAAAAGGAATTATAAGATGTAAAGTAAAAACACAAGGAATATAAAATAAGTAAAATAATGATCGTTAATATTAATCAAGATAATTAGAATTTGGTATAATTTATTTTTAAGAAGCTTTTTATATAATAAAAACTCAAAACATAAATTATAATTATTATAAAAAATATTGGAGAGAAAAACTCATAAAAAAAACATCATAATTAATTACATCTAGATGGATACGCACAAAAGGTCATTTAAAGGAAATGAATGGATATGAATGAGTATATACGAAAAGTCATTCCAGGAAATGAAATGATGAGAAAAAAACACTTTTTTTTAATAAGAGATTTTTTTAATGAGAAACATAAAATAAATAGATAATGATTTTTAATATTTATTTTGGTAAATAAGTATTCATAAAAAATCAATTTCAATTAATATAACAATGAATACTTTGAATGAATATAATAATAAACACATGATACATGAATAATTTATTAAATTTTTCTATGAGAAACTTATATTATCTTCAAATATTAGTTTTTTAAAAAAATCGAAATAACCATTAAAACAATAATATATTATTATCATATGAATTCAAAAAAACAATTAATTCAAACCAATTTTTTGTATTTATGTATTTATTTGATTTTCATTTAAATCTCTTTTTTATTGAATAAATTAAAAATAAAAAATTAAATTGTGTTAAGTTTTTAAAAGAAAATCATTATCTAAATCAAGGTTTTTTTTAATTAAAAGATAATCTTTATCTCAATCAAGTTTTTTTTTTTTAATTTTTAAATAATGATTATTTTTTAAAAGGAGAAACACTGTCTAAATTAATTTATAGAATGTTCAAACAATTAATTACATATAATAATGATGGGATATAAACGCATATAATAAAAATGATAAGGCTATTTTAGGAAAAAAAAAAAGTGTTTAAACAATTCGTACTTTTATATAATTATTATAATTAAAAAATAATGACATTATTATAATTATTTTTTAAATTTAAAAATCTTTGTTCGGACATTGAGTCTTGTTTATTGTTGGCAATTTTCTTCCAATTAATGTTTGGTAATAGAATTTTTTTTAGATAGTGACTTGCTCTCCATTGAAGATCAAGGGTTACTCTTTGTCCAATTGGGAAGTCACACGTACGTCTAAAAAGATTTGACTTGTGGCATATAAGGCTTATTTGAGGTATAAAAGGTTCGGTATCATTTTTGGAGTTAAAAATGTTTTTTCAAAAAGTAGGGGCCATTCAAGCAATCAACCCACTTAAGTGGTAGGAACCACTCAAGTGGAGCGCTTAAGCAGTTCAAGTTCGCTCATGCGGTCATAACAATCTTGTTGAGTTTAGAAACGTATTTTGAATGAATTTCACTTAAACTTAGATTTGGAAACTTAAGATACTGAAATCCTTATGGATTTTGCCTATAAATACCTCTCTTGTAACCTTTTGAGGGTTAAAGATTCGGACTAAAAGATTAGAGATTGTAGAGATCTAAGAGTTTAAAGACCTCTTATTCTATAGAGGGACTTCTAGAGAGAAAACCTTATTGCCACACCATTCCCGATCTCTCATTCAAGTATTTGGATATTTGAATTGTTGGTTGAAGACCTAAATGCCTTCGGAGGGACTAAAGGATCTGCTAAAGAGCAACAGGGAGTTGTTGTGTTGTGGAAATGTATAAAGTTATAGGTATTAGAGAGTAGGTCTTTTTGGTAAAACAACTAAGTAAATTTCTGTAACTTGATTTTGAATAGTGGATTTAGATTGGTAGGTCTTAGACCTCGTGGTTTTTTATCTCCACAAGTTTATAAGGGTTTTCGACATAAAAAATCTTGTGCCTTATTGTCTATTTCTTTATATTTAATATTATGTTTGAAGTGCCTAGATTTGGTTAATTTGATTAATCCTAATATATTGCAGGGTTTTCCTAAAAAGTGCATATCTATTTATTCATTATTATTTTCTAGTTGATGACTTTGAATATCTTTGGTTTGATTGGTTAATTAGTTATTGAGTTAGTTGATTTTTTATCTTGGTGGTTGTGGTGGTTATACCCATAACCAATTATTGATTTATTTGTTGAGATTATTATTGAGTTTGTTACATTGGTTATTATGGTGTTATTATTACTATTCCTAACATATCTCAACATATATTGTTAATCTTTAGATATCAATTAACCATAAAAATCAGTTTTTTTTTTATTTGGGGTGAAATCTTGAGATAAAGTTTAAACATATTTAAATCACCCATTCACCCTCACTTTGGGTATTCCCTATTGGACTTATGGTTATTATTCGAACTTAGTAGCAAGCATTTTCAATTTAGAAATCTTTACAACAAACGTACCTTTATGAGTGACTTGAAGAATATCTCATGCTTCTTTTGCACGTTTACAATTTGTTATCCTTCAAAACTCATCTTGACAAACTCTATTAAAAATACTAAATAAAGCCCTAGCATTGGCTTCACTACCTTTATTGTCAGCTTTATCTCATTCGTTTTTAGGTTTAAGTTCTCTTGTTGATCTTCCTTAAGCGACAAGGAGTAATGGTGGTCCCCAACCATATTCAACTAAGTTCCACATCTTTTTGCCTTGCATTTTGAGGAAAAACATCATTCGTTCTTTTCAAAGGAAATAGTTATTTCCATCAAAATAGGGTAGATTATTGAAAGGAGCACCACTTTTTTATTGTTCCATATGGGACTTACAGAATCAATAAAAAATTGATTTTTATTCTATGTGATCAATAAAATTTTGATTTTTAAATAACATGATCAATAAAAATTGGATTCTTAATGTGATCCCTTATTTTCACATGTGTTCTCACTTGATGGTGAGACTTGCTTTTTGTTTGTGAAAAACTAATTTTTTAATAATGGAATCGCCACTTACTTTTGTTTTATTTTTTTAAAAGGAAAAACAAAATAAGAAAGAAAAACCCTAAATGTAACTCTTGAAAGAAAAGACAAGTCAGTGAAAACCAAGTTAGGTCTGGGGGTCAAGTTACTTATTAGGAAGGTACAGCGAAGAATTGTAGCACCCCTCTAAACCCTAAAAAACTAGGTCTCTACTATGTAAGTTAAGGTATCTATGGAAATTAATTGGTTAATCTACGGATACTAAGGAATAACAATAAGAATAAGAGTAAGCGAGATAGATTCGGAGTGTACCTTAGATGCAAGTTGAATGCTATCATGATAGATAAGGTTAGTGCATAATGATAAATATAAGATATCTCATGTATATTCTATAGTAAAGTTAAATCAACCGTTTATTTTAATAATAATAAGAGTAAGCGAGATAGATTCGGGGTGTACCTTAGATGCAAGTTGAATGCTATCATGATAGATAAGGTTAGTGCATAATGATAAATATAAGATATCTCATGTATATTCTATAGTAAAGTTAAATCAACTGTTTATTTTAATAAACAAGATAACCAAAATCAATCCACAAATGAGTACATCATGTATATTGGGTCCCTCCATCACCTATTTTATTTCTGCATGGATTAATTATATAAATTCTATTACTTTAGGGATTATAAAATTTATTAATGTTTATTAAGAAAAATTGAGAAGAAATAGAAGATTATTAGAAATTCTATAATAATAAAGAAAAGGTACATACCCAAAAAAAAATACGGCATCAAGATTTATTAAAATCATGATTTTATTAAATTAGAAAAAGGTTTTAAAGGGGGAATATTAAAAGAGAAGTGAAGTTATCAAAAACAGAGTTTTAAAATTGATTTTTTTTAAAAGCAGACCAAAAAAAAAATATTGGATTATTTTTGTTAAAGTAAAAGAATTAAAAGGGAATTAAAAAAAAAAAGGAAGAAAAGGAGTCAATTCAGTAATTAGGAAAAATGAAGAGCTGCATGTTTGGGGTTTAGAAGAATGGAACATGCATACTTAAGATGGAGTATTCAAAAATGGCTATGCAATATACCATGTGGATGTGGAAAACAGAGGAATGGGCTGTCTGGGACTGTGCATCGAAGGTGGCCTTTCCTTGTTGACACTGAAACAGACACCTCCAGCTCTTTGTCTTCTGCTGTATCAATTATCCAAAAATGCTTTATTCTCGAAGCTTGCTGTATCTGAAGAGCTTCTGGGCAATACAAAGTTATACAGTGTGGAGTAAACTGAGGATACCCTTTCTGTAAGTGTAATTTCATGGATTTTCCATCTATTTGTAGATGCTTTAATCAATAGAAGAAAAGAGGATGATCTAAGTAATTGTTATTCTTCTGATTTTCAATAGACCCCTTTGAGTCTTTCAAAATTTCCAGTTCTATTCTTAAGCTTCCAATGCTCTGTTCTGATTTCTCAAGCTGATTCATCAACGCCTGGTCATTATCAGTTACTGACTGTAGCTTCGCTTCCAAATCTTTCTTTGTAGATTCTATTTTCCTCAACTCATATTTCAGCTTCCTATTTTCATGTACCTTGGATTCTTTGATTGCTTTGGACTAAGAGCATCGGGTTATACTCACAACTCCTTCATTCCCAGGAGAAACCTGAGAAAGTCCAGATCAATTTATCCATTTTTTTGTCTCTCCGTGGGTCGTACTGTTGGCTTTCAAAGTTGAAGGGTCTACTTCTAGAAAGACTTGACGTAATAGTTTATTCTTCCTTTTACAACAAGAGCTGCTGTAACTGTGCTCAGAGCTTTGTGTACAATATACCAAGATGGCCATGCATGGAGATTACATGCACATGGGTTTTGAATTCTCTTTCTAAGCTGCCATTGTTTCTTTGATTAGTAGCTTCTGATTTTTATGCTGAGCAATTTCAAACGCTTTCAAATGAGCTTCACTAGCAGGAACACAATAATTGACTATTGACATCACATCCATGCCACTAACTTTCTGACTTAGTTAATATGAATTCCGTTGCAACTGACTTTCCAACCAATCCTGGAAGTCTTTGGATTCCAGGAATTATAGCAAGTCCTGTTTCTGGTAATTCCAATACTTCATTTTCTCCATAAATCCGAAGATTGCATAATAGAGCCATTTCTATCCTTTCACCCAGTGCTACTCCTTCAATTGTCCTTGCATAAATCCCTGCACTTTCAATAGTCAAAAAGCCATATAAAACTACAACTGCACACCCAAACTTCGTGGCCTTCATGTTCTGATATATTGCCCAGAAATTTAATAATTTCCTATCCAAACTTAGACGATCTCTGAAGAATGCTTCTCACACCAGTCATATACAATCAATTATTACCAAACTCAATTTGAGCTTCATTCATGCATTTCTTGCTCTTCTTTCCCCTCAAGCTGCCTTGCTTGTGAAGATTCAAGTATTCGTCAAATACATTGGAACTCTTACCAAAGCCAAAGTTCCTCTGGGAACCATTACTATTAACAGGTATTCCAATATTTGGACTCCTTGTCAACATCGATTCTTTCTTTCTCATACACTTCACTGAGGTATTTCCAATTCATCAGCAGCTTCAAACAGATTAGAAAGAGAAAGATTCTGGTGCACTATGACGGTTGGGCCTCCCATATGGCCTAAAATCTTGCTGAATCAGGCATGAATACAGACTTGATAATGATGTCGAATGATACCCTGGTGAGCCAACTGATTTTTCAGCTTAGTTGTGGCTTAAAACTTGGTCTGGAGCAATGTTTCGCTGACCTCACAATCTGGGTCATAATGGTAACTTGAGAACACCTCTCTTCTTCTCCAAAGATCGGTGAGTTCTCTTTCTCCAAAACCAAAGAACCAGCTGGAATTCCCCTCCTCTCTCAACATAATGCCACCTAAATTGATATTCTGATGAACAACATCAGCCTCCAATAAAGCACCCCAAATGATCACAAGTCGAAAGAGCACCCACAAATGGTTACAAAATCAAACTTTATTCCAGCCATGCCCATTTCCCAAAATGACTAAAGAGCCCTGTTGGAAAATCCAATTTGCATGCACGCTGCAATCAAAGCATCCCAAGCTACCACATCTCTTTCGATCATACTCCCAAACAAGAACTCAGCACAATCCAACCTCCTGAATTTAACATCACCAATTATGTTTCAGAACATTGACATTGTCCAGGTGAACGGGTTTAGGAATATTTTCACCAACATATGCAGGAATTTCCAATGAAATCAAATGAGCCTTCACGAGAGACACGTCAATGTAAAATACAATAGGGCAAAGGAACACCCAGACGCTTGCCAAGGGGCACAGAAGAACCATTTGTTGGCGGTTCTCCAGGATTGGTCAGGGGCCCTGCATAATGGGTCAACAGTATGAGACTGATTCCATCATTGGATTGCTTCCCAAGCTCCAAGAGGCACTTTTGCTAGTAGCACTACCCCGTCCAACAAGCGGAACAAGAGAATTCTGAGTGGCATTTCGAAAATCTGATGTTGTTTCAATGTACTCGATAAAGAAGACACTATCTCCTGACATGAGATACTAAACCGAGCTAAAGCTGCTCAAAATGTTCCTCAAGAACTCCTTAAGAGGCTAGGACTTCGTAACCACAGCTTTCACCCTGGGCTTATACTCTCAAATGGAGATGTTGGAATTTTTATGTATGGACTTACATAATCAATGTTATTTTATTTTTCATTGTGATCCATAATGGGGCTAGACACATATTGTTGCTTGATTTTTATGGGCTCACCCTAATTCACTTGACTAGCCCATTAAGTCAAGTGGTCCAAATAATGTGTGATATATATATATATATATATATATATATATATATATAGATATATATGAAAGAAAAAAAGGAAGCTCTCTCTTTCTTAGCTCCTTCCTCCTTTGCCTGAAAGAAAGGGCACACACACTCTCGCATTGGACTGAATCTTGGGTGTAGAAGGGAAAAGCTCATTGAACCCTAATTCTCATACCATCATGGATCTGAAGCAGCTTCCTAAATACCAAAGGAGGAAGAAATGGCTTTTCATGGAATTAACCAAGGTAATCGTTTCATTTTTTGTCGTTCAATGCATGCTTAAATGTCTACATGTGATCCTATACTATTTAAATTCTCATCATGAGATACACAAACCAAAAGATTCCACAGCCAGATACACAAAAGCAAAGAAGTATAGAGAAGAAAATTGATAAAAACATAGCAAGAATAGGGGAACCGAGGGTTTATTAGCCGAAGCCTTGTTTCATGAGTTGTCAATGGGCTGAGATGTAGGTGAATGAGATCAAATGGATTTCAAATGGAAATCAAGACATGGTTGCAAGCATCTCATAGAGAAGCTAAAACAGAGCCAAGAACACAAACTAGAAATCAGAGGTAAAATGCATACAAACAAACTCAGATTCTATAAGAACAAGCAAAAGTTTCCAATGTTCCCATTCAGGCATCAAAATAGAACCCAGGTATACATAGAAAACAGAGTAAAACTGTATGAAAATGAAAGAACGGGAAGCTTGTAGAAATCATACTTGTATTATTCCCTTCAAGACTCCTCCCTTTTGTTTTTCCTCTTTGGTTCCCAAATATTTGCTCTCTCTCTCTCTAATCCCCTCTCTAAAACCAACTCTCCCCTCCTGCAACACTCTCTTTCTTTTCCCTCCAAAAAGCACCCCCACCCTTAGCTAACTAGTCTCCAGAATCCTCAAATATAACTACCACGTCACCTCCTTGAAAATGCACACCACGTCACCTCCTTGAAAATGCACACCACTCTAACTCTCATCTCTTCTTTGCCCATCTCCACGTGATTTCCATACTTCCTATCTTCTAGAATTTTCCGTTCCCTCAGTCACTCCTCTTTTCCTAGACAAATTCATGAGAAAATCCTCCTCTCTAATGTAATGATCCACTTTGTTTAAAACATTTTAATTCATCCCCCATGCTTATCTAGGGTCTTCCTTTAATAATCTCCAAGTTCACATACTCTTCTCATGACCTCATAAAAAATCCATGCATCCATTAAAAAGGTGATCACATGTAAAAGAAAAAAAGACAAAACAAAAGTTAGTGCACCAACAATACGAAATTAAAAAGGACTATATATATATATAAACAAATAAATAAAATAATCTTATGTCAACCAAAAATTAAAGTTCAAATTCATGAAACTAAAATGAAAATATTAGTCACATGCAATCAAACATAAAAAATGTCAATCTCATGCAATCAAGAAATCAAAAAAAAAAAAAATGGTATTCTAATACTCATCTAACTCTAAAACCATGCAATGGGAAAACAAACCTAAACTCAAATGTACTAAAAAATCAATCAAAATCAAACCAAACAAAGCCCTAAGCTAAAAAACACTAGAAGACATTGATCATCACACTAAGGATCTCCAAAAAGTCCCCTAAGGTATCTCTAAAGAAAATCCAAAAGTAGTGACTGAAATAATCATAGTGGACCACCGATGAGGACTCAAAAATGGGTTAAATAAGGACCCTAAGATCACAAACAAGTAACAGAGGATGAATGATGGCTGACTTGAGCATCATGTACCAAGAGGACAAAATAGAGGGTCTACACTTAATCAATAGGATAAAGAATCGGTTTTTTATCCCGCTCTGGTACCAATTGAAAAATGGGTATTATTCTAAATACCACTTGAATAATAGCCGAAAGTTCAATAAGGAACACCCAGGAAAGGGGCAAATGGGTGATTTAAAACTTAAAACAATATTTGTAAATTATAACCAACTTTTTATCCTAAGAGATAATGGAGTTATCCTAAATAAATGAATGGTTGTTCCTAAAATCTTTAGATATTCAAAAATATGATTTTTGACTTTTAGGGATACCCTGTAGTTAGTTATGGATAAAGATAATATAATTATTAAAATCTGAAATATATGTTGAGATATGTTAGGGATAACAATAACAACAAAATATTTACCTACCAAACTCAACAAAAATCCCAACAAATCAATCAATAATTGGTTATAGGTATAATCACCAAGATAACCAATCCAACAATCTCAATAATCAATTAACCAATCAATTCAAGATGATCAATGTCATCAACCATGATATAAATAGGAATAAATAGATATGTGCCTTTTAATAAAGCCCTGCAATAAATTAGGATTAATCAATTTGACCTATTCTAGGCAATTTAAATAGAATATCAAATATAGAAAATATAAAAAATATAGAAAATGAGGCATAAGATTTTTTACGTTGAAAACCCTCACAAACTTGTGGGGATAAAAAACCACAAGGTATAAGACCTACCAATCTAAATCCACTATTTGAAATCAAGTTACACAAATTTACCTAGTCGTTTTACCCTAAAGACGTATTTTCCAGTACCTACAACTTAATCCACGTCTGTAATGCAACAACTCTTTATTGCTCTCTAGTCGATCATTTGATCCCTTGATTCGTCCCTAATTGGTGTTCTGATTGATTCAACTCAATCAACTAATGTGCTTTGATTTCAATCCTCAGACGGGAGTTATCAACAAAATTTATAAACCTATTTCACCATATACTAGGGTAGCATAGCTAGCATAGCATAGTGGCTCTAGGATCGTCCACAGAGATGGGTTTTCACTTCACAATTGATATTACTTCAAAGATGAATTGGTGATTTTTCATTTCAAGGTTAGCTTTAAAAGAAAACATAAGTTTGAATTGAAAACGTATGGTTTTAAGCTAACCAAACTAAAAGTAACTGAAAGTAATTACAAAGAAAAGTGTTTCTTGGGATTTCAGGTCACTAGGATCAGGTGCCATAAACAAAAGAGGAGATTCCGGTCACTTGTTTATTTTCCTCGCATTGGGGATTTAACATATAGTTATTTCCCGAACCGGTGTGGTACAGATGCTTACCATTAATGGTTTCAACACTAAATCCCTCTCACTGATACACCTTGCAATGGCTCGTGCTTCTCACCTAGCATTTGCCATTCAAGGGAATCTTTAACCTTGGATTATCCTTCAAAAGCTCGCAAGAGATAACTAATGGATGTCTCCTTGGAGTCCAAAAGCTTACCAAGTGTTGGCTATTCTAGAAAATCCTACCTCTGAATCACCTCCCAAAGGCTCGCAAGAGGTAAACTAGTGAAACTCAATGGACGGAGTCCACTTGCCTTACCAAGTGTTGGCCCAGGTGATTCAAAGGCGTTTTAAGTTAACTAAAAAGATAAAAACCATAAACGGGTCACAACTTCCTCTTCATTAAAAATGGAAACAACAAAAGCTCACCCTCATGCATGCCGGCACCTTACCTAGCTTCCTTCACCCAAGAAACAAAAAGCCTAGCCACTCATCCTCTGAGGAAAAATCCTCAAAGGATGTTTGGCTAGAAAGAAAATGAAAGAGAAAACAAAAACGAGAAGGAAAAAGAGAGAGCAAGGCTCTGTATATATCACTAAAAACTATACAAGGTGGTCTCTGAGAACAAGCTCCCGAGATATTTACATTTATAAGGGGTTATTCACCCTTTGCTTCTTACTTCCTAACTAAGGAATCATGTGATAGGAGGGTTACAAGGAGAGTTTGGGAAATTTAGACATCAAATATCTAAAGCAAAAATATCTCAAGATGTCGGTTGCAGCTATCGGGTGCTTCAGGAGGCGTTTCGCAGCCGGCACTGTAGCGCTGCGAAATTTCGCAGCCAAAGGACCAAATTTCGCAGCCCTGCGAAATTCTCCTTCAGCTTGGAGCGATCAGATTCCAATGGCTGTAACTTCTTCATTTGAACTCGGAATCGTGCACCGTTTGAAGCATTGGATTCTTGACTTCCTGAGCCTTGAAATGGTATATAGCGTGCATGAATTGGACTTCGGGAAGTGCTCCAAAAGTGGCCAAGAAGACTGCAACTTTTGTCCCCTATTTTGCTTCACTCTGTTTTTCCTCTTTGCTTCCCTCCTTGCATTCCGGATTTGCTTATGGCAAAGGACTTTAAAGCTTCGGTTCTTCATGTTTCTGAGCTTTCCAAAAGCTTTGCCATGGATTCCAAAGAACTCTCCTCAATCTTGGATTGCTTTGGTGAGCAAAAAGCTATCAAAAACACCAAAACTTACACAATTTGATTAGAATTGATTGCAAAGGTCCTTAATATGTTAATTGGGTTAAAATGTGATAACTACTACTCAAAAGTGTTCAAAAGAGTTAATTACAAGCTTATAAAATAGCATTTTTGAGTAGTAATCATCCCTCTAAATGAACTTAGGTCTCCAATCAACAATTCAAATATTCAAATCCTTGAATGAGAGAATGGGAATGGTGTGGCATTTAAGCATTCTCACAAGGAAACCCTCTAAAGAATAAAAGGTCTCTCAACAACCTCCAAGATCTTTATGATCTTTCTAATCTCCCATCTCTAACACTCAAAGGGTTACAAGAAAGGTATTTATAGGCAAAAGGCATAAGGATTTTGATATCTGAAGTTTCCAAGTTTGAGTTTGAGTGAAATTCATCTAAAATACATTTCTAAACTCGATAGGACTATCATGAACGCTTGCGCAAACTTAGACCTATTAAACACTCCTCTTGAGCGGTTCCTACCACTTGAGTGGCCCCTGCTTCTTGAAAATTCATTTTAAGTTCAAAAATGATACCAAACCTTTTTATACCTCAAATAAGCCTTCTAGGCCAAAAGTCAAACCTTTTTAAACATGTTTGTGACTCTCCAGTTGGATGAACAGAAACCCTTGATCTTTAATGGATGGCAAGCCACTATCTAAAAATACTTTTATGGCCAAATATAAATTGGGACAAAATTGCCAACATATAAACAACACTCAGTGTCCTAACAATTTCTTTAATGGAATTTAACATATGCTCCTTAAAGTTAAAGTATGTTAATTGATCACATAATAAGTGGGATTTGTAACTCAAGGATTTGAGAGGTAATCTTGATAAGTGATAGCACTACCTTGTTAGATTACGGACATCAGTTCATAGGAAATCTACATGCAATGGATAGTAGGTCACAGACCTGAGTTTCGTCTCATTCTTTTTTACATAAGGTACTAGAGTACAGTTGATTCTTTTTAGTGGAATGTTGAGTCAACTTAAAAGTGGATTATGAAGGTGTCAATGGTCCTTGCTCTGAGCTCATATACCATGATGACACGGTTTATGAGGGTTGGATCGGCTCTAGGTTCATTTTTGTGCATAAGGGCGTTTTGGTAATTATGTAAAGTTGCATAAGGGATAATGAACAAGGTCTCTAGATTGGGCTAATTGATTAATTAGATGACCTTATATGGTTAATTAATCAATTAGGACCCATTTTAGGCTAGATTAAGTGACTCAAGCCTTGATGGGCTCAAATCAATTAAGCCTAGTGGTCAACCCTATAAATAACCCCTCATGGGTTAAGGTTTCTTAATGATTTTAGTTAGACGTCTTCTACCTCTAGAGAGAGAGAAAAAGAGAAGGAGCGAGCCAAAGTTTCTACCTTTCCAAAGCCTACACTTTGGAGTGTCAAGATTGTGGTTAGAGTCATTGGACAGAAGATTTTGGGTGTACAAGACCTTCAAACTATTCAAACTTGTTCTTCATCGCAAAGAATTGATTTGGGAACATCCAGATCCAGGTATAGGGTTCATATCTCTAGATCTATAGTTAATAATGGTTTTTATTGTCATTTTATTATATTGCAATAGATTTAGAAATGTCTAAGGATAAATGCATGCACCTTATGAGATCCAAGGCATAGGAATGAAGTGATCAAGGGTTCCTAACAGTCACTAAGTGAACTAAGTTAAGATGTAACACTATAAGAAAAAAAGGTAATAATGACACTTTTAAGGCGTCAATAAATGTATACGATGACGCTTCTCGAAAGCATCATTTTCGCCTCTGTCAAGGAATGGGTGCAGGCAACCATGTCGCTTCTAGAAAGCGTCATTGTTGATTGATCTATATTAACACATTAAAAAACGTCATTATTGATCTACCTATGTTAACACTTACACTAGTGCCAAGGAATGGCCAAAATATCATTTGTCTATTTCGACACTCAAAAAAGTGTCATCTTATGTGGATAATAATATTGAAAATCCCCCTATTGAAATGATATATTTTGTATGTCCTGTTATATATAATTTTGGCTGCATGATTATTTATAAAGTACAAAACAATAACTTCAATAGTAATAACTACATCTTCCAAAAGAAATTGAATAAATTTGGGAATAATATCATGATAAAGAACTAATGTCTACATAGTTAATTAATACGCAAATTTGTAAATGTATCAAAATATTTACAAGCATATTTTCCAACTTCAACATATATAAAACAAGTACACATGTACCAAAAAACAAGGTTTCTAAATTCCTTACCAAAAATAATATTACAAGAAGAAGAAGAAGAAGCCAAAAGCATTTCTAACCAAAAGTATTTCTATTGGTTGCATATCCACTCCTGAACTTGAAATCTTTTACCTGTATACATTTTATAAAAAAAATTAATAGAAGAAACAAATTATGTTTAGTTAATATACATGCAATGAAAGTTAAATTTAAATCTATAAATGGTCCATGAAAGAAGTGCAAATGAGAATAACTTGGTATTTAATGAGATGTTATGCTTCAATGAAGATGAAAAATTGTTTAATTTGATACTTGTTTATAAAATATTAATAGACTTTTTAGTTCATTATTAAGTTAGAGGAAACAAGTTAGGCTTTCAATGGTATAAATTCTACAATATGGAATGTAATATAATATTTTCTTATCTATGTCTAACATATGAAACTCATTTCTCATAAATAAATATATGAAGATACTAATAGGTATGGTTTATAATTAGTTTCAATCATAAATCATCATATCTAGTAATATAAGACATTTAATATTAACCACTCGCAAATGCCTTAATTTCTTCTTACAACTTTCCTATATTACCAAATTTAGTTGACTAATAACATTCCATAAGAAAAAAAAAGAGTATTAAACTAAAAATTAATAGAGCATAACCAAGGAAATAGAAACCTATAAATCATTGGTTAAATGTCATAATAACAACCATTCTAAAACTTGTCTTTATTTCCGATTCCAAAATTATAACCTAAATATAATAATTAACCCTACACAAAAAAAGCTTTCTACCATCCCTCCATCCAACAACAACCTTTTGATGCAACAACAACCTTTCCAACAACCATTCTATAGAAGGCATATAAAAGGGGCCGCAATGCATTAGGCAACAATACTGATGCCAATGAAGCCAAGAAGAGGGAACCAGAAAACATCATGGCAATGCAGAGGAGAGCAGCACAAATAGGAAAGAGATGAGAAGAATGAAAGGTTAACTCAGTTCCGAATGTCAAAACAAAAACCAGTAAGCTAGCAAAGAATATCATGGTGCTTATGGGGTGGGCTTCAAACATAGAGTCAGCCTCTTTCTGAAACTTATTAGGCCCTGAGGTGATATCTTGTACCTAGGTTGCATACAAGGCCATCTTGGCTACAAGTCTTCGTTAATTAACTTCGCTTTCAACATGTATTGATGCATCCCAATATTTAGATGAGATGGGTGAGCCACGCTTCGTCATCAATTATTTTTTTGCTTGTATCAAGGGGCCTATGAACAACTTGTAGTCTCACTTTATACTGCAAACTCTAAGCCCATTGGCTAGTTGTCAAATGGCAATTGAAAGATTCCAAATTTTACAATGAAAAAAATAGGTTGACTAATGATAATAGGAGGAACCAAACTCTTGAAATGGAAAGCAAAGAACTGATGATGGTGACAGAGAACTTAAGAAAGTGCAATCATCCTGAACATCTCAAGAAATTAGAGTCTTAGACTCTGCATTTTATATATACGTGTAGGTGTTTCTTGCGAATTTGAGTTCGATTCTCTAAGGATTAGATGTTCTGTGGGCAATACTGTATCGATACGTCTAGATTGTATAAGTCTGTATGAGGGACGAGGTGGACCAAACTGGGCCAGCTCGCAAGCTTGCATTAAGCCATAGTTACCTTCGGATGGGCTCAAATCTAGCCACATCCAAAAGAACAGACCAAACCCAGTCCAAATTCCTACCTCCTAAAGTAAAATTTAAATTATTATTATTATTTACATATTCTGTAGAAGTTTCTTCTTTAAATGGATTTTATTTTTGAGAAAACTTGTTGTGGAAAGTCTGCAGCCTAATTCCAACCGAGCCAAGCCCATATCTTTTGGACCTGGTGCCTCCCCCAACCCTTGACTGCCCAACAACTAAGATTCAAACCCAAGCCCACCAGAGAAATTTTTAAAACACGTCATTTCTTTGCCAATTGTTCCCCTCTCAATACCATTTAAAAAATCCCCCATTCTACAGCTTTCTCAACTGCTACAGCCTCACTTGTCTTCTCCTTAGTGTACGAACACAGCACGTCCATACCTGCAGACGGCAGAGATTGCACCTCCTTTCCCACCCTTGTGCTAGTGCTTGAACCACCCACCACATTAGCCCTAACCTCCATCCCGATCACCATGCTCGTTGCTACATCTCCTTGGCACTATACTAGGCAAAAACAGGGTGGCACTTCCCACCACAACTGAAAGAAGAAGTTGGAACTGCCTACTACAACTTGCAGCACACCAGGCATATTGCTTCTATAGATGTTATTTACACCAACCATTTGGTTATTTACACTATTATACAACAACAAGAATAAAAATGCACTATATTTATTTAGGATACCATTTCCCTAATTTTGTCCTCCCAAAATAATTTCCCCATCTATGAAACAATAATATCATATATTTGGAACAATGAAAACCCTTCCATTTGTCTTCATTTGTACTAATCTATTCAGGTCTGAGGAAAACAACATTAGTTGAGAAAGAGATTTATCTATAACTATGATGCTCTATAGTAGATTTTGACAATGGTAACCTCCCATGCATGGAAGTTAGACATGGCCATTCCAACGGATTAGGGCATTTTAGTGGTGGACTTTGCAAGGGGAATGGATTTTGGCAACTGATGTGGAGTCAAATGACTTTGCAAAGGGAATGGATTAAGGCATTTTAGTGGTGGACTTAGTGAGAGCTATAGGGTTTTGGGGTTTCTTCAGTTATAAAATGGTGGAGGGAATGTTTGGCAGGTACTCGTAGAAAGGGAAAAGCTTTTAATTATTATATATTCAGAACACGTATATATATACTATTATTTAATGTCACTTGATATAAGCGCCATGAAATATCACAACTATGACACTGCTATAAAGTGCCATGGCATAACTAGTTATTCTTATAAAGGTCACATCAGGCAATGATACTTTAAATAAGCGCCATGAAATAAAAATAAAAAAAAATAAAAATAAAAAAAAAAAAAAAAAAAAAAACTACTATAAAAAATGACCCTTTTGGAAAAATGTTATTGTATATTCCAATATAATGATACTTTATGAAAGCACCAAGGATTAAAGCGTCATAATTTTCTATTTTTGTAGTAGTGTAACTAAAAGAGTTAAGCTAAGGTACAACTAAGTGAGTTAAATTTAAGGTACAACCAGTTTTTGAAAATTCATAATTTTTCAGAAAATATCAGTGAAAAATCTCTTATTAGTGGTGGTCAAAACGAAATTGGCCACCGATAATCGGTCTTGTGATTTTTCACTAGAAAATCAATAAAATTGCCTATATCAATGATTTTGCCTTTTTAAAAAAAAAAAAAAAATTCCTAACTTTTTCAATCAATCAACTCTAGTTGACTGATGGTCAAAGTGCCAAGCTACTAGTCGCCCCTTCAAATTTCAAAGTTTTTACATTTATGCTGCTACTACGAGGATTCAAACCGAGGCCAAACTTGGTTACCACTGGTCAAGTTCTCACCTGCTAATATATGATGATAATAAATACATTAAAATTCATTATTAAAAAATTAATTAATTAATTTTAATTATTTTATTTTAAATTTTATTTATTTAATTAATTAATGCATAAAAATCATCATTATAATTTTCTTAACAAATATTTTTAAATATCATTTATATGATAATTAAATATTAAAAAGTCATATATGCATCATCATTTATTTTACATTATTAAATGCATTTGAATTAAATAAATTATAGTTTTAATATTAAATGTATCATCATTTATCTCACTAATCATATTTTAAAAAATTACTATCACTTCACTTTTAAATTTTTTATATTTATTCTTTTAATTTTGAATGTTTTTATTTTAAAATATTAAAAATATAAATTTATTAAAAAAAATAATGAAGTTATAATATTTTATAAATTAAAATTAATTTAATTAGATAACTAATAAATTACTACGACCAATATATCCTTACTTACCGATATTTTCCTCTTTGACTACACATATGTCAATTACACTTAGAAAATAACTTTAAAATGAGTATTTTTATTTATTTTATCATTTTTGGAGTTTTTTTAAATATTTCCATGAATTTTGAATAATTTTCACCTTACTGATATATTTTTTCAAAATATCCACCGATATTTCTGATATATCCATAAAATCCAAGTACCGATATATCTATATTTACTGATATTTCAAACCATGGGTGCAATTAAGTTAGACCTAAAGTGCAATTAAGTGAACTAAACTAAAGTGCCACTAAGTAAACTAAGCTAAGGTGTCACTAGGGTCAATTTAGGATCCATAAAAAAATCCCTCAATAACAAATCTCCAGAGATGGCTCAAAAAAATAAGGTAAAATGAGTGACAATATACCACCAAGTAACAACTTCATGGCAACAAGAAGTCAAGGAAAATACAAAGAATAACAAGAGCTATGGGGACAAAATGAAAGGTCTACAACTATGTTTGGTTTGCAAAATAGAAAGGATATGATATATATATATATATATATATGAAATAACCCATTGGATTTTATATCCCATGAACATGATATTTTAAGGTAGCATATGAAATGAGATACATTATTTTATGTTTATATTTAATTTGTGAAATGAATAACAAATAACATGAAATATATATCATTTTTCAATATTTAAAATAAAAATTAAATTACATTATAATATTTTCTATTTAAAAAACTAAAATTTCTCTTATGTTAAACAATATTCAAGATTAAAATATTTAAAATTTATAAATAAATTTTTTTTATATTATGTTATTCAATATATTAAAATAATTATAGATATACACATTAAATAAGACAATGTTATTTTATAATATATTTTATAAAAAAATTATTTTTTCTTTTTTTTTTAACCATAAATTTAATTTATAAAAAAATATTTTGCAAAATGAATATATAAAAAATAAAAAATTGATAAAAATAATAATAATAAATTTATAATACATGGGATATGCATATCTCACATCTTAGCATACAATTAACATATCCCATGTAAAAGAGATATAAAAAAGAAGTTGGATAATATATCATCACTTATCATATACCATGTTTGGTTGGTGATGAAATAAGATAAGTAATGGGATAACTTATCCATGATATTACCAACTAAGTGTGCAATAAGATATAATATCTTATTTATTATCTTATGTCATGATATATCCGGTCAATTGCATAACAAATGTGTAGCTACTAATTTGATTTTCTTCCAATCAAATGTTTATTTGGAAGATTGACACAATTGAATGCAATCTAAATCTACACCACCTATAAAAGTAGGTTGTTTTTCACTTTTTTTATTTCTAGAAATGCCCTTATCAATACTAATAATCAACTTAATGGGGAATTTAATCTTTTGGTTTACTTAGGATTTTAATTACTTGAAGTTCAAAAGTCATTCCTAAAATTATCATCACAAACCTAAAAGGAATTTAAAATTTAATATTTTTAATACTAATAATCAATTTAAATGAGAATTTAATCTTTTCATTTAGTTAGAGTTTTAATTACTTGATGAAACCATTCTTAAATTTATCATCACAATAATTTAATATTTAATCTTTTCCACACTCATAATCAACTTAAATGGGAATTTAATCTTTTCATTTTGTTAGGTTAACTAAAGTAATTCATGAAATTGTCATCACAAACCTAAAAGATAATGAAAAATTTAATCTTTTCATTTGCCTCCAATTTCTATTTCATCAACTGTTTTAATAGGGATTTAATTTAAGGTTTTAATTACTTGACTTAAGCATGTTCATAACTTCACTTTGAGTTTATATTCAAATTCAATACTGCACTTTAATTTTAAATTCAAATTCAATCATGAAACTACTCTCAAGAAACTATAACGGAAAAGGTTAATATTTGTAAAAAACCTCTCAAACTACGCATTCATCTTTGTTGTCTCCTCCTACACAACTACTCTATCGTCCCCTCCTACTCCATCCTATTTGATGGAGCGCCCCATGATCCACCAATATAATGTTTATTTTAGTCTCAACCATTGATTCTGGTTTATTTATAATATATATGGAGAGAAGTCAAGTTATAGTAAGAGATCATCGCAGAGTATTTTTCCGATTTTAGATTTAGAATTGAGATAAAGGACGTTTAAGGTTTGTTTGGAACTCTCTCACAAACCAAGTTTTTTTTTCTTAATAACAAATTTAAAGTATTTTAAATCATATTTGAGTGTGTTTTGAGAAAATAAATAAAATATATTTAATACTTATATTTATTATTAATTTTTTCTTCTTATCCTAACCAATCTTTCATTTCTTCAATGAAATAAATTAATTTTTTTAAAAAAATACATGAAACTTTTTTACTTTTTATAATTGTAATAGTGATTTCCATTCTTTTTTGAGATATTTAAATATTTTAAACTTTTATATTTAATTAAACAATAGTGAATTAATAATAACACTTATTACATAATATATCATTATTGAATAAAAAGTTTCATCACTCATTTAAATTATTTATTTAAACAAATTTAAATTTTATTAATAAAATTACAACATTATTTTAAAAATATTAAGATTTTGATATAAAATTTACTTTCTATTGAGATTTTAATTCTTTTGATTTTTTTTAAATATTTTTGTAACAAAACTTATTTTTCCTTTATATTTTTTTTTTTTTTTTGATTGATTATTTTGATATATTACATATTTTTATTTGATATGAAATTATTTAATTTAATCTAGATTCTATTTTCTATCTTTAAAAACAAAAAATAATAATAAGTTTTAAAAAATATATAATGGTTTTTAAGAATGAATTAAAAATATAATTTTTAAAACTAATTTTTAACAACATAATATAAGTCAATGATTTTTCCATAAGAATTTTTAAATTTAACATAAATTTTTTATTTTCTTTTCTTTAAAAGAAAGTGTATGAAACCAATCATTAATTTTTTTATTTAGTTTTCATTTTTTTGATTCCAAAAATATCTGAAAGTTATAAATTTCATTCTCTTTAAAACCACACTATTAATATAATCAATATTATAAAAATTTATCATTAAAAGTTTGAAAACTTTTCAAATTTCTCATCTATTATAAATTTTGTTCTCTTTAAACTCTATTAATATTGATCAATGATATAAAATTTAGCATTAGAAGTTTGAAAACTTTTCAAATTTCTTGCCACCATTTCATTTTTCATCTTTAAAGTTAGAAAACTTTTCTCTTCTTTTCTCATTCTCTATTCTTTTCAAACTTTTCTTTTCGACTCTTCCAATAGGTATGCTATCCGTATGAGATTTTCCCTTTTTTTTTTTAATCCACAAAGTTTTTATTCAAATTAATTCATTTTTGTTCTGATTTTTATTAAAAAAAAAAAAAAAAAAACTCTTATATAAAAGAAAAAAATATTTAAAATATACATAAAATAATTAACTCAAAAAATTTACAAATTTAGCATAAAAGAAATAAACGATGTGTTTAAATTAGGATTGCTAAATGTTATGGTCAAGGACCAAGGTGGTATTTATTTTTTTAATCTAAAAATATTGGTTTAAATTTAATTTTATTATCATAAAATTTGGTGCTGAAAAGTGTGATCTTATTTATATCTAATCTCATTTATTTTTTTAATTTGGTTTCATGATGTTTAATTCAATTATTTGATTTTGAATCTCTACTTGATTTCTATATAAGTCTTGAAAGAATAAATTCACATACTAATTTTTTGTTAGACTTTTTTCATTTTCCCTCAAGTGCTTTGGTATGTGTACACTCACTAATGATAAAATAAATAAGTAAATATAGTAATTTACTATATCTAGTGTTAAAACCTAAAGTTGGTTAAGTCCAAGGGACAACTTGAACGGTAGAGAGGAAAACTAATGTCATTGATAAACTCTGGCAACTAATTTTGGAAGAATATCTATCTTGAAAATGTGTAAATCTTATCCTAACGCCTCTCTCCAGAAATTTTCCATATATAGCTTCTATTTCTATTTCAACATATATCCTCGTCTGCATTGGATGAACCTATATCATCCTATGATCAATTAGTCCACCAACTGGACTGTCCAGATCAGTTGCCTTTCATGGAGTAGTGGATTAAAACCCTAGCAAGTACCTGCCATGGCTCTATAAATTAAATCCAGGCTTCATCGCTTGTTGATCATCAGAGTTGAGAGTTGTGAAGGGCAATTTTTGTTACCAGGTGAGAGTTTGATTCTTGCATGAAAGAGCCTCTTCACTGAGCTTTCTATTTCTTTGTGTACGGAGAATCTGGTTTGGCATTAACTTTGACGGTCTGTTTGGATAGTCGGAAAGCTAGCTAGGCAATTAAATTATTTTCTGCAATTTTCCTTTCCTTTTCCTCGATCCTAGGGGAACTGTCTCTCTACCACTCTCAAATGTTGATTCATTTATTATTGTTTCTTTTCTGTAGCATCTATTATTTTCTGGTCAGTATCTCCATTTACTGATTCTACTAAATTTTCTTTAATGTACCACAATTGTTTGGTTGCTTACTTCCAGGAAAAGTAGTCCCTTGGCAAATGTTTTCATGAAAAAAAAGAAAAAAATCATCCCACTCCATTGATGATCCGGTTATTTTACTTGCAACTTGGAGAAACCACGTTTAAAAGACAAAATCCAATTTTGTCAGGAAAACATTTATTACTTGCTACTTGCCTATCAACCAAAGATAATGTAGTTATTATAATTCTATTATTTGCTGTCACTGTTCTTCATCCTGTTGTTTTTTGTCCCTTGATCTGAAGTATGATTCTGATTTGCCTCAGAAGCAAAAAAAGTTTCCAAAGGAAAAACATGGCAAAGATTCCATCGCTCTTGGTGGGGCTGTTGCTCTTGTGTGGTTTAGCAGCCATGGGGGAAGCAAATGAGAAATATAAAGACCCAAGACAGCCCATAGGCATTAGAATCCGTGACCTTATGAAAAGGATGACCCTAGCAGAGAAAATAGGTCAGATGACACAAATTGATCGAAAAACTGCCACCCCAGAGATCATGAAGGAATACTCAATAGGAAGTTTACTTAGTGGTGGAGGGAGTGTGCCTCGGGTTCAAGCCAGCGCAGAAGAGTGGATTCAAATGATCAACGACTTCCAACATGGTTCTCTTTCAAGCCGTCTTGGCATCCCAATGATTTATGGCATAGATGCTGTTCATGGCAACAACAATGTGTACAAGGCAACAATATTTCCCCACAATGTGGGTCTTGGGGCTACCAGGTGATGAATGTCTAAAACCTACAAATTAATGTACGCTGCCAATGTCTGTCATCTTCACGTATGATTATGTCATCCTGCAGGGATCCAGAACTTATGAGGAAGATTGGTGCTGCAACGGCCCTTGAAATTAGAGCTACAGGCATTACCTATGCATTTGCGCCATGTATTGCGGTATACATTAGAGAATCATTTGACTAAAATTTTAGTAATAGGCCCCATAAAATATGGCTTTCAAACTATTCGAATCTTAAACCCCTGTATATACAATAGGTCTGCAGAGATCCAAGATGGGGCAGATGCTACGAGAGCTATAGTGAGGATCCCGAAATTGTTCAGGCAATGACGGAAATTATACCTGGGCTACAGGGCGACATTCCTGCCAACTCAAGAAAGGGCATTCCTTATGTTGGTGGAAAGTAAGTTTAATCCGCCTTCATGTAGTATATAATATATTAGTAGTGCATATTCTTGACAATCTACTGAAAACTTTTCAACCCTATAGTCCTACATGATTAGTTTCTGAATGAAAGAAATTTCGCAGTTGATTGATGGGAACTTCTCTAGAAAATGAATATTCATTGTCAAATTGTGTGTCAAGTAAATTCTAAAATCTCCATTTGTGGTTCATGTGGCAACTTGTAATTTCATCCATGATAGACCTTTGCGATTGGCAAGCTAGATAAATTCATTTACCAAAATAACTGGCCTTTTTTTCTGTAATTTTTTTTATTTTATACCTTCCAAAAGGGATAAGGTAGCAGGTTGTGCAAAGCACTTTGTGGGTGATGGTGGCACCATCTCAGGCATCAATGAGAACAACACTATCATTGATTGGCACGGATTGATGAGTATTCACATGCCTGCCTATTACGACTCCATCATAAAGGGTGTGGCAACAGTCATGGTTTCCTACTCTAGCTGGAACGGAAACAAGATGCATGCTCACCATCAACTTATCACTGAATTCCTAAAAAACACTCTTAAATTCAGGGTAACACTATTTGTTATATTTTCATATCATTCAAATTAGGAAATTAATAATCCATTCTAATTACAAGTTTTTGCCTCTTTGTATATATTTCAGGGTTTTGTCATCTCAGATTGGCAGGGTATAGACAAGATCACTTCACCACCCGGTGCCAACTATACATACTCTGTTGAAGCCGCGATTAATGCTGGGATTGACATGGTAAGTGGCTTCCCCAATGTATACCCATCTTCTAAATCAATATAAATTTGATTGTTTTTTGGCTGAAGCCATATGTGTGTTTTCCAGGTTATGACTCCTTTTAATCATAGTGAGTTCATCGATACTCTAACTAACCTTGTGAAGAAAAATGTGACTTCCATGAGCCGTATTGATGATGCAGTTGCTAGGATTCTGAGAGTCAAGTTCACTATGGGTTTGTTTGAGAACCCCTTGGCTGATCTTAGTTTCATTAGCCACCTTGGATCCCAGGTTTATTTCTTAATATATGCTTAACAAAATTTCAAGTGTCTTCTGTAGCCTTTGTGAAGTCTCATGCTTATTTCCGAACCAGGCTCACAGAGATTTGGCGAGGGAAGCAGTGAGAAAGTCATTGGTTCTTTTGAAGAACGGAGAAAACGCAGATCCTCCTTTGCTACCTCTCCCTAAAAAGGCAAACAAGATCCTAGTTGCAGGAACCCACGCCAACAATTTGGGGTATCAGTGTGGTGGTTGGACTATCTCTTGGCAAGGACTTGAGGGAAACAACCTCACAACTGGTATGATTATTAATCCTCCATTAATTTCATGCATTAGCAAGCACCAACACTTATAACTAACTATTACTAGCCTTAATATCATCCTCTTTGAATGAATAGGAACAACCATCCTCAGCGCCATCTCAGCAGCCATTGACCCTAGCACTCAAGTGGTATATAGCAAGAATCCTGATGCTGAATTTGTTAAGTCTGGCAACTTCTCCTATGCCATTGTGGTGGTGGGAGAGAAGCCTTATGCAGAGGGTTTTGGGGATAATTTGAACTTAACAATTCCTGACCCAGGTCCTAGCACAATTACTAATGTATGCACAAGCATCAAGTGCGTAGTGGTTCTAATCTCTGGCCGCCCTCTCCTCATTCAGCCCTATCTTCCACTTATGGATGCTCTAGTTGCTGCATGGCTTCCCGGTAGTGAAGGCCAAGGCGTGGCTGACGTTCTATTTGGGGACTATGAATTCACCGGGAAGCTTGCTCACACCTGGTTCAAGACTGTAGAGCAGCTGCCTATGAATTTTGGGGATCCTCACTATGACCCCCTCTTCCCCTTGGGTTTTGGGCTCACAACCAAGCCAATTGTGGGGGAGTAAAGATGGATCAACTATATTGAGAGCCACAATAATGAGCTAGTGATGGTTGAGAGATGGGAGTACTAATTGGATTAGATACAATGGTGCTTGCCTCCGCATTTGTTTTTCAATTGTTTGGGCGGTTTCGACCCCTTTTCACTATTCACCCGTTTGGACTCCTCAAAAATTTCCAGTAACTTCTCAGGTGAATCATGTAAAGATGAGTCATTCAAAAAATATAGATTTTTTAAAAGCTTTTATAAAATAATTCAAGAAGCATGCACTCAAATTCATTAAAATTTCAAAATTGCTCCCACAAGTCTTTTCTTTCCGCCAGCTAATCCATTTGTTTTGTTTTGTGTTTTTTCTTATCTTTTTTTATTTTTTGAATTGACACATGGCTAATCAATATACCACATTTTTTTTTTTAATATGTTAGTTACACCTTGTTATAAAAAAAATTGTTTCATTTTTTTTCACTTTTTCATCTTTTTATATTTATGGATTTTAATTATTTATAGACACTTTAAATATAAATTAATAATAATGATAATAATATATGATAAATGATTAATAAAAAAAATTAATATAAAAATAAATATATAATAAATAAATTTAGAGGTTTAAAACATAATATTTTATATATTCATGCTAAATAAAATATTTATTTATTTAATAAATATTATTTAAATAAAATATTTATTTATTTAATAAATATTATTTAAATAAAATTATCTTTGTTATATTATTTTATTGCTTATCTTTTTAAAAATTTTAAATTTTCATGCGAAAATTAGAATCAATTATTATGATTTTTAACTTTTTGCTTAGGATTCTTACTTAATTGTAATTTTTTTTTCTTAGTTAAAATGTTTAAAATTCTTGTGGTTCTAGCATTTTTCTTTGTTAAAATTTTAAAGTTTTTATTTATAAAAAATCAAATAATTTAGAAATTAAAAATCGACTCGATTAATATTAGAAATCTTAAGTTAGTTATTAATGTTATTAAAGTTATTAAATTGGTTAATAATCATTAAATCAAAATTTCCATTTTTTATGGTAAATTTTATAATAATTTTTTTTTACCAATTAGGTATAAATTTAATAAATATAATATCAAATTTCTTTGTTCATGTAGTTTGACCTTCATTTTTTAGGTACGTCCTTACTAGACTTATTTTTATTTGTGAAAATTTGATTTTTTTTTTTTTAAATATAGAACTTAACTTTATCTAGTAAAAAAAAAAATATTTTTATTTATTTATTAAAAAAAAGTCGTTTACTTAAAAAAGGTAATTATAAATTATTAAATCTAAAAAACAACTTAAATTTCATTATTATTATTATTATAAAATAAACAAATAAAAAATAGATAAATTTTAAAAAAGTTTATTGAAATAATCTACATATAAAAATATTATTTTTGTTTATCACTAGATTTATACAAACAAAAATATTATTATTTGTTTATCCCTGATTTACACAATAATCTGAAAATTAAAAACAACACAAAATAAATGAATAAATAAATAAATTACTTTAATGCATACACAATAATAACTAAATTAATAAAAATTTAAAATATTTAAAAGAAAATGAAAGAAAGTGAATCAGATATATACATCAATATATATCAAAATGGTAAATAAAATAAATTCAATATATACAAAAATAAAATAAAAATAAAGCAAAGGACAAGATAAACAGTTATATCCTTTACTGTGTAACCCCAATTCTAGTAGCTCTCTAGAGCTTCCCCAACAAAGCTTGAAAATGCCAAAAATATCTCAACCTCTCACAAAAATAAATAAATAAATAAGAAAATACAGAGTTTTAGAGAGAGAAATATAGAAAGTCCAAAAAATCAATATGATGCCAAAAGGCACAAAACACCCGTCCAAACACCAAAAAAAACCCAAATGAAGAGGCAGAATAAATAATCAAAGCCCAAAGAATATACAAGCCCAATGAAAACAAAAGAAAAGCCGAATGCAGTTCAATTGAAATGATAATTCTAAAACAATATACTAAGCCCAAATCTCAAATCACAAATCAAATCCAATTAACAAAAGAGGCCCAACTCAATATTTTGAAAATATTAAAAGCTATTTAATATATATAATAAAATTTATAAGAATGCCAACATGCGTACGTGTGCATGTTTCAGTGTTCCTTTGTAAACTTACGATACAACAAAAATTGGATCTGACATTCATCCTCCATAGGAGAAATGAAGAAAGGGAATGGGTAGCGATTGAATAAATTATAAGTGTCATGCTATCCCAAACTTGCCACTCAATTCTTAATATTAATCTCTGGTACACATCTCAGGGAAGCTGTATTCATTGTATAATACCATTCACAGCTCCAGGTTGAAATGGATATTGCTTGAAGCATGAGCACCCTCTACTACTCTGTTTAAATAGCATCCTTGCATGTTAAAAACAAACAAATGCAGCAACCACATTCTATCAAAAGGTACACATAGAAAAGGAAAATGAACTCAAGACATTTTTAATTGGATAAGTACCGCCCTTCCCAAAGGGATTTCTAGGTCTGCTTGGTAGGTTCAGTTGTTAGACCAAACCCAAAGGGAAATAGAGGGTCATAGTGTGGATCACCAACATTCATGGGGAGCTGCTCCACTGTCTTGAACCAAGTTCGTGCCAGCTTTCCAGTGAATCCATAGTCACCAAACAGCACATCTGCAACACCTTGGCCTTCAGTTCCTGGAAGCCAAGCAGCTACAAGGGCATCTATTTTTGCTAGATAGGGCTGGATCACAACAGGGCGGCCAGAAACGATAACAACGACACATTTGACAGCTGCGCAGACATTGGTGATGGTGCTTGCACCAGGTTCAGCTATTTCTAGATTCATGCTATCACCAGCAGTTTCTGCATAAGGAGGCTCACCCACAACAACAATTGCATATGAGAATTTGTTTGACTTGACAAATTCTAAGTCAGGGTTCTGATTGTAGACAATTTGAGTGCCAGATTCAACGGTATTCTTCACCGCAGTTAGGATCGTGGTTCCTGTTAATTAAAACAGAATTCCATCAGAAAAACCTTTTGGAAAAAAATAATAATAATGCCCTCACAAAATGGATAAAATGCCCCTCAATAGTCCTTTCAGATATGGTGCAAAAACAAACTTTTTGATCTTCCACCTAATTATGAAATCCACTGATTATGCATATAATTATGAGACAATTGAAGAGAATAAAATTTCAGGTTTATCTGAGCTATGCTATAAGAGCACCCCAGTTCTGCTTAAAATTTCAAGCATTGCCAAAGGTTTAGGCAAAAGGGCATCATCATCTAGCCTAAAAGAAACCACATTGAAGCATATTGACAGAGCAATGAATGAAATTCCTGAATTTTATACATCAAAATGCAATTTTAAGAAGTTAGAAACCTATGTTTAAAGTGGGATTTTAAATTGTACCTGATGTTAGGTCATTGCCTCCGAGACCCTGCCATTCAATTGTCCAGCCTCCACATTGATTTCCCAAGTTGTCAGCATGACTTCCTGCAACAAGTATCTTTGGTGCTTTCTTAGGAAGTGGAAGCAATGGATTCTCGGCAGATTTACCATTCTTCAGCAGCACAAGTGACTTCCTCACAGCTTCCCTTGCCAACTCTCTATGCTCCTGTTAAGCCAAATTATTGATCAACATAGGAATTTGTCACCATCCAGGAAAAATATATTAATGGGGTTGAAATAGCAGACCTGGCTACCAAGTTGGTTGACCAGGCTGAGATCAGCCATTGGGTTCTCAAATAATCCCATGACAAATTTGACTCTCAGGATCCTCTTCACTGCATCATCAATCCTGGCCATGGGGACGATGCCATTCTTCACCTGGAAGGTTAGATCATCAAGGAATTCTGTGAAGTTGTATGGAACCATGACCTGCAAGATATCCAGAACAAGTACAAAATTCACTATACCTTTGGCAGTTTAAGCAACGTTAAATTGTATACTAATATTTCAGGGTTTTATTTATCTACATCACAATGAATTTTGACTGACCATGTCTATTCCAGCACCAACTCCAGCTTCGACAGAAAAAGAATAATTAGCATGGGGTGGAGATGTAATCCTGTCAAGACCCTGCCAATCTGATATGACAAAACCCTGAAATACATCCACCAAAACACATTATGCCTAGCAATTCTAGTCCTTTGTTACAATTAACAACTTGAGACACATATTGAATAATTTCTTAAATGATTTCCTTTACCCTGAACCGTAGTTTATTCTTGAGGAATCCGGTGATAAGATCATGGTTAGCATGCATCTTCTTTCCATTCCAGCTTGAGTAGGAAACCATAACTGTAGCAACACCTTTGCTGATGGAGTTACGATATGCAGGCATGTGGATGTTGAGCAATCCATTAAAATCAATTATAGTGTTATTCTCATTGATGCCCTTGGTAGTACCACCATCCCCCACATAGTGCTTGGCACAAGCTGCAACCTTTGTCCTGAGCCAATTTAAAAAATTAATGAGGAAATCATTCTTCTCCCTAGTATGCAACAGGACCTTTAACTATGTCAGTTCGCAGAATTTCAATAAATTTCCATAGGATTATTAAACAACAATCTTAATTTCAGATGTGCTTCTTGACATGCACAAGCCATAAGAGATTCACCAACCAAGGAAACCTTTCTTCACATGAGACTTTACAGCAGTTGCAGAGGCTCTAATCAATCCTTCTACAGAATCGATTATAGGGAATGATTACGCAAACCAGAAAACATTTTCCAAGTAATGTCTACAGCTACAGCTAGGACAAACAAATCCATCACATACCTATAGCAAACCCCTTGCTTTTCATACCCAATTAGAAAAGTTTTGAGAGAAATTAGCACCTAAAAATCTATGATGAATGAAATCAAAGAAATGCAAACCACTGTTCAATCAGAAAATGGCTTCTAATGCTTTTAGGCACAACCAGCAGTCAACCTACCAAGTAAAGAATATGAAGCTTTAACATGGAGAAGCCTTTTGGCATTTTTCTTCCTGTTTCAGTATGCAGTATGCTTAATATCTACAGGATCACATGGCACACCACTAAGGTACATGGATAAGGCCAGTTGAGCAAATTTACAGGAAGCAGTTATCTTTAAATCATGTAAAACTGAACCATACTCCAGAGTATGTTCAAAAGCTACAAACTGCAGACCAGGTAGCATCAGGTCCATCCTTTTGCTATCATATATTAAAAGTTATGACTTATTGACTGATCATCTCAATAAGTTCATATGCATTTTGTACAGAAATTATATGAAAATGCGTAGATCTGACAAGCTCAAATTAATTGTTTTAAATAGTGATGTGACTAGCAATGTGACCTTGCTCAAAATAAAGAAATTTTAAGACAAAACAATAATAATAATAATAATAATAATAATAATAATAATTTGAATAAAGGGACACAGCAAATGCTAATAAAGGAGCTTTTCTGAAAGATTCAACACTAAGAATATCGGTGGTTAATAATTCACTTAGTGGAAATAAAAGAGGTTAAAGAAAGGATATATATATATATCAATATATCCTTGCTAAATTTCTTACTTTCCACCAACAAAGGGAACACCCTTCTGAGAACCAGCAGGTAAATCTCCTTGCAAACCAGGTATGATCTCGGTCATTGCTTGAACAATTTTATGATCTTCGCTATAGCTTTCATAACACCGACCCCATCTTGGATCCCTGCAAACCTGCATCAACAGATTTCACAGACAAATAACAAATTAGAACCCCAAAAAAGCTAAAAAAACTAGGATTTATAACTACTGACTGTGTTAGAATGTGGTTACCGCAATACATGGAGCAAAAGCATAGGGAATTCCTGTAGCTCTAACTTCAAGAGCAGTTGCGGCTCCAATCTTCTTCACAAGCTCAGGATCCCTGAGATTTAAAATAATAATAGTAAAAACAATATTAGGTTAAGCATAAGCCAATCATGCAACAATAGGTTTGACTGCAAGAACCTGAGCACTCACATTAATTCAATCAAATATTCAATTCCATAAAAATATAAATTGACAGTGCCATGTGATTCAAAGATTTACAAAATCAACTATAAACAAGGGTACTCAAGTCCAAAGTTTCAAGTCTCAGTTTTTTCATGCATTCCTTATCCTTTCTTTCAGATACTGAAAATTTGTATGAGAATTCATGAAAACTTGTGGACCTCTCAATACATCAAAAGGAGTTTCACATAATGGCTCAAAGCTAAAAGGAAATATCAGCAACCTAAGACAAGTCATACACATTAAGGGCTATACTAGTTCAACTTTCATCTGCTGATTTACTACCATTTGAGGCAGTGAGCAAACAGATTCCCCTTCAAATCTATACGTTAGAAAAGCTTGGATTTGTTAATCCCTTTGCTTACGCCCTTCATCTCTCAGCCAAGTCAATTTAGAAAATTGGTAGCTGCACATCTATTACAGATGGGAATTGGATATCGGTCCATTTGAATCCAGAACCAGAGGTCCAATGCACACAAATAAATTGAAAGTAACCTCAACTCTAAGGCCCCATTTTGATCACAGAAACCCAAGCACATGTATACTTGTAGATGTACATCACTTGCCTAGTAGCTCCAAGACCAACATTGTGAGGAAAAATTGTTGCGTTGTACACATTGTTGTGGCCATGAACTGCATCAATCCCATAAATCATGGGAATCCCAAGACGAGTGGATAGAGAACCCTTCTGGTATTCATTCACAGCACTCACCCATGTCTCAGGCGATGCTCTCTTGGTCGGGACACTCCCTCCACCACTCAAAATACTCCCTGCACATTGCATAACATTCATTCACCACAAAAAAAAAAAAAAAAAAAAAAAAAACTCAAGTGTTCCGACTTAGACGTTGATCAATGATTTTGAATCTGTTTTACCAATGAAGTACTTCTTCATGATATCGGCAGATGCAGCTTCGCGCTCGATCTGCACCATTTGGCCAATCTTTTCTTGTAGAGTCATCCGGGCCATGAGGTCCTTGATTCTAACGCCCAATGGCTGTTTAGGGTCTTTGTACTTGATGTATTTTGCTTCTGTAACAGTTGCCCACCAGCATAACAGCATCAAACCCATCAAGGGCATGGAGAACTTCACCATTTTGAAGGCCTAATGGGTCTTCAATCTGAAGAGATGATAGAGTGAGAAGGTTGAAAAACTATTCAAAATACTTGTTTCAAAGCTCCATCTAAGCTACAAAAATTGCAGAACTTGGCAAACATAAAAATACTAACAAGTGGAGGAGTAATGTATGTGCAAATGAGAGCAAGAATGGAAGTACAGAAGCTTTACCTGAAAGGTTGTTGGGTTCCACAAAACAAAATGTTCAAGTTTAAATTTCAAAAAAAGATAAGAAATGAAAGCAGCTTTCAGCGGAAACGACGCTTTGATCTGGTGGAGATTCTCCTCCTTTCTCTTATCTCTCCTTTCCTTTTCTTTTTGTTCTTTTCTCTCTCTCCTCCCAATGAACTTTTGAGGCGAGAGTAGCGGCGGAAATGCCTTAATATCTATCCCAATTTTAGCTACCAAAAACCCAAAATAACTTTTTCTTATTTTGAAATCCCACAGCCTTTTTAATAATTTATCCTCTTTTTTATATTGCATTATATAAAATTTCATGCATACTTTCTCATTCTTTTTATCCATAAATTGAAATACCTTTGAATTACTCCTTTCTAATTAAATTTCACGGTCCAATTTAATACTATTCATTTTAAGTTAAATTATATTTAAGTTATTGATTTAAAATTAATTACTTAATTTTTATATTAAGTATTAAGATTATTTGATAAAATTAATTTGAAACTTAAGTTATTAACTTAAAATTAATTATTTAATTTTAATATTTAAATATTAAAATTATTTGATAAAATTTATTTTAAATCATCAAATTAATATATTTATCTTAATAAATAAAAATAATATAAAAAAAACTTGAATAATAAAAAAAATTTGTAAAAATAACTAAGACAAATGAAGATAAAGATTGTTTTTTGTTTTAAAATATTTATAATTTATTTATAGGTATATACTTTTCTTGTAATTAATCATAATATAAAATATATATAAATAAAGATTATTAAAATATGATGGTTCTTATATTTTTAATAATTATTTAATTTGAATTTGAAAAAGAAATAATTAAAATTAAATTATTAATTAAAATTTTATTTTTAAAAAATGTTTAAATAAGATATATATAAATAAGTTTTACACGCAAGGGTCTTAAATTTTTTTGAGGGAGCCCTCCAAGCCCCTCCAAAAATACAAATTTTGAGTTTGGCCGCATATCATGTCGGTGAAAATCCTGAAAAATCAGGAAAAATAGGTGAAAGGGGCTGGGTGGATATTCTCCGTAATGAGTCATGTCGCTCCTAACCGACACATGAAAAGGGAATTTTCATCCTTGGTTATGTCTGAAAAAATATGTCACTCCGAATGGAAATCATTATAAAGTTAAAAGTGTTTTACACCGTTTGGGTTTGATAATTAATAAAAAAAAAATTTAAATATTCATAATTGATTATAAGGATATTAAAGAGGAATAGACAAAAATATCTTTTTTACTTATACCTATCAATTTTATCTTTATACCATCCCTGTTTATATATCACTTTCATAAAATTCTCCCTTATTTAATTATTTATTTATTATTTCTTATTTATTATTTATTATTTATTATTTTTTAAACTCTTTTAAAAATAATTAAAAAATCAATATTATTTTGTAAACAAAAGTTATATTAATGATTCAAAAATTATTTTAAAAAATACTTTCAAAAAAAATATTAATTTAAATGAATAAAAATTATCTTTTACTTTTTAGAAGTAAATAATTTAATGATTAAAATACTATTCAAAATAAATATATTTATTATTTTTTTCTTTTATACTAAAAAAATATATTAAAGTTTATTTTTTTATTATAAAATAAAAAAATTTAATTTTTTTAAATCTTCTTCCTTCTTTATTTTAATAATTTTTTAAACATAAACTTTTGGTAATAAATTATATGAAATATTGCAAATTTGTTTATTAAGGTGTTTTCTTAATAATTTGAATTAATTGAAATAAGAAAAGAAAAAAAAAAAAAAAAAAGAGAAAGAGGATAGATGGAGAGTTTTTATTTTAAATATCTAATTAAAATATTTTCATATTTAGAAATGGATTATATTAATAAATAGTACAGTAAAAATTGAATTTTTCTCATATAAAAGGGTTAAATATTATATTTATTCATTTTAAATGAAAACTAAAAATTAATTTGAAACTTAAGTTATTAACTTAAAATTAATTACTTAATTTTTATATTAAATATTAAAATTATTTGATAAAATTAACTTGAAATTCATTTTAAATCATCAACTTAATATATTTATTCTAATAAATTTTTTGTTTTAAAATATTTATAATTTATTTATAGGCATATACTTTTCTTGTAATTAATCATAATATAAAATATATATAAATAAATATTATTAAAATATGATGGTTTTTATATTTTTAATAATTATTTAATTTGAATTTGAAAAAAGGAACAATTAAATTTAATTTATTAATTAATTTTTTATTTTTAAAAAATGTTTAAATAAGATATATATAAATAAGTTTTACACGCAAGGGTCTTAAATTTTTTTGAGGGAGCCCTCCAAGCCCCTCTAAAAATACAAATTTTGAGTTTGGCCATATATCATGTCGGTGAAAATTCTGAAAAATCAGGAAAATTTGGTGAAAGGGGCTAGGTGGATACTCTCCATCATGTGTCATGTCGGTCCTAACCGACACATGAAACTTCCCCGGGAAATTTTCATCACTGGTTATGTCTGAAAAAATATGTCACTCTGAATGGAAATCATTATAAAGCTAAAACAAAAATGACTTATTAAGAATAACTTATTGAACAAAAATAACTTATTAACGGTAACTTATTAAGACCCACAAAAAAAAAAAAAAAAAACTACTTATTTAGAATAGGTTATTAGGAGTATATTTGAGAATAGTTTTTAAAATTAATTTTCTAATATTTTTTACAACAAAAGCTTGTTTAGGAATTTAGAATATTTAAAACTTGTTTTTCATATTTTTAAATATTTTTTAAAAATAAAATTTTTTATAGTACTTTATTTTTAATTATTCTTCATATTTATCTTATTATTATAAAAAATAATCATTACAAAATAAATGAAAACAATAGAAAGCATATCATTTTCTACCTTTAAGAATAAAAGTATATTGTTTTTTATTTTAAGAATAAAAAATTTAGAGTATGTTCAGTAATTGTTTTTAAAAAGAGTTTTTTATTTTTTAGAATAAAATAAAAAACACAACGATAAAAAATTGTTTTCTATTTTCTGCTCTTAAGAACATAAAACATGATATTTCTAAAAAACATATTTTAATTATTTTTTATTTTTTCACTTATTTTCTCAAGACTATTTAAAAAAAATAATTATACAAACATATACAATAGGTAAAAATAAAACACTAGATATACAAATTATTTTTAAAATATATTTAAAAATGTTAAAAATAGGTTAAAAATATTTTAAATTTTCAAATAGATTTTAATTTTACATAACTGTGGACCCCGCATTTTGGCTCAATGCGTTCCCACTTGATGGCAAAACTCGTTTTTTATTTGAAAAATGATTTATTGATTAAGAAAATGACTTGGAGTTGCCACTTATTTTTTTTTCATTTTTAAAAGGTAAACAAAATAAGAAAGAAAAACCCTACGTGTGACTCCTTATTTGAAAAATGTGATCTGTGAAAAACCAAATATGAGCTCGGGGGTCAGGTTACTTATCGGGAAGGTACGATAAAAGCCGTAACACCCCTCTAAGCCCTTAAAATGGGTCTCTACTAATAAAATGAAGCAAGCATGACAATTGATTGATTAAACATGGATATTGAATAGTGATCAAATGTGCGAAAGCAAGACGGGCATAATAACAAATAAATCAATAAACATAATCGGGTACAGGGCGTACCTTAGTCACAAGTTGAGCGCTATCATAAGAGACAAGGTTAGTGCATAAATACAGAATAACCGCATGTATGTCTTGGAGTGGAAAGAGTCAATCATGTATAGCAAACAAACCAATCAATCAATCAATGAGAAAATCACATATATTGGGCCCCACCAAAACCCGATTTATTTTAGCATGAATTAATCTTATAAATTCCATTATCTGGAACTATGAAAAGCATCTCTGTGCTTATTAAAATAGTGAAAAATGAGAAAATAATTAAAAAAAATAAAGAAAAACATTTAGAGATGGAATTTTAAATAAATGAATGAGTGAATAAATAAATGAATGGAATAATAATAATAACAAAAATAATAATTATTGGATAAATAATTATGAAAATTAAAATTTTGGAATTTGGAAATTGAATTTAGAAATTGGAAATTTGAAGAATTATTTAGAGATGAAATTTTAAATAAATGAACAAATAAATAAAATAATAATAATAATAATAATAATAATAATAATAATTAAATAAATGAACGTGAATAGTGAAATTTTGGAAATTAGAAATTTTGAAAAATTGAACTTAAGAATTTGAATATTGAAAAATTAAATTTAAAATTAGAACGTTAGGAAATTATTTCAAGAATTGATTTTTGAAGAATTAAAACTTAAAAATATTGGAGTTTTAGAAAATTGAATTTAAGATCTGAAGTTTCGTAAACTAATTTAAAATTCAAATTTTACAAGATTATTTCGAAAAGGGTACGTGTATATATATATTTTAAAATAAAATAATAAATAAATAAAAATAAATAAAATGAAATGAAATGAATGCATAAATGAATAAATTTGAAACTTTGGGATTTTAGAAGAATTATTGGATAACAGAATTTTCAAAAAAATGAAACTTTTAACATGAAAAGTGGAATTAAGAAGATGGCGCGTGAGGGGAAAGAAAAAGAAATAATAATTCACCATGAGGCCACTGGACCCATGCCACTGCCACTTATTTGTTTAAAGAACTTAAAGTGCCCCTACCACTAATAAAAAAAACTCATGCCTCTGACTTTTCATCACCATTTATCTAAAGCTTTTCATGTTATTAGTGGACTGTCAACTTTTGGGAGAGGAGTAATGAAGCCCCACTCTCCACACAAAGTATCAACTCGCAGCTCATTTACACATGGCAACACATGAGCCACTATGCAAGGGCCTCATTCCACCTCCAGAACACGGCAACTTGAAATCGTTGCAAGCAATCACAATACCCAGCACTGCTTTAGCGAGGACCTCAGCCTGCATTCCAGTATGCCTCCTCACTCGAGTCGCGTCATACATCACAGAAACTAAATCCCAGACGCACCAAAAAAAACAAGTCTGCCACGCCGTGACACAACACTGTTAAAATATGGACGCACATATATATAACATATTTCATGATTATGCTATTCACCTGTTCGGTATTTATTTTGTATTGGTTTTCAAGAGTATGGGCCACCTATGTGTAGAGCCCAATGCCATCACGGGCCTTAGATGATGGGCCTAAGACTCGTTAGGCCCAATAGCCAAAGGGTATGGTCTCTAAGGCAGGAGGGTATTTAAAGGCCAAGTTTCTGTTTTTCAGATAATGACTTTTGAATAAAACAGAACCCTAATCTCTCTCGCTTCCCATCACCTGAGAGAATCCAATGACGGTGGTTCCCCTCCTCAGTCTTAGAAGATCCATACCGTATTCATTTCTGGAAAACTAATGGATTCAGGTTGGTTCCCTATCTGGAGAAGAAGGCATGTTGTTTACAATGATTGATATATATTTATATCCTGTATATGTGTTTTGGGTGATCATAGAGAATTAAAAAATCTATCAATTGGTATCAGAGCCTCCTATTTTCACCAAAACACTTATTAAAAAAAAAAAGGAAACAAAAATAAAAAATAAAAAATGGGTATTGGTATCAAAGCTTGAAGGCGCTGTTGCAGGCCATCCAACGCCGGTGAGGGGCGCCATTTTGGGGCCGTTGTAGAGCCGTTCTGGCGCCTGTTTGGCAGTCGAAAATAGTGCCATTCTAACGCCATTACAAGCCTTCAAAAGGGACGTCACTCAAGTGTTGTTGAAATGTCGTTAAGGCGCCATTTTCAGGCACTCCAGAAATACCATTATAGGCGCTGTTACGGGCGGTGGGAGCAGCACCACTGCAACGCGTCATTGGGAATCAGAATCGCGCTGTTCGATTTGCCGGCATCCTTGGCGCCGATTTGACGTTGATTTTAGCGATCGTAGGAGGCGTTGCAGACGGCATTCCAACGCCAATTTTTTTTGGGTCTTTCAGGTGCCGTTCTAGGCGCGATTTAGGGTCATTTAGGGACTATTCAAGACGCCATTCAGGCGTCATTTCTAGGCTCCGTTCTTAGGCGTTCCAGACACTGAAGAGAAAACACCACCTAGTGCAAAGGTTGTCGACACCGTTCTTGGCGTTTCGGTTGGGGATCGGAGCAGTTCAGACGTTGTTTTGGCGTCGTCCCCACTGCCAGCGCCATTTTGAGGATGGCTTCAACGCCGTTTCTGGCGCGACTGCAGGCATTCCCTGCGACGCCGCCTGGAGGAAGGCCACAGACGCCATTTTGGCGTCATTTAAGGATGGTTTTGGCGATGAGAGAATCCTGCACCACCGACGCCTCTGACTTGGATTTCCCACCATTCTCTGCCAGCAATGCCATTCCATAAGTGGTTTTGCAGACCGGAGAAGCTTGCAACGCCATTCTCGGCATTCGTTTGGCGATGGAAAATCACCGTTCTGGTGATGGCGGTGGCATTTCGCCGTCGACAGGTCGTTCGTCGTTGGGGTTGTTGGGGAGATGATGATCTGAAAGGCAATTGTAATACTTGCATGTATGAGAGAGGGAGCTGTTTATATTTAATAATAATAATAATAAATAAATAAATAAATAAATAAAATATGTTTGAAATATGAGTAATATTTCATTGAAATTGCACACCCCTGCATCATTAATTTACTTTGCAATTTTGGGGATTGGAACTTTGGCCTAGGCTCAATCCAGGCCCACCCATTTGACTATGATGCTCTTTCGGACTAGTACCTGAAACTGGTGCCTTAAACCAACTTGGCCAAGGATTATTTTAATAATAATAATAAAATAAAATAACTAAGGAGATAGGTTGGCTTGAACCCATGACCATTGATTGTTCCTTTAAAATCAAGCCATTGCCCAAACCATTAGACCAAAGCTTTTATATATATGTTTTATGCTTCAATTGATATATATATGCATAAATAAATAAATAAATGATTTTGATTGAATTATTTCTTGTTACGTTTGTGTTTAACATTTCAGAATGAATATGTTATGTATATTTGTTGCCAAAGTAACATGTATCACGTAATTTTATTCATTTTGAAACATGTAAGCATGTTATTATTATATAAAATAATTGGCTCAAAGGAAGATTATTTTAATATAATAATAAATAAAGTAATCATAAATATGTAACCTATAAAGGTTATCTTGTATGTTGTATGTCAATCCAAAGACAGACATATTGTTTTTTGATTTTATTGTCAATATTTATGAAATAATTTTGTATAAGGATGCCAATTACAAGTTGATATTTTTGTCCAAAGACTAAATATTGATGTTTGTACTAGGTATATTGTTATATGTCTACATGCATATATATGTTGAATTTTTATTTATTCATGTATGTGTGATGATTATATGACTGATTGTGAGCTTTATTATTATGAATTCAGCATCTTCTATATCTGCAAATGGCAATAACATTCTTGTGCTTAATGGCACAAACTTCAAGAAATGGAAGGAGTACGTTATAATAGTGCTTGGGTGCATGGATTTAGACTATGCATTAAGAGAGGATCGCCCTTCAGACCTTACTAGTGCCAACACTGCTAAGCAAAGGTCTACTATGGAAAAATGGGAGCGATCCAATCGCATGAGTCTAATGATAATGAAGTTTGTTTACTTGATGTGATATTATGTTTGTGTTATCTGTACAGACTTTGATTTTAAACACTATTGTATTTGAATACTCTGAATTGAAATGATGACTTTCAGAAGTAGTTTAGCTTCAAGTGTTGAAAGTGGAATTTGACTTCTTCTTTTTTTGTCATAAAGTAGGACCAATTGGAAATAGACATAGTAAAGATCACATTCTATGTAATTTCCATGCTACACATCCATACTTGATCCATGTTGCTAATTTTGTTAATATTGTGATCATTGATTGGTCTAGTTATAATTATGATTAACGAAGGCCGATTTGATCCTATGTTGGCATAACTAGTAGACCGGATTGTTTAAGGATATTAAGAAAGAATAGCAAGATGAGCTCAATAAAGTACTATCATGAACATTGTTTTGTAATATATGTGGTCCAAGTGGGAGATTGTTAAAATATGGACGCACATATATATAACATATTTCATGATTATGTTATTCGCCTGTTTGGTATTTATTCTGTATCGGTTTTCAGAGTATGGGCCACCTATGTGTAAAACCCAATGCCATCACGGGCCTTAAATGATGGGCCTAAGACTCGTGAGGCCTAATAGCCAAAGGGCATGGTCCCTAAGGCAGGAGGGTATTTAAAGGCCAAGTTTTTGTTTTTCAGATAATGAATTTTGAATAAAACAAAACCCTAATCTCTCCCGTTTCCCATCGCCTGAGAGAATCCAGTGACGGTGGTTCCCCTCCTCAGCCTTAGAAGATCCATACCGTATTTATTTCCGGAAAACTAATGGATTCAGGTTGGTTCCCTATCTGGAGAAGAAGGCATGTTGTTTACAATGATTGATATATATTTATATCCTGTATATGTATTTTGGGTGATCATGGAGAATTAAAAAATCTATCAAGCACCACCGACGTCGTCAACGCCGTGCATAGTGCCATGTGCGGCGACGACATTCCCCCTCAGAAGTAAACATAATCCTTAAATCCCATTTCCTCTCTTAAAAAAAAAAAAAAAAAAAAATCCATACCACTTTCACCGATTGTGCTACCACCCATGCGAAAACCCCGAAACAAAAATGGAGTTCGGTGGGTATGATTGGTGGGGACTGAACTGATAACAGTGAGCATGTAAATGGGTATAAAATAAATAAATAAATAAATAAATAAAATAAAATAAGAGATGTGGATGATGATGGATATGGTGGGTAATGAGTTTTGTAAGGTTTTGATACATCAAGCTATGGGAAGGAATAAAGCATCAAATATTTTCAAGAGAAGTCAAAAACACCCAAAATAAATCTAAAATAGAGCGTGTGTACCCAGAGTCTCACAAAACAAATGAATGGCCTATAATATCCACACCAATCAACAAACCAAATACCCAGAAGAATGGCTGAAAACGAGAGTTAATCTATGTGGAAATGATAAATAAGGAGGTCATGAATAGGCATACCCGAAATGCTCCTTTCAAGCAAAGAGTGGGTTGGCTCCAGCTCTCTTCTCTCAACTCCCCCCCTTCTGGGAAAACCCTCTCAGGCTCCTTTTATCTGGATGTCTCTCCCTCTCTAGTTTCCCCTCCTCCCCTGCTAGCTTCTTCTCTCTAAAAAAACCAAAAATATCTCTCGCAACCTCCTCCCTCCCGAATGCTCCCCAAGCAATCTTTTCCTTTGTTTCTGTCTTCCCTCGCAAGCCACTACCCGTTCCATTGCTCCTTGTCCAGCCAAGACGTCACCTTCCAAACCACCATCATGGGCGAGTTCCTGATGTTTGCCACACGTCCATACATGGGGCCTCATGGGAGGTGTCCCCCACCCCCAACCAGGAATCGCCACATGGCTTCTTGAGAGCCCTCCACCTGCAAATAAATATATCTTGTATAGAAAATGAGAACGAGCCCCAAATGGGAGTCTACAATAACATCAAGTAACAGTTTTCAAAAATTGCTATTGAAAATAAGTACCAAGCAAACTCTTATTTTCTATTTTTGGTTATCAGATATGTTTTTTTATTTTTTTATTTTAAGAATAAATAATTTTTTTTTTTAAAAAAAAAAAAATAACAAATAGACATTAAAATTTTCTCCTGGGGCCATAACAATTAGTTTCCACACATCTTAAAAGGTCATTGCTCACAATAAGATCTAGTTTCCACACATCCTAAGGGTCATTGCTCAGAATAAGAACTAGTTTCCACACATGACACATCCTAAAGGTCATTGCTCACAATAAGATCTTTACATATTAAAAAGCTTGAAGTCATCTCGAAACTCATTTATGCCTTAAGCCAATTTTTATATGCCCAGACTTAATTTTTTGGACAATAATTAAGAACTTAACCATACTTAAGCTTTACATAAATAAAACTTAATTATAATATAATTATTGTAAATAAAATTTAATATAAAGTTTAGATGTATCAAATATGACTTAGAACTTAAATTATTAAATATTTTATAATTGAAATTTAACCACAATTAAACTATATACAAAACTATTTATATAACTCAATTTAAATTTGCTTGATATTAATAAGATTTATAAAATATTAAAGAATAATTAAATTTGCCTTTTATTATAAGAGAGTTGGTATTGATGGATAAACTACAAATTCAATTATCCCATATAAAAAGAAAAAAAAAAGGTATGATCTAACATTTTGGTGATTCATATGGTAGTTAATATATATATATATATAAAAGAAAGATGACAACATCAATCTTCTCAATGACCAATCATTTTTTTAAAAAAAAATCCAACAAAATAACCAAGTTTTACTTTCGTTCATGACATGATGATAAAGGAGAAATCTTGCAGGAGAATATATGGCTCTACTTAGTAATTATTTTTTAAAATAGTTTTCTCTTCTTTGAAATAAAAAAACAAGAAAATACGATTGACAAAAAAAAAAAAACTATTTTTTATTTTTAAGAATAGAAAATAAACTATGATATAAGATTTTTTATATTAATGTTAAACAAAAGATTTATTTATTTTGTAAATTCTATTACATGTAAAAGTAAAAATATATTTGTAATACTATTTTATTATTTATATTATTTTTCTTTTAATTTTAGATTTATCATATCAAAATCTCAGTAAGTGATGACACTTTTATCTTTTTTATTATGGTTTTAACTTGATCGTGGATCTAATTTTTTGTTTGGTTGAAATCTTTAATTTTTTGAATTAAAATAAAATATGAAAGAAAATATATTTTTTCATAAAAATAATTATAGTTGACATTTTATATTAATTTCATAAAAAATAGGTACATCCTTAAGAAAAATAAGTACATTCATTCCTAGGGCAACCGAGACCCCTATCATCCTTATTATGGTCTATATATTCCTTTAGGGACCCTCGATAAGTGATTAGAGGTCCTCGTCCACCTTAGAACGAACTTTGGAACCCTAGGTACATCCATTCTTAGGGGAACTAAGATCTCTATCTTCATTCTCATGGTCCATATATTCCTTTAAGGACCTACAAGAAGGAATTGAAGGTTGTTCCCCATCCCGAAATGGACATTGGAACTTAATGTGCATCCTTAAGAAAATTTGGTACATTCGATCCTCAATCTATAGGACCCCCATATCCCTTCCCATGGTCTATTTGATACTTTGGAGACTCTTGAAAAGTGAATGGAAGTTGTTCCTTGCCTCAAAATAGACTTTGGAACCCTAGGTACATTCTTAAGAAAATTTGGTATATATTCTTAGAAAATTAGGTACATCCAATCATCGAGCTTCTAGAACCCCTATATCTCTTCCCATGGTCTATTTGATACTTTAGGGACTCTTGAAAAGTGAATGGAGGTCATTCCTCACCTCGGAATAGACTTTGGAACCCTAAAAACATACTTAAGAAATTTTGGTACATCCAAACATCAGGCTTCTAGGACCCCTATATCCCTTTTCATGGTCCATTTGATCATTTGGGGACCCTTGGGAAGTGACTAGAGGTCGTTCTCCACCTCGGAACAAACTTTGGAACCTTAGGTACATCCTTAAGAAATTTGGTACATCCTTTAAAAAATTTGGTAAATCCTTAAAAAATTTAGTACATCCAATCATCAAGCTATTGTGACTCATATATCCTTTATCATGGTCCATGTGATCCTTTAGGGACCCTCAGGAAGTGATTGAAGGTTGCTCTCCACCTCAAAACGGACTTTAAAACCCTAGATATATCTTTAAGAAAATTTGGTATGTCTGATTGTTGGTTTATTAGGCCCCTATATCCCTTCTTATGGTCCATTTGATCCTTTTGGGACCCTTTGAAAGTGATTGCAAATTGTTCCCCATCTCGAATGGACTTTGGAACCCTAGGTAAATCCTTAACAAAATTTGGTACATCTTTAAGAAAATTTGGTACCAAATTATTAGGGTGGGAAATGACCTCCAATCATTTCCCGAAAGTCCCCAAATGAACTAATGGACCATGAGAAGAGAGATAAGGGTCCCGGTAGACCGAGGATTGGATGTACCAAATTTCTGAAGGATTTACTAAATTTACTTAAGAATGTACCTAGGGTTTCAATGCCCATTCCAAGAGGAGGAACGACTTGCAATCACTTCCAAATGGTCCCCAAAGGATTAAATGGACCATGAGAAGGGATATAGGGGTCCCAATAGCTTGAGGATTGGATGTGCCAAATTTTCTTAAGGAGGTACCAAATTTACTTAAGGATGTACCTAGGGTGCAAAAGTCCATTCCTAAATGAGGAACAACTTGCAATCACTTCCAAAGGGTTCCTAAATAGTCAAATGGACCATGAGAAGGGATATAGGGGTCTCGATAGCTCGAGGATTGGATGTACCAAATTTTCCTAAGGATATACCAAATTTTCTTAAGGATGTAATAAATTTTCTTAAGGATGTACCAAATTTACTTTAGGATGTACCTAGGGTGCAGAACTCCATTTCGAGATGAGGAATGACTTGCAATCACTTCCAAATGGTCCCTATAGAATCAAATGGACTATGAGAATAGATATAGGGATCCTAGTAGCTTGAGGATTTGATGTACCAAATTTTCTTAATGATGTTACCAAATTTACTTAAGGATGTAGCTAAGGTGTAGAAGTCCATTCCAAGATGAGGAACGACTTGCAATCACTTCCAAAGGGTCCCTAAAGGATCAAATGGACCATGAGAAGGGATATAGGGGTCTTAGTAGCCTGAAGATCGAATATACCAAATTTTCTTAAAGATGAACCTAGGGTTCAAAAGTTCATTTTGGGGTGAGGTATAACCTCCAATCATTTCCCGATGGTCCTTAAAGGAACAAATGGACCTTAGGAAGGGAGATAAAGGTCTTGGTAGCCCAAGGATCGAATATGCCAAATTTTCTTAAAGATGTACCTAAGGTTCAAAAGTTTGTTTTAGGGTGAGGAATAACCTCCAATAACTTCTCGAGGGTTCCTATAAGAAACAAATAGACCTCAAGAAAGGAAATAGGGGTCCCAGTAGCTCAAGGATTAAATGTACCAAGTTTTCTTGAGGATATACTAAATTTTCTTAAGGATGTACCAAATTTCCTTAAGAATGTACCTAGGGTTCCAAAGTTGATTCCAAGATGGGGAACGACTTACAATCATTTCCCAAGAGTCCTTAAAGGATCAAATAGACCATAGGAAGGGATATAGGGGTTGCGGTAGCCCGAGGATCGAATGTACCAAATTTTCTTAAGGATATATTTAGGATTCCAAAGTTCATTTCGAGATGGGGAACAATCTCCAATCTCTTATGGTCTCCAAAGGAATATATGAACCCTAAGAAGGGAAATAGAAGTCTCAATTCCCCTAGGAATGGATGTACCTATTGTTGTTAACGATGTACCTAGGGTTTCTACATTCGTTCCGAGATGAGTGAGAACCTTCAATCACTTATTGTGGGTCCCCAAAGGAATATATAGACCATGATAAGGAAGATAGGGGTCCTTGTTCCCCCAGGAATGGATGCACATATTTTTCTCATATTCGAAATTTAAATTCTCTCGATTAAATCAATTTTTTTTGGAATTTGGTTGTATTAAAGTGGGTGTTTGATAAACCAACTTAATAACTTAAAGTGACTTAATAACTTAATTTAAGTCATAAAGTAAATTAAGTATGTTTGATAAAATAACTTAATGATGTGATTTAAAGTAAAAGATAACTTCAAGTAATAAGTAAAAACAATTAACTTATTGTTAAGTTCACATCTTCATTTTATATTTTTATCCCCATTTACCTTAATTATCTTCACAATCTTCATTGTTACTCAATTTTCTTTGCCTTAGTTATAATTTATGAGGATAAATACGTCAATTTGATGATTTACAATATATTTTTAGTTAATTTTATCAAACAACCTTTATACTTAAAGTAAAAATTAAGTAATAGTTTTAAATTAACAACTTAAATATAATTTAACTTAAAAGTTAACTTAAGTCTTTAAGTAGTAAGTATTAAGTTTTATCTAACACCCCCAAAATTTGATCAAAGGAAAATCATCCTCACCCAAAAGAAATAAAGGATTATGTATATGATTTGGGGAGCTTTGTTTTAAATAATTTCCTTTTTATCTTATTTTAAGGCTTTTCTTGGAAAATGTTAAATATTAAGCTTGATCTAATATTTAAGTTAGATTATCTTATTATCATTACATTCCTCAAATTTTCTCCATAATTTTTACTTTATTTTTTTTTTTGTTAAATAAGAAAAAATAGAAATTTTAAGAAATTCCATTTGTCATTGTTATCTTTAATCCTATCATTGAATTTCGAGTATTGAAGTTTGAATTTTGAGTGCGTTTGACAATGTTTTTAGTAGAAGTATTTTTTGTGGAAATGTTTTTAGGAGAATCATCTATCAAGTATTTTTTTAAAAAAAAACATTACATGTGATTTTCCAATTTTTCATATTTTTAAAAATATTTTCTGAATTTTGCCAAATACCAAATTTTTTTTAGAACACATTTTAAGCTAAAAATGCTTCCTACAATCACTAACAAACCACTTTTCACTTCTTTTATATCTTTCCTTTTTTAATTACTTCTACATAGGATTTTTTATGTATAACTTCTACATAGAAGTTAGGATTTTCAATACTTTTCACTTCTTTTAGGCGGGTTAGGGTAAACATTTTCAATACTCGGGTTGAGTTTAGGTTAAGTTTTCTCAACCCATATTCAATTTAAATTGGGTATAGGTCAAGGTTTGAACAACCCAAGACTAACCCAAACTCGATTTAATGTTTTTATATTATTTATAATATTTATATCCTATATAATAATATTCATTTTCTTTTTAGTTTTTTTTTAAATATTAAATTATAATTATACTATATACTTTTTCATTTTTTTTTATAAAGATATATATGTTTGTTTTACTTTTTTGTCATTATCATGGAATTTTTTCTTATTTATGATTCAAATGTTGGTGTAAATATATAGATTTTTTTTAAAAAAAAAAAAAAAAATATCCACTATAGATGGTTTTTGAATCATGCAACCTAATTAACCTGACAACTCAAGTCTAATCTAATTAACTTAAATATAATTTAATCAATCTGAGTCTAATCTGATCAACTCGAGTTTATAAAAATGAAATTGCGTTGGGTTTGGATCAAGGATGAAAATATCGGTAATCACGGATATATCGGTACTTCGATTTTACAGATATATCGGCAGATATTTTGGAAAAAAATATCGATAAGCTTAAAATTGATCAAAATTTATAAAAATATAAGAAAAACTTCATAAAAATGTAATTAGAAGTATAATGATATTTTTAAGTTGTTTTATTAAATAATTTGATATATGTATAATATGATTTATTATATTTGATAATAATATCGTATGCATTGATAAAAATATGAATTTTATAAGTATATATATATTATTAAATTACATCTAATATTATGATATTTGATTATAATATGTCTAATTTTAAAATATATATTAATATTAAAATTATGATCCATTTAATTCAATTGTATTAAACAATATAAAATAAATTATGATATATATATAATTTTTTAATATTTAATTAATTGTTAATGATATTAAAAACATTATGAAGAAAATTATATAATTTTTATATTTTTGGTAATCAATTAAAATAAAATTTTGCATTTAATTATAAAATAATTATAATTAATTTGCTCTTTAAAATATTCTTTTAATATTTTCTTTATATAATGAGTTTAAGTATATATAAGTTTAGTGCATTATATATTACATGGGCAAGCTAGCCCGGATAGTTAGTGCCTTAGTGTTTGAACCCCCAAACCTTTTGGTTTGGGGTTCAAATCCCCTCAGCAGCAAAGGAAATGGATTTTTTTTTCAGGCATTGTAACACATTGACTTTACTTAGCGCGTTTGACCGACGTTTACTCGCGTTGACCATGTGATATATCGAGAAAAATCACCGATATATCGCAAGATATCGCCGATTTTTGGGGATTTCTCCATGAAATATCGTGTCGATATCCTCCGGCGATATATTGCCGACATATTGCGATATTTTCCTCCATAGTTTGGATTGAATACCTTGAGTTAAATATTTCTTAATTTAGGTTGGTTTCAGATTTAACCATCAACCCAACCAACCCACTCAAGTCACAACCATACTTCTACATCTTTCTTTCATAACTCATAATTTAAACGTAACCCACCGTGCCCTTTGTTGTGGATGTTTTTTATTAATTAGTTTCTTCTCACTTTTTGAACTTCATTTTCCTAATAAACATAAATTTATATTTACTAATAATTTTTATTTGCATTTAAAAAAAATATATTTTCACTTTTTAAATATTTGTTTTTTTAAGTTTGTCTATTGCTTTTGTTCTTTTGATGCTCATAATTTCCATCAATTTTATATTTGATCAATTTCAAATTTAGAAAATTTATTTGAATTATAATTTCTTCATTTATTTTATTTATTTATTATATGATTAAATTTCATAAAAAACTCAATAAAATATTTTGTTTTATAGATCTCATCATAAATAAACAAAATAAAAATAAATCAAAATATTATCAACATGAATCAATTTATTTTTCGTGCCATTTTCAATCACATGTGTTTTCCTCAATATTCTTTTTGCCCAATAACAACATAAATGATAGTCTCAATAATTTTAAAAAATTAATTTATATATTAATCATAAATATAGGCCCCACTTCCCAATGTTTCTTTCTTCCATATTAATGTCAAATTATGAGTCTGTGTTGGCCGTGTGATTTAAAAACAGTTTTCTATTTTTAAAAATTTCTAACACTTTTCAATTGTTGTTATTTGGAAACAATTTTTTAAAAATAAAGTGAAATATAGAACAATTTTTAGAAAACAAGTACGAGTTGCTTTCACCGATTTTTAAAAACAAAAGGAAAACATGAGCCCATTTGGCCATTATGGACTCACATTTTTCACATATGTCTCCACTTGATGGCGAGACTCGTTTTTTATTTGTGAAAAAAAAAAAATTGCGAAAAAGGTTAAAATCGCTACTTATTTTAGGTTATTTTTTAGAACGAGAAAACAAAATAAGAAAGAAAACTCCATGTGACTCCTTATTTGAAAAAGACATGTTTGTGAAAACCGAATCTAGATTCAGGGATCATGTTACTAAAAGGTAATAAAGTCTACTAAAAGGTTAGGTGATTTCAAAGAAGAGAGATATGCCCCAGTATGCAACTCGTAGGGTCAACAACTAGGTTAAGAGGTAATAAAGCCTATGAAAGGTCCAATGATCTCAAAGAAGAGGGATATGCCCCAGTATGCAACTCATAGGGTCAACAACTAGATCAAAAGGCAATATAGTTTATTAAAAGGTCTAGTAATCTAAAAAAAAAGGGTATGCCCCAGTATGCAACTCATAAGGGTCGACAATTAGGTTGAAAGGTAATGAAACTTGTGGAAGGTCTGATGATCCCAAAAAAAGGGGGCATGCCCCAATATGTGATAGTAAACCAAGTATGAAATGCCACAAAATTGTTGTACTATAGAATATGCCCATCGATCATGTAATGGAAAATGTCTAACCTCAAATGGGAATGCTAAACAGGACCATGTATTGTGATATCTTGTTGACAAAACAAAAATTAATAAACAAAAATAATGTTATCTAATACTCAGAATGCAAAGTGTAGGTAAGTCAAAACTTGGCATGCGACTGTCAAAATGAAAGCATCATCACTAATAAATCAATAATCTATCAAACCTTGCCATCATGGAAGGTGTTGAACCAAAAGTCCAAAAAATGTATGAAAGCTCAACTAGAGAACTCAAGGATTGATCAACATCCTACTTTAATCAAGAGAATGGGGTAAGGTCATGTACGATGATGAAATAGTAGGCTCATAGTGAAATATCGATAAGGCTCTAACAAATAAGATGAATGTAGGTATAATGGTGTCAAAGGTAAGATGTCTAGATGCAACAAAGGTAAGTGGGTATCCAAATCAAACCAAGTATGCTGAGAAGATTGAATCCAAGATGTCACTGACTCCATGATCTAACAAAATCTCAACCAATTGATCTTATCTCAACGTCAAAGAAGCCCTCAAGGAGGCTATGCCCCAATATGAAAGGATGCCCTCTGATACGACTATGCCCTAATATGTAGGAACAATAACATGAACCCAACTAATAATAACCATATCACTAATCAGGTGATTTGATGTAATGAATGAATCTGGTCACCCTCCGAAATATGGATATACCCTAGTGTAAAAGATCTAATAGAGTGGCTAGACTTTAATTTAAAACACCTGAAAGGGTCATGCTGCAAGATGAATCAAACTATATCATCGATGAGATAGTTGTGTCTCAGTATGCGTCATCATATCAAATCAATCTCAAGCTCTTGATTTGTCATGTTCCATGACAATGAATGAAACGGTCCTGTCCTAGTGTAAATTATCTCATAAATTCATTGATTACTACTCAAAAATGCTATTTTGTAAGCTTGTAATTAACTCTTTTAAACACTTTTGAGTAGTAGTTATTACCTTTTAACCCAATTAACATATTAAGGACCCTTGCAATCAATTCTAATCAAAATGTGTAAGTTTTGGTGTTTTTGTTAGCTATTTGATCACCAAAGCAATCCAAGATTGAGGAGAGTTCTTGGGAATCCATGGCAAAGCTTTTGGAAAGCTTAGAAGCATGAAGAACCAAAGCCTTGAAGCTTTAAAGTCCTTTGCCATAAGCAAATCCGGAATGCAATGAGGGAAGCAAAGGGAAATCTGCCATGAAGCAAAACAGAGGACAGCAGCTGCAGTCTTCTTGGCCACTTTTGGAGCACTTCCCGAAGTCCAATTTCTATATGCTATATACCATTTCAAAGTTCAGGAAGTCAAGAATCCAATGCTTCAAACGGCGCGCGATTCGAAGTTGAAATGAAGGAGTTACAGCCATTGTAAGCAGATCACTCTAAGCTAAAGGCAGAATGTTGCGCGGCTGCGAAATCAGCCTTTGGCTGCGAAAATGTTGTCCTTTTGCTGCGAAAATTTCGCAGCCATTTTGCACAGTGCCGCGGTGTTCTCCTGAAGCTTCCCGATATTTGTGACCGACTTTGAGATTTTTTGCTTTAGATATTTGATGTCTAAATCCCCAAACTCTCCTTGTAACCCACCTATCATAGGATTCCTTAGTCTTTAAGCAAGAACAAAGGGTGAATAACCTCTTATATATAGTTTGTAGTTTTCTTTACATAAACATCTCGAGAGCTTGTTCTCAGAGACAACTTTTTGTATAGTTTTGGGAAGGAAGTAAAATACAGAGCCTTGCTCTACTTTTTCTTAGCATCTTTGTTTTCTCTTTTATTTTCTTTCTAGTCAAACAAACTCTAAGGATTTTTGCTCAGAGGATGAGAGGCTAGGCTTTTTGTCTCTTGGGTGAAGGAAGCTAGGTAAGGTGCCGGCTACATAACTGTGAGTTTTTGTTGTTTCCATTTTTAATGAAAAGAAAGTGTGACTCGTTTATGGTTTTTATCTTTTTAGTTAACTTAAAACGCCTTTGAATCACCTGGGCCAACACTTGGTAAGGCAAGTAGACTCCGTCCATTGAGTTTCACTAGTTTATCTCTTGCGAGCCTTTGGGAGGTGATTCAAAGGTAGGATTTTCTAGAATAGCCAACACTTGGTAAGCTTTTGGACTCCAAGGAGACATCCATTAGTTATCTCTTGCGAGCTTTTGAAGGATAATCCAAGGTTAAAGATCCCCTTGAATGGCAAATGCTAGGTGAGAGGCACGAGCCATTGCAAGGTGTATCAGTGAGAGGAACTTAGTGTTTGGAACCATTAATGGTAAGCATTTGTACCACACCGGTTCGGGAAATAACTATATGTTAAATCCCCAACGCGAGGAAAAGAAACAAGTGACCGGAATCTCCCTTTTTGTTTATGGCACCTGATCCTAGTGACCTGAAATCCCAAGAAACATCTTTCTTTCTAATTACTTTTAGTTACTTTATGTTTGGTTGGCTTAAAACCATTTCCATGCAAACTTTTGTTTTCTTTTAAAGCTAACTTGGAAAGGAAAACCACCCATTCAGCTTTTGAACTAATATCAATTGTGAAGTGAAAACCCATCTCTGTGGACGATCCTAGAGCCACTATGCTATGCTAGCTATGCTACCCTAGTATATGGTGAAATAGGTTTATAAATTTTGTTGATAGCTCCCGTCTGAGGATTGAAATCAAAGCACATCAGTTGATTGAGCTGAATCAATCAGAACACCAATTGGGGACGAATCAAATGGCGTCGTTGCCGGGGATGGTGCCACTTTACAGTGATATCACTTTTCTAGAGTACTTGTGATCTTCATCACAAGTTTGGTGACTTTTCTTTTTTTTTACTAACTCTTTTTATTTGTTTATTTTTTCTTTGTTCATATTTTAGTATACCTTTTATTTAGTTTTTAGTTTAACTTAATCTTTTTCTTAGAATTATTTTTCTTTTGTTTTCTTTTGTTTTCTCTGTTTTTAATTCACAAATTGCTAGTTGTGCATACCATGTTGAATACGAGATAGCAGAGGAAGCCATGAACTTCATGAGTTATGTGGCTGAAGTTTCAAGAGGATGGGATGAACCAAATGCTAGAAATATAGGGAGAATGAAGTCTCAACCTAATGCTAAGGGTGAGATGTATATTTTGAATGATGGCATAGACATGAAGGCAAAGATTGCAGCTATGGCAAGGAGATTGGAAGAGCTAGAAATGAAGAAGATGCAAGAAGTGCAAACCATCTCTCATACACCATTGCAAGCTATGCCTTGTGCCATTTGTCTATCTTATGAGCACTTGGTGGAGAAGCGTCCTACCATTCCAACGGTGAGAGAAATGTTTGGTGATTGCAACACCTACAATTCCAATTGGAGGGACCATCCAAATTTCTCTTGGAAACCACAGCCACCTCAGTACAAGCAATATGTTCAAGCACTTCCGCAAGCCTCGAACCTTGAACAAGCTATGGTGAATCTTAGCAAGGTCGTGGGAGACTTTGTTGGAGCTCAAAAATCCATCAATGCTCATCTCAGTCAAAGAATTAACAGTGTAGAGAGTTCATTGAACAAAAGGATGGATGAAGTGCAAAATGATCTATCTCACAAGATAGATAATCTCCAATATTCAATCTCAAGGTTTGCCAACCTCAACCCAGTGCAAGAAAAAGGAAACTTTCCTTCTCAACCTCATCAAAATTCCAAGGGTATCCATGAAGTGGAGGCTCATGAGAGAGAATCTTCAATGGTGAAGGAAGTTAAAACGGTTATCACTTTGAGGAGTGGTAAAGAGGTTGATTTGCCCACATCCAAACTAGAGCATAAGGTAGAGAGTGAGACAGAGAAAGAGAAGAGGGAGGAAATTAAAGGAAAGAAAAAGGGAATTGCTTCCATTGTCATCATTCAGGGCAAATCTCAAGTGAAGGATGCCAACTTCATATGGGATCCGGGCAAGCTGAAACAGGACAACATTTTTTTTTTATGGACTTAGTCTTTCTAAAGACTAGCTAGTCCATATCTTTTTGTTTTATTTATTATTTGTTTAAATTTTGATTTCAATGCTTTAATTTTCATTTGTTTTGATTTAACATAAGCTTTTGGATGATCAATTATAGGAGGGACTTCAAAACAGTTGGGCGGGCATGGCCATTTGGAGAGCAACAATAGTCTTTTTTCCTACATTTGGAGAGCTTTCCAGAGTCCATTTTTTACATACTATATATCGTTTCGAAACTTCAGAAGTCAAGAATCTAACGCTTCAAACAATGTTCAAATCGGATTAGAAACGAAGAAGATATGGGCATTGGAAGAAAATTGCGCTGAGCTAAAAGAAAATTTCGCAGCCTGCGAAATGGCTGCGAAAATGGCCTCCCGCTGCGAAATCATTTCGCAGCCGCTAGCTCACCCCCTGCGAAAATTTTCGCAGCTGCGAAGTGACCCTTTGGCACACGAGTGCCATTTCACAGCCCCATACACCCATTTCGCAGCTGCGAAATGGCTGAGAAATCTCCACGCCTTGAAATCCTTCATTTCGCAGCCAAGGCACCATTTCGAAGGGTGTTTCGCAGCTACGAAACCACCCCTTGGCACACGAGTGCCATTTCACAACAAAGTACACCCATTTCGAAGTTGCGAAATGGGCTGCGAAAATGTTTCTCCGCTGCGAAAATGTTTTTTTTTTTTTCCTTTGGTTGCGAAATGATCTCCAAGCTTCCAAATGGCTGCGAAATGATCTCCAAGCTTCAAAATGACTGCAAAATGATTTCCAAACTTCGAAATGGCTGCGAAAATACTTCCCAACTGCGAAATTCCACTTTGGCTGAGAAATGATTTCGCAGCCCCATAACCCCCCTGCGAAAATCCCCTTGGGCTGCAAAATCACCTCCAGGCTTCGAAATTGACTTGCAAAATGGAGGGGGGGGGGGGGGGGGGGGGGTTTGCAAAAACACCTTGCCAAGCCAAGGGAAGTTGCGAAAAGGGCCTGCCACCATGCAAAGCCAGCCTGCCATAGTTTTCCTCTCCATTGGACGCCCCATGACCACACGTCTGAAGAGGAAGCACCCAACACTCACCTTGGATCACACACGAAGCCTCTTATTCCATTTCTTACCTCCTTAAGCCATCAAAGCTCATAGCTCCAGCTGAGAACTCTAGCCGAGGAGACTATGCCACCTAAGGAGACTACCAGAGCAAAGGTCAAAGTCATGATCCAACCCACTCAGGAGGCCACCACAAAGCCATCAGTTCCACAGGACCCTACCATTACTTGATCATCTCTATACTTTTTGTATTTACATATTATATTAGTATAGATAATTCCATGTTTTGATGTCTTATATTCTAGGATTGGATGTATTACTGATGATACATCATATATAGACATCATTTTTATTTGAACTTAGCATTTTTCTATTTCCTCTACTCACTGACTCTTTTGTTTTTTTGAAACATGTGGTTTCTCCTATACAACTTGGACTCCATGTCACTCAGGAGGTACCACTTCCTCCCTTTATTTTTTTAATCGCTCTTGAAACATTGAGGACAATGTTCAGCTTGGTTGGGGGGAGAGTTGAGAAAGGAAGTTTTGTTATTAATGCTAAGTTATTTTGGTAATTTAGTTGCTTTTTGCTTATTTTTAAAAAAAATTTGAAGTTTTTTTTTAATACTCTCCATGGTTATTAAGGAAAAATTCTCAAAAATGAAAATGGAGAAATTGAATTTTTGTCTTTTTACTTGACTTAGAGTTTGTATTATGTTTATTAAAGTTGATGAATTGTTAAACTCCTATTGAATTCAACCTTATGTCTTCCACTTTAAGCTATTCACACACTGTGCACACTAGATTCCGATTATAAGATGAAAAACTATTTCCCTCTTAACTTAGAAAAATTTTAGACTTGGTACTTTTGACCTCATTTAATAGTGTTGGGACACCTTATAAAAGGCCAATGAGCCTTTGGAAAAAAAGAAAAAAAGAAAGAAAAGAATGTTTTGCTTGCCTTGAAACCCGAGCAAGGTCTGAGGGGTATATGGTGAAAATCTTTAAAACCTGGTGCCCTAAGCCTTCATTGGTTGGGAGTCACCGACCTCAATACTCGTTACATGGGTGAATGGGTGGAGTTTAACATACTGTAGGTGCTTGGGTATTTAAAATTCATTCTCAAAAGTCCGGGGTGAAATCCGAGGAGTTAGTGGTTGAAAGATCCTTAAAGCTTGATGCCCTAAACTTTGATTGGTTGGGAGTCATCGATGGACCCCCGTTACATGGACAATTTAGAAAAGAATACCTTTAAGCTTTGCACTCCTACAAGAAAAAAATTGTGAACCAAGAGGTGCGTTCTTAGCCTATTGGAGGTTGATCAGTTTGCTAAGCTTTGAAAAAACTAGGTTGAGAGGTGAGATTAGTTTGACATACTATATCCGGAAACTAATAAATAACACATAGATTTTTGTGGAAGAGTAAGGATTGACTCTTTGGGAGTGGAAATTATTTTGAAGCTTAAATTTGCATAATGCCTTCTCTTTAAGAATTGTGATTAGACAATTTATTTGATAAACTCTTGTTGAAGTTTGAGTTTTATTTCTTTAATGTTCCATGTGAGAGTTAGATCATCATGCCACTTGAAAATTATTTTTTGATCAACATGATGTTGTAAATTATAGTACTTTTATTTTATTTTTCTCTCCTTTATTGCTAAGGGACTAGCAATATGTCGGTTGGGGGGAGTGATTACTACTCAAAAATGCTATTTTGTAAGCTTGTAATTAACTCTTTTAAACACTTTTGAGTAGTAGTTATTACCTTTTAACCCAATTAACATATTAAGGACCCTTGCAATCAATTCTAATCAAAATGTGTAAGTTTTGATGTTTTTGTTAGCTATTTGATCACCAAAGCAATCCAAGATTGAGGAGAGTTCTTGGGAATCAATGGCAAAGCTTTTGGAAAGCTTAGAAACATGAAGAACCAAAGCCTTGAAGCTTTAAAGTCCTTTGCCATAAGCAAATCCGGAATGCAAGGAGGGAAGCAAAGGGAAATCTGCCATGAAGCAAAACAAAGGACAGCAGCTGCAGTCTTCTTGGCCACTTTTGGAGCACTTCCCGAAGTCCAATTTCTACATGCTATATACCATTTCAAAGCTCAGGAAGTCAAGAATCCAATGCTTCAAATGGTGCGCGATTCGAAGTTGAAATGAAGGAGTTACAGCCATTGCAAGCAGATCACTCCAAGCTGAAGGCAGAATGTTGCATGGCTGCGAAATCAGCCTTTGGCTGCGAAAATGTTGTCCTTTTGCTGCGAAAATTTCGCAGCCATTTTGCACAGTGCCACGGTGTTCTCCTGAAGCTTCCCGATATTTGCGACCGACATTTTGAGATTTTTTGCTTTAGATATTTGATGTCTAAATCCCCAAACTCTCCTTGTAACCCACCTATCATAGGATTCCTTAGTCTTTAAGCAAGAACAAAGGGTGAATAACCTCTTATATATAGTTTGTAGTTTTCTTTACATAAATATCTCGGGAGCTTGTTCTCAGAGACAATTTTTTGTATAGTTTTGGGAAGGAAGTAAAATACAGAGCCTTGCTCTGCTTTTTCTTAGCATCTTTGTTTTCTCTTTTATTTTCTTTCTAGTCAAACAAACTCTAAGGATTTTTGCTCAGAGGATGAGAGGCTAGGCTTTTTGTCTCTTGGGTGAAGGAAGCTAGGTAAGGTGCCGGCTACATAACTGTGAGTTTTTGTTGTTTCCATTTTTAATGAAAAGAAAGTGTGACTCGTTTATGGTTTTTATCTTTTTAGTTAACTTAAAACGCCTTTGAATCACCTGGGCCAACACTTGGTAAGGCAAGTAGACTCCGTCCATTGAGTTTCACTAGTTTATCTCTTGCGAGTCTTTGGGAGGTGATTCAAAGGTAGGATTTTCTAGAATAGCCAACACTTGGTAAGCTTTTGGACTCCAAGGAGACATCCATTAGTTATCTCTTGCGAGCTTTTGAAGGATAATCCAAGGTTAAAGATCCCCTTGAATGGAAAATGCTAGGTGAGAGGCACAAGCCATTGCAAGGTGTATTAGTGAGAGGAACTTAGTGTTTGGAACCATTAATGGTAAGCATTTGTACCACACCGGTTCGGGAAATAACTATATGTTAAATCCCCAACGCGAGGAAAAGAAACAAGTGACCGGAATCTCCCTTTTTGTTTATGGCACCTAATCCTAATGACCTGAAATCCCAAGAAACATCTCTCTTTCTAATTACTTTTAGTTACTTTATGTTTGGTTAGCTTAAAACCATTTCCATGCAAACTTTTGTTTTCTTTTAAAGCTAACCTTGGAAAGGAAAACCACCAATTCAGCTTTTGAACTAATATCAATTGTGAAGTGAAAACCCATCTCTGTGGACGATCCTAGAGCCACTATGCTATGCTAGCTATGCTACCCTAATATATGGTGAAATAGGTTTATAAATTTTGTTGATAGCTCCCGTCTGAGGATTGAAATCAAAGCACATCAGTTGATTGAGCTGAATCAATCAAAACACCAATTAGGGACGAATCATTCATTTTCAGTACGAGAGGTATGCCCCATTATAAGCCATCATCTCAAAAATCCATCACCAGTAAGAAGGGCATGCCCTAGTGCATAGTATATCATAGCTCCTCATCCATTATGCTCCAAGTAATCTCCAACCAATCTCAAGTATCACCCATGTATAAACTATCCACCACAATGCATGATGTCATGGCCTCAGGGTGGTCCTAAGACCCAGGACAAAACATAGGCTAAGGTAATAAGATGAAAAAAATGAAGGGAAACTAGACTCAAAGATACCAATAATATAATCCTTATACCCCACATGCATGAGATGCTATGCATAGAAAACGTCATGGGTCCCATACCTAGGGGTTCTCACACGAATAGTGATAATAAAGGAATGAACATATCAAATATCAATAGGATGAGGAAGACTAGCATGTGGATGTTGAATCTAAGTCAAACATTAACAGGATGAGAAAAAAAATAAAAATCAAGTAAGGAAAAATGAAAGGGAGTAATGGAATAAAGATAAAGGAAAGTGTAGATAAAGAAAAGTGACAAATGGTCAACCTACATCAAAGCATGAAGAAAAGTCACATCAAAATGGATGTAATGATGGATAGGGCAAGGATCTAGAGATCCTAAAGAAAGGTCACTTGCCTCTCTCATAAAAAATGAATAGGCAACTCATACCCTCACCCTAAAAAATACATTAAGATAAGATCAAGTAAAATGTGGATCTCAAGGAGCTCACATACGAACTCCCATTGACACATAAATATGAAGAAGTAAATCTCCACGTACATACACATGCTCAAAAGAGAATGATACAACATACATACAAACAATGCATTTTTTTTGGTGCATACTCTGATCAATACTGAACAATTTCCAATTATAATTCATAACCCATCTAAGTAAACTCTCCTTATAGTATGATGTAACATGAATCCTCACTGACAAGACAACCTCTCAAACTAAGATCTCTAAAATTGCCCATGAAATGAAATAAGGGATGGATACCACTGCCTCCATGTAGTAATATGAAAAACCACCACTCAAGGTGAAGCAAAGGTAGTGCCAAGTACGCAATGATGAGGGAAAGGAAGAGAAAATGAACATCATGAGTGATGACATGTGATATAAGGAAAAATAATGATGATGGTGTCAATGTGGAATTATCACATTGAAGAATGAGAGATAAGACCTAAATATATCTATAAGGTCCCCAACTTAATGTAATAGGTAAATGAAGTAATAAGACAGAAAAGATTATAATATCCATGTGAGGCTTGAAGTGCTAGCAATGGATAACTCTATATGTAAGGGTGATCAGGTGACCACAACTTTGAACATCATGCTCTCAAGATCCCACATGCTCAACACTAAAGATTGGTATCCAATCAGTATAACCATATGAATCTTTATGGAATCATATGAAAGTCCACTTCAGATGCTCTGTGTAATCCCTATGTCTATCTCAACATATCATAGTCAACAATGTCATCACACCATCAAGCCACTTTATCATCACAAGTCACTCATCATCAACTCATAAAATCAATCTCCTCAACCATGCCAACCCTCTAAAGTCATGTAATGACCCAAATCTAAATACTTTGTAACAACCTCTTTGCCCATCTCAGTCATAGAATGGTCAACAAACTCATAAAGCTATCAAACCACTATCCATCCATCAACATGTGAGCTCACCTCATGTTTAACCATCTCATACTCTACCTGGTCAGATCAAAGAAATGATGAAAGGAATAGGCAATGACATTGTACTAAGCTAAGATGAGCAAAGAATGGTAAGGTCATATAATGGTGTCAAGGGGTGGTGTTGTGCCAAACTCAAAATGGGTGGGTCACCAAGTCAAAAAAGTTAGGGTATGGATTTGGATATGTATAAGATGTTACTTTGATAGTAAGGTGAAATGTGTCACAACCCAAACTTCCTAGGTCAATCTTTTGATCATAAGTCAATAGGCTTAATACTCTCTATGATAGGTCAAGCCCCAATGATCAAGATATGCAAGTGAAAGGTGTCAAGGGGTGGTGTTGTGCTAAACTCAAAATGGGTGGGTCACCAAGTCAAAGAAGTTAGGGTATGGATTTGGATATGTATAAGATGCTACCCTGATAGTAAGGTGAAATGTGTCACAACCCAAACTCCCTAGGTTAATCTTTTGATCATAAGTCAATAGGCTTAATACTCTCCATGATAGGTCAAGCCCCAATGATCAAGATATGCAAGTGAAAGGTGTCTCATATCGAAAGTTTAGCATAGCACACGATGTATGGTCCTATGTTGACAATCAAAACCCGAATGTATAATAGAAACTTTAAAGTCATAAAGGTGTCCATTGTGAAATGTCCATGAATATGACTAGAGAATTTATATCAATAACCCATAAAAAGGAAGAGGTGGGAAGAACGATGCTATCACGAGATCAATATGCTATCATGAAGAAAAATGATAAGGTGATCAATGCGACTCTCTCAAAACAAGATGAATGTGAACATATTTCGTTCACCTTTCTCTAGTGAAAATATGAGCATTGGAGTGAAAATAGAATCAGACATCAAATAAAGAATGAGTTATCGGGCCTATGATAGGTGTATAATGCAAAAAGGTGATCATGATTGATGAATATATCCTAAAGTATCAAGCAAAGAATATAATAACAAACTAAAAGAAAGTGTCAAGTCAAGAAAGAGAGACTGACTAAAGCCCTAGGGAGAAAACATGCCAAACTCAACGAGTGAAAGGAATAATCTAACGCAATACAATAAAGAGTAGTCTAGCTAATACACAAACTCACACCAATCTCTGAGCACGCTTAACTGGAGACCAAAAGAGAGAGTATTAGATCCATGCTATGACTAAAGCGACTCTGAAGGCTTTCAGATACACCCACGTGTGAGGAAGAAATCCTAATCGAGGGATCTAAGGCTTAGCTTATAAGGTTAAGGTGGCTCCAAAAGGTGTAAGGGTGGACTTTAAAAGATTTTTAACATAAGCGATTGTACCCTTTGATGGTATGCAACCTCTTGCATGCCATCGGAGAGACGAGGCACTTCCATGCAAAGTGGTCATCATTTCCACACATGCACTACTGTTTCTTATGGTGAAGGTTCTCCTAAAGGCTAGCGTATCTCACAACTTTGATCACTCAGTGACGATCTAAGGTGCATAGTGAATAGTGTGGGTGCATTCAAAAATCCTATGAAACTAGAAAGAAAACACCCTGGTCACACAAATATCCTGAAATCTAGTTCTAGGCTATACAAGTCTTCAAAGATCATACTCCAATCAACATTAATGGGTCGGCCTTCTCTAGAATGCTCCTAAACATAAGCATAGCCCATCGCTATACCCTACTCATCACTAGCTTAGTTGAAGAGTAAACAAAGCAACAAATCTCATACCAAATACGAGATCAAGGGAAACAAGGTCAATTGAGACTGGGAAATCATAGGTAAGAGGATAAATGTGTACCCCACACAAACAAACAATACATATATCACACAGAAGAAGAGTAGTCATGAAACAAGCAGTTAAGCAAATAACAGATATACCATCTATATCTACACACAAGCTAAATAAGAAACATGATAAGCAAGATAAATAGTGTGCTCAAAGATAATCAAGATAATATACAACAAGGAGAATTAACATATCAAGATGAACTAGATATACAACAACGAGAATGCATGTGTCAAGATGAATAAGATAATCATATAAAAAGAAGAGTCAATATGCTAAGATAGACAAGAGAATCAATAAATATAATCAATATGTTAATATCATAAATGAACATAATAGCCAAGTATGCATCATAGATGAACAACAAAGCTCTCAATTTGCTGTCAACACTCAAGCATACAAAAACACAAAGAGAGGGATATCCACCGATTGACCAATCAAACGCCACATTTCTCTCAACTCAAGTTCAAGTTTGACCTTCTATCATTCCTCAGTGGAGTCTTCATTTTGTGGACCAACATTTTTCATGTGCATCCCCACTTGAATGATAAGAATCGCTTTTTATTTGTGAAAAAAAAAATTCAAAAAGAGTTGGAGTTGACACTTATTTCAGTTCATTTTTTAAAAAGGAAAAACAAAATAAAAAAGAAAACCTTGTTTGACTCCTTATTTGAAAAAAACATATTTGCGAAAACTGAGTCTAGATTCAAGGATTAGGTTACTTATTGGAAAAGTACGATGACAAGCTATAGTACCTCTCTAAGGTTGTATAAAAGCAGTCTTTACTAAACGAATAAGAGAATTGTGATAATTAATTAATTAATTAATCATGAATACCAAAATTAAGGATACAAATCAATACATAGAAAAATAATGATAAAATCAAATTTTAAGAATGTACAAGATAAATAAAAAAAGAATTATGCAAATTGATTTATTTAACTGATTAAAAAAATTTCAAAAAAAAACTTTTTTCAAGAAATTTTAAAGGAGTTTATTAAAAACAATTTCGAAGTAATGATTTCAATTTATTTATTTACAAAAAGGTTTCAATTCATTTTCAAGATGTGATTTGATTTAATTTTATTTGCATTCAATTTTCAAGAAATCTATTCACACTTATTTTATTAAAAGAATTTATTACAAAATTTCAATTTGGCAATAAAAATGATTTTTACTTGCTTTTACTAGAAAAAAAAATTTACAACTTCATTTACAAAAAGTCTTCAATTTAATTTTATCTATAAAGGAATTAATTTCTTTACACACTTTATTTACAAAAACACTTTTAGTCCAATTTTATTAAGAAAATAATTTCTTACAACTTTAATTTGCAAAAAAGACTCTCATCCTAATCTCATGAAAAAAAAAATTATTTAAAACCTCCCTTTATAAAAATTACTTTTAATTTCATTCTAATTAGGGAAAAATAATCTATTTAAAAAAATAACTTTTTGGATAATTTTGTTTAATTTTTTTTTTTTTTACTTTTTATTGAAAACAATTTTTAGATTCCTTTAAAACTATTTTTTTGATTTTTTTTTTATTAAGGAAATTTTCTTTTATTAAAAAAATATTTTATGAACTATTATTTTTATTAAAACATAATTGCTAAACTATTTATTTCATTAAAACAAATTTCTAAGCTACCAAGTGTTCAATTTTGTATACACTCAATGAACATATTCAAAAAAATATTTACATGAACTAATAAAAATAAAACTAAATAAGAGTTGAGAAATAAAATGTACCCTAACAAACTTATCATTTATAGCCTCGTTTTCTTCCATGAAATTCAACTCTCCATGTGTCACGAATTTGTCTCAACCAATAGAATGTCAATACAAGTAGTGGAATAGGCCCATGCAAAACAAAAATAAGCCCAAAAATAAATATATAGATATGTACAAAGTCCAAAAACAATATTACTATTTTTAAACTATTAGTTTTCATAAAATAAGAAAAAAGATATAATAATAATTTTATAAAATTTTTAATACACAAAAATAAATAGATTCAGTACTTAACAACATCGAGACATTAATAAAAGTAAATGACTTAACACTTAACATTAACTAGTTACTAATTAAAGATGAATAGTCTAAAAATTTAATAAAATTAAGTTCTACAGTTTCAAATCTTTTTCTTACGTAAATTTTATCTAGTAATAATTCTAACATAAATTTAAATAAAATATAAATACCTTATATGGATAAGTAGAAGTGAAAAGTGAATCCTCTACGTATTTTGTTTTTACGATGTCAATGTTCAAGACAATGGTGCTACAAGAGAACCTAAAAGCTATAAAACTCCTAAGACCAATAGAAAAGGAAAGGAGAAATAGATACCCTCACACAAATACTATTAACCACTTTGAGAAAATAAAGGCTATGCTTAAATAAGAAAAACACCCAAGAGGGGGGTGAATTGAGTTTTTCAAAAACTTTTTCAACACAACAAATTCAAACACAATATAATAAAAAATAAAGAGATAGAGTTAGAGAATTCAAACTCGGATTTTATAGTGGTTCAACACTTCCTTGCCTACATCTACTCTCCTTAATCTCCTAACCGAGTGAGGGTTCCATTAACTTGAAGCTGCAACCAAGTTTCCAATCTTCTTACACTTGGATTCTAGCTCCAATGGGCTCTTACACAATCTCTTCAAGATTCAAATCTCTTGAAGGCTTTAACACTCAATTTTTACAAGAATGAATCCCTCAACCTAGCTCAATGATAGCTCAAATACAAAACAAAGCTAGGATGACTCACAAGGGTGAACTAAAAGCTATGCAAGGGATGATTTAATGCACTAAGAAAGAAATTAGAGCTTTTAAGGCAAGAACAAGTGGGTAGACAATTGATTGCAAGTGTTCTCTATATCATAAATGAAGAAGAGCTCTCAATTTTTAGGTTTCTAAGCTCGGAAGCCAAGAAAAGCAAAAAACAGTCTCAATCAGTCGAGTTGGAGGTCGACCGGTTCACTAGTCGTTGAAGCATTTAATGCTTAGCAGGTTACCGTTGCCTTGATCGGATCTCAACCGGAGGTCAATTGGGAAATAGGGAAGCTCAACCGGGAAAGGAAGGCTACTGGATGAGAGAGTGTGTTTTTGACACTCCACGACTGGATCTCGACTAATTAAAGGCAATCGGTCAATCGATTCCCCAACCAGTTGAGTCGATTGGCAAGAACCTCAACTGGTTCAACCTTTTGGCCCTGAAAAAAAAGCAATTCCTTTCTTTTTTAATACTTAGGCAAGGTCTTTAGGTAAATTAATATGCCAATTTTGAAATGTTTTGCCTAAGGTACATTTAATAAAATTCGGATTTTAATGAAATTGTAATTTTAAATAATAAATCGAGTTTTCAAATATGCATGGAAAGATATGAAAAACCTAAGTGCACCCATGCATTCATCTTACATTCGTTTCCTATGATCAAAAGTCTTCCAAAAGTCTCGATCTTGTATCCATTTGGTCCTTTGATGAATTTTCAAATTTATACCCGAGATTTTTTACCATTTAAACCAATTAGTCACTTAACCATGGTTTGTTATCATCAAAACTTGATTAGGAGAACCCTTGGGCTAACAATCTCCCCCCTTTTTTATGATGACAAACCTTGGTTATCTAGGAGAAGAAAAAATCTCCCCCTCAAACCAATCATGGATCAATCAATCAAAATTTATGAATTTAAAACCAAGATAATCAAGACATGCGAATTTTCAATAGGAAACAGTGGCATGAGAACATATAGCATATCATATATATAGTAGAGTCAAATGTACACGAAACATAAACATATAAGCTAATCCAAACAGATAATATGACAATGATATGCATGTAAGTCTCCTAGATCCTAAATATCTCTCCCCTTTTGGCAACATAAAAAAGAAACAAAGGGGGTCTCGATGAAATCAAGGCTGAGGAGGTGGAGGCGGAAACACGAAGCTGAGGTAAGCCATCATCTCCTCAGGCTGACTCTCCTGGCGACTCTCAATGCGCTCAATTCTCTACTGGAGATGATCAAATGCAACCTACTACTGATCCATGCAATCCTCCATATGCTCAAATCTTTGCTGTAGATACTCAAACTAAGAAATGAAGTCAGTCTGATACTGATTCATGCGATCCTCCATGGAGTAGAATCGAGTATCATTAACTACTGCAAGTTTCTCCATGCGAGTGCCAAGTGAGCTGATCTGAGTAGATAAATTCATTTAAGGCGCATGATTAGGAGCGTGAGGTGCCTGATTAGGTGATGTCTCAGTGTGAGGAGACTCAGTGAATGATGGTTGAGAAGATGCTCTTACTATGTATGTCGACTCAGACATCATCGACTTTGAAAATGTGGCCTCAAACTGAACACCCTCTAACTTGAGTGGAGGGATGTCAAGCTTGGGCTCTCTCTGCTCAAAGCCTCTTTGAGGGTCTAACCACCCTCCATCTCTCATCTACTCCTAGATGCACCTGTCCCTGTCTCCGAGCTGTGCTAGTGGTTGCTCTGCTCTCCTAATCCAGGAGCCATCGGGGGCCTTCTGAAACTTCATCTGCCCCAAGGACTGCTCACCATAAGTGTCGTAAATGATATAGACCTCAAAATCTATCTCTCTACTCAAATCGACCCCGAAATTCTTAAATACTCTGGTAAGAAAGTGGCCATAAGGGAGTACACGGGTCGAGCTCTCACAACATGAAATCATGTGCATCATTATCAAATACCCCAAGTGAATATGTTTCCCCGTCAGAATCGAGCCCATGAGGAATGCCTCAAGGTAGGAGACCTCGTCTCTATGTCCGCCTCATGGTAGCAGTGTGAAGCAGATCATGTGGTGTGGTACTCTGCTAGACACGATCAGGCTATGAGCCAATGGTTTGCCCATCCCCTAGGCATCTGCCAGTCCACACATCTTCTAAATGGCCTCTCTAGGCTTGAAACCCGACAAAGTGGGCCAAGTCTTGGACTTGTACACCCTGAGTTCGACTGGAGCAATGTCAAAAATACGACAGATATTATCCGAGTCTAGCTGAATCTGAACTCCTCTAACGATGGAAATAAGTGGGCCACCCAATCCAAATGTGGCCCTCGAATAGAATGCACGCACCAAAGTCAGGAAAATCGGCTCCAAAATCATCACTACTGGCAGCCAACCCATCTGACTGAAGAGGCCTTCAAACTCAAAATGCTATAGTTGGGAGAAATTGATATTTCTTCCTAAAACCACTTTCCTTTGAGTGAACTTCTACTTGTACTTCTGATAATCCTCCACGGTGCTAAAGAAGGTCGTGTCAAACCTCGCCTTTCGGCGAGCCTCCGTTTGAGCAAACTGAGATGGCTCAGCAAGGTGCTTGCCTTATGCCCTAGAGGCAGTCGTCTCTCTCCTAGGAGCCATCAAAAAGGCAAAGATGAAGGAGACGAGGCTGGTAGAGAGAGAAGCACACACCCGAAACCTTAGGTGCGCAGGAAAAGAGCTGAAACCGGTTGTGATGCGCGTTGAAGGAGTAGAAACCGTCCCAAATCCAAAGCCCTAGCCTCCAAAAATCAATCTGAACTCCACAAATTGCTGCAATGGCATCAAAAATCACTTTTGGGCAGCTGAATCGACACAACACTTGAAGAACTAGAGGAAATGGGATAGAAAATGAAGCACGAGGAGGTATTTAAATCGTAGCCCTAATGAACCGGTCAACTGGTCCTAATCCGATCGACCACCTGGTCAACAGTCAATGCGTTTGACTTTTTACTTTTTGTTCATTTTCTCATTTTCTGATCCTCCCCTTACCCTTTTCAGTTGAAATCCCCAATTTTTAATGTCCAATGCCAAGGGAATTTTGATTTTTGGTCAAAATTTGACCATTTATCTACATAAGTGTCTATATGATGCATATGACATGAAATTCATGCAATCAGAGGGGTATATTCAACAAGAATTCATTAAGCAATCATTAGATCATAAAGAAATCACCCCTAGTTGTCTTCTAATATTAACAAATTGTTCTTTACTTAGAGGTTTTGTAAATATATTGACAAGTTGATCTTTTATGCTTACAAATTCAAGTGTAATGTCACCCTTTTGTGCATGGTCTCTAAGAAAATGATGTCTAATCTCTATATGCTTAGTCCTAGAGTGTTGCACAGGATTTTTTGAAATATTTATGGCACTAGTGTTATCACATTTAATAGGAACATGCTCAAAAGACAAATTAAAATCACTAAGTGTTTGTTTTATCCAAAGAATTTGTGCACAACATAAACCGGCTGCTATGTATTCGGCTTCTACTATTGACAAAGCTACCGAATTTTGCTTCCTACTATGCCATGAAACAAGAGAGTGTCCTAGGAAATGACAAGTGCCACTAGTGCTTTTTCTTTCAATCCTACAACTGGAAAAATTGGCATATGAGAATCCAATTAATTCAAAGTTATCACTCGTAGGATACCATAAGCCTATGTCCATTGTTTCTTTCAAATATTTAAGAATTTTTTTTATGGCACTTAAGTGAGATTCTTTAGGACAAGATTGAAATCTGGCACACAAGCATACACTATACATGATGTCGGGTCTACTAGCGGTCAAATATAGGAAAGAACCTATCATGCCTCTATACATAGTTGAGTCAATGGATTTACCTTTCTCATCCTTATCAAGCTTGATGGATGAGCTCATTGGAGTCTTCATTGTTTTGGCTTCTTCCATGTTGAACCTTTTGAGAAGATCTCTTATGTATTTTGCTTGATTGATGAAGGTTCCTTCCTTTAGTTGCTTGATTTGAAGTCCAAGAAAGAAGTTGAGTTCTCCCATCATGCTCATTTCAAACTCACTATACATGCACTTAGAGAATTCTTACAAAGAGAGACATTAGTAGCTCTAAAAATAATATCATCAACATATATTTGAACTAAGAGCGTGTCCTTTTCTTTGGTCTTTATAAAAAGAGTTGTGTCAAATTTTCCCATTTTAAAACCCTTTTTCAAAAGAAATTTACTCAATCTTTTATACCATGCTCTAGGTTCTTGTTTCAAACCATAAAATGCCTTTTTAAGTTTAAAAACATGGTTAGGAAAGTTAAAACTTTGAAAACCAGGTGGTTGTTCAACGTATACTTCTTCATTTATAAAACCATTTAAGAAAACACTTTTCACATCCATTTGATATAAAATAAAGTCTTTAAAACATGCAAGAGCAAGTAGCATCCTAATGGCTTCCAATCTAGCTATAGGGGCAAAGGTTTCTTCATAATCTATCCATTCTTATTGATTAAAACCTTAGGCTACCAATCTTGCTTTATTTCTAACAATTATGCCATTTTCATCCATTTTATTTCTAAAAACCCATCTAGTTCCAATAACACTTTGATTTGAAGGTCTTGCCACTAATTCCCATACTTCACTTCTTTCAAATTAATTTAACTCTTCTTGCATAGCAATCATCAAATTTTCGTCAACTAAAGCATCATTTATATTATTAGGCTCAATTTGAGAGATAAAAGCAAGATTATTGCAAATATTTCTAAGAGATGATCTAGTTCTTACCCCACTAGATGGATTATTGATCTTGTAGGTGGTTGATGACAAACTTCCAATCTTTAGGAAGGTCTTGACTTGATTCACCTTGTACTTGTTGGGGAGGGGGAAGTGCCAATGGTGATTCTTCTTTCTTGGGATCCTCTCCAATTTCTTCTTGTTGCCTTCTATCTTCAATTTGCAATTTTCCCATGGAGGTTTCCAAGCCTAAATCATCATCAAAACTCTCTTTTTCTTGGAGAAAATTGTTAGATTCATAAAAAATAACATGGATAGACTCCTCTACAACCATGGTTCTTTTGTTGAAAACTCTAAAGACTTTACTTGAAGTTGAGTAACCAAGGAAAATTTCAACATCCTATTTTGCCTCAAATTTTCCAAGATTGTCTTTGGTGTTTAATATAAAACATTTGCACTCAAAGACTTTGAAATAGCTAATGTTGGGTTTCTTGTTTTTCCAAAACTCATAGGGAGTTTTCTTAAGAATAGGCCTCAATAATATTCTATTTAAAACATAACAAGAGGTGTTAATAGTTTCAACCCAAAAATTATTTTGGTAAATTGTTTTCATTTAGCATGGTTCTAGCCATTTCTTGAAGGGTTCTATTTTTCCTTTCAACTACCCCATTTTGTTGAGGAGTTCTAGGAGCTGAAAAATTGTGGTACACTTCTTATACAAGTAATTGTAAAACTTTTCATTTTGAATCTTATTGCAAAACTTTGAAAACTCATAAAAGATTTTATTCTTTTTACTTAAGAACAAGACTCATGTGTATCTAGAAAAGTCATCCACAATAACATATGCATAGGATTTTCCTCCAAGACTTGGTGTTCTAGAGGGACCAAATAAATCCATATGCAACAACTCAAGAGGCGTAGATGTTGAAATGAAATTTTTGTTTTTGAAAGAATTTTTTATTTGCTATCCCCTTTGACAAGCTTTACAAACTTTGTCTTTTTGAAAATTTATTTTGGGAAGGCTTCTAACAAGTTCATCTTTGTTTAGCTAGGAAATGAGGTCCATGTTAGCATGTCCCAACCTCCTATTCCACAACCAACTTTGATCCTGCATGCTTGAAAAGCATCTATCATGGCCATCATATTTTGAAATATTTATAGCGTAAACATTATCACATCTAAGGCTCATGAAGATGGTTTTATCATTTTGAATATCCTTGATGATGCAATAAAATGCTTTAAAAATCACTTTAAAACCTTTGTCACAAAGTTGACTAATGCTTAAAAGGTCATGTTTTAAACCATCCACTAATAAAACACTTTCAATAAGAGAGGATGTGTCATTACCAATGTTGCCTTGACCAATGATTCTTCCTTTTGCATTGTCTCCAAAGGTAACATATCCTCCATTTCTCTTTATAAGGAAAGCAAACTTGGATTCATCCTCGGTCATGTGTCTTGAGCATCCATTATTCAAGAACCGCTTATCATTCTTTGAACTCTACAAAATAAAATTCAAGTTGATTTAGATACCTATATCTTTTTGGGTCCTTGATGGTTAGTGACCTTGGATTTCTCAATCCAACCTTTTTAGCTTTAGCTTTTGAATTCTTTTAAGAACCATTTCTTAAGGGACATGTACTACTAATGTGCCCTCATTTTCCACAAAAGTTGCAAGTAGTAGAAGGACTTGCACTTGAGGATTCTTTTTCGAAATAGTTTTTAAAATATTTTTTATTTTTTGAATATTTGAATCCTAGCCTTTGTTTGTCAAAAACACATTTTTGGCTAACTAAGATCATTTCAAAAGATTTTTGTCCACAAGAAAAAATTGAAAGAGAGGAGGTCAACCATTCATTTTTCTTTTTCAAAATCTCATTTTCATTTCTTAAAACCTCATTTTTTTTTGCAAGATGAGTTTTAGAAATTTCTAAAATTGAAAATTTTTCTTTCACTTCTTCAAGTTCTTGAATTTTCTTTTTAAGAGAATTATTTTTCAAACTAAGTTTTTCAAAATCCTCATATAATTCTTCAAAAACATCATGCATATCTTCATCACTAAAGTTAGAGTTTACCTCATCAAGTTTATTTATTGCCATAAAACACATGTTTGCCACTTCTTTATCATTTTCTTCTTCGGAGGATTCGTCACTTTCACTCCAAGTGGCCATCATTGCCTTCTTCATTCTTCTCTTGGCTTCACTTTTGTAAAGAGGATAATCATATTTAATGTGTCCCAGTTTTTTGCATTTGAAACACACTAAATCTTTTTTCTCTTCCCATTTCTCCTTATCACCATGAGATGAAGATTCCTTTTTAGAAAGGTCTCTTCTAGAGGTGAACTTTCTTCCTATAAACCTTTCACCCCTCATGTATTTGTTGAGTTTTCTTGTGATGAGGGCTAAATCATCATATTCTTCACTTGGTTTTTCTTTTTCAACATCTTCTTCTTTAGTTGTAGCTTTGAGAGTTATGCTCTTCTTCTTTTTGTCTTCACCCTCTTGTAGTTTCTTTGCCAAATTGATCTCATATGTCATTAATGACCCTATGAGCTCTTCCATAGGTATCTTGGTCAAGTTTTTTGCTTCTTAAATTGTGGTGACCTTTGTATGTCACTTTGATGGGAGTGACCTCAATATCTTCATCACCTTTTCGGATTCCTTGTAGGTATTTCCCAATGCTTCAAGACCATTGACAATGTCATTGAACCTAGTGATCATCTCAACAATAGTCTCATTTTCTTTCATAAAAAAATATTCATAGCTATGAACAAGTAAATTTATTTTTAACTTTTTCACTTGATTTGTTCCTTCATGAGTTATTTCAAGCAATCTCCAAATTTCTTTAGCCGATTTTCATTGACATATTCTATTATATTCATTTCTATCCATAGTACATTGCAAAGTAAAAACGGCTTTAGCATTTAATTGAAAATTTCTTTTATCAAGCTCATTCCATTCTTGCTTGGGTTTTGGAACCATGACTCCATCAATGAGTTTTGTAGGAAAAGTTGGGCCATCTTCAATGACGTCCCATATGTCTAAATTGGTTGATTGTAAAAACCAAGTCATTTTAGTTTTCCAATAGGAATAGTCGATTCCGATAAAAAATGGAGCTCTATATTTTGCGAAAATTTCAGTGTGAGATGAGCTTGATGAAATAGCCATTTCCTCTTAGACTATTTGGTCTCAAACAAGAGGTCCAGCTCTGATACCAATTGAGAAAATAAAGGCTATGCTTAAATAAGAAAAACACCCAAGAAGGGGATGAATTGGGTTTTTCAAAAACTTTTTCAACACAACAAATTCAAACACAATATAATAAAAAAAATAAAGAGAGAGAGTTAGAGAATTCAAACTCGGATTTTATAGTGATTCGACACTTCCTTGCTTAGATCCACTCTCCTCAATCACCTAACCGAGTGAGAATTCCACTAACTTGAAGCTTTAACCAAGCTTCCAATCTTCTTACACTTGGATTCCGGCTTCAATGGGCTCTTACACAATCTCTTCAAGATTCAAACCTCTTAGAGGCTTTAACACTCAGTTTTTACAAGAATGAATCCCTCAACCCAACTCAATGATAGCTTAATGATAGCTCAAATACAAAACAAAGATAAGATGACTCACAAGGGTGCACTAAAAGATACACAAGTGATAATTTAATGCACTAAGAAAGAAATGAGAGCTTTTAAGGCAAGAACAAGTGGGTAGACAATTGATTGCAAGTGTTCTCTATATCATAAATGAAGAGAAGCTCTCAATTTATAGGTTTCTAAGCTCGGGAGCCAAGAAAAGCAAAAAGCAGTCTCAACCGGTTGAGCTAGGGGTCGACCGGTTTACTAGCCGTTGGAGCATTTAATGCTTTGACAGGTTACCGTTGCCTTGACTAGACCTCGACTAGAGGTCGACCGGGAAGGAGGGAACCTCAACTGGGAAGGGAAGGCTACTAGATAAGAGAGAGTGTTTTTGACACTCCTCAACCGGTCAAGGGCAACCGGTCGACCGGTTCCCCAACCGGTTGAGCCGGTTGGCCAGAGCCTCAATCGGTTCAGCTTTTTGGCCCCGAAAACCTATCTTTTTCAATTCCTTTATTTTCTAATACTTAGGCAAGGTCTTTAGGTAAATTAATATGCCAATTTTGAAACGTTTTGCCTAAGGTACATTTGATAAAACTCGGGTTTTAATGAAATCGTAATTTTAAAGAATAAACCGAGTTTTCAAAGATGCATGGAAAGATATGAAAAACCTAAGTGCACCCATGTATTCATCTTACATTCATTTCCTATGATCAAAAGTCTTCCAAAAGTCTTGATCTTGTATCCATTTGGTCATTTAATGAATTTCCAAATTTATACCTGAGATTCTTTACCATTTAAACTAATTAGTCACTTAACCATGGTTTATTATCATCAAAACCTGATTAGGAGAACCCTTGGGCTAACACACTTATAATCTATTGATGCACAATGAGTTGAGTGTTCTATATGTAAAGCCAATAAGCTAAGTGATGAGACTTTGATAAGTGTAATCATCTCATTTTTTCCATGAATGTCCCTAAACCATTGGAGTTTTTTTTTTTGGCCTTCTCTTAGGTAATCATAGATAGATTAAAGTACATATTTTTACATAACAAGAAAATCTTATGCTCCTAAAAAAGGAGCTTACAAAACTCTCTAAAAATAAGAAATGGTTTTTACTTTGAAAAAATCAAAGTCTATACTCCTTATGAAGTTTACAATCCAATATAGAGGAACAACAATACAACTATTTATTATTGCATTTGTATAAATAAAAATAAAAACCATCCATTCATCCTTGTTGGCCATGGAATGAATACACCCAACAAAACAAATTTAGCATTGTTGGGATTAAGCCCCTAAAAGCAAGACATGATGTAACAAAGTTAGACTTAATTGTCCCCTTACTATCCCTTTGGTGTATTGACATTGATTTGAACATTCAAATCATATCTCTTTCATTGTACATGACTTGGATGCATTAGGAGTTGCACAAAAGATACAAGTCATGGGTTCTTTATAAGTAGATAAGTTGTCCGCAGTCGGTTTATGGATTTGGGCAATCCAATACAGACTATAGTGCACCACTTCCTAATTGGGGGGATGAGTTGTCTTGGCTGTCAAGATGAGTTTCACATGGTGAGTGCACTAGTATATGTGGTGAAAATTGGACAAGACCTATGGTGAATCATGATGCAAGCCTATCAATTGTCATGATTCACCAAGCTACTATACTACATGAACTCTCAACATTGAGAGGATATTGAGTTTGTGCTAAAATCAATAGGAGGTTTTAACCTATGGGTGAGACCCTAATGGTCATACATTCTTATGGATTGAGACAGTATATTCCCTTGAGTGATCCAAAGGGCATGTGATAATGAAATATGTGGCCACAATAATTCCTTTAATGGAATTTGACATATGCTCCTAAGAGCTAGAGTATATTAGTTGATCATGTAATAAGTGAGATCTGTAACTCAAAGATTTGAGAGGTTATTTTAATATGTGATAGTAGTACCTTGTTAGATTATAGACACTGATTTATGGAGAGTTTACATGAAGTGGATAGTAGCTAACGAACCTGAGCTTTATCTCGTTGTTATTTATATATGGTACTAGAGTGTAGTTTATTCTCTTTAGTGGAATGTTGAATCAACTTCAGAATTAGATTTTAAGGGAACTAATACTCATATGGGTCTTAGTGGTCCTTGCTCTGAGCTCATATAGCATGATGCCACGATTTATGAGGGTTGGTTGACTCTACGTTTATTCTTATGCATAAAGACATTTTGATAATTACGCAAGGTTGCATAAGGGACAATGAACAAGGTCTTTGGATTGGGTTAATTGATTAATTAGATGACTTTATGTATTAATTAATCAATTAAGACCCATTTTGGGTTAGATTAAGTGACATAAGCATTGATGGGCTCAAGTCACTTAGGCCTAGTGAGCAATCTTATAAATACCCCCTTATGGGTTAGAGTTTCCTAATGAATTTCAGTTAGTTATCTTCCACTTCCATAGAAAGAGAGAGAGAGAGAGAGAGAGAGAGAGAGGCAAAACTTCCTTCTTTCCGTTACCCACACTTTGGAGTGTCAAGATGGTGGTTTGAGTTATTGGATGGAATATCTTAGGTGTACGAGACTTCCAAATTTTTCAAGCATGTTTTTCATCAAATGGATTGTGATATGGGAACATCCAGATCATAGGTATGAATTTTAAATCTCTAGATCTTTATTCTAAAATAGTTTTGAAGCCATTATTTTCCACTATATTAGATTTATAGATTCCTGGGGATAAATGCATGCACCTTACAAAATCCAGGGCATGGGAACGAAGTAATCTAGGGTTTCCAACAAGCATATCATAAATTGGATTTAACATGCTATTTCTATCCTAATGTTTTGGTTGGGTCTCAAAAATGATACTTGAGAGTGCATTGAATCCCCAAGAACAAGGATTTCAATTATAGCCTAGTGGTATTAGGGTCGATCCCATGAAGACAAGAGAATAAAAAAGCCCTCTTCAGAAAGTTGTCAACAAAACTTATTTTACTAGAATACAGGTTCAATATCCTCTCAAGGTTGAGAGTCCATGCATATAGTAGCTTGGTGAATCATGATAATTGAGTCTTATGTCATGATTCACCCTAGGTCTTGTCTAGTGTGCATCACATATACTAGTGCACTCAACATGCATAGGAAACTTATTTGATGACCAAGACAAGTCATTGGTATATGAGCTTGAACAGGGACCACTAAGACCTATAGAATAGTACTAACTTCTTCATAATCGAATTATGAAGTTAACTTAATATCCTATTATAGAGAGTCTACTACACTTCAGTACCTTATGCCTATAACAACGAGACACTAAGTGCTCAAGTTCGTGACCCGCTATCCATTGTATACAATTTCCAAATGAACTAGTGTCTGTAATATAATAAAGTGAAAGTTATCAGCCTCCCAAGATTACCTTTGCTATCCTTGAGCTACAATTCCTCCTATTATGTGATCAATTAATATGTCTTTACTCACAAAGAGCTTATATCAAGTTTCAATTAAGGAGCTAATATGGTTAGAGTTTACTTGAACATAAGTTCTTAAGATCACCTAAAGGGACAGACTATCTAAAAGTCTATGGTATGCCTCTATTAAGAATACCTATTGCTACCGACTTTTATTAACATTGACCTAATTCATAAGGAATATATGATTACTTTAAGATCTCACCTGTAAGTCAAAGTCATTATAAACTTTGACACATACTCAATATTCTCTCAAAGTTAAGAGACAATACACTATAACAGCTTGGTGAAGTCATGACAACTTGATAGCCTTATGTTATGATTCATCGTAAGTCCTATCCAATGTGTAAGCATACATAGTAGTGCACTCATTATAGGAACCTCATTCCAATGGCCAAGACTAGTCTTCTCTCTAATTAGGAGGTATTCCACTATAACCTCAAATGAATTGTCTAAGTCTACAAACCGACTGTGAACTAATCATTTATTTGTAAGGAAACCATGACTTGGATTTTTCATGCAACTCTTAAAGCACCTAAGTCATGTACAATGCAAGAGATGTAGATGAAAATGCTCATTAAGAATAATGTATGAAATAAGAATAGATAAAAGTGCAATTGGAATATAATTAAATAAATAATAGATTTCAAAGTTTGTTACATTATGTTACACTTTTAAGGGTTCTATCTTAATACCATATGGATCAGTTGTGGGTAACCTTATGTATGCATGTTATGTACTAGACTAGATATTGCTTTTTAGTAGGGATGGTGAGTGGAAATCAGTCTAACCTAAACTTAAAACATTAGACAATTATCTTATGAGATTAAAGAATTATTTTCATGTGTTCTAAAGTGATTAGCCACTATTCATTAGGTACATAGATTTAGGTGGTGTTTGTTTTTTGGCTGAATAAAAAAAGTCAAAATATTTAACTTTTTCTATTCAGCTAAAAGTAACTTGTTAACATTATCCAACATAACTAAACTGAACCTATTGATAACAAGTTCACTTTAGTTATGTTGGATGATGTCAATAGGTTACTTTTAGCTGAATAGAAAAAGCCAAATATTTTGACTTTTTCTATTCAGCCAAAAAATAAACACCACCTTAGACTTTCAGTTTGATAAGGATTCTTGTTAGTTTACCTTCGATTTTGTAATTTACTTTAGGTGGTGCTACTAATAGTTGGAAAATTGTGAAACAATCTTGCATTGTTTACTCTATTATGGAAGCCAAGTACATTGCAACTTTTGAAGCAACAAATGAAGTCGTTTGACTTAGGAAGTTCTTCATGGGACTCGGGATAATATCAATGGTTGTACTGCTCTTGACACTATTTTATTGATAAAATAAAATTTGATCAAAGCTGGTAAAAATATTGAGAAATTGTTTTAAAATAATAAAATAAGCAAATAATAATAATGTTTTAAAAACTGCACTTGGCTGGGTGGTCCAACCAGTCCAACCACCAGCCTCTCTGGTTTGGTTCAGCCTGAGCCGACAGTTGGACCGTGGAATTAGACGACTCGTCTAGTTCCATGTGAACTGATCGACTATTGATTTGACCAAAATTTTGTTGGGCTTTTCATGTCATTGGCCCAATATCCTTCATTGCAAGTCCATATCATTTGCAGTTTACTAAAAAGGTGCTGGGTATTTTATACTACACATGGGGCCCATTGGTTTTCAATGTGGGATAGATTTTGGTTACATTGAAAAAGTACTCTACATTGTGGGATTTATGCATAGTTTACAAAATAAGCAAAGGACCATTCAACTACATGATAGCTTTATTAAAAAACATGGTATATATATAGATCCTTGTTTTAAATTTAGATAAATACTAACATTTATATCTACATTTATTTTATAATAATTATTAATGATAAATATGAAAATAATATAAATTAATTAATATAATAATTTTAAAATTTTAAAATAAAAAATACATTACATATGTAATTAAATTAAATATTATAATTTTTTTCACCTTCATATTTAAATATTATACCTATTTTATTTAATAAAATTTAATATATTAATTCATTTATATTTGTCTTAATCATTTAATTTGATATTTCAAATATAAAAAATAAAAAATTATTAAAATTTTAATTATATATATATATATATATTAATTTCTTATAATTATTTTTATATTTTATAAATTATATATTTATGATATCATCAATTCGACCATCGGTTTGACGAGTCGATAATTTTTCAGATTCAAAATTCAGATTTTAAAAACATTGAATAATATATATAATAAAATAAAATTTGCGACATTTGATAATAGTATGTCCTATTTGAATTTAATGTTAAAATAAAAGTAAAATAAATGATGATAGTATGATTTTTTTTTATAAATATTTATAGTTTTTATATTTAATTAATATATAAATGATATCGAGAAAGATCCCATAAGAAAATTATTATAATAGTTTTTATATTTTTAATAATCAATTAAATTAAATTTTAAAATAAAATAATTGAAATCAATTTATTTATTAAAATGTTTTTTAATATTTTTTTGTTTTTGTTTTATTTTATTTTATGAATTTCAATATATATACTTTTATAGGACTAATTTGCCCTGGTTATCAAAAGTTCACTACGAGATGGGCGGGCGATTGAAGAACAAGAAGAGTGGCCATGTTGTTTGGCTGAGTGAGAGTGAGCATTGAGTGATAAAAAAATCAGGAAATTGTCGAAAAATTAGCGAAAAAGTCAATTAATATATAAAAATATGATGTAATATGCTCAATACATATTAATTTTTTTTGGTTTTTTTTTTTTTTTTAAAGTTTTGATTTTAATATTATTTTTTTAAAAAATTCGGGGATAAAGGGGATACTTTGGTAATTGCATTCATTAGCCGGATTTGAATCATACACCTATGATCCAAACGAGATATATCAGAATTAGGGATATATTTGTAATTGCACATACTTGGACTGAAAAATGGCTCCTAGTTCAAAAAATTCAGATCCAAAGCTTTAAACGGTCTACGAATTTGAATTCACACTTTCCCGACCGTTCATCTAGACCGCTCTCCACCGTCAGATCACTCCTATGACTTCTCATATTTCTAACTCTCACTCCATTTCCAAACTATTTTCTGTCCTCCCAACCAATATTTGCCCTAACTTTCTCCCTACAAATCTCGCTCATTCACTGTTTTGAATTTTCAAAACCCTTATTTCACTTCCTAGGCTTCATTTTGTACAACAATGTCATTCATTTCTGAGACGAAAAGCGTAATCAGAAGCCGATTCGGCTTCCAAGAACCGGCTTCAGATGTTGTGCCTTCGGTTCACAGTTCGCCCGAAATTCTTAAATCGGCATTGAGAGAAAATTTTCATTCTTCTGCAGTTCGGAACATAAGTGAGAGAGATGATGATGATGCTACCTTTGCAGGATCGTCGATCCAGAGTTTTGAACTTCATGAAGATCCTTCCTTCTGGAAGGATCACAATGTGCAGGTACAATTTCTCTGGAATTTGTTTCTGCTTGGTTGCTGACAGAATGTAAGAAGAGATTAGAATATTTTGTTGTTGGTATTTTTTGTTTGTTTGTTTGTTTTTTTTTTTTTTTTGTTTTCTTTGAGGATCTCGTGAATTCTGGAGAAGTAATTCACAAAAATTGTTCATCGATTTAGTTTCTACAAATTTCTTTTGCCTATTTTTTAACTCTGTTTTTGTTTGTGTTTTTAAATAAAATGTAGGTTATTATTAGAATTCGTCCTCTCAGTAGTTCTGAAATATCACTCCAAGGCTATAATAAATGCATTAGGCAAGATAGTTGTCAGGCGATTACGTGGACTGGGCATCCAGAATCTCGATTCACCTTTGATCTGGTTGCAGATGAGAATGTCAGCCAGGTATTTGTTTGAATGCTCTGTTGATTTATGTCACAGTCAGCTTCCATTTTCCTCTCTTGGACTTAATTTAAGTAAATGCAATAGGAGAAGCTGTTCAAAGTAGCTGGATTGCCGATGGTGGATAACTGCATGGGAGGCTACAACAGCTGCATGTTTGCATATGGGCAGGTGAATCTCTCTCAGCCATTTTCATTATATTCTAATTACTTTTGTCACTGTTAATGAATTTGTTATATATGATAGCATTTTAGTAGATAGAGACTTAAGCATGTGAAGAGCAAGCAAGTAAAAGATTTAGGACTTATTTCGTTTTGGAAACAATAATTATTTTCTGTTTCCAGAAGTAGGAAAAAAAATGAAAATTTCAGTAGAAAACGTGTTTGGTAATGTCTTTTAAAACAACTGTTTTCCCAAATACTTTGTAAAAGATGGCCATCCTTAGGTCAAAATACTAGTTTTTGTCATCTTAACCTGCAAGCATTTTAACAATTGAGGACCATATCAAAATGAACATGTTTAATCACTCTTAAATTCTGGTGATGTTCTGTCCATGTGGATGTGCTAGAGAGGTAAGTAGGAGGTGGTGTTATTTATGAAAAAAAATTATTTTCATTTCCTCTAACAGAGAAGTCCTTAGTCTTTTTCTTTGTGAACTTATACGGAGCATATTCTGGTTGCTTAGAATAACAATTTTATGGCATTCTTTCTTCTTTATTGACGTTGGAGAAATTTGATTCTGGTTTTTCTTTTCATTTCTTAAAATATGATTCTTTATGCATAGACTGGCAGTGGAAAGACTCATACAATGCTGGGAGATATTGAGGGAGGCACTCGAAGACATAGTGTCAACTGTGGGATGACACCAAGAGTGTTCGAGTATTTGTTTTCAAGAATTCAAAAGGTAGATCTCTTTCAATTGGAAATAGATTAATAATGGTCTTTTGGTCTTTTCATTAGGCTATCACATTAATCACAAATTAAATAGGGAACTCTAGGTGAGACTAAGAGATCGAAATTTATGCTAGAAATTGGAATCAGATAAATGGAGAGTCTTTTAGATCAAAAAGATTTTTTGTCTGCACAACATTTATCAATATCATGAAGTTGTAAAGCAATTTGGGCACGGTAAGGCTATTAAGTAATTTTCCCAATGCAAGCAATCTTTTAGTTCCATCTTTTGTAGCATTTTTCCTAATCATTTTATGTAATTCTTAGCCATCCTCATATTGCATATAAATAATTTGCTATGTAGTTTGGTGGACATTGAGAGGCTACTAAATAATTTTTTCATAGAGTAAAGAAGTTTGCTATTCTAATTTTTATAGCTTTTTATGCTTCTTCCTAAATAGTTATTGTACTTTAGTACTTGCAAATCAAACAAAATTGTTTTAAGTTTTTACATTGTGGATGGTCATTGCACTTGGAGCTTAGCAGTTGTAACTGTGTTAAAAGTTCTTCTAACTTGCATATATTAGACTTTTAGGGATACGGAAATGAATTACCAAACCTTAGGCTATTCATTTGTCACTTTTGTTCTACTTATTTTATTCAAGTTATGATAAACTTTCTAAATGCAATGTTCCATGTTTCTTTTGTGGCATCACAGGAAAAAGAGGCCCGTAGAGATGAGAAGTTAAGATTTACATGTAAATGCTCATTCTTAGAAATATACAATGAACAGATTCTTGATCTTCTGGAACCATCATCTGCTAATTTACAGGTATTTATGACTAACAAATGAAACTTCATTTCAATAGTTTTGTTTGATCTCAGCCTGTTAGGGTGCCTAGTTGGTTAGCATGAATGCTGAGATATGTGGTAGAGACACATGGTCTTTGGTTCAATTCCTGTCGCTGGTTGAATGTCCTTGATTACCCAGTGTTGGTTTTGGTGGGTATGGTCAGCACCCTAAGGTTTGGGTCCTCATGGAGAGTCCAAAGGATTTGACTATGGAAGGTTCCTTGGTTATCAAAAAAAAAAAAAAAAAAAAAAAAAAAGGTTTTGTTTGATCTCCTTCTTGATCTTCATTGTGAAGGTCCTTTTATCTTACAGATTTTAGTTTATGTGCATATGACTGTCAAAAGTTCATTATCTTATGACTCAAAACTTGTGTTTGGTTTGGTGCAGATTAGAGAAGACATTAAAAAAGGGGTACATGTAGAAAATCTCACAGAGCTAGAAGTTACAAGTGCTCGTGATGTGATTCAACAACTTGTTCAAGTATTTAAACCCTTTTTTGAATCTGGTTTTGTTTCTTATATCAGTTGCCTTGTTCTTGAAGTCTATGTTTTAAATTGATCCTTGACGGTATTGACAACAATCATCACCAACTACTACATGAAAATGAAAAGAAAAAAATAAGAATCAAGTAGTAGTTATGTTTTAAATTGATCCTTGATGGTAGTGACAACAATCATCACCAACTACTATATGAAAATAAAAAGAACAAAATAAGAATTAATAGTGGTAGACTAGTAGCAATAGTGATAATATTGATGGATAGGTTCCTTTTCAGTTTTGGGCTCAGCTATGCCCAAATAAGACCCTGTTTAGAACATTACTTCTGACATCTAAATATTTATTACTGGTAAAATTATAAAGAGAAAAGGCATTAGTTACCCAATGAAGACATCTTTTAGATCTTTGCTTACATGACTCATACCGAATAGTAACTTATGGAATTAATGCACAACAAATTTGCATGTAAAAATAGAACCTAGAAACATGTGGTCTCACCCATAGATCAGCGACCTACGGTTAGCAATGAATTAAGTGAAGCTTGAAAAGTTTTTTCACAGGCGCTTATCTGGTGTTATGTTTTTGCATATTTCTAGTATATATGAATTATTCATAGGAATTTAATATTATTAAGTAGTAAAAATATAAGTGCCTAATTGAACTTTTTTACTAATTCTAAGTGCCTAGACCTAGATCTTAAAACTACTATGATAGTAGAAGTAAACTAAGTTAGTGTTCAGTAAATAGGGTAATCGAATTGAAGGATACATATTGATGCCTTTATCATAGTACATCTATATTTTTCTCAGCTTTTGGATCATTTTTTCAGCTTGTGTCTTCTAACTGAAATGCTCCTGTGTGATTGATCCATGTGTGGTTGGCACAATAATGTCCGACATCTAGGTTTATGGATTTGAAATCATTGTAATCATGGTAATTCAAGTAACTAGTTATCATTTTTCACTTTAAGTATTATCTAGGAATGCTTGCTTATGGTTGATTTGGATGTAGTCAGGATGCTAATTACCTCACAAAGATATGGGGTTCACATGGGTGTAACATATTGAGGATTTTAAGGACAATTTATTCCCTGATAACATGATTGAGGCATAAACTTTTGATTTGTATCATTGTCAATGACTTATATTTTTTCTTCTTTTCTTTTGTAAGCATGGACATTGTCAGGTTGATAAAAGTTATATTACAAATATTTCATGTTTGTCAGGGTGCAGCAAATAGAAAGGTAGCTGCCACTAACATGAACCGTGCAAGTAGTCGTTCTCATAGTGTATTCACATGTATCATAGAGAGCAAGGTGAGTGCTCTGTTTCTTGCCCTCCACCCCCCTCTTCCACTCTCTTTCCCTGTCCATTTCTCCTTTCCTCACCCTGAAAAGGATGAAAAAGGCAAAAGAAAAAGAGAGACCTAATAAATTGAACTTTTTTCAGATCAGCATTTTTTTTTTAATAAATTTCTGAATGTCACCTGGTATTAGTTTGGTATGAGTTTTAATTGAAGGTTCCTTTTCAGTGGGAATCACAAGGTGTAGCTCACCACCGCTTTGCTCGGCTTAATCTTGTGGATCTAGCAGGCTCTGAAAGGTAATATGAGTCAATATAGAGATACTGGAAAATGGAAGCTGCTTGTTTGGTAGAAGTTAAGTTCATTTACTTTTTATTGTTATTCATGTGTTTTGGTTGCAGGCAAAAGAGTTCTGGTGCTGAAGGTGAGCGTCTCAAGGAAGCTACTAACATCAATAAGTCTCTTTCAACATTGGGGTAAGTGGCCATCACCTACTCTGTGATTGTTGTTTTAAGTTCATCCTTTTCAATTACTATTTTGATCTTTTGAAGGGGGGCCATATAATATTCTTTACTATTTTCATTTGAGGCCATTTTATCGAGTTGCTTATGAGATTTGCAGGCTTGTGATTATGAATCTTGTAAATATGTCCAATGGGAAGTCACTCCATGTTCCTTATCGGGATTCAAAACTCACATTTCTGCTTCAGGTAGAGTATTGTTCTTTTAAGAAGAAAATTAAGATTACATGGACATCAAATCAAATTCATGTTTCTGAACATATATACATGAATTTGAACCCACAATTGTAAGGTTAAGCTTGAGAAACTCATGTATCTTATCAATGTAAAGAACATTTAGAACTTTACTGTTTTGCTGTTCAAAGCTTTTATCTAAAACTTATTCCTTTCGAATAGTACCAAGTATAGTTAGCTTTAGCTATATGAAATATTTACAAACCCTAACTTAAGTTTATAGTGCTAGTTGTAATAGACACTTTTCAAGCAAATTTGACATATTTTGTGCAGAAGAACTTAGTTTTTCTTTTACATTGGCCACTTTTTTCATTGATGTGAAGCATTATTAGAAATACCTTGCTGAAGCTCACCATGTTTCAAAATATAGATCTTTCTACCATTCTATCTATCTTTTAACAAAAACAAATAAGCTTGAATCATTTATTATTTGCATACTTTCCACTATATATTGGTTCTATCTCTTTTCCTTGTCTTCGTCCAGGATTCGCTAGGGGGGAATGCAAAAACTATCATAATTGCAAATGTTAGTCCATCTAATTGGTTAGTGATTCTTCCATTTATTGTGCTTTGAGATTCTAGCTTCTAGATTTTCCATATACATGCGTAGTTTAAATCTTTCTCAAGTTCCTAATTTTTTGTTTATTTATTTCATTTTGGTATTTTGCCTCAATTTTAATTGTTCACCTCATATGCTTAATTAAACCTTCTTAATTATTTGTAGTCCTACGCATAGTTGTTAACAATTTATGATACACAATATAATACAACAACACAATACATTTTTTTCCCCAGAAATTGAGATCTATTGCAATGATTATCTTATCTTGCAATGTATCTTATCATATGTATATGATACATGATATAAGATGTGATATAACGATACAAGGATACATACACCTTCAACTATTTTTCATGATTTTAAAGAAAAATCACATTTAATTTTGTTTTTGTTAAAAGAATTATTACATTGATTGTTTAAAATGTACAAAGAGGTTATAAATTGATCATAAAAGGGAGAAAGAAGTAAACTAATCCTACATGAAAGCTACATCCTTCTTGTCAAAGGCCATATTAGAAGCAGAGTAAATGTATTTGTGCAATGGGTATTGGATAATTTTCATTTGAATGATTTGAATGTTGACATTGAAAATGATTATGAATAATGAATAATTTTTTTAAATATATTATTATTATTTGAATTTTTTTTTTCGGTGGGAAAGGAACGATGACAAATTTGAAGAAGTTGAAACTCTGAAGGTCACAAACACAACACACACACACACACACACACACACACACACATGTATATGTACATACACACAACAAATATAAGTACATATGTCTAGTTAGAATATAGAACTAAAAATCATATCTATAAGTTTAAGAAGTTTATTTCTGCAAATTTTGTGATGGTTATTCATTAAAGTCATATTTTGTTACATTGAACTTTTTAGAACTCTAATATTCAGCCTTTTGATATGATATAGTATAGTTTAACTCTTTAAATCTTACTATCTTTCAAAAATTTAAATATATATTACTTTAGAGTCTATACCTTATACTTCCAATACATATGCACATATAGACATAATTTTTCTATTCATTTTCACTATATAAAAAAAAATTAAAATACATGATATGATGCGATACACAGTATGGAAAAATAGGAAAATGATACACGATATGAGTTAACAACTATGGTCCTAAAGACATGTTCTAACTTTTGAGTGATTTATGGTTTCCCTAAAGCTAAAAGTTGCACAAATTGCATCTCTCTTATCATCTGTATTTTTGACAAAATTCTCTTTGTTTTTTAAATATATGTTTGTATATGACACTTGTTTTTGCCCATTGCAGCTGTTCATTAGAGACACTAAGCACGTTAAAGTTTGCACAACGTGCTAAATTCATCAAGAACAATGTATGTGATCTTTACTGCATTATTTTCTTTCAGATATAGTTGCTATTTCATGATAGGAGGGAATGCTATTCCATCCTATATCTACTTGTAGTAGTTGATGCTGCACATTCAATATGCCTCATCTTAATTGTCCTTCTCTTTTGGGTTGATTTAGATTTTTGAATGAGATCGAATGGTTCTAAAACTCTAATCAATTGATTTTGACATCATTTACGTTTAGTAGGGACTGATTTAATATTTTATTTATTTGTGATTTGATCTTTTTGGAATATATTGATGTTGTTACTCCTTTATGCTTTCTATCATTTCCGATTATTGCTCATGGGAAATAATTTATGTGTTTTGCTTTAGGCAATTGTGAATGAAGATGCGTCTGGAGATGTCCTTGCTATGCGATGCAGATTCAACAGCTTAAGGTTTTTATGCAAAGTAGATTGTTTTTGTCAATTAATGTTGCTTTTAGATTATGCAGATTATGTGAGTATAGTATTATCTAGTTTGTAGAAATTTCTTTGAATGGAGATCAAAGCAAATTTTGAAGTTCCAGAGTAAATTAGTGAGCTTCAATATCAGGCTTTTATATTTATGGCTTGACTAATACTTACAAATGGTTGTATAGCACACCTGCTTTTGTAAATTTGCATAATTTCTACTGAAATGGGTTGTTTGGCCTATTTATAAATAAATATGCTTTCGTGCAATTTCCTGGATAATATTTCACATGGTTGTGAATATTGTAATGCACTAGTTGGTTGCTCTTTACAATTTTCTCTTTTTGATGGAAAAATTCCTCCAACAATTTTTAAAATATTCCAGTTCTCAAACTTTGTTTTCAAAGAGGTAAGTCTAGGTGATTTGTGGCTCAACAAGCATTGCACTTTTGTATTCATTAAAGTCCCATAGGGATGCTTTGTGTTCATTTAACTTATTAAAGTAAACCGCTTTTTTTTTTTTTTTATGTGGTGGAGTGGGGGGTGGGAAGGGGCGAGGATTCATTAATTTTGAGAAGTTAAACATGCAGAGTTACTCCTCTTTACTGTTTGTACTTGGGATTTATAGTTGAAATATTGTTTGATTCTAAATGCAACTGATTGTATCCCCAAGCTAAATAGTTTGTGTTGGTTTAATATGGTCTGAAATATATCATGTGTTTTAATTTTAGAAAGAAGTAGCCCGCTTGAGGGGATTGGTAAATGGAGGAGCTGAAAACCAGGATAATGATACTTGGACAGTATCCTTTCCTGGATCTCCTGGATCATTTAATTGGGAAGGGCTTCATGGATCATTGAGTCCACTTACATCTAATAAAAGAGTGTCTCAGGTATGTACTATGAGTTTTAAATTGTAGAAAACATCAAACTTACATCGTTGGTTTACAATTAGCTGATCTGTTTTTTCAGAAGAAAGAATATGAAGTTGCTCTTGTTGGGGCTTTTAGGAGGGAAAAGGACAAAGACATTGCACTGCAGGCATTGGCTGCTGAGAATCAGGCAGCTATGCAACTGGTATGTTTAAAAGTTCTTACTGGTTTCATTTAGTTTATTTGATAAGATCACATAATCGGACAGATCTTCAAGATTAGTAGGAAAATAGAAATAGCCTTTTTCTTTATATTATCCTGTTGAACTACCAAAAAGTTCCTTCAAGCTGTTAGGATTTAGGCCTATATTTGAGCTCCAGTTAACTAGAGCTTTGATACAATGTTAGGTTCTTAGGACTTGGGCTCACAATATATATCTTGCTCTAACCCATGTCATGTTGGTTTACATTTTCCTAAATGAGGAAAAATGACTACCAGAAGGTCATTTATGATATTTGATTTTTTAACAGGCCTTTCGCATTTCTATTGTTGATTTTAGAATAAGTTCTGTAACTATAAGTTATAGGCGTAACTTCTGTTTGTATTTTATGGGCATTTTAGAAATCAACTTTCTGTTTTTCTGATAGGAAGATGAAATGATTCAAGCATAATTGCAGAAAACTAAATCTTGTTTTTCTTTTTTCTTTTTTGATTGAATCAGGTGAAACAAAGACAAGATGAGATACAAGGCCTAAAAATGAGGCTACGGTTTCGAGAATCAGGACTAAAGAGGCTGGAAGCAGTTGCTTCTGGGAAGATATCAGCTGAGGCACACTTGTTGAAAGAAAAAGAGGAGCATTTGAAGGAAATAGAGGTTCTACGGATGCAGGTTGATCGAAATCAGGAAGTAACAAGATTTGCAATGGAAAATTTGCGATTAAAAGAAGAAATTAGAAGGCATGACCCTTAATTTACAGTTTGAATTCTCTTTGTCACTGAAATCTTTTATGCCAAGTCTTTTGTTTCCTTGGCTTGTGCATGCTCACAAAATCAACAACATATGTTTTTATAGTCTAGAAGAATATATTCAATACAAACACTTTTTCTGACCAAAAATGATAATTTAGTCAACCAAATCAAGGGAATTGGGCTTGACATGTTTCTTAGAAGATAATGAGTTTGTGATCAAGAAATAGGAAAGATTGGGGGAAAAAACCTCAAGTTATAATATAATCTTAGGCATTTTGTATTTGACTACAATCTTGAATTGGGAAGTCAAACTACAATACCTCTTTCTCGATTACGAAAAACTAAGCATCTTGTTGGGTTGGAATTTAGATATTTCTATTTCTTCAATCAAATTGTTATATTAATTTATGTATTTTCTGCATATAACAGAACTTTGCTAAAAGAAATAAACTTAATACTTTTTGCTTAGTTAACCATTCATGTTCTAACTTGCAGATTAAAGTCATTCTGCGAGGAAGGTGAAAGACAGATGATGAATGAACAGATTACTGTATTACAGAATAAGGTGCAAAATATATATCTTACTTAAAGTTACTTATCAAATAATATATATATATATATCTTACTTAAAAGCCTCTTAAAAAAAAAAAAAATTTTTACATCAATTGTCACTGATGCCACCCCCACCCTCCAAATTTCATATTATGATTTTGTTGTCATGGATTATGTAATCTTTTTTTTTTTTTTTTTTGAAACTTATATGCAGTTACTAGAAGCTCTTGATTGGAAACTTATGCATGAATCAGATCTCTCAAAAGTTCAGGTTTTTCCCAACCTTCATTATGAAATTTGGAAGTGAATTGTTTTTGCAGATGGTATAGCTTGTATTCCTAACCATTTGAATGTTTTTATGGTATAGAAACAAAGTTCAGATTTGGTGATGAGGCTTAATGGTGATGATGATTTATTAGTCTCCAGTCAGGTAAGATCTAAGTTCACTAAATATGTTTCCCAATGTAGGAAATTGTCTTTATTGTTGGATGTTTTTTGAATAGAAACAAACTTCAGATTTGGTGATGAGGCTTAATGGTCATGTATCTTTGGATGTGCTAAATTTGGCATTGCGAAAAGCCATGCCAATTTCATGTGTTATTTTATGTTCAGCATTGTGCATGGGAGTAATTTGCTAAAATTTAGCACTTTTATTTTACCATTTGCATTGGAGAACAATTGCCAATGTAAAAAATAGCTTTAGCATTTTACCTTGGAGATCTTACAATTGTGGGACCTTCCATTGATATTCTAATTCAAATACTCAAGGAGTATAATTATGTCAAATCAATCAATGATTAAATATGATATTAAATATTTCTTATATCACCTAAATTTTAGTTCCTCAGCTTCAAAAGGCTGAATCAGTTCTATCTTGCCAACATATCCTGTGGAAATATTGCGGTATCTCCTCTTCCATACGTGTCCCATGGAAATATAGCCTGCATCTCCGTTCACATGGTGGATTCACCAATTGTCAAAGTCATTATGATTTCTTACCTACTGTTAAATACATTGCCAAATTGTGCTATGGAAGGACACCTTTCATTTCACTAAAAAGACAACAATAGTTTAAATAGTAAATGCATCATCATTGTCAATGGCAATTAATATGCATTGATAATTATAAATGCATGCGTATATTTAATGTACTTAGTTTATCTTATTCTGGAAGCATCAAGCATGAAAGGATTGTTTACGTGTAAGGTATAACCTGTTGACTTTGTGTTTAAAGCTTCTTGCTATGTACTACTTTTTCCTGCACAGGATTCAGAGGCAGCTTGGCATTCCTCAATTAATCAGGAGAATGAATTCCTCCGATTGCAGGTAAACAAATTAAAAAAATAGTTCTGCTTATTCTAATTTACAATTGGTTTCATTTGATAAAAAGCTTTCCTAATGGAGTTCTGTATATCTCAGGCTATTCAAAACCAGGCAGAAATGGATGCACTTCGGAAGAAACTAGCCTTGTGCCTTGAAGAGAAAGAAAAAATTGAAAGGTACTAGTACATTCAAATACATGTTTACTCAGTTTCCACATAATGCCTGTAAATACCATTAAAAAAAAAAAAAAATATCAGTGATGAAAACATGATGTTTCAACACTAAAAATAAAACTCGTTAATGCCTAACCAAGAATAGATATAAATGTGTTTTTGTTTTCAAGAAATGTTGAGTTCCTACGTTGCCTTCAATTCAAAGGTTTGTTGCAATGCTATTAATCCATAAATCTTGCAGGCATGTTAATGAACTGGTGACAGAGCTAGAAGAAGAGAGATCCTCCAAAGCCATGGAAGTACAAGAGCAGAAATTGCAGTCTGAGCTGCCTTCTCTGACAACCAATGTGCCCAGTATTGATTTAAATGGCCAGATAGAGCTTAAAACAATGGTTGACGCCATTGCTGCTGCAAGTCAAAGAGAAGCTGAAGCACATGAAACAGCATTCATGTTGTCTAAAGAGAACGATGAACTGCGCATGAAGCTTAAGGTCTTAATTGAGGATAACAATAAATTGATTGAACTGTACGAACGAGCAGTTGCAGAAACTAATCATAAAGACAGTGAAGAAGCTGAGAATGCTCAAGAAGATAATGCTGGAGTTCACAAAAATGATGGTTTCCCTGAATTGACTGCAGAGAAAGCGATGGACATGAAAAGGGTTGTTGAGAACCTAGAACATCAGCTTATGGACATGCATGAGAAAATGAGAAACTATTGGGTCTTTATGAGAAGGCCATGCAAGAGAGGGATGAATTCAAAAGAATGCTTTCTTCGGGTGGAAAGAACTCTAACGAAACTACAAGAGAAAATTGTGTGGAAAAACTTGTTGAAGTGGATGGAACTGAAAGTATCAAGTCTATTTCTGGTGAGGAAAGGCTTTTGGTAGAGGAAAGTGGTTTCCCTGGATTTAATGTGCAAGAAGACAGCAGAGGAATTTCTTGAGTTTGTGAAGCCTACCATATCTGCTGAAGCAAAAATTTTAATTGAAGATACTGGTGTCTCCAGAGTGAATGTGCAGGATAATTTCAGCCAATGTCCTGGAAATTCTCGAGTAAAGGAAGAAGATCTGATTGATCCTCAAGCAAATGAATGCTTTGAGTCAGATGAACGTTCTATTTCTACTGAACCACATCTTTTGTTGGAAGAGAATGGCCTCTGCAGATCAAAGATGCTGGATGGTTTTTCTGTGGGGAAAAATGGTTTTTCTGGGTTGGATGTGAAAGATGGGTCAGATCAATCTGGTGATCAGATTGTTTCTGGAAATACTTCTGACATGGAAACAAAGCCATTGGAAGTCAATGTGGCAATAGGGTCAGAAGATCTAAATTTGGTCAGGATGAAGCTGGACAGAGCAGATGAAAAGCTCTCAAGTTCTGCCAAAACTGTTACTGCATTTGGTTTACTTGAGAAAGCAGTCATTGAGGTTGATAAGATCTCCAGAGAAATAGGAGCAATAGAAGATGATCTCCAGTTGAAGCAGCAAGAGTTTGAATCCCTCAAGATCCTCTCTTCAAAGATACATGACAGAAGAGCTCTAGTAGATAAAAAGTTGTCAGCTCTTAAATACTCTCTATCAAGCTTTTCTACCTCAGCTGCTTACTTTGAACAACGAGAAGCTCGAGCAAGGGCAAGGGTGAATGCTTCTTCATCCTATCTAGACCAAAAGAAAGATGAGTTGGCACGTCTTCAAACATGCAAGGATGAAATTGAGGCTGTCCAGAGGAAGCTGCAACAATCTGATGTTGAAATAAGAAACAATATTGCATGCTTGAAGTCAAAAATTGAAGAAGAAAACCGGACTCAAGAGAATGAAAAGGTTCTGTTGGCCATAGATAATGTTCAGAAGAGATTCCCTCGCCACAGATAAATTGGCATTTGGGTGGTAAAGCTACTGCACTACTAAAGTCTGAGGAAGAGAAAACCAAGCTGCAAGCTGAGATGAAGCAATCTCGCGAAAAGCTTGGGGCTGTAAGAAGGGAAATTGAAGATCTGAACAGAAAGTCACAGAAGGTGGAAACAGAGATGCAAACTGTTGAAATGGAGATGCAGAAAAGTTTGAAGTCTGTGGAGGAGATGCAACTTGCACTTCAGGGTATCGTAAGAGAGAATGAGATGCTCTTGGAAATTAGAGAGAGTGGAAAAACTGAGATCGACAATCTGATTCTCGAATACCAGCAGTCTATGTTAGAAGCAGATTTGAAGGAGGCTGAAATGAGGATTTTAGAAGAAGAATTGTCAATGCAATCAAGGAGAATAGAAGAGCTATGTACAACTAGAGCTGTAGTCATGGAGAAGTACAGCCAACTGTTAAAGGACACAAGGTGCCTTTCTTCCTTATCGGAAAAAATTGAAGAGGAGCTATGCACCGTTCGAATGTCGGTTCTGGAAGCCAAGTCATTGTTAAGAACCGAATGTTCAAATGATAGCTATGTTGTTTAATGGTTCTACCTTGTTAATCAACTGAACCAAAATCAGTGGTCAAACCCTCCTGTGATTAGAAAACTATTCTAATTAATATTCTGTTGATTGTGAGAATCATTTTCATGTTTTAAGGTAATTGAATTTATACTAAAGGTGTTTGTGGAAGAGACACCTTCCATAATTTTTGTATCAGTTACATATTGAAAAAAAAATTGAATTTATATTAAGTGTTTTTTGAAGAGACGTCATCCAATATTCCACAAAATTAAATTTATACTAAAAGTATTTATTTAAGAGATACCTTTCATAATTTTTATATTAATCATATTAAAAAAAAAAATTATATTAAAGGTGACTTTTGAAGAGATATTTTTCATAATTCCATAAAATTGAATTTATAATAAATGTGTATTTTCAAGGGAGATATCTTTTTATAATTTTTATATCGATAACACTGAAAAAAATTGAATTTATTCAGAATCAATATTACATGTAAATTCTGAAATATTTTTCAATCTCTTGTATTTAATTCTTTTTTTCCAAATAACCATACTTTTATCGAAAATATATTTCTATCTAATGATAGTTCATGCCTAGAAGCAAATAGAGTTTACTATTGTCGTTTTTCTAGTATATTATTTTACAACATTTGATCTTTTGGTTATTGAAAGGTAGCTGTATGGGCCAGACGAGATCAGATCAGAAATAGTGAGGAAAAGGGGATGAAATTTTAAGGAGATAAAAATGACGAGGTAGAAGGAGAAGAAGATAGAAGAGATTAAAAAAAGAAAAAAGCAATGTGGGGCTCCTTAGATTAATGAAATGTAACCTAAAATCATACCATGGGGTCATGTTATCCCATGAAAGGTGTAGGAAAATGAGGATGTTTAAGTGAAGGTAGTTATCAATGATCGTAAAAATTAAATGATAAATGAAGGTTATTATAAGCGGATTGTTTTAAATTCAATTAATGGTAGGTAGATAATGTTGGAAAACTGTTAAAAGAACTGGAGTTGGCAGGTGGGCAATTTAGCTTCTAAAGCGAGGATTATTGTGCAAGTAATGAAAGATGTTTTCCTTATTTAAGATAGTTGTTTTCTAGGACTCAAATATTGTCTTTATGTTCTCAAGTTTGTAAAGAATTTGATTTTAGATTCTAGTTTAGATAAACTAAATTATTTAGTGGTTTTTAATAATAAATAGGTTTTCATTAAGGTGAATGATTTGTTTATATGCTTAGAATAATTGGTTGATAATCTGTATCATGTATCTCCATTATCCTTTTTGCTAAGTAATGCAAATTATCAAATCTCACTTAAAAGAAAGGAATCTAACATTAATCAAACATAATTTTGGTACTTACGCCTAGGTTATATTAATCTAAATAAGATCTAAAGACGGGTTAAATCTAGAATATTGCACTCTTTAATTCTAGAAAATCTTCTAGTTTGTGAATCTTGTATAGAAGGTAAAATGACTAAGAGACCTTTTACTGCTAAAGGATATAGAGCCAAAGAGTGTTTAAAATTAGTGTATACTGACGTGCGTTAGCCCTTTAATGTCCATGCACAAAGAGGATATGAGTACTTAATCACCTTTATAGATGATTACTATAGGTTTGGATATATTTACTTGATGCATAGGAAATATATACCTTGGATAAATTTATTGAATTTAAGGTAGAATTAGAAAACCAATTAGGTAAACATATCAAGGTACTTCAATCTGATTGAGTTAGTGAGCATATGTCTGCTTAGTTTCATTCTTTCTTTAAGGAGCATGAGATTGTATCCATATTGAGTGCACCTAGAACTCTACAACAAAATGAAGTGGTCGAAAGAAAAAATTGAACATTGATGGACATGGTGAGATCTATAATGAGTTTCTCATCACTTCTAGTATCCTTTTAAGGTTAGAGACTATAACTTACTTGCTTAACCTAGTGCCTTCCAAGTTAGTACCTTTAACTCCCACACAAATGTGGACAAGTTGTAAACCTAGTTTGCAATACATTCACATTTAGGGTGTTATGATAGAGCCCTTAAAACATGACATAATGTAACGAATTTTGGAATTTATTTAATTATATTCCAAATTTACTTTTATCTATTCTTGATCCATGCATTATTCTTTATGAACATCCTAGTTTACACCTCTTGCATTGGAAATGTAGAGAATCTCATATCTCTCCATTCCCTATCCTAAGCTTAGACAAGGTGTATGAAATTTTTCCTAAGCCTCTAGATCCTAAGCAACAGAAGCAAAAACAACACTTTAACAATCAAATGATCTAGAATTGTGCATTAGAAAACTTTACCTATGATTTGGACATTCCTACATTAATATCTTTCAATGAAGAGCAGATTTGCAATAGTCGAAAGACTCATAAACCCAAGATCTTTCACCTGATGACTCAATCTTGATCTTTGTACCTCGAAGGTGTCTTTAGAAGGGAAAAAGCTATGAATATATATATATATAGGTGGAAGACGATTAACTGGAAACATTAACCCATAAGGGGGTATTTATATAGTTCTTTATTAGGTTTAAGTGACTTGAGCCTACTCAGGGTTTGAGTGACTTAATTTAGCCCAAAAGGGTCTTAATTGATTAATTAACCGAATGAAGCATACTACTTAATCAATTAGTCTAGTCTAAAGAAACTGTTCACTTACCTTTATGCACACAAGAAAACTAAAAACCTATTCAACCCTTATAAATCAAGTTATCAAGGTATATGAGCTTGAGCACAAATGATTGAGACCCATATGATAGTACTAACTCCTTCATAATCTAATTCTAAAGTTGATTCAACATCCTACTACAGAGAATCAACTACACTTCAATATCTTATGTAAATAACAACGAGACGCTATATGCTTGGGGATTGTGACTTGCTATCCATTGCGTTTAGTCTTCCCATAAACTGGTGTCCATAGTCTAATAAGGTGAAAGCTATTAGCCTTTCAAGACTACCTTTTGTTGGCATCTTAGATCTAAACAATGGAACCAATACCAAATTTATAAAAAAATTTGATCTTTAGGGTTAAAGTACTTAACTTTAGGTTTGGATGTTCTAAATCTTAAATTCCAAGTGTTGAAGAATCAAATGATGTCTTTGGAAGTTTCATAGACTTAAGATCTTTTGCTTGACGACTCTTCCTTGATCTTGCCACACTTCCAGTGGGGGAGAAGAGAGGGTGCAGGTTATGACTCTCTTTCTTTTTAGAGGTGGAAGACAACTCTATGGAGAAAGAGATGGAAACCTTAACCTTTATGGGGGTATTTATTGGGTTCCCACTGGGCTTAAGTGACTTGAGCCCATTAAGGGTTTGGGTAACTTAATCTAGCCTAAAATGGGTCCTAATTGATTAATTAACTCAATATGACCTACTAATTAATCAATTTACCTAATCTAGAGACCTTGTTCATGTACCCCTGTGCAACCTTGTGTAATTACCAAAACAACCTTATACACAAAAGTGAACCTAAAGCCAATTCGACCCTTATAACCCATGTCAACAAAGTACATGAGCTTGAGTGGGGACCACTAAGATAGTATTGGCTCCTTCAGAATCAATTCTAAAGTTGATTTAATATCACACTATAGAGAATCAGTTGTACTCTAATACCCTATTTAAATAACAACGAGACACTTAGTGCTTGGGTTTGTGACTTTCTATACATTACATTCAATTTCCCCATGAATTAGTGTCCGTAGTCTAATAAAGAGAAAACTATCAACCTTTCAAGACTACCTCTACTATATTTGAGTTACAGGTCCTCCTATTGTGTGTTCAACTTACATGTTTTAGCTCTCAAAGAGCCTATGTCAAGTTCCACTTAAGGAACTACTATGACCATAATTTTCATGAACACACCTCCTTAAGATCACGTAAGAGGATATTCTGTCTCAATCCCATGAGATATCATGGCGTCTTATTGAGAATACCAATTGCTACTGACTTTTATCAACAATGACCCAATCATAGGGAATATATGATCAGCTTATGATCTTACTCGTAGGTCAAAACTATTGTTAACTTTAGCACAACTCGATATTCTCTCAAGGTTAAGAGATAACACAATGAAGCAGCTTGGTGAGGTCATGACTATTTGATAGTCTTAAGTCATGAATCACTGTAAGTCTTGTTCAATATGTAACTAACCATACACACTAGTGCACTCACCATAGGAAACTCATTCTGATGGTCAAGACCAATTATCCTTCTAATTAGGAGGTAGTACACTACAACCTTAAATGGATTGCTTAAGTCTATAAATCGGTTGTGAACAAATCCTCTACTTACAAGGAACCCATGACTTGGATATTTCGTACAACTCCTAATGCACTCAAGTCATGTATAATGCAAGAGATGTTAGACGAGAATGCTCTTAAAGTGTAATGCATGTAACAAGGATAGATAAAAGTGAAACTAGAATATCATTAAATAATGAATTCCAAATTTGTAATGCATGGAACAAGGATAAATAAAAGTGAAACTAGAATATCATTAAATAATGAGATCAAAGTATACTAGATACTCATCTAAAACCTATGCTATCCTTGTGGCTGACGAAGACTCTCCCAATCAATGTCTTGGTGAAAGGATCAATTACGTTCAAATCTTGTCAACCATCATGTTACGCATATATACTATTCAACACTTTGGAACACAAGCATATAGTCCTTTGTTCTCCAAAGATACTTGAGTATATGCTTCACATAGCACAATTTTCCTATTATTCTAATCCTTAAGGACTTTAAACCTAAGAATATATTGCACCCCTTCTAGATTTCGATCTAAAACTAAGTAGATAAATTGATCTTGATTGATGACAATATCTCTACTTCCTTTCAATGAGTAGATTGTCATTTAACTATAAGATCTTAGAGCACCATCATGCTTTCTTGCACTTACTTGTACACATGTCTCTTTATTATAAATATATCTGGTTACATCATATAAATGCTACTATCAAGATAATCGTTTAAGAACGCTATTTTGATAGCCTATTACAATATCTCATAAATGAGATATACCGCAATGAGCAGAAGTACTTCAATGGATATAAGAATGGCTACTGGTGTAAAGGTTTCCTATAGTAGAAATAATGTTTCAAACTATAACCTTTAGCTATAACCTAGTCATATAAATCTCAACCTTTCCATCTACCTTCTGTTCCTCTTATAGATAATCTTACACTTATTGGTTTTATTCCCTTAGGTGCTTCTATAGGAACCCAAACTACATTAGAATCACAAGGATTCTAACTATCCTTTCATAGCTCCTTGTTGAGTTATTAGTACCAACACACTCATTGCTTCATCAAAGCTTGTAGGTTATAAAACCTCCCACTATGATGAGGTACTCATGTACTAAAAGTAATAAGAATGACGTGTCTATATACCTTTGGATTCGTAGTATCTTATGTATAGTGAGACTATCTTCTAGTGTTCTCCAATCTATATCACTATTTGCCTTATTACATATCATATGGTCTTTATTAGAAATTTCGTATTTGTAGCAATAAACACTTTCTGATAATCTTGATTATCAAGTAATAATCCTAACATCCTCTTGGATATCATATAAATTGATACACCCTTTACCGTGCTTCTAATTGGTTTACCTTTGTGTTGAGCACGAGTGTTGAACACTTCCATATGCCAATTTGTTGTAAGCTAAGTTTACACCGTGTTTACATCTCTCTAGAAGTTAAAGGTATCGACCTAGTAATGGAAGTAAGATACAACCTTCAAGAAATATCCCAAATGAATGCAGGAAGTAATAAGAGACTAATCATCAATCTTATAATGTCTATCCAAGTTCAATATTTTCTTTCCATTACTCCATTTTGTAATGGAGTCCTTGGTTCACACAACTGGGATACTATCTTATGCTCTTATGGAAAGAATTGAACCTACTAGACAAACTATCTTCATCTAATTGAAGTGCCTTGATATGTTTACCCAATAGGTTATCCGATTCTGCCTTGAATGAATTTAAAGCATCAAATTTTCTATGTACATATCCAAACTTAGAGGATTCATCAACAAGTGATGCAGTACCCATACCTCCCCATGCATGAATACTAAAAGGTTCATACATGTCAGTATGCCCTAATCCTAGGCATTCCATGGCTTTAGTCATTTAAAAGTAAAGGTCCTCTTAGTCATTTTACCATCTATATAGGATTTGTAAACTAAAAATTCTTCTAGAATCAAAAGGTCTAGATGTAACTAGTCTTTGGATCCTATTTAGATTAATATGACCTCGGTTTAGACACTAAATTATTTATTAGTGCTAGGTTAATTCCTATTAGTGAGATCTAACAATTCTCATTACTTGGTAAAGTAGTAATGAAGTCACAGGTAAAAGAAAGATAATACCTATCACTAGCCTACACAATTGACCTTGTAATTAAAGCTAAGGCAAATACAATTCCATCATGTAACCTTCGCATTTGTTGAAAACCCTATAAAGAACTACATACTAGTGGGTCTGGAATCTATCTACCACAATTGGTGAAATCCACTACTACATATTCAATAACAAGAATATGATGTATACTTTTGTTTTTCTCAGGTAAACTGAGCATTTTTTTTAGTATCCCAAAGGGTCACAAAGAAATCATTGCCTTGAGCATACTCTCTTATTTTCTTTTCTTGAACTTTTCTTATTTGGTGTTTGTTTTTTTTCTTAGTAGAAGAGCTCAAAAAACCTTGGCTACCATAAGAACACCATTGTAATATTTGAGAATCCTCTTACTCATCTCAAAGGAATCTGGTATGATCTCTAAAATCACGTGAATCTTAGTGTTTATAATAGTCCTAAGGGTAACTTGTCTAGTTGACTTACCCTTATCACCAAATATTGCAACTTTAAAGAGAATATCATAGACCATGACAATAGATATGTGATGCTTTTGCAACACATTATCCAAAGACATGATGTGATGTGATGTGATTATAGAGTAGATTATTTCTACAATACCTAGTCTACTTTTAGGGTTATTGGGAGTTTGTTAGGATTGAGCCCCTAAAAGCAAAACATGATTTAATAAAGTCCAACTTGATTGTCTATCTCTTTATGCATTAACATTGATTTGAGCATTCAATCTATATCTCTTACATTGTATATGACATAAGTGCATTAGGATTTGTACAAAAGATATAAGTCATGGGTTGCTTATAAATAGATAAGTTTTCCATAGTCAGTTCATGGATTTGGGCAATCTAGTAGAAATTGTAGTGCACAACCTCCTAATTGGAGGGATGACTTGTCTTGGCAGTTGGGATGAGTTTTCCATGGCGAACGCACTAGTGTATGTGATGCATAATGGACATGACCTACAATGAATCATGACGTAAGGCTATCAATTGTCATGATTCACTAAGCTACTATGTTGCATGAATTTTCAATCTTGAGAGGATATTGAGTCAGTGTTAAAAACAACAGGAGGCTTTGACCTATGGGTAAGACCCTAAAGTGGTCATATATCCCTATGCATTGGGTCACTATTGATGAAAGGTGGTGGCAACAAGTATTCTCAATAGAGGCACCATGCTATCTCATAGGATTGAGATTGTGTGTCCCATTGGGTGATCCAAAGGACATGTGATCATAAAATCAATGACTGCAATAATTCATTTAGTGAGATTTGACACATACACCTTGGAAGTAGAGCATGTTAGTTGATTACATAATAAGTGTGATTTATAACTCAAGGATTTTAGAGGTAATCTTGATAGGTGATAGCACTACTTTGTTAGATTATGAACACTAGTTCATAAGGGTTTGTATGCAGCATAGGGTACTAAAGTGTAGTTAGCTCTCTGTAGTGGGATGTTGAATCAACTTCAGAATTAGATTATGAGGGAGCTAGTACTCCTATGGGTCCTATTGGTCCACTCTTTAAGCTCATATACCATAATGATATGGTTTATGAGGGTTAGATTGGCTCTACGTTCACTCTTATGCATAAGGGTTTTTCGGTAATAACACAAGGTTGCACCAGGGGATAGTGAACAAATTCTTTGGATTGGGCTAATTGATTAATTAGATAACCCTGTGTGGTGAATTAATCAATTAAGACCCGTTTTGGGTTAGATTAAGTGACCTAAGCCCATGTGGGCTTAAATCACTTAAGCCTAGTAGGAGAACCTTATAAATACCCCTTAATGGGGTTAGAGTTTCCTAATGACTTTGATTAGTTGTCTCCTACCTCTAGAGAGAGAAAAAGAGATTAGGATTTCATCCTTCCAAAATCCACTCTTTAGAGTGCCATGGACATGGTTCAAGTCATCGGGCAGAAGACTTTGGGTGTACAAGAACTCTGAAGCATTCAAACATATTCTTCACTACGAGAAAACTGATCTAAGAACATCTAAATCTAGGTATGAGTTTCAAATCTATAAATCTTTATTCTAAAATGGTTTTGAAGCCATTATTTTTTGTTATGTTAGATCTAGAGATCCTTAGGGATAGATGCATGCCCCTATGAGATCTAGGGCATGGGAATACAATAATCAGGGTTCTCGACAAGTAAGATTTTGTAGACTAGAAGGTCTTCTAGAACTAATGAGTGCAATGCTCCAAACTTTAATAGTCTTTCGATTCTATTTAGATTAACATGACTTAGTTGTAGATGTCATAGATAAGTTTGATTAGTGCTAAGTACTTTTCTTTTAAGTGAGACATGATTATATTTAATAACTGATAATAATGAAATAGGAGTAATACAAATAGATAGTCAACATGACCAAATAAATGAACCATTATTTCTAATAAAAACATTTTTATTGTGAAATCAATTTCTTTCTAAACTTAGGTACATAAAGACAATCCTTGAGTTCTAGATGTTTATTATTCTTTAATACTAAGGTAATATCTTCCAGTGCTTGCACAACTATCCTCATAATAGATGTGAGAGTCAGGTACATATATTTCTCATTCAACCTTCTCTTTCGTTGAAACCCTTGTAAAAAATTGTAGACATGCTTAGTGGCCTCAGAATCTATCCACCATGAATTGGTGGAATCTACCACTAAACATGAATCAACTAAAAGTGAATGAGATATACCTTTCTTTTTATTTAGGTGGTCAGGGGATTCCTTCTTCCAATGACCTTTTTTGCCATAGTTGAAACACTTACCCTTTCCCTTTCTCTTGCCTTTTCTAGCCTTGGTCTTTCCCTATTTGGATTTCTTGAAAGAATTCTTTTTCTTCTTATTATGGGAAGAACCTGAAGAATCTTTCATTGCCATGGGAAAACCTTTAGGATGCTTGAGAATTCCCTTAATCATCTGGAGTTCCTTCACCAGTTCTAACTAGCTCATCATTAACTTATTCATAGTATAATTGAGCTTAAACTACTTGAAAGAGTTCGATAAGGTCTTTAAGATCATATTGTCTAGGGTTTCCTTATTGATTTTAGCACCAAGGATCTTCATCTCATTAAAAAGTGCATTCATAAAAATTAAGTGATCTCTAATGGGAATTCCTTTTGTCATCTTGGTGTTCATGATGGTCCTTAAGGCAACTTGCCTAGCTAGCCTCCCCTTATCACCAAACATCTCTTATAGGCTCAAGAGAATCTCATAGGAAGTGGCAATGTTCATATGTTGTTGTTGCAACACATTATTAAGAAACTCAAGTATAATACAATGAACCTTCTCATATGCACTTTGCCACTAGGAATGAGCATATTTCTTTTCCTGTGTGGAAAACTCATTAGGAATGAGTGGAGCAAGCTCCCTAGTTACCTAATTCAAATGTTTTGCTATGAGTACTATTTTCATGTTTCTTTCCCAATTGACATAATTAGGTTCAGTCACCTTATTATTAGTGAAATAAAGGTGATAGAGTTATAAGACATGATTCCTATAATAAACAAAATATTCCATGCATTAATAAAGAAACTAAGCACTCAAGGCAAAAATGATAATTAATTTAGTAAAAATGTAGTGCTCTCAAACTACATATATCCATGCAAGGTATTCTAGTATCATAAGAATCAAGCCTACTTTAGGCAAGCCACTCTTATTATTAGGGTGGAGACCTTCTCTAATTAATCAACTTGTTTTAAACCTTAAAAGGTTATCCTAAGGCATTGATTAACATAAATTTTATGTTTAGCCCTCAAACTATGCAAGTGGGACCACTTCAGCTGATTCTATCACTTCACATTTGATTTAAGTGTCTAACTAAGCACTCAAGTAAAAAATGATAATTAATTTAGCAAAAATGTAGTGCTCTCAAACTACATATATCCATGCAAGGTATTCTAGTATCATAAGAATCAAGCCTACTTTAAGTAAGCCATGACTCTTATTATTAGGGTGGAGACCTTCTCTAATTAATCAACCTGTTTTAAACCTTAAAAGGTTATCCTAAGGCATTGATTAACATAACTTTTATGTTTAGCCCTTAGACTATGCAAGTGGGACCACTTCAGCTGATTCTATCACTTCACATTTAATTTAAGTGTCTAACTAATATCCTTAACATCAATGTTATTAAGTGAAGAGTTTCATCTTTGGGATTGACCACTCACACTATATATCTTCTCATCCATAAGGATAGTCCATATCCCTGGATTCCTTGTGTCACCCTATTTTCAGGATGGTGATGGGCCTAAAATCAAGATAAACTTGATCTTAGAGGTTGTGGGCTTGCCTATGGCGCACTCTTACATTTCTCAAAATAAATTAGTCATCATGAGAATTTTCAAGACTTTTATTTATTACTTAAATTGGGACTCCTATGCTAAATATGAATTATCCCCAAATTCCTTGTCCTTGAACTTTTCTTTCCAATCAGTCTTTCTTGTCTTATGATGGGAGAGCTTGAAGGACTTTGTGTTATTTTATTTTATTTTATTTTATATATATATTTTTGGGAGGGGGAGGAGCCTGGAGAATCGCATACCAATAGGAAAGTTTCAAAAGGAAAATGAAATTTAATATAACAACAACCAATTTTTTTTAATAAATAAATAAAGGAAATTTTCATGAAAATTTATTTTTTTAAGAAAATCCAAAATTATTAATTTTGAAAAATATTTTTAAATATTTCCAAAGATTTCCTAACCCATGTAATGTAATATATATTAAAATATGCATAAAAAGGAAAAAAGTTGAATCCCATGGCCTTAGGTATCTTGTTGCTTATTTGGTAACCTAAATATTTGGATTTCCTCAATTTAATTATACCAAACAAATCCTGTAACAAAAATAAGGTTAGTAAAAAGAAAACAACCCCAAAACACTTCCTTCACTTCCAAACAACCATCATGAGCGTTTGAGCGGCCAAAAATTCTGAAAGAGTGCTTGAAGAGGCTTATCATTTTTGGAAGAACCGCTTGAGTGCTCAAAACACTTGAGTATTGGAGACACTTGAGCGCTTATTAGGTGATCTCGAGCGCTCAATGCCATGGCTCAAGTGTTGCTGCAAATATGCAAATTTTGAGAGTTGTTTTCTCGATCTTCGATGGTCGTTTTCTCCAAAAATAAAAAACAAAAAAATTACATCTTTTCGCTAGGGTAATGTGCAAGACAACCTCGTGATGATCCAGATTGCTTCGAAACTCTCTAAGGGTTACATAAATAGATAAAAACTTAGTCTTTAAATAAATAAAAAAAACCTATACTTTAAAGATTTGGAGTTTACATATCAATTTATAAACAACAAACTGGATTTTTACATAAAAAAAATCCTATTACCTTTATGGCGCTTACAAACCTTCTAGAAAGTAACAACAATCAACCAAACAACCAATAATCACAATTGTGATCATCATATTATAAGATCATAATATAGAATGCACATATATTCATCCTTGGGACCATGGGATGAACTAAAATACCCTGCAAAGCCACTATTAGAACATCCTAGAAAGGTTCTAACTGCCTTAGTTAACTTAATGGCTTGATCCCAATCGTAGGGAATCTCAAATTTCTTCATTTCCTATCCCAAATCAGGTTAGGTACATGAAAATCTTCCTAAGGCTTTCTAAATCCTATGCACAATGAAAAAAAATAGAATTTTAAAACAATAATAGTATTCAAAATGTGCAACAAAAAAAATTACCTTAGATTTGAACATTACCACATCTAATCTACATTGAGAAAACAATGATTGAAGTCACCAGAGGTCTCGAATACCCAAATCTTCTGCCAGATGGCTCTTTCTTGATCTAGGCACACAATTGCCACACAATGGGAACTTTATATTATGTGCATACAAATATATGTGAGCAATTGCCTCAAAATTCATAAATGTGGGTTATGGGCTAAATGAGAGAAATAGACCCATGGCTAGCAAGCCCACTGATACTTGTATCCATTCTTGAGGCACCAATATATTAAATGTCATTGTTTTCTTTTTTAAAGCCAAATAATACAAACACTGAAATATACAATAGTAGGATTTGGACCCCAAACCTTGTGAATCAAATGGATAGACTTTGCCACCTAACCATATGTGCATTGCTATTCTAAATGCACATAAAATTATATATGTATATATATATTTAATTATAAATTAATTAAAATAAAATTATTATAAATAAGTTAATTTTACTTATTATGCTTTTTACGTAATAATTAAATAAAAGAAAAATATAAATTTATAAATAGAATTATCAATATTTTAAAATAAAATAGGGGTGACAGATAGGATGAATCACACATTGTTAGAGAAGGCGAGGTGCATGTTACCTAATGTATATTTAAGAAAAGAATTTTAGGTTGAGGCACTAACATGTGTGTTACATCTTATTAATAGATTACCTTCTACAACACTTGAGAGCAACACTCCCATAGAGATATGATTTTGTAGTCATGTTTATGATTATGATCCATTGCATGTATTTGGTTGTCCTAATTATTACCATATTTTAGAGAATAAGTTAAAACTTTGAGTCAAGAAAGCAATTTTCTTTGGTTTCAATAGTGGTGTTAAACGCTATTGTTTATTGTGCGTTTGCAAAGGAAAATCATTTTTAGCAAGGATGTTGTGTTCAATGAAGATGTTATGTTGAAACAAGTTGGAATGCAAAGTTCTAAGAAGGAATGTTCTTCAAAAAGAGCTTCATAGAAGGTGGAGTTTGAAGATCCAGTTGAAGTTGCTAAGATGTCTTCTTTAGATCATTCATGTATGGGTTGAACATTTTCGGAATGTGGCTACAAGATCCTTAAAGAAAGTTTGGTTAGCTTCAAATCTCATCAAGTTAGAGATTGTTAAATGTGAGTTGACTTGAGTTGTTTAGCCCAATATCACAAAACAAAGTTTAGGTCTTAATATTTGAACCATAATTTGTTTTTTCTCAACTACCAACCAAAAAATTATCTAGTTCAAATATTAAGGCCAAAACTTTGTCTTGCAATATTGTGCTAAGTAACTCAAATGAACTCATACTCAACCATTTCCACCTTTGCAAGATTTGAAGCTAACCAAACTTTCTTGAAGGATCTTACAATCACATTCCAAAATTGTTTAATCCATCAGAGTTCTTAATTTCAAATTTTGTATTTGAGATCATAGTCTTTCTTGATGACGATGATGACTATGACTCTGACTTGTACATCTTCACCAACTATATGTTACACTATCTTATGTTTTGATACTAATTTGTTGTGCGAAAAAAAAATGAATTTGTGAATTCTAAAGAAGAATAAAAACAAATCCATAAAAGATACCAATGATTTACATGGTTTGATAGTATGTCTACATCTATGGTAATAGAAAAATCATTTATCAAAGAGTTCAAAAGAGTACATAATAAGTACAAAGTGCTCTCTATCGAAATAATTACAAGATCATCTTTATAATTCTTTATATAAATATATTTGCCAATTATAAAATAGTTTTTGGGATTGTTTTTTATTTTGATTCTTTTAAAAAAGTTTCAAGATTACTTTAAAAATATTTGAATAAAAAGTTTTTAAATTTTAAATAAGATAAATGTAAAACAACTAGTTTCTTTTAGTCCTACAAAAGTGTAATATTCTAAGAATTGAAACTATTAAAAGAGATTATATTTAAAATTTTAATAATGATTAATATAATTTGAAGTTTCAAATTAATTTGGATAATTATTTAAGATAGTTTAGAATATTGAGATTAAAATTAAATACTTAGAGATAGAGGCATGAGGTGGTGTTATGGCAAGTGCAAGATTAAGTAAATTGCCAAAAGTTTTAGAAATTTTTTATAAAGGATTAATTTTTTAAAAAATATTAATTTATTGTTTTATGTAGTTAACATTAGAATTTTTTCTAAAGAATATCAATAAAAAATACATATAAAAAATTTAAGGAGATAGAGATGATTTTATAGAAAGGTAAAAACATTATGTGGTTAAATTTTTGAAAAGCAAAAGAATTTTTTGTATCAATTTCAAAGGATCTATATCTTTTTATATATGTCGAAAAATAATCAAGGAGATAAATTATAAAAAGATATAAATAAATTATCATTAAAATGTCATTATTTTATAAATTCATATATAAAATTATAATAAAATATAATATTGTAAAAATTAAAATAAATTACTATTTTTTTATCTTATACCTTCACAATTTAGATTTATTTTTATGTTTTCATATGAAAAAGACTAACACTGTTAGGTTCTCACATTATAAACCTATTTTTATAGTTTGTATAATCAATATAATCCAAATTAGACTTTATACATATCTATATATATATATAGAATAAAAGTTATAAACAAAATAAATGATTTTAACTTAATATTTTTTTTATTTTTTTTATAATTTAATTTTTATTTTATTATAAGTTATTAGGGATAGTGTCAAATATTGACATTAAAATCAAATACCTATAGATAATGACATAAGGTGGTTTTATGGAATGTATAAGATTAGGAAATATAGAATTTACTAAAAGTTTTATAAAAATCTTTATAAAGGATTTATTTTTAAAAATTTAAATTTATTGTTTTATATAGTTAATATTAGGATTTTTTTTTCTAAAAAATATCCATATGAAATACCTATAAAAAATATTAAGGAGATAGATGATTTTATAGAAAACATGAGATTGGTAAAACATTATACGGTCAAAGTATTAAAAAACAAATGACTTTTTTTTTTATCAACTTTAAGTGATCTATAAATTTTCCTATGTCTTTAAAAAATCCATTAGAAAAAATATTAAAAAAATAGAAGAATTGAAATGAATATATTTATAAATTTCATTATCTTATAAATTTATATATGAATTATAATAAGATATAATACTATAAAAAATTAAAGTAAATTACTTTTAAAATTTTTTTATCTTTTACATTCACAATTTAGATTTTAATATGAAGAAGACTAATAGTGCATTTTATTGGGGATGAAATATTTTCTTTTCCAATTTTGAGTTTTTACAATAAAACAATTTCTTCTCCAATAAATTTCTTTATTCCTCTATCTAATGGTATTAGGACAATAATTTTGTCCCTCATTGTGAGGTTTTTCCTCTCCAAAACTATTTAACAACAAAATAATTTTTATTGCCCATTATTTACCTTATGGGACGATATTAAGTTTGCATCTCCCAATATATTTTCTACCATGAAATATTTTATTATTAAAATTTATGATGTCATCACAAATAATTTGGCCTAATTTCACATTCAATTAAAATTTTAGACACAAATTTTTGTTACAAAATCAAATTTTGTCTCCCAAAATCATCTTTGGAGACAAAATTATATTCATGTCCAAAAAATTTGTACCAAAAGGTAGAATTTCTTGTAGTGATCATAGCTTCTAGGTTTTCTCCAAACAGTTTTCTTACGACTTTCAAAAATGGAAAAACTGATACAAAGAACATTAAGGCCTGTTTCGTTGGTGTTTTTGAATACTGTTCTAGAAAATAGTTTTTAGTGTTTTTAGAAAAAAAAAATTGTGTTTGGGAACTGAATTTTGGAAAACAATTTTTGTTCTCAAAAACAAAAAAAAAAAAAACATGTTTGGCTTAGTTAATAAAAAAGTTTTTTAGAACAAGTAAAACGAAAAACATGTTCGAAATATGTTTTTTTTTTTTTTTCTTTTCCAATTAATAAAATGTTTTCTTCAAGTAACTTTATATTATAAATTTATAAATAATTTTTATATACACATTTCATTTAAATTAAAAAAATGATTTCATTTTAAAATTTTTATATAAGTTGATAAATTATTAAAAATAAAATAAAATATGATGTATGTATTTCACATAGGTCTTTTGTCCATTCTACTTTTACAATTATAAATTAAATTTATAAGCAATATTTAATCATTAGAAATTACAACAAACATCACATAACACTAATGAGAACTAGTTAAGTTAACAAATATATATAAATTCTAACAATACACTAAAGTGTTGACAAATATTTAAAATTAAAAATAAGATAAGTCATGGATTGACATTAATATAATTTGCCCACATTAAATAAATTAAATAATTACTCATCAAAATTAATAAATTATTATTGAAACAATAATAATAAAAAAAACATTACTTTTTTATGTGGTCATCAACTGGATTTAACCGGGCTTTGGAGTCCGGATGAGAGAGAGAAAGAGCAGGTCTAGAGAGAGAGAGCTCTTGGTGATTTAGCACCTCCTCTTCTTCTGATTCTCATCTTTTTTCCTTTTTCTCCTACGGATCTCCCCCATTGCTCACTCTCACCATTTTTTTCCTTTTTTTTCCATTTTCCTTGAGGTGTTTTACTCGTCTAGCCTGGATTTTCCCGTTTGATTTTCATGTCCTTAAGCAAGGTTTTGGTTTTTTTTTTTTTAATAGAACAACTCAAGAAAAATCAGGAATTTTTTTGTGCTGGAAAAGAGGAAACTTGAGAAGTCGGGACTGTGCTGGAGAAGAGGAAATATGAGAATGAGAAGAAGAAAAACACGGAGAATAGATGGTTTTTTTATGGTTTTTTTTTTTGTTCTATAAACAGTAAAAAAACGGGGAAAACAAAATTTTTTTGTTCTCTAAAAAGTGCCATTTTGAGAACACGGGGAACAAAAAAAAAAAAAAAAAAAAAAAAAAAAAAAACGAATATCTCAACCAAACAAGTTTTTGGTGTTTTTTCTTTTCAAGAACAGAAAACAGTTCTTGAAAACACCAACCAAACAAGCCCTTAGTTATTATTTTTATTTCAACCTCCAACAAAAGAAATATTTGATTAAGGTATTAAGGCTTAAACTTCGTCTTGCAATAGTTGTTTGAGTAACTTGAGTGAAGCCACATTTGACAAGATGAAGTCACTTCGTTGAGAAATGCATATATATATATATATATTGTTGGAATTTTTATGTGTGGACTTACATAATAAATGTGATAATGTCATAAATCAATGTTATTTTATTTTTTCATTATGGTCCATAATGGGGCTGGACATATATTGTTGCTTGATTTTTTATGGGCTCACCCTAATTCACTTGACTAGCCCATTAAGTTAAGTGGTCCAAATAATGTGTGTGATATATATGAAAGAAAAAAAGAAGCTTTCTTTCTCTTAGCTCCTTCCTCCTTTGCCTGAAAGAAAGGGCATGCACACTCTCATTTTGGACTGAAAATCTTGGGTGTAGAAGGGAAAAGCTCATTGAACCCATATTCTGCCACCATCACGGACTGAGTAATTCTTAGATGCTAGTGGAGCGCGGATATGACCTTTCATGGAATTAATCAAGGTGAGCGTTTCATTTTTTGCGATTTAATGCATGCTTTAATGTCTACATGTGATCCTATGTTGTTTAAATTATCATCAATTGGTATCAGAGCATGACATGGATGACATTTGAGCTGCAATTTTGGGTTATTTTTTAGGTTTCCCATTTTCTGGTTTGGAAGCCATTTTTTTGGAGTTTTCTTTTTCCCGTTTGGTGTTGATTCTTGGTTTTCAAGCCCGATTGATGTTGGAGACTTGTAGAGAATATTGTTTGGAGCAAAACCCATCAATTTTTATGGTTTTTTGGAGCTCATTTGATGGTATTTCAAAAATTAGGGCTTACTTTGGTTCTTCCTATTACACAGTTTTTGTACAATTTTTGGGTTTAGATTGAAGGATTGAAGTATGAGGATGGAAATCCAAGTGTTTTTCTGAGAAAATGCACAAAATTTTGGTCAAATCTTTTTTTTTTTCTTCTCCAGAATCAAGTCGTGTTCAGCTGGAAAATAAGATGAACAGTAACTTGATGACGTCATTAAAACAAAAAAAAAAAAACAATTTTTTTTTTTTTTTGGTTGTCTTGGTATTCTTGAAATGATTATTATGCATATGTTAAAATTATTTTGCATTTTGTTAAATTTGATTTTATTGGGACAATTATTATTATTATTATTCTTTGTGGTATAATTTTTTATCCTATACCAATAATATTGTCCAAAGCCGTTTTTGTTAAATATTTAATTTTATTGTGGCAATAAAGAACACTTGTGTGATTGCCTATCGCGATTCCAAGTGTGTCAAGTTATGCAAATTAAATATTTGAATTTATCATGACAATAGTGAACATATATGTGATTGCCTATTGTGATCCTATATGTGTCAAATTGTCTTTGTTGAAATATTTTATCTCCCACTTTTGGTTGCTTTATTATTGTGATTACTAAGGTCCATACGGGTATTGTAATTGTCCTATCAATGATTATAATACTTGGTAGGATGCTTAGATTGATGAAGGAAATTAATTATATATTCTGAATCGTACTAATTTTCTTTGCCATTTCGGTAACAAAATTAGTGCATCTTGGTTGTGATATTTAATTAGTTGTCCTTATCGCTGTGGAATTTCAAATTTCAAGCTATTGCTAAATTGAGAAATTCTGGAAACTAGCAAATAACATGATTTTGTAGTAACATGCATATTGTTTAATTTTGCTATTTTTCAGCTACTAGCAATCCTGTAATTACTCTGCAATTATCTACCATTGAGCCTCTTACTGGCAATGATTTTGAGGAATGGTTTGAGTCTTTCAACTTGCATATGACTCTGCACAATTTGGACTTGGCTTTGAGAGTTGATGAGCCAAGTAGGCCCACTGATATGAGCTTTGCAGATGAAAGATCCTTGTATGAAAATAGGAACACTCTAATAGCAGTTGTTTGATGGTGATGAAATACACTATGGATAAGTCCATTAAAGAATGTGTGCCAAAGACAGAAAGGGCCAAAGAATTTTCGGAATATGTGAAGGCCAATTATACCAAGATTGTTAAGGCAGAAATGACAACTTACTTGAAGCTTCTCACAACCACTATGTATGATGGAGTAGGTGGGGTTAGAGATCACATCATCAAGCTAAAACACTACTTCAACAAGGAAAATGAGATGAAAGTGGAGTTGAGTGAGAAATTCCTGAAATGGCTGATACTTGAGTCTCTTCTTATTTCCTTTGATGCGGTGAAATTGACTTATAATGCCTTGAAGGAAGAATGGACTTTGGAGGAGTTGATGTCCATTGTGGTGCGACATGAAGTCTCACTAAAGAAAAATGAGACTCACTCCCTTGCTCTTGTTACTAACCAAGTAGCAACATGAAGAAAAAACCTTCACACAAGAATTTTGGAGGCTCTAAGCAATTCAAGAGGAAAGGGAATTTGAATCAAGGAACTTTCAATGCATCTGCTTCTTCTAATGCTGCAAAGAATGAGAGATTCAATGGGAAGTGCAACTTTTGCCACAAGCAAGCTAATTGCTTCAATTTCAAAAATTGGCTAGAAAAGAAGGAGAAAGGTGAAATTGTGGTTGTAGTTAATTTGAATGCAAACATGATTGAGACTAATATTGTTGATGTTCATGTCAATTCTTGGTGGTTAGATACTGGTGCCACTACTCATGTCACTAATTCTTTGCAGGAGTTGACAAACAAAAAATGGTCGTCAAAGCATGAAGAATGTGTGTATATGGGTGATGGAAGCAAATTGAAAGTAGAATTTTTTGGCATGATAAAGCTAAGGTTGACCACAGAAAGTTTTTTGTTGTTTCACAATGTTGCTTACATACCCTCACTTAGGAGGAATCTGATTTCTATATCTATTTTGGATAGACAGAGTTACACTTTACACTTTGGAGGAGGAAAAGTGGATATATTTTGCAACTTAGTTCTAATTGGCAATGCTATTTTGTTTGGCAATCTTTATAGTCTCAGTTTGCATCATGGTCCTTTATGTGATTCATCTTCTGTTAATTCTGTTGTTGGTTGCAAGCGTGCTAGAATGAATTTGAGTTCTTCCATGTTGTGGCACAAACGCCTAGGTCATATTTCTAGGCAAAGATTATAGAGATTGGTTAGAGATGGTTGCTTTCTAATCTTGATTTCTCAGACTTCGAGACTTGTATTGTTTGTTTAAAGGGGAAGATGACAACTAAGACCAAAAAGGAGGATATTGATAGGTGTGGAAGTACTTTAGACTTGATCCACACAAATATATGTGGTCCTTTGACACCAACTGCTTTAAGGGGTTATAAATATTTCACCACTTTTATTGATGATTTCTCTAAATATGGTTATTTTGAACTAATCCATTAGAAATCTGACTCCCTGAATGTGTTTAAGGCCTTTAAGGCTAAGGTGGAGTTGCAGTTGGGAAAGCCCATTAAAGCTATGAAGTCTGATAGAGGTGGTGAGTATTATAGGAGATATGATGAGATTGGATGGAATCTTGGACCATTCGCTAAGTTTCTGTTGGAATGCGGCATTGATGCTAGATATACAATGCGACATTGATGTTAGATATACAATGCCAGACACTTCTCAACAAAATGGGGTTGCAGAAAGGAGGAATCGCACATTGTTGGATATGGTGAGGTGCATGTTGTCTAATTCCTCCTTACCAGAATTTCTATGGGGTGAAGCCTTAAGGACTGCGGCATATATTTTGAATCAAGTGCCCAGTAAGTTTGTGCCTAAGACACCTTATGAGCTATGGTCAAGAAAGAAACTGAGCCTTCACTATTTTCATGTTTGGGGATGTAAGGCTGAGGTTAGGCCATATAACCCACAGTCAAAGAAACTTGATCCTAAAACCATTAGTGGTTTTTTCGTTGGTTATTGCATTGGATCAAGGGATTTCAGATTTTATTGTCCATCTCATACCACCAGGATCATTGAGTCAGATAGAGTTGTATACTTTGAAGATGAAGTTAATGTTGATCCCAATATTGTGCCTCATGAGATACCTTTTGGAGAAGAGCATGTTATAATTCCTTTTCCTGCATCTCATGTTCCAGAAGTGGATATTCTTATTGTCCAACAGCCAACCACTAATCAAGGAGAGCATGGTGATCAAGTGGAACCTAGTATTCCTGTTGATGGTACTGTTGTTGATGGGTTTCCTTTGAGAAGATCACAAAGGGTTCGTAGGCCGGCTATTTCAGATGATTACATGATCTATTTTCAGGAGCATGAGTATGATGGTTATGATGCTTCTGATCTAGTTACTTATCAAGAAGCAATTCATTGTCCTTAATTCACTTCTTGGAAAGAAGCCATAGATGATGAAATGAACTCTATGTGTATGAATGGTGCTTGGGATTTCGTCGAATTGCCACATGGTTGTAAACCAGTTGGATGCAAGTGGGTTTTTAAGACCAAATGTGATTCTAGCGGGCAAATAGAGATATATAAAGCTAGACTTGTGGTTAAAGCTTATAGTTAAAGAGAATGAATTGATTTTAAAGAAACTTTCTCACCTCTGTCGACTAAGGACTCTTTTAAAGTGATTATGGCCATAGTAGCTCATTTTGATTTGGAGCTATATCAGATGGATGTCAAGACAGCTTTCTTGAATGGTGATCTAGATGAGGATGTGTATATGGAGCAACCCATTGGTTTTGCAGAAGTTGGAAAGGAAGATTTAGTTTGCAAGCTCAATAAGTCAATTTATGGTCTTAAACAGGCTTCGAGGCAGTGGTATCTGAGGTTTGATAGTATTATCACCCAAAATGGTTTTAAAGAGAATACAGTTGACAGATGCATATATTTGAGGGTCAATGAGAGTAGTTACATATTTCTTGTTTTATATGTTGATGATATACTACTCGCATCAAATGATTCTGACTTGTTGATTGAGACAAAGCACATGTTGTCAACCCATTTTGACATGAAGGATCTTGGTGAGGCTTCTTGTGTTTTGGACATAAAGATTCTTCGTGATAGGGCTAATGGGGTGCTTAAATTGTCTCAAAGAACCTATATTGAGAAGATATTGAAGAGGTTCAATATGCACAACTATAGTTCTACTAGAGCGCCAATTGTGAAGGGTGATAAGTTTTCAAAGGCTCAGTGTCCTCAAAATGATGATGAGAGAGAAGAAATGAGAACCATTCCTTATTCATCTTTGGTTGGCAGCCTTATGTATGCTCAAGTATGTACACGCCCTGATATTGCTTTTGTTGTGGGCATGTTGGGAAGGTATTTGAGCACTCCTGGGAGTCAACATTGGAAAGCTACTAAGAAGGTCCTTAGGTATTTGCAAGGAACTAAGGACTTAATGTTGACATATCGGCGCACCAACATACTTGATGTAGTTGGGTTTTGTGATGCTGATTTTGCTTGCTGCATAGATGATAAGAAATCCACTACGGGCTATATTTTCGTGATGGCAGGAGGAGTTGTATCTTGGAAAAGTGTCAAGCAGACAGCTTACAGCATCCTCAACTATGGAGGCAGAGTATGTGGCATGTTATGAGGCTTGTTGTCATGCTATATGGATGACGAATTTTATTTTAGCTTTGGAGTTGTTGACTCCATTTCTAGACCGTTGAAATAATTTTGTGGTAATTCTGCAGTTGCTGCTTTCTCTAAGAACACTAGGAGTACTTCTCTCTCCAAGCATATTGATGTAAAGTTTTATTTTGTTAAGGAGAAAGTGACAGAGTCTCTTATTGATATTGAGTACATGTCAACAAAAGGTATGTTGGCGGATCCACTAACAAAAGGCTTACCCATAGTTGTGTTTCATGAACATGTATCTCAAATGGGGTTGTTGGAAGCCTAGGTTGCATTAGGTTAGTGGGAGCCATTTTTAGTATTGTAATATTATGGTATTGTTGGAAGGATTGCTACTATTGTATATTTCCTTGTGAATCAAGCAATGAAGCATGTATAATTGCTTTTGATTATTGGTTTTGATGAGATTCTATGAGACATTGATTTATGATTATGTATATGTTGTGATGTTTGATTATGTAGTCCAAGTGGGAGAATTGTTGGAATTTTTATGTGTGGACTTACATAATAAATGTGATAATGCCATAAATCAATGTTATTTTATTTTTTCATTGTGGTCCATAATGAGGCTGGACATATATTGTTGCTTGATTTTTTATGGGCTCACCCTAATTCACTTGACTAGCCCATTAAGTCAAGTGGTCCAAATAGTGTGTGTAATATATATATATGAAAGAAAAAAGAAAGCTCTCTCTCTTAGCTCCTTCCTCCTTTGCTTAAAAGAAAGGGGCATGCACACTCTCATCTTGTACTGAATCTTGGGTGTAGAAGGGAAGAGCTCATTGAACCTGGATTCTGCCACCACCATGGACTGAGTAATTCTTGGATGCTAGTGGAGCGCGGATATGGCCTTCCATGGAATTAATCAAGGTGAGCGTTTCATTTTTTGCGATTTAATGCATGCTTTAATGTTTACATGTGATCCTATGTTGTTTAAATTATCATCATATATATATAACACGAAAAATTGTCTAGGATTGAGAATTTGAATTGGGTTGCTTGGGCATGCCCGATTTGTTTGTTTGGATTTAGCTTTATCTAGCACCCAACATAAATTTTAGATGATAGTTGGCCCATTTTGCTTGATTAGAATTGTAGCCCCATTTGGATTAGAATTTTGAAACTCATAAACCTTGTTTTGAAATCTAAATTGAGCTTTATATATGTTTCTATAATATTATTAAGAAAAATTATAAATACATATGGTTAAATTCTTTTTGCATCCACCCTATTTCACATCTTACCTTTGTCCGCTTCTCGAGTGTTGAACATTTAAGTTATGTACAATCTTCTAGGACCGAATACCATAGATTCCATTTTTATTTTTTTTATTTTTTGTTGAAGGGTACTTTTCATTAAGGGACATTTATGTCTTAAATTTTTTTATTAAAAGGGTGTATACAAGGAAATGTAGATTAATGCATTTATAAATTCTCTATTATTAAAAGAGATTCTAGCCTAAGAAGAACTCAATTTGAGAGCCGAGAATAATGTTGCTTCTAAGTCACGGCTCTTTTTGAACTAATAGGAAATTTGCCTTCTGTTCAATGAATATAAAAAATAAATACCAGTCATTTGAAATCATAACTTCACTACCAGCGTCCTGGCAAAGGTTAAAACTAAAAATTATCCAAACAAAACCTCAATAGCAGCACACGCCATGGTGGGCATGAAAGTTGAGAGATTGGTGGCAAGAAATTGTCTTATAAAAGAGATTTGAAGGTACTAAATTTTCATTATTGATCAATGGACAGTTGAGTGTCAAAATTTTAGTACTTTTTCTCCTAAACGTAGACTTGGATCCCCCACTGCAAATCAGCAAGTGAGAATTATTATGTCAGGCTTCGGCCTAATTGCCAGGAGGTTCAAACCATGTTGGCAATCAAAATTTTGATTTGTGGCGAAGAACGGGGAGTCCAAGCAGCTCTTCTCAGGGGGTCGCGGAAAATAAGTCTCGGCAAATTAAACAAATTTTGCCCGCAAATGCAAATCTCCCAACACCCAAATCAAATTCCCAGCTATTAACCAACAGAAACTAAATGTTTTTAAATTAGTCTGAGTGTTACAAGACAGCAACTTAAAACATATATACCAGCCCATGGTTCCTCGTGTAAAAAATAAACTCTTACAAGAGGCATTATACCAGAAAACTTCTTTGATCTCATTCTAACTGATAAACCGCGACAAAGGGCATCAACACACTCCCCATCCACAGCTTCCCCTCCCTCTCCTCCACCTCGCTAACTGCTCTAACAACCTTCCCCTCACTGTCCTCTAATATTTTCACGAGCTTACCTTCGGGGCTGTACTTGACAATCACCGCATGAAGCCGGCCCCCAATGTGAAGCAGGTACTGGTACTTTGTTGGAATCGGGAGCTTCAACAAGAATATCCTAAGTTTAGGGTATAGCCCACTTAGATGACTGTACATGGTCCGGCGGCAGTGGATTGCTACCCAAAATTCACCCTTTTCATTGGTTCTCACATTATCAGGATATCCAGGTAGGATGGCAAAAACTTCTGAGGTTCCAGCTTTGTCACCCTTCAACCAATACTTTACCAGTCTGCAGCATAAAAAAGAACAGAGCCTTCAAATTAATGGTCATTACGATGATTTTCTAAGCTCCTTCAGGGATGATATCCATAAAACTTTTCTATATTTGTTGCATATATGAATCACATGCGGCACACCATATTTCTTTGGACTCAGTTTTTATGATGATATAAAGTAATTTTGCTCGATCTACTGCATTTAATCTGGAATTGCAAATATTGTGACAAGCAAAAAACTAGCTGCATCGTATAAAACCTTATTTCCAGTGATAAGATAAGTTGAGATGAATTATCTTAGCCTTTCCAAAGAAGGCAAACCCAGCTTCGATTTCTCCCCCTCTTTTTCTCAAGCAATTACTTCAACAATGATCCCAAACTTGGCTATTTTTTGCGATGATTAAGCAACCTGGTCTCAAATTATGGATATCTACAGAAGCAGCTCCACAGGTTTAATTTAAATGCAACCTAATACCATTTCACATGGACTGGTAAGTAGACTCACCTGCCAGGAGACCCTTCACATAAGACCAAGAAAGAACCATCCTTGCTCAGAGATACACCATTAGGGAACTGGAGTCCCCGCAAGAGGACAGTGGTTTCCTTCGTAAGAGGATCATATTTCAGGAGTCTCCCACTATCCTCTGAAGAGAAAACCAACTGCATGAAGTTTCTGAAAGCAAAAATGCACCAAAATCAAGGTGCAAAATAAGAAGATAACAGCAAAACATCTTAGCATAGCAACATAAAACACTAAAGATACTGATATAAAATAAGAATACAGGGTTAAAAACTTGAACCTAACAGTCACCACCCAGAGCTTGGATGGTCTATACCAATAACTAATGTGATCAATTTCTGAAAGCTTTGGTCTAAGACTTTGCAGGGCAGATCAAGTTTTTTCAGTTCATCAACAAAAGGTGAGGCGATGTGAAAAACTCAGATTTAAAATGTCCTTACATGCTGAAAATAATTCTAAATCAGAATAATTGGGAAAATTTTGTGAAGTCATGATGCTAGTTTCAAGAACAAAATTTTGGGAAAACAATTTTGCACAAAGGAAAAGTAGCACATCCCAAATAACAAGCATCTCGAATTTCCTAATATTGTCAACATGTGTGTCCAGTCCCTTTCAAATGACACTGGAAATGCAACTTTTTAAGAACTTGACTTTTACTCATTTAATAAATAACTCTATACTCAAAAGGACAAATGTCACTTCCACAATTATTTTTGGATTCCAAAATGATACAGTAAAGTTGGCTTGATTGTAACTACTTGAGAAAAGTTTGGCTTAATTCAGATAAGAATTTATAACAGGCTATCTAGACAAATCAAATCATGAGAGTAATTGAAAATTCAGCAGTATATCACTCATCACCAATTTAATGCAACTTTTCTTTTATGGAAAAAGAAAAGTCTCATTGGTCACAGTAAAGTGTTCAACTGTCACAACTTGGAATCACATTCATGATGAGCTCCTCTCCTAGGCTCCTGATTTCATCATTTTTCCTTCACTGACCTAATAGCTTTTATCTGATCTGAATAAATGTAATAAAGAAAAAGGAGATTGAAATAATAAACTTAAATTGCTACATATTCTGGATGTGTTGTACTCATGAAGGTGCAAATTGTGTTTATTAATACCTCCTAAATAATTAGAGCCATTTAATAATGTAACAAATTAAAGGGCTCTATCCATGCAGAGATGCAAAAACTTCAAGAATGTCAATGTCAGCTTCTAAATAGGAAAAGTATTGAAAGACTACCTCCTTTGGTATTTGCTACTGCTATCTGTAAAATAAATATTCCCAGCATCATCAATATCCAGATCATTTGTGAATCTCAATGGCACCCCATCTGCCTCAGTCACTAGTGATGTTGCCAATCCACCTTCTGGCCCCACCTTCATTAATCCAAGATATGAATCTGCAATATATAAATCACCAGTTCTCTTATTAAATCGGAGTCCCAAAGGCCTGCCGCAAATGTGCTCATTCTTCAGGTAACTCAGAGGCGAGGGCTTTGGATCACATAGTTCTGACCTGAATAATCATAGATGAGCCAAAAAAAAAAAAAAAGAACCGTTTAGAAAAAAAAACATATTCCAAACACAAGGTCACCCAGTACACCTGGGGGAAGCCTTCTTTTAACAGAAAAGAAAAAGAGAAAACGACCCACAATTAGTTTTAGATGACATTTCATTATCAAATAATAGGTTGCATATTGTTTGAAAGATGCATTCTCAAAATGGCTTTCACTTCAGAAAATGAAAATAGCAAAATCTGTGAGAATATGTAATGCTCTATTGCTCTATTTTCTTTTTCAGCTCTCTGAGAAAATTTCTAACAGAAACGTGGAAAACAACTTATCAGATATTTAGAACAAAATAAGCTTCGATAACTTTTTGCTGTGAAATATGTCTTCTGCCTCATAATTGTTTTTTTTTTTCTTGGAAGCAGAACAATTCCATATCCGAAATCAAGTACAACCTCATATCCACTTCCAAGGTGTCTCAGAAACAACACAAGATAACAGATCTGTCTAACTAATAATATACTCCAAGGGATTCACCTTGAATGTCGTAACTATTTTGTTCTTGAAACGTCAACTTGACATATCAAGTACTCAGTAAAATAATTTTATTTATATTCCTTCCATCTGAGTTGATTTCTATGGTGAAAACTACAAAACTAGCATTAAAGGGAAATTATCTAATAGCTAGGTTCAGTGATATTTTGTAAAAACTAATGAAATTTCAAATGATGGTTTATCTTTGATAATAAAACCCACTCAGTACATTCTATTTTACAAAGGATGAATCATCTTGGAAAACCCCAATTAATGAAAAAAGAACTTATTCAAACCATATGGATCCTACGAAACCACATGGCTTCAAGGTGTTGTGAGAACATATAATAGTGAAGACAGTAAGGACGACAATATCAAATGATGAGTCTGGAATCAAAATCAGGATAATTTTACACTTCCATCATCACATTAAAAATCATTCTTAGTCTTAGATCTTAGCAGCACTAGGATAATTGACCACAGACTAGGTGCATCATTTGGTATAAATAAATTCATGGGCTTCCCTAACATGTATGTGTTCATGCATTGAAGGAACAGTCCTCTGTTGACACATAACACCAATCCAGGTATCAAGAAAAGCAGCAGGCTAACTCTCTATCCAACAAAAATAAAAGCAAGTAATATAAAACACTAAGTGAAAGGCATATTTATTCTTCATAAGGCTAAGTGGATGTTTGGTAAAACCTAATTCTTATCACTTAATGATTTAAGTTGACTTTAAGTTAAATTGTTTTTAAGTTGTTAACTTAAAACTTATTACTTATTTTTTACTTTAAGTATTAAGATTGTTTACTAAAATTAATTGAAAATTTATTTCAAGTTATTAAATTGATATCTTTACCCTTATTAGTTATAATTAATGTTTATTATTAAAAAAATTAGCTAATATTTATTTTCAATAATCTTAAGCAATAAATTTGTTTATTAAATATTTATACTTAAAGTATTGTAGATTTATAAGACAACCTTAAAATATTTATTATAAAATATGAAGTCATAGTTGCTGAATATATTCTCAACAAATAAGAGAAAAAAAAAAAAAGAATAAGTTAACTATTCTGACTTGATACTTAAAGTCATTTTTAACTTTAAGTTGTAAGATTAAGTTATATTACTAAACTGCTTAATTTACTTAATAACTTAAATTCAGAAAGCAATGAGGTAGATAATGACTTAAATCAGTTACCTCCAAATACATATGTATGTACCGAAATTGCCTATAAACTTTCTCCTTTTCAAATTTGCAAGATTCCATATTCATTCTCTTTTCTTTTTTCCTGCTTGTTTTTTTTTGACTAGATGTTATAGATGTAAATCAGAAGAAAGTGGACATATCGACGAGTCATCTGATTGATTTGTAAAGAGGCGTATCAAATATGCCATGATGGTGGGCCTAAAATTGGACAATATCTATGATTTCTATCATGTGGCCGGAAATGTGCTGAGAAAGGTGTTCCACCAGCTCTGACAGAGGGAATCCGATCCGTTAAGTTGATGACATTTCTACGACACCACTCCGTGCAAACGTGTTTAAAGCAGTGAGTATAGAATTCTGTTTTAAATCAATCTTGTGGTATAGAGTCAGAGAATATATTACGATATGGATAAACCGGGGCAAGGGCTCAAAAGTTGACCTGTTGGGAGAGGTATAGGCGAAATCGGACCAAGCCTCGCCGTTCCAGAAGAGAATCCGGCCGTCCGCCACGCCGGTGTAGGGTCCACGGCCGAGAGGGTCGAAGGCTACACTCTCCGGCCCCTGAACCTGGTTCAGGAACTTGATCTCCGCCTTCTGCAGCAAGTTCCGATCATCTTTTGCTGCCGGAATCTCCGACCAGGGAGGCATCTCCACCAAGTGAGCTTCGAATTCAGGGAAATTGGCGATAGAACTGTGGTTGAGAGGGTCGATGCCGCAGTACAGAGCTAGGAGGAGGAAGAGGGCGGCAAGAAGTCCGCCGGGCGTCATGGCCGGAAATAGAGGGGTTTTTTTTGTCCTTGTTGTGAGAAGTGCTAGATGTGTTAACCGATGGGAAACTAATCGCTGATCATGCTTTGGTTGGTCAAAAGGGGTAGGTGAGGTTTCTGGTTGACGCCTGATGGGTAGGTGGCTGGTTTCTGTTGTCGGAATGATATCGTATGGGGGTGTGAAATTGAATTTCAGATTAAAAAACAAATTCTAAATTGATTTTCATGCAGCTTTATTTGGACAGGTGACAGAAAAGGTTTATGAAATTGAAAACTAATCCCAGCCGCCTCTTTTGAGACCTCACCTTATTTGAACATTGTTACCCTCGTTTATTTCCAATAATATATTTATTGGCCGTGACCCATTGACCATCAACATCATTTTATAAGCAAATCTCCATATATATATATATATATGTATATATATATATATATACTTGTATTACAAACACATCAAAACAAACTTATATTACATATTTACTTGTTCTTACAAATTAGCAATTCTGGGCAATGGGTACTTGTTCTTCATTGTTACCTTTCTTAAGCAAATATTGAACTTTCATAATTGAAATCAATCGCACAAGAGTATCAACAATACCCCCTTCAAAACAAAATTCAAGTTGACCTGAAATTCAAAAGGTTATCTTCTTGTTAAAACAAACGACTATGGCATGGTAAGCTGTTAACCAATCCATTCATATTATAATATAAAAAATCTTTTAAATTCAAAAGGATCAGGTTTACAAATAATTCTCCATCCCTAATGAAAATAAAATCATCCATAAGAACCTAAGTACCTAAAAATGACTTCCCAATTGGTATGGAAACAAACATATCAAACTCTAACGAACCAGTAGACAAATTCAACAGATCAATAAATGATGCAAAAATAAATGAATGAGTAGCTCCTAGGTCAAAAAGTACTTTAGCTCACCAGGAATGGAATTGAATAATACCTGTGACAACATTTGATGAAGCACGAGCATCTTGGTATGTCATGGAAAATACTCTTCCTTGAGTTTTTGGCTTAAAATTCCCTTATTCAAAATTTTGAGCTTAAGAATCCTTTTTTTTTTTTTTTTTTTTTTTTTTTTTGTGGACAATCTCAAATCAAGTGCCCTTTCTGGCCATAATTAAAACATGCACTAGTCTCTTTGTAGCTTATGGTACCACCATGCCTCTTACCACACTTGGTATAAGGTGCATAAATCCTTGGTTTATTTGAGCTGGCTTATTACCCCTATTCCCTAACTAATTGGATCTTTTTCTGAGCTTGATTGCTTTGTGCATTATTAAATCAATTTCTTTTACATTGTTGCTCCCTCTATTATTAAACTTCTTGCTAATTCTCTCAGCTAAGAAGGTACTGTCTACCATTTCTGAGTATGTTTCCAGCTTAAGAAAAGAGAGTCTATCCTTCAAAAATGGATTCAAACTATCTTGAAAACAAAATTCCTTATGCTCCTCACTGGCTATAAGATTTGGAGCAAAACAAGAAAGCTGGGTGAATGTAGCCTCATACTCAACCATAGTCCTATCACCCTATACCAATGGTGTAAATTCAACTTCCTTTTGATGTCAAACATTCATAGGAAAATATTTCTTATAGAAAACCTCCTTAAATTGATCCCAAACTAAGTGTTCTTGATTCCCTAAAAGTCTTTCCTCCATTCTCTACTAGTGTTTTGCCTCTCCTCCTAACATAAAGGTAGTAAACATTACCTTTTATGTCTCAAAACAATCTAAAACATCAAAATACTTTTCTAGGTCAAGAATCAAGGACTCTACCACTATTGGGCCTAGCTCCCCTTTGAAAAAAGGAGGACCCAACTTCTTAAATTGCTCGAAAGTGTTCCCACAAGAAATAGATGATTGACATTGTGGTTGGATCTTGGTAGCTCAGGCTTGAACCTCAACAACCTAAGCTTGAACTTTTGCAACGTGATTTGCTGCTCAATCAGTCTCTCCCAATTACCCATAACTTGGGTCATTCCCTCAACCATTAGGGGAGGTACCAGTTCTTCTTCAGTTTTCCTAGGTGGAACATTTACATTTTCAACTATTCTTAATGGTGCATTATCTTTCAATGGTTGACCGCTAGATGTAGTATGCTTGGGAGCCATAAGAACCTATTCATCTCAAGGCATAAGAGGATTAGAAATGGAAGAAATACTGAAAGGGTTTGGAATAAAATAATTTAATTACTAAAAGATAATTAAATTATTTTTGAAATTTAAAAAAAAAAAAAATGATTCTTGTCATACATGATCTAACCCAACCTTAACTATGATAAAAAGTCTACAACAACCATATCTTACAGCTCTGATACCACTTTGTAATGACCCTAACCTACAGGCTAAGAACCAAGATCATTTTACAAGAAAATCTCCAAAAAGATCATATATCTTAAAAAGGAATAATAAAAAATTATCCTTTTTGCACGAAATTCATAATCCAAATATGACAAATGGTCTAAAATAGTAGTGGTAAATTAAACTACTAATAACAAAATGTCACCATGACATTAAACTTTCTAAGAACTAAATGAACTTTTGAAAACCCCTCCTACCGAGTCACTTCTTGCTAGAATTAGGCATACTTAAAAACATTTTAATAAAAGGAGTGAACTTAAAGCCAATTAAGGGGTATACAGATTAAATATAAGTGTTTTCATAAATGAAATAGGGAATCTTTATAACATGCGTTTAAACACATCAAAACAAACTTATACATATATTATTTTTAGAACATTTTAAGCATAACATTGTTTTGTAAACATACATATTAAATGAACAACTTTGGCATTTCATAGAAAATGCCCATCAAATTGGGACTTATAGAGATGGCCATTAGAATGGGGCTTATAGGAGTGGCTAGCCTTATGTATACCTTACATGATGGTGGGTAGAACCAAAACCAAACTAATGGTATACTATAGGTCAATAACTACCCTACTAACTAGGTTTATAGATTATCATTACCTCCACCAAAGGTAATGAAATTCAAAACATTTTCCCTTGTTAACAAGTGTCCGATTAATACAGTTCTAATTTTTATTTTTATTTCTAAACAAAAAGTTCATAACACACGTAAGTAAACAAATACAATATGAAAAACTATATCAGAATTTCAATATCTCACAAGCTTGACAAAACTTTTTTATTTTTGAGACTTTTAAAAGAAAATTATACTTGACCATTCATAAAGAAATATTTTTCAACTAGTCCCCTTACCTAAACTCAAACTCCAAAGATCAAAGTGACAGAATTTCCCATGAATCACCGGAGAAATTAGAAGAGTTCTTTAAACTAATGTTTTAATAATAACTATATTCTAAGAATACTTTTTTTTTTTTTAACACATATACAAATTATTCATTCATTTAGGAAAAATCTCATATTTTCATTACTTAATTGTCTTGAATTTATTATCCTGAACTTTTCAAATTCCCCCACTTATAATTAATCTAATTTAAATTACCTTAATTTGATTTGATTTAATTTAATTTATCTAAGTTAGACAAATTTAATTTATTCTAAAATCCTAGCATAATAAATTTTTTGGCCTCCCATATTTTTATATTACTTAAATTTTTAACTAGATTAATATTTTTATATATATAAAAAACTTTATTTCTTGTACAAACACTCCATCAAAAGTTTCTCTCTCATGTACTTCCACTATTAACACACACCAATACACAATACCATACAAAAATTTTACCTTAACAACCAAAATCTTCCATATATCTCTCAACAAATTCTATTTCCTTTAAATAAAGAATCCCACTGTGCACCAAATTTTTTTCCTTTAAATAAATAATCCCATTGTGCACCAAACTCTAGGCTCCATGTAATTTTACTTATTGTGTACCTGGAAACTCATTTTACGGATACCAATCTCTAGGCTTTTAGTCTTCAATTTTTTATTTTTTATTTTTTTAATACAATTCTTATCTTTTACACATAAGAATCTCTATTTATGTGGATACCTAACCTCAAAAAATCTTATATTTAAAATATAAACTCCACTACTTCACATAAAAATTTTCCTCTAGGTTTCAATAACAAAGCATCAAGCTTTCTATGGTTTTATTATTATTATTATTATTATTATATCATTCTAGATTTAATTACTTTCAATTTATTTTTTTAATTTCTTACTTTCATTAATTCTTTATGAATCGTATTAGGAAACTAAAGTTTCTAAGAAGAAGAACTAAAATAAATATATAAAAAAAATCTTTAATATGTATCACTTACCTAGAGGTTTTCGTGGAAGAACAGAAAAATTCAAATCCTTCTTCTCTTCACTTAAAGTTGGAATCCTAGATCTCTATGTGTATGTTCTTTGTAGTGTTTAAGAGTTTAAAAATGATTGTTTAGAACATGAATCTACTATTTATATTTTATTTATTATTTATTTATTTACTTATTTTCGGCCCAAGCCCAAAGTTAAGCCCATAATTAAATATTATAATCTTTTGAGCTTAGGGTATAACAGTATGAGATCCCTCCAAAAGCTAATACTTTATCTCTCTCACTAGTAGTTTTTACATATCATTATTGCAACCCATCATTAAAATGAGCTAAGAGAAATAGAGAAGAATTAAGAAAAGTATAAGGAAAATATTAATTTGGATTAAATTATTTTTATTTTTATTTTTATAATTTCAAGTGAAATTGTTTTTATTTTAGATGTTTATTTAGATAAAAATTTATTTATTACACATTTAACAAATATTAATTTCACATTCACTTGACCTGCACAAGAGTTAAATTTGGTTTTATAAAAAACTCAACTAGGGTTAAGTTCTCAATTACAATAATAACTTGAACTATACAATGGCTAAGTTTCATTTACAAATAATTTAATTAAGTTTAAGTTTTTTATTTTATCTACAAAGAATTTGATTATAATGACTTGAAGTTGTTAAGTTTTTGTTTTATCTACCAAAAGGAAAAACTTGATTAAAATGTTAATATAGACTTAAATGTCCAGACTCAAATATTAAATGACAAGAATCCATGACTTTATCTTCACATTTTAGAAGTTTAAAATGAAAAAAAGAAAAAAAAGAAAAAAGAAAAAAACCAAACAAAGAAACTGTAAAAAATCCTAATAAAAGATAATTGCAAAAAATTCGTAATCGAAATCCTACCACAAAAAGCCCCAACCACAATACCACCATAAAAAAAACCCTCAACTAAAATCCCAATGGAAAACATTTTTTTTAAAAAAAAAATCTGACAAAAAATGCAATAATATAATTTCAAAAAAATATCAAACAAAAAATAACTGCAAAAGACTAGAACAAAAAAAATAATGAAAAAAACCCCAACAGAAAGTAACTATAAAAAATCTCAACAAAAAAACCCTAAGCAAACTTATAACAAAAATGAAAATGATCTTGAAGAAGATTACAAAAAATCACAACAAAAAATAACTACATGAAATATTAACAAAAAACAACTAAAAAAATCCCCCCCAAAAAAAAATTCATTGCAAAAAATGACTATAAAAAATCCTAACAAGGAAAAAAAAAAGAAAAAAAAAAAGATCTTGAAGGAGAAGAAAGATGAGGAAGTTGTAACTAATTTTTATTCGTTCTTATTCACTACAAGTTTGAATTTCATCGAAAAATTCATTAGAATAATGAGAAGGAAATCTTGTTTTAAGGGAATAAAAAAGAGTAATATTGTTCAAAATGAGTCATTTTTTAAAATAACAAAAAAATGAATGTCATTCTTCCAATTTCAGTAGTATTTTGAGTTTTTTTTAAACCAAATACTCCTTTTAATTAATCATTTAGAGATGGAGATTGGGGAGTTCGAAAGATGTTGTCTTTATAGCTTCTTAAGTGATTATTGAATTAAAAATTTAATTAGACTAAAATATAGTAATTCCTTTTTCTAATTTAGTTTTCATGAGTCATATTGCAAGTTTCTACATATTTTAAAATGAGCCAAAAAAAGAAAAAAAAGAAAAAAAAATAGTTGTGTAATAATCAGGCAATGGTGTGTGTTTAACATATAATCATCTAGATATAGAAACAGATGCAATTTTATTAAAGTTTCAATAAGAAAACAAAAAGATGCATGAAAATTTATATAATTATTTTATCGAACCATTGCATAAACTAACAAGCAATAATAAATGAACATCCCTTTATTTGCTAATTCAAATTTAAATAGAAAGAGAAATAAGAAAAACAACAACACAAATATAATTTGATAACAAAAAAAAAAAAAAAAAAACATTATTTTATATTTTTTTAAAATAGAAAAATAAAAATAACACAAAATATATCTAGCAAACTTTTTGTTTTAAAAAAAAGATTATTTTTAGAAGTATTTGCTGAGAGTATGCAACATGAAATCTTATTTGAAAAAATTATGAAAAAAAATGTAAAAGAATATGAGAATGATATTGATATTAATATTTAAAATTTGTGATTTTTAACTTCTTTTTTTTTGTGTTTCTTTTTAGTTTTGATAAACTAAATTTATGCATAATTTTCATAATTTTAGAGATAAAAAAGGAAGCCTAAAAGCATAATAAAAATTAAGCGCATCAACATGGACCTTCTCCAAGTACCTCTTAGTCCTAAATTCCTAATTTCTTAGTTTATTTGTAAGAAATTAGGCTTTGTGATTGAACCACATAGCCTTTTTGATAATTCCAATAATCATAGACTAGAAAAATCTCAATTGCTCCAGTGCAAAATCCGATGCCATGACAACTTGACGACCCTCAATGTTGTGCAACATCATCAATAACATCCTCTAAACTCCTTTTACAAGACTTTTTGGAATTAATATTGATGAACAACCAATTGATACATGTGGCAATTCCTTGTTCTTTTCTAGTCAAAACCTATTAATTTCCTCACACTTTGTTGTAGGTTAATTATCTATTAGAATAGTAGGGTATTTATTGTAATAAAGTTTGTTACAGAATGGGTTTTTTTTTTTTTTTTTTTTGTTACTTTGGTGAGTTAGAAGGTTTTTGCAAACTATTGTTTCTGGTCACTATAAAAACACTCTTATCATTTCCATTTAGAAAAATATAATAATAGAAATTGTATTTTCTATAAAGCTTTCTTCTTTCTTTGCTTTTCTTTTTCTAACATGGTATCAGAGCTTATTTTCTTTGCTATGCTTTGTTTCATCTTCCTTTCTGTTTGATGGCTTGTAGAGATCAAAATTGTTAGACCCTCCGTACTAGTACTAATAAAAGATTCTGGTAGCCTCTATTTCCTTCACAATGGGGTTTATCCTAGTTTAGTTTTAGTCTCTTATCATCTCACTAGCTCTAATTACAACACATGGAGTTGTACTATACTTATGGCTCTAACAACTAAGAATAAGATTAGATTTGTTAATGGTAGTATTCTTGACCCAGTAGCCAATGACCTTTCGATTAGGGTTTGGACTTGCTGCAACAGTGTGGTAATTTCTTGGATCCTTAATGCTATAGCTAGGCAAATTGTTGATAGGCTTTTGTACATTGATAATGCCTTTGAAATTTGGTCGGATCTTCACGATCATTTCCATCAAAGTAATGGTTCTCAATTTTTCCAAATCAAGAAACATTTTGTTGTCTTGCATCAAGGCTCTCTTGATGTTAACACTTACTATACTTGGTTAAATATTCTTTAGGATGAGCTCAAGGACTTCTAGCCTATTCCTATTTGTCATTGCGGTAGCATGTGACCTTGGATGGATTATTAACAACAAGAATGTGTTATACAATTTCTAATGGGTCTAATTAAGTCTTATACCCACACTTGAACTCAAATCTTGATGATGGATCCTCTGCCTCCAATTGCAAAAGTTTTTGCCTTGGTTGTTTAAGAAGAGAGACAATGTGCTATCAACCAAGGGATGTCTCCTTCTTCAAGTTTCCTAGTGTTTGGTGAAATGCCTCTTCCATTTGTTAATGCTTCCTCAACCAATTTCAACCTTAAGCTTAAGCACGATTGTTCTCTTTATTCTTATTGTGGTTTGCAAGAGTCACACTATTAAGGAGTTCTACAAACTGCATGGTTACCCACCTTGTTACAAGTTCAAACCCAAATCTTTTCAATCCAAGGCTCAAGTGAATCAGGTTGCTTCTATTATTGTTGAAGGACCTAGTACTAGCTCACTTGCTTCTCCTCTAAGGGGTTGAAGCAAGCCTCATGATAGTGATTCTCTAAGTTTTCAATTGTGTTAATTGGTAAATGATTTAAACAATTTGTTGCAGACAACTTGTTGTTCATCAAATTGATTGGTAACTCATTCATTACTTTTTTAGTTTATGTTGATGACATTGTTATAACAAGCAATGATCTAAAAAGAGTAGACACTCTAAAATTTTTCTTAATAGTTGTTTTAAGCTTAAAGATTTGGGATAAATGAAATATTTTTTAGGGCTTGAAGTGGCTAGATCCAATAAATGGATTTCTCTTAGTCAGCGAGGTTATGCTTTACAACTTCTGGTAACACACATGTTATCTTGAGTGTAAAACAAGAAAAAATCCTATGAATCCGAATGTCAAACTCTCATATGACAAAGGAGAATTACTTTATGACCCTTCTTAATACAACCAGATGATTTGAAAAACTCTTATATCTCACCATAATAAGGCCAGATCTATGAATTGCTTAAGTTAGTTTATTGTAAAGCCATAAGTACCTCATTTGCAAGTAGTTCTCTGTGTACTTCAATATGTCAAGAGTACAATAGAATAAAGCCTTTTCTTTTCATGCACCTTATCTATTGAGTTGAATGGATTCGTAGATTCTGATTGGACTTTTTGTCTAGATACTAGAAAATCTATTAGTAACTTTTATGTGTTTATTGGAGACTCTTTGGTCTCTTGAAAATAAAAGAAATAGCACATAATGTCTAGGTCCTCTATCGAAGCTGAGTCCATGTCTATGGAAAATGTGACATGTGAAATAATGTGATTGCTCTCCCTTTTCAAAAAGACTTACACATTAATCATTTAAACCCAACAATCTTATTTTATGATAATTAGTTTGCCTTGTATACAGCAACCAATCCAGTCTTTCATGAGAGAACGGAGCACATAGAAATTGATTGTCATCTTGTAAGAGAAAAATTTAGAATGGTTGCTTGACTCTTCATGTTTCGTTTCAACACCAAGTACCAAATTTGTTAATCAAGCCTCTCTTTCCAGCTCAATTTACATTCTTACTTAACAAATTGGGAATTCACAATATTCATTCTCTATCTTGAGAATAGTTAGATATATATTTTTTTTATAATAAAGTTTGTTATAGAATTTGTTATTTTTATTTATTTATTTATTTTTTGTTACTTTGGTGAGTTGGAAGGTTCTTGCAAACTATTGTTTTTGGTCACTATAAAAACACTTATCATTTGGAAAAATATAATAATAGAAATAAATTTTTTTGTAAAACTTTCTTCTTCCTCCACTTCTCATTTTCTAACCTTATCTTTGATTCCAACAAAGACACCTTTCTAATTTGTGTTTGCCTGTTGGATGAGATCCCAAAATAATAAATACCCAACTGAGCATTCACAAGAGGGTATGATTTTTGGTTCATGGCTTCAGCTTCCACAGTTACTTTCTCTTAGTGAAAGTAACCCAAGGTTTCAACAACTCTATTTTGCTTGTTTATTACAAGAATGAGATCAAAATCCCTAAAAGTCACAACAGACCCGCAATTTTCATTTGTAAGTGTCTAAACTTTTTTTTTAATCATAAAATTGTTTTCTTTATTTTCAAAAAAGAAAAAAGAAAAAAGAACTTGTCATTTATTTTATTTCATTTTAAAACATAAAATAAAATAATTAAAATCCGAAGTCACTACTGTAAGAAAAGTAAGGTAATGACACACAAAATCTAGATGTAATTTGGGAGTTAGATGATTTATCAAGAAAACATGAAAGACACCCCTCTAAGTCTCAATTTGGCTCCATCTTTAATAGTGAGTTGAGGAAATTTGACATTCAATTAATTAATAAATAAATATAATTAATGAAAAAATAAAATATGAAATACAAATGATGGTCAAGGTATGATTTTTCAAAGCAATGAGACAACATATGAGCAATATAATTTAAGTACCATCAACAGAAATAAATTTAAAAATTTTTATTATTTTTCAAAAATATTCAAAGAATATGTTTTTATGTTTAATCAAATCCCTATCAAAACTACTAATTTATTCTCAAATTATTTGCAAAAAACTCCCAATAAAATTATTTTATGGCCAAGTCATTTAAAATATATATGCAACCATAAACGTTCAAAATTATTTCAAGTTTTGATATAATCATGTTGGACTAATTTTAATTCTTTGTCCAATTTTTGAGTTTTAAATTATTTTTAAAAATTGTTAGACTAGTATACAAATTAATTCAATACATCAAGTTTGGTTTGATTTGTTGTCTTTGCCTAATAGAAAAATTGAAAAAAAGTTCATAAACTCATTGAATGAGTTGCAAGTTGACCGAACTTCTCTATTGTATCAAAATACTTAGCCTTTTTACATAACAACTTTGGTAAAGAAAAACTATAAAAAGAGTCACTACGACTTTTGTAGTATTTCGGGTATTGTCCTCAAGGACTGGCTTATGAAAATTGTCAATACTAGAATAAATGAATTGCTTTCGTTTTAAATCCTAAAGTGAAAAACAATATGTGAATAATGTGAAACTAAGTAAAAGAAACTAAATTAATAATAAAATGAATTATTGATTTTAAATTCAATTGATTCAAGTTTGGGGTTTTCCACAATCCAATCTAGGGTATAGAAATTAGAGAAAACAAGGGTCTTTTAAGTAATATGATCTTAGGGTTTTGGGATCCTTGGCCGCTCGCAATGAAGTTGAGTTCTATAACTCAAAATTGCATCCGAAACCTAATTTTTCCTTTTTAAAACAGATTCCTAAAACCATCAAATGAATGAGATTGATTACCAATTTAAGATTTGGCTTTTTAACCCTTCCTACTCCTTATTGCTTTGTTTAGGGGCAAATAACGATAGAGAAGACGAGGATAACTAATGATCAAGAATTACCAAGAATCACTAGTATTGAGTAATAATCTATCGTATCATTCCCTAAACGAACTCACAAGGATAGGATAAAAATATGATAAATTGTCACCCAACCAATAATTAATCTCATTGTTATAATAATTTACCCATTGTTCCTATAGATTTCCTAGCCCTTAGGTTTTCATGCTTCAAGCCCCAAGTTGGCTCTTAGCCTCTCATGGGGGTGATGTCACATTCACAATCCATAATAGGGCAAAAATCCATAATTTGAATCAAAAGAAACTAAAAACAATATATTTAATAAAGAAGAAAAAGAAAACAAACCAAAGTTCTCGTCTTCTTCCACCTTCAATGTCCAACTCTCCGGAAAAAAATCCAAGATTCCCAAAACCTAAAATTGAGAGAGTTTATATAATACTATCAATTACCTAACATGTGGCACACTCTCATTGGCCACTTATTACAAAATAATTTCCTAAAAATGATTAAAAAATAATAAAATGGTGATTTCTAGTTGTGTGGGGTCCACTTAAGGCGGATGGAGTGCCCTAGATGCAATTCCCGAGGTAGAGGAGGAGAAACATCAAAGTGGCAGTGGGTGAATTCGAAACTGGTGTCATTTCAAAGTGGATTTTGAATTCATAAGTTGGATTTCGAAGTTATTTCGAAATGACCCTCCAGCTTGGTGCAGTTGTCTTCAAATGGCCATAACTTCTTCATTTGAGCTTCGATTTGCACACCGTTTGAAACGTTGGACTCCTGACTTCCCGAGCTTTGAAACAATATACATAGTATGTATACAATGAACTCCAAAAAGTGCCCTAAATTTGTCCTCAAAGTCAGAGTATATAACGCCATCAGATTTTTGAATTCTAAATTTCTATGCAACTGAATCTTGCTTCATGCCTCATTTCCCATGCTTCCTTGCCTTCTTTCTTACTCCATAATGGTCATTTCTCATCTTCCAAACTCATGATATCCTCATCTTGCCTTTCCTTATGGTCCATGAGTCTTGACTCATTTATTTTCTCATTTAACCCTTTCTTGATCTTTCAAAATCTAAAGTGATTCAACTTGCACCATTTTCTTCCCTTGAACTTGAGATAAGTCTCCAAAGTACAAATTAAACTCATGGCTAGGGCCTTAGCATTGATTTAGGTCAAGTTGGGTGATTTGAATGTCTTTTGGTGCACAAATCATATAGAATATGTGTCATTAGAGCACATATTTTGGCTCCAATCACAAGTTCTTGCCCAATAATTAGACTAATACATTTGAAAGCATTGGATAGCATATGCTTAAATAAATGCTAATACATACTTAAATTGTCATGCCCCAAACCCGCTCCAAGGGCATGACGGTCATTTCATACCTCAAGCCCAAAGCCTCAAAGTGGAAAGGGCACAAACATTCATCTTGCAACTGGAAATTTCTAATTACCAAATTCTTGTTTAGAGTAGTAGAACAAAAACAAAAATTTTAAAATCTCCAAATATCAACTTTAAAACTAATATATCAACTAAAGCATTATTTTCCAAGCAAATTCAAACTTAAACAATAGCTAATGGTAATCAAATTCCAATGTTTAAACAAAGTCCCAAAAGAAAATTTAAACAAATGTCCTAATAAAGCCAAATTGCCTTCCTAACCATTACTCCTCGCCCGAATTGAGAGTACCTAAAAAAAATTATCAACAAAAGGGGATGAGCTCAAAGCCCAATAAGGAACATTAACACAGTTTCATTGATCAAATAGTTTCAATCATGCTTGCAAATAGGAGATATAGGGTACAATAATTTTCATAAAAATGTTTTGAGTTCAAATATGCTAATACATTTTAAATTGTTCAAAAAAAATTTTCATATATATCAAAATTATTTCACATCAAATACATTTAAAATATTTTCACTTTGGTTATCAAATAACAAATGGTGCTCAGTTAAGTAGGACTTTGCAAAAGGGTGGCTAGCCTCAAATTTGTTCCTTTTAAGGTGGATGAAACCAAACACTACTAGTGCTAGTATTAGTAATCTCTAACCAAACCCTTAGAGGCTAGGGTCCAAATCAATTACATTCACCACTGCAAAAATGTAAAGGTCAACTATTATATCTTGTTGACAAGAGCCAAAAAGTCAACTATTATATCCCGTTGATATGGGCAAAACAAACTAGAGTCAAATACTTTGTTCTATTTGTTCAAAATTATGAAAGCTTAATATCTTCATATGTTCTGCTATAAACAAAAGAAAAGTTTTAATATATTTTTTATACAAAAATATATTTGATTCATGCATTAAAAGGAAAAATAACATTTGCACATTTCAAATAACATATAAAAAAAATTATTTTCTTTTACAAAATCTGTATTAATTTCACTTACCTCAAAAGAAGTCCTCAAAAACCTTGAAGAAAAATAATCCTAAAGAATTTACTCTTCACCTAACATAACATAAAAAATAACTATTACTATTTATCTAAAATTATAAGTTTGACATTCTTAAATTTTTTAGTATTAATATTAATATCTTTAATTATCAAAAATAATTTAATTAAGTTATTCCTTATTTAAATAAAATTTATAAATTCCTAATGTATATAAAAACTCTTTTTTTTTGTTTCCAATTTGTTTGTAAGAACACATTACTAATTTGATTAAATTACAATTTTATTTCATTAATGAAATTCCATATATATATATATATATATATATATATATCTTTTAACTTAACATCTATCATCATCATTATTATTCCATCAACTAGCCATGTACTTCACTAACTCCCCCACTTAATATTATATGCATTATCCTCTTTTTCTCATGCCAACAAACCAAGATTCCCCCAATTATTCTTTCATAATTTATTTCTTTTCTTTCTTGCATAGAACACCCGTAAGTCTACCTTCCTTTTTTTTTTCTCCACACTTTCAAAGATCACACCATGACCGTACCTACTCTTAAAGGCACCAAAAGTAGACTTTTTATTTTATTTTATTTTATTTCGTCGCATAGTCACCATCCCCAAACAATATTATTATTATTATTTTTCAATACCCTATGCCACGATCTTTTTTTCAAGATTCAAGATTTTTTTTTATTATTATTATTATTATTATTATTATTCATTTTTTATCTACCCAATAAATATTAAAAAAAATTCCTATATCTATCAATAGATCGGCTCATGTTCATAAATTTCCAAACTTTTAACCCAAAAATTAAATAAACAAACCCTAATCTAAATTGGGATTCTTTTTAAAGAATATTTAATGTGTTCAAAACTAATTAATGAATCTAAAATATTAATTTAGGGGTTAAAATCTTACTTGAAAAATTGATTTTCAACTATAGACATCCAAACCTTTAGTCCTACGTTATCCAATTCTTTGATTTTTCATTAATAGAGTTTTTTTTAATAAGACGAGAAAGAAAAAAAGTCTAATTTATACCTAGGACTATTAATGACAAAATGACCATTCTACCTTATCAAAAGTATTTAATTTTTTACTACTTTACCCCCAAAATTAATTTGGGGTGTTACATAAACAAAGAGTAATTGTGAAACCAAGGTTTGGTTAATCTTGGTTTTGATGATGACAAAATAAGGTTTGGAACTAATGATTATATTTTAAGTGTGATTAGGTAAGAAGATTTCCAAAGTAGCAATCACAAAAACAAAATTAAATTAAAGATAAATCAATTAGAAGAAGAAAACCTCAAAGAGAAGTATTTTTCAAGACCTAAACTTCATAGGATCTCTTTGTAAGGTTGTTAGAGCACTAGGTCTTTCATGCATTACATTATTAATTTATGTACCAAAATCATCCAAAAGTAATTTTGTTTTAAATCCTTTGAAATTGGATGATTTCATGTTTTCAACTAAAACCTTGTGTCAAATGTTTTCAAAACTTGTTTAAAAGGTTTTAAGTTGAAAAAGTTGGTTGTTGAGCAAAAAATGGCTCAACTAGTTGAACTAGATGAGGAATTGGTCGACCTATTCACCTTAACTAGTCGAAGGGTGCAAAAGCCTTCTCTTTCTTCCAAAACGCTTGTTCAATTGGTCAAGGTTGAACTTCAACCGGTTGAGGTCCAGTCAAGGTCCAACGGTCACCTACCAAGCATTAAATGCAAACAGCTAGTCAACCAAGTCGACTACTAACTTGATCGGTTGAACCCTCAACGACTAGTTGACATTTTTCTTCTATAAAAAGGCTCTAATCTTTATTGTTTCAAGAGCTTAACCTTTCTAAACATTTCTTGGATATATTTGAGCCTTGGGAGAGTGTTCTTTAGTGTCATCATTGTTCTAAAACTTACATATCTTTAGTGCACCATTCAATTCTAGTTTTTCTTGTACATTTGAGCCTAAAGTTTTGTACTAGGATTTTGTGAGAATATTTCCTATCTTCATTTGTAAATCTTTGAGAAGAAAAGTCTAAGTGTGAGATATCACTTAGGAAGGCTCAAGTGTAGGGTATCACTTGAGGGGTTGTTCGAGAGTGAGGTATCTTTTGGAGATTGTAAAAGGTGCTTGGAGCCAAAAATCCAAGAGGGTTGATTGGAACCATAATCCAATTGTATTGCTTGAAGACTTGGGTTAAAAGCCTTGAATTAGTGGAACCTCAAGCTTGGGATTGAAGCTAGAGGAGAATGGATGTAGGTTAGGTATCGCTGACTGATTACTACTCAAAAATGCTATTTTGGAAGCTTGTAATTAACTCTTTTAAACACTTTTGAGTAGTAGTTATCACCTTTTAACCCAATTAACATATTAAGGACCTTTGCAATCAATTCTAATCAAATTGTGTAAGTTTTGGTGTTTTTGTTAGCTTTTTGATCACCAAAGCAATCCAAGATTGAGGAGAGTTCTTTGGAATCCATGGCAAAGCTTTTGGAAAGCTTAGAAACATGAAGAACCAAAGCTTTGAAGCTTTAAAGTCCTTTGCCATAAGCAAATCCGGAATGCAAGGAGGAAAGCAAAGAGGAATCTGCCATGAAGCAAAACAGGGGACAGCAGTTGCAGTCTTCTTGGCCACTTTTGGAGCACTTCCCGAAGTCCAATTCATGCACTCTATATACCATTTCAAAGCTCAGGAAGTCAAGAATCCAATGCTTCAAACGGTGCACGATTCCGAGTTCAAATGAAGAAGTTACAGCCATTGGAATCTGATCGCTCCAAGCTGAAGGAGAATTTCGCAGGGCTGCGAAATTTTGGCCTTTGGCTGCGAAATTTCGCAGCGCTACAGTGCCGGCTGCGAAACGCCTCCTGAAGCCACCCGATAGCTGCAACCGACATCCTGAGATCTTTTTGCTTTAGATATTTGATGTCTAAATTCCCAAATTCTCCTTGTAACCCTCCTATCACATGATTCCTTAGTTAGGAAGTAAGAAGCAAAGGGTGAATAACCCCTTATATATATGTTTGTAATTTTCCAATGTAAAAAATCTCGGGAGCTTTTCCAGAGACCGAACCTTGTATAGTTTTTGAAAGTAAAATATACAGAGCCTTGCTCTCTTTTTCCTTCTCGTCTTTGTTTTCTCTTTTATTTTCTTTCTAGCCAAACATCCTTTGAGGATTTTTCCTCAGAGGATGAGAGGCTAGGCTTTTTGTTTCTTGGGTGAAGGGAGCCAGGTAAGGTGCCGGCATGCATGAGGGCGAGTTTTTGTTGTTTCCATTTTTAATGAAGAGAAAGTGTGACTCGTTAATGGTTTTTATCTTTTTAGTTAACTTAAAACGCCTTTGAATCACCTGGGCCAACACTTGATAAGGCAAGTGGTCTCCGTCCATTGAGATACACTAGTTTATCTCTTGCGAGCCTTTGGGAGGTGGTTTGAAGGTAGGATTTTCTAGACCAGCCAACACTTGGTAAGCTTTTGGACTCCAAGGAGACATCCATTAGTTATCTCTTGCGAGCTTTTGAAGGATAATCCAAGGTTAAAGATCCCCTTGAATGGCAAATGCTAGGTGAGAGGCACGAGCCATTGCAAGGTGTATCAGTGAGAGGGATTTAGTGTTGAAACCATTAATGGTAAGCATCTGTACCACACCGGTTCGGGAAATAACTATATGTTAAATCCCCAATGCGAGGAAAAGAAACAAGTGACCGGAATCTCCTCTTTTGTAGATGGCACCTGATTCTAGTGACCTGAAATCCCAAGAAACACCTTTCTTTGTAATTATTTTCAGTTATGTTTAGTTTGGTTAGCTTAAAATCAATCATTTCCATGCAAACTTTTGTTTTCTTTTAAAGCTAACCTTGGAAAGGAAAACCACCAATTCATCTTTTGAAATAATATCAATTGCGAAGTGAAAACCCATCTCTGTGGACGATCCTAGAGCCACTATGCTATGCTAGCTAATGCTACCCTGGTATATGGTGATTTAGGTTTATAAATTTTGTTGATAACTCCCATCTGAGGATTGAATCAAAGGTACATCAGTTGATTGATTTAAATCAATCAGAACACCAATTGGGGATGAATCACTGACCACTATAAAAATCTCATGTTTGCATTCTCTTTTCCCTACTATTTTACTTTTTATGAAATTATTTTTATATTGTTTTATTATATATTTTTATATAATTGTCTCTTGCATTCACATAATTTAAATTTGCAAAAAATAGACCATCACCCTATTTACCCCCTTCTAGGGTGATTACTTTAGGTTGGATTATCCTAATTTTTCTAACAATGATATACACTTATATGTATTTATTAATACTCAATTCCAATTAATTTTCTTATAATTTCTCACTTGGTGGATGAACTTTGAATGAATGAGATTTAAAGTATTGAATTCTTTAATAAATTTATTAGTTTTCTAAAATAATTTGAAAGACAAAAATTAAGTAAATTAATATAACAATTTGCCCGAAAAATAGTCTTAAATGATAATGTCAAATTCTCTTTTACAATAAATTATATATATCTTTTTTTTCAAAAAAATTCATCAAATAAATGAACTCAAGATCAAATGAGATTTAATACATTGGATTTTTTAATGAGTCCATTAATTTTCAAAAAAAATTTGAAATGCAAAAATTAAGTCATAATACTATAATTTCTCAAAACAAAACAACTCATGAATTACCATGCTATTTTCTCCTGACTCCAATTTTGGTGTGGGAAACTCTAGTATTAACTAGTATTTTTTGCTTCTAAGTTATTTTTGAAAGTTGATAAACTTAAGGAGGAATCCAAAGCATTAAGTCTTAACTTTGTTTGTCAAGTGAGAAAATTCAAGAAAATTTTAACAAATCAATTAAAAACTGAGAATGAACAAACACATTTGAGTGCGTACTACTCTTTATTCAAGACTCTTTTCTACCAACAGGAATCCACTTCTTAGAAATTGCAAGCATGAGTTTATTAGAAATTGCAACTAACAAAAGGGGCACAACCCTCATACCTCACATTGGACATGCTTGCATGACGTTGTCTCTAGCATTGTTTGCCTCATTGATAAGCAAGTTCACTACAAGCCTCAATCTGTATAGATGCATCTTGTCCTGTAAACCGCACAAAAAAATCATAGCTTGGTATGGCATAACTTTCACAAAACTAAAGAATAATGTGTTAGTTGTGCTTACCTTCGCAAGTGAATGTGCTAGTGTGGCCCTATTCCAATATTGCATGTACTTGATAACGAACATCCCATAGTCATATCTACACCACCAATTGCATTTCACCAATCAAATACATATATCGAGCGAAAAATACAACTATATTACTATCACATAGGTCATGATATGAAAATGATCACGAGAAAGTACTCTACCCATTTTGTTGTTGCGCAATATGAGGTTGCACATGCATGAATTTAGACACATCTAATTGCATGTGCATGCCATGAGCATGGAAGACTTTATCAATCGCCTCAGACAATCTTCTTGTTACGACACTTATGTTGTTACCCCTTCGTAAAGGCAAAAAAGATAATATTTTGACTTGCACTATTGGAATATTGATAACGTGGACGTGCCAATGGTTGTTGTCACACAGTGGGAAGAAAAACTACATGAGAATTGAGGACATTGCCATTAATAGGTCAGTAGGAAAAAATCAGATTTCTATTAAATAAAACGGATAATTGGCTATGATTCAATTTTAAGAAGTTTTTAGTACTAACTTATAAGTTGAGAAACCGTGTCCCACAATTTCAACATCAAGAAACATTCGACACCTATCCCTTATTTCATGTTTTTTAGCCTTGTTCATAAGGCTGTCTAGTACCACCTGTACAAGTTTTTTTACGACTCACCACATAATATCCAATTAAAAATAATTGAGAAACAAATTAAATAAGTCTGATTCAAGCCTCATCGAGAATGATGGGTCAAAGTAGTGTGATCGCGGTGGTCGTGTTTGTTCTACATTCAGCATGCAGCACACCACTCCTATAATATGAATATATACACATGTTAATAGGCATAAAACAAAATTATGTGATTCTTATTTAATGTCCATGGATCAAGTAGAAACTTTTAACACATACCACACTATTAACCCAACGACCTCCATTCAATGAAGAAAGCTTATCCCATGTGATGTATGCTCCATGCATATTGCACAATATCTCACTGCAATATACAAAATGTTTTAAGTCAATAGTTGAAAGTTGAAAAAATTATGGTTGCATGAACATTATATGGTGAACTAATGTGAAGTAACTCGGGTCATCGTTTTCCGCTAATGCAAAATCAGCAACCAACTTTTCTTGATGGGTGATTTTAAGAAATTATGTAAGATATTGAAACACAAAGGGGGATTTGCAAATGACTGTAGGCTTGACAAGCCTTTTCACTGTCCGTTTATATCTCTTCCTAAAGGTAGGGATAACCAGGTTGTTGCCACTACCTTCTTCAAAACTAATTTCCACTACTTTAGGTGAATCAAATTCAACACCATAATTGGAAAGTGGACATGACTGTTGGCCAATCAATGGTGAAGCATCTATTGCTGCAATGGTGTTCTTTTCCAACAAAGAATGTGTCCTTGCTAATTGATACAATTTCCCAAAAATTGATCATTACAAGGATGAACGCCGATGTTTTCTTCTTCTTTATTTGGTTCAATATTTACTGGTGCTTATGGTGGGGGGACTGCAAAAGTGGTTTGTTCTCCACTGGACTGTGAACGTAGTATGACAATGTCTTGTGCCAAAGATGAAGCAAGGCTTAGAAGCTGTTCTGATTTTCGAATCTCTCGTGCTTTAATGGTCTAATGATAGGCACATAGAGTGTCAATTAACATAGTCAATTATAATAATCATGGTGTTGAAGTTTGTGTGAGCATTTTTAAAGTTATAGAGCCGTGGGGTACCTCGGTGGGCTCATCGGAATATGAACATGTTGCTTCGTGTGGAGGTGAATCCAAATGTGCAGTTGGTTGTTTTGGCTATAGAACTTGACCATACATCAAACAAACATTGATGATTATGTTTGAAACAGAAATTAATGATTTAACCAATCTATATTTATGGAGTTGCTGAATTTGTGCATACTTGGACATGACCATACTTTCCTTATGTCTGAATTTTTGCTGCTAAACGTCGCTTAATTTGGTTATCTGTCCATGCAACACATAGTGGGGTTCACACTTCAACTTGAACAGATGACATGTAGAACTTGGTGATATAGAAAAATCGTGCAATGGGAAACAAATATAAGTGAGTTAGAGGAGCCTTTAAAAGATCAACAGGTTCACAAATTAATATGAAAGACGCATAAGAAATTCATGTGAAGAGGGTGATATTGTAGTACCTGAAGGAATAACATACAACTTCTAATATATGTCGGGTGATTATTATGATAGTCTCTTATTCCATCTTCTACAAATTGTAGCACAAACTTTCGCCAATTTTTGTCGACAACCATATCACTATCCCAAATTGTGTCCCACAAGTCATGCATCCCTTCAAGTTTTGAGTTGGGGACAAGGATAGTGGCACATGCAAATATGAGGAAGGATTTCTTGAATACATCGCCAAGCAGTAGATTACGCATATTATCTTCCAATATCTGAATGTTGTATGTGCGATTGGGTATGCCGCACCTATTATAAACGACAATGTCCACACCATTGTCTGGGATGCCTATCACCTTTTTAACATCTTTGGGAGTAACTAGGACAACAACATTTGTCCACATGCATAATTGATGATAGCCTATATCGTAATTGGCGATTATCCACATGATTAGGTCATATCGCAACTCTTTGCAACCTAGTTGTAGCAAACCCCCGAATCCCATATCCACTATGACATTTTTTTTCTTTATTGGGAGTGTCTCAATGACTGTCAGGAATTTCTTTCTCGAGCATCGGGATTTCGGTAACTTAACTTACAACATGAAATAAGAAAAAATTATTACAAATATGTCACAATATTTGAGTTATGCCTAGAGGTTCAACAATTATAAAAATTAGTGAAAGAATTATATAATCTTTTACCAGAATAGATCTTAGTGGAACATGGTTTTTTCGTTTTCTTTGTTTGTTGTTCAGGTTTTTTGCTAATGGAGAGCTTTTGATTGACTATTTTTTGTAAGAGTGGACAATGGAAATTTTGTGCAAAAATCTGCACTAAGGATTTTGATTAGGGTAGTCACCGTATCTACTGTAATAGAATGGGCAGTTGTTGTACCTACACAATAAATTGACCACATTTAAATTAGAATTCTTGATTAAAAGCATAACAACAGTAATTGACCACATTTATAGTGCTATAATTCTAACAACTTATTAGAATTGTGCCCAAATATTATAAAAACCAGTAGGGAGGTTTCCATTTCCATGTAATGATCACATCCTACCTAAATGAATAATACTATAATAGAAGTAGAAAAGGGTGGAAAAACCTTATAGACTCCTAGCCATCATAGTAAAGAATATGTTATTGAGCTTCTCCATCTTCTTTGCATTGTGTGCCTGGTCTGTCTTGAACTTTAGATAGTGGGAAAAATTAAAGGATTTATGACATAAGTTAACTTAGTATACCCTGGGATTTTTTATATAGTCTGGTTTCTTATAATTTTGTTTGTTTTAAATGTAATTTATTTTGTTGGTTGTCTCTCAGATGCCTCATTGATTTGCTTCTTCCTTCATGCTTCTATTTATATTCTTATCTTGCAATTTGTGGTGTAGGGTGTCGAATTTCCCTAGGGGGTACGATGGAGCCTACCTTTATATGAGAATGTCATACAGTCTAACTGCATGCCTGTTTCTTTTCCTAGTGGAATGGATTGACTACCACCTTACTGTTCAGATACCCCTGCACCTAGTTCTTCAGGTGGTGATTTCCTTCATGATCTTTTTAGTGTTGACTTATCTGTGGGTTCATCATTATCAGGTTAGTTTTTGAGATTCACATCTCATGATCACCTCAGAAATTGCATTTCTTCTCATTATTTTCCAATGTATGCTAGCTCTATGCATCTATTTTTGTATTCATTATCCTTTCACTTGTATTAGCCTTTGTTTTTTTTGCTTTTTTTTTTTCTATTTTTTCTTTTTGGCTACATTCAAGCAAGTGTTAACTTTTGCCAAAGTTTGGCTTGGTCTAAGCTCCCCATTTTCAAATTTTCATTTGTTTGATCATTAAATTAATGAGATAAAGTGTTTAAACTCTCATGGTCTTAATAGGCACTGGCTCAACTTTAGTCTAGCTAAACTAGTAACTAACCAGACAAGTAACTAATGATTTTCTTGTCACAATTAATTGCTCATACCTTTTTCTTTCATTTTGTGAAGATGAAGTAAATTTTTTTTAATTTCCCTCATTTGTTTTTTACTACAACAAGGAAGGATCAACTTATCACTATATTTATTCCTTTTACTACTTCCTAGTGTGGGATATTCCCCATGTGGCCACAAAGCTACCTAACTTGAACCAAACCCAATCCTCATTCTGCCCTTCTCTACCTTGCACATTGGAAATAGTAGCCACATATATTAGAAACTACTATGAACACATGTATAAATATTAAAAACTGTGAATTATAATGCATTAGATGTGAATCAATGAGGCTTGTCTGCCAGATATCATATTTTGTTCTCTTGTAATATGAATAGTGTTTAATATTTTTTAGTTACTCTATCCCTTTGAACTCTTGGAGTATAATGAGGAAAAAAGAAAAATGATTCTGCCACTTACTCTCAAAAACTCAATTATGATCCTTTCTACCAAATGCCCTCATACAACATATTGAAGGCCTCTACAGCCCATCCTTGAGGGTTGAGTAGCTTTTTCTTGCTTGTAAAAGTGCATTCTACTTCTTTTTTCTATATAAGGACAACCATTTATTAGGTTGTATTTTCCTTTATGGTATTTGTAATAGCTTGTTTTGAAGTTGAAAATTTTCAATGCTCTGTTTAAGATTCCATTTTCTCTATCATTTTTTTATTCTTTATTTATTTTTATTATTTTTTTATGGTAACTAATCTAATCTTAAATGCACATTGATTTTGACTCTCTCTCATTCTTGCATTTCAAGTATGACTCGGGTTCCAAAAGTTGGTACGAATGTTCTCTTGGATCTTCTGTTAATTGGAATACCTCCTACGTGTACTTTTTCTAGGATTTCATCAAGTAGTAAAATTCATGTTACTTTTTGTTTTTCACAAACAAAAAAGTCATTTGCATATTCACATTTCTATGTGAAGAATTTAGAAGTTTTTAGGTTGCTAGATGCAATTTCAATTTTTCCCACTCACTTTATTTTCAAATTGTGGGGAAAAAAATTGGTATGACTTAAATCATGGTTTCTCATCATGGTCCTACATTTTTCTATTCTAGAAGCTTCAATTAAGGTAGTTAACCTTATAGTTTTCATGAATCTCATGTAATTTAATAAGTGCTATGCTTTTGTGCTATTCTATATTGATTTTTTATTATTGGAAGTTTTTAAGTTTGATGTTGAGAATTTAAATTCATGTGATATTGTTACATTTTTTATACATGCTATTGAGATATCTTTTGGTATTTTTGAGTCACAGTTTCTTAAGTTGCACATAGATCTAGCCAGTGGCAACACACTTCCTGCAAATGGAAATGAGTTTATCACACAAAATTTGCGAGTTACTAATAGCCTAGATGGGAAGGTACATGAGTTGCGTTTTCTCTAATATATGTGCTCATTAAATAATATCTTGGCAATTTATTTTCCCATTGAATAGAGTAATTCATTGAAACAAAAGATAGTAATTTCTGTTAAGGCAAACATGAACAAAGTAGAAATTGTAGAAGACCATCAATATGTGCATGAACAACATCAAAGAATTCTTGTTTTTTAAAGTAGTGGAATATGATGTATTATCATTTGACCAAAGTCTCATTCTTAAGGTGCCTAAGATGGCATTTTGCATTCTTGAAGTGCTTTTGAGACATGGAATCGGGTGAATCGATAATATTTAGGGCATGACTTGTATATTGAATTGCAAGATGACCACCTTAAATCTGATTCTCCATGAGTATGCAGGCCACAAATTATTTGTCTTAATGTGGTGGCTCATGGTAGTGGAACCACTAGAAAATGAGGATAAAGGCTTTAATTAATGCTGATCATAGGGACAACTAACTATGTCTACATTTGTTATTGCCTTCTAATTTATGCATTGGCATACTTGAAAAAGAGCTTCAAATATCTGACTATTGAAATAACGATTCTCTATTGCAGGTTCAGATTATTGCCTAAGTGGTTTTGACAACCATGAGGTTCTAAGCCCCTTGTCCATAGGAACATAATTAAAGGAAAAATATGGATATTTACCATTAATTTAAATATAAGTTTTATTGTCTTTGGAGCTAAAAACATCTAAAGCCACTTCCAATTTATTGAAGTTGGATAAAAATTTTATTCGTGTTCCCCCATTTCTACCACACTGAAACTTCCTCCCCGATTTTCTCTTATTTAACCCTATTCAACATTTAAAGCTTTGGCTAGGGTTTTTTCGGATTGGGAAGTTTAAACATATTTATTATTATATTTTTTGGTTTGCTGAATCCAATTGCATATTTTATCTTTATTCTTTTTGCATGTATCTCATACTATTAGTTTTCAAGATATGCTTCTTGAAAAGACAATAGTGTCAAAAGTTGAGAGGAAACTCCCATATATTTGGTGAATTACATGTGGGAAGGCATAGGTTGTTTGCATGATTTTGAAAGGAGGTGACTGTAGATTATACATATGTCTAATCAGAATTGGAGTTCTAATAGAAACATAGCCCTATTTGGGACTGACAGAGATTTGGGGACATGAACTTTTGAGAATTTGCCTTATAGAGTTTGGACTATGTTGTGGTTCTTCATCAGATGGAATTTTTGGTCAAGGAAATGAAGTTTTGAGTATTTTCCTTCTATAACTATCACTGTATCAAAGCTCTTCATCATATGGAATTTTTGTTGTTTATGTTCAAATTGAATCATAAGTTGCAGTCTTTTACGATTTGGATTCTAAGATGGAGCTTGTAACATGAGGGTTACAGAAAGATGAAATCTTGTTAGATGACCTAATGTTATTTGAATGTCAGTTTTCCAATCTGGAGGTTTGTTGTCCATCTATCTCTAAATGGTGGATTTTGTTTTCCAATATGTTTAAGCTTGTTTGTACAACTATAACTTCTACTCAAGTATTGTACGACACATTTCTGAACAATTGGGAGGTTGATATTTACCATATAACATAAATTGGAAATTTGAAATATCCTAAATTATGTTATTAAGCAAAATTATCCAACTAAGAAATTTACTGAAAGAATTATGATAACAATTTGGAAGTAATATTAACCATGACAACACACCAATGATAAGTTTTACAAATTTATTCTTAATTGGTAACAATTTTTAGAAAGTATCTTTAAAAAAGACAATGACAATATAGTAGAACAAAGTTTCAATAATGAAAGAATAGTAAAGCACTTAAGATGAAGGATTCTTGCACATTTTCCTGTTGTGCGCAGACATAAGACATCTAGAGCAATAGACAGTCCATTTATCTTGAAATTGAGACTCAATGCACTTCTTCATTGGTCTTCCAAGAGGATGTTTGGTATAGGGAGGGTTAAGAGAGAAGAAAACTTCACTAGTGATAGATCGTACCAAACCATCAATATCCACAGATAGCATGTCATGGGTCTTTATACCGGAGAAGAAGCCCGAGTAGATCAATTCTTGCATTGGGAATTTGTACCAATCTTGAATAAAATCAGCAACATTCTGTTTGATAGAAAGAATAACGATTGCTGCATGTTCACAAGGGATTACTAACATTTTCCAACCCCTACATGTGCAAGTACGCTTCATAATGTCCACATTCAAGAAGGTTCTCCCGATACAAAACCCAAATATTCCGTTCATGAAAGGAGTGACCGAATACACCTCACCCTTAGCAATTTTTTACAGGACTTTGTCTTCAATTTTTGGCTCTATAGACCCCTTCCAATTGTTCGATTCCTCTTTATGCTTGACAAGCATAGAAACTAACTTAGCCATATGCTCCATTAAAAAGTTACAAATGGAGTGATGTCTTTTATTCCTTAACCAAACATTAAACAACTTGGCAAGGTTTGTGGTCATTTTATCCCATCTTTATTTTGGGAATTTTGACATAGACCAATGTTTGGATGCATTTTCTTCAACCCATGTGGCCAAAGTGTCATTGTATTTTTGTAGTTCAAATATGGAAACATTGTAATCATGCTCTAAACTTGCATAAGAAATATTGTCAAGGAATTGGAGTGCATTTTCTTTACCTTTGTTCTCTCTTATGTTATGTTTGCTTAAAAAAGAGCTTAAATTCTTCTTCAAGTGATGGTAACACTAGGCATGGTTTTCAAGCCCAAACAGTTCAGGAACACTACGAAAGAGGGTAGGATGTCTATCCAAGATAATAACAACTTCCTTATCTTTAACAACCTTCTTCAAGTTTTGCAAAAACCAAGACCAATCCTCATAATTTTTTGAGCTCATCACGCCAAAGGCTAAAAGGAACATGGAGTCATTAGCATCATATGTGGTGGTTGAAAATAACACACCCCTATATGGGCCACTCATATGGGTTGAGTCAATAGTAATGATTTGCTGACACCCCATTGCAAACCCCTGGATAGATATCGAATGAGCAACAAAGAGTTGCTCAAAATGCTTATCACTTGAATGACTCAACTTAACAATGCTTCCCAAATTTGTTGCAACCATTTTCTCACACATCTAAGGCAACAATTTGTAATAATATTTGGGCTCTCTATAAATGCACCCATTTACCTTCTCCTTAATATTCCATGCTTAAAGATACGTCAATTGCATTTCACGTTGCCTTTGGAAGTCCTTACAAATTTGGCGGGGTTGTTAATCAGGAGTAAACCGTATGACATCATCAATATGCAATGAGACACGATTAGATCTCACTAAGGTTGGGATAAGGCAACATTTTCCAATCTATGATTATGAAGGTTTTGAAAAGTGTGAACCTGAATGATGTTTGAATCCCTTACTGCACGAGCGGTGACTTTCCAAGGACATTCATTAACTGTGCAGACTACTATCATGTGTTTTGTACTATTCCTTTTGAAGCAATAACGGAATATACCAACAATTGACATCAAATGCACGACATCACGGAACTCGGAAGCATTGGGGAAGGTATGTCCACTACCCATAATGGAATTTTCGAATTGCCTTGAGTCACGTTCAAGTATATTTGATTTAGCACATTTTTGGGAAAACCCATGTGACTCAATTGTAAGAGAGTTATTACAGATATCCATTGGCGGATCACCACCAGAGGAAACTCCTTGTGCCGAATTCGAACCAACAATAAGGGTAGGGGTACTACAAATAAAACATAATAACAAATTCTTTATCCATCTACATATATTTCTAAAGTTATTAGAAAAAGTGAATGTGATGTTGGTAAGGCCATATATACCTAGTTGGTGCGATACAAGCTGTAGCAACTTCACTTGATGGGGAGACATAGACACGACAAAACATTTCGTTGAATTTGATCATTTCAGTATGACTGTGTCATCATGCAACGGTAGTAGACATGATGGGTCAAACTTGACAATGAATTCCAATTTGATTGAATTTCGATCAATGTTCAGTTCATCACACAATTTTGAAACGAAATCACTATGTGACATATGCGGGCTAACAATAATGTATTCGATCTGACCACCTTGATATTCTATGGACCCACCAATACACTTAACTAGCTCACCGCCTTCATGAATGTAGCAGAACATGTCCCCTTCCATCTCCTTAATCACATAAAAACTTGTTACAAACAAAACAAAAACAAAAGTAACTAGGGATTATGTATGAATATAAGATTTCTTTGTATTAGGGACCACTTTTTAATTATAATGATGTTAGATTAAATATTGTTATTGATCCATTTTAGCATTTTGTTTTGCACTTAACTAAAGTACTACCTAAGGTTGATTTTGGAAGTACCTAAGGTTTGGTAAGCAGTTAAGGTCGATAGTGAGTTCAAGAAACTTGAGTATCACTATAACAAGCAATTTACATTATAAGGTAATATTAATAAATTTCATTCTTCCCCAAAACCTTGATATCTCATAAGATAAGGGAGATATTTCTTGACAAGTACAACAATGAGCCCCTTTAACCTATCTTGATGACACGAGGGTAACATTGAAATGTTTGCAGCTTAAACACAAACTAAGGTACATGCAACCTATCCAACGTTGATATTCCTAGAATATATATAGAAATTCATGTAGAGAATAAGCACAGTGTGTTATCCAATGAAATAAAGCAATGCAATGTCATTTTCATATATTTAAAGTCATAAAATCCATATAAAGATGGAGCAAATACAGATAATGGACTGATCAAGAAATTTGATAGGAAAAGCAAAATTGAAAGACATTATGCCATGGAAATTAAAAATAAGGCTACTCGAATAACAATGTGAGTTGATTTCATATGTTAATGAACAACATACTTCAGTGATGTATGCTTAATGGAACATCCAAGCTCGTTATTAAAGAACAAAAAAAAAAGGCATAACATAAACATAGCCTATCAATTAAAAGCCCTTAAGCAATAATTTGTATTTGTTATCTTAATCATGACCAAAGAATTGAATGTTGCAAGTGGTTCAAAGTGCACAAAATATAACAAAATCCACACCTTCCTCTCTGCAGACACCTTTAGTTGTTCCCAATATGCATTTGCAAAACACACCAACATAGATAAAGATTAATTTAATTTGTATGCCAACTGAACTATGAGCTAAAAATAGACATGCAACAAAGTTCAATAAGCCCCTTAGCAATCTCCAATTTTTTTTAAGTTTTGATAGTCACAGAGCCTTTCAAGTGCAAGAAAAATTATTAATAGAAACTCAATCTGTGAGGCATGGATGAAGTGATGAAGGGGTGGGATGGGTTTGTAGGAGATTCCAAGTTCTAGTCATAAGGGAGAGAAAATAAATAAATAAATTGAGCACAAAAGCTTTAGATGCAACTGTTGAAGCCCAATTACATAATTGTTAGATGTAGAAGGTTCCATGATGTAGATAAAAAATTGTTTATGGGCATAAAACGAGGATGAGATTTAATTAGAGTGAGCACATTATAAGATTTAATTATCGAAGTAGAAGGAGACAACATAACAGGATTTGATACATGTTGGCTTCATCAAACTATTTGTTAAAGTTGGTTGCTAGTAGCTCAGGGTATTGATCAGTGACCATGAATAGATAATGACAAGGAACCAAATAGATAACAACTATTATATTTTGAAGCCATTCTGTATAGACAAAACTGAGATTATTACATAGCTGTATGAAAGCTTCCATTTGAACTTGCACTGGTTTCTTCATTCTATTTGATTTGTCATCTTTATAAAATAGATTTACTGAACTTTTGAATCTTTATATTTAGTATATCATTTCACTTCCTATGTTCTTGAGAAGGTTATTGACATGGCCAACTAATTATTGATGTTTCCCATATGTTGGTGTTTGCATATGCATGAAAGGAATTGAGCAAAACCTGGTTGTTTATGAGCTTATGTCTAATGTTCGAAGGAATTTACAATTGTACAGATGAAATTGATCTATGTTAATGGGATAAATCAATTGGGCATGTTATAGTCACAATTTTTTTTGTTTCCCTTTTGGAATATTATATTGCAAAACATCATAGTCATATTCTATGGAATGATTCATATATCCATGGTATTGTTGTCATGTCTTGACTGTGTAGATTCACCATATTCTTAAGAATATTAGTATATTCCAATTGCAAGGAAAGACAATCTAAAAGATCTCTTATTCTCACAAGTTTAGTTGAATGCATTGAGCACCAAAAAGGCACTCAGTTTTTGGGTGATACTTCATTATTTCTTCTTGTAAATTTTTAGTCCTTCGCTTGTAAAAAATGATGAGAGGATCCCAAAGTTTTATGTGTTTGAGAATTTCTCCTCAATTAGGGAATACTCCTTATGGTTGTTTATCCAGTGTATTTAGATTAAACTAATACTTATGGATATGAATTTTTGAGGAACTTGTAAATGACCAAACCATTTTTTTTATTTTTTTAATGTTTAATTTGGAAAAAAGATGTTAAATAGCCTTTGAGCTAGGTCAAAGTCCTTGATCATTTCTAATCAAGTTCGTTTGAAGTAGACTCTAACAATGTAAAATTATAAATTTGCTTTACTAAATACAATTGAACTACAATAATGCATATTTTCCAACCCCTCCTATTTGTCTATTGATAACTATGAAGCATCACCTGGTTGATGTAAACATTTTGTGTAAGCACTAACATATGGTTTGTTAATTGTTGCAAGATCATAACAGAGATTTCATGGTTAATTTTCCATATTGGGACCCATCCTTTAACCCAAGATATGATATATCCAAAGAACAACATATAATACAGAAGATCCTTACACAAACTGGAAAAAGAAAAATTTTATTCTAAGAGACAAGTTCTAATTTGCCTCAGTTACATTTATGGTATTCTACTCATGAAGTAGTAAATGTTTTACGCCTATTTCTTGATGTTGGAAATGAGTTGTCTAAGAGGTCCACATATAGGTAAAATATCTAATTGAATATTTGTAAAATTGTAGTTGTATTTTTCTTTTTTTTAGGTCCTCTTTTTTGGGCAATAATGCATTCCAACTTAATCTTTGAAGCATGTAACCTGTGACAACATTTTTCATTCAACAAATTGTAGTTGCTCTTTTTTTGAAGTACTTGTTTTAGTCATGCCTTTGCCATGACTAAAACAAGTACATTGAGGATGATCTAATTGGGCTGCTACATCTAATAAATAATCCTCATCAGACTCAGTGGCGCACCTAGGGCTGTTCTAGCAATAAGAGGGACATTACTCAAGAGACCGACAATTAGGAGAGACATTGAGGATGATCTCTGTTTTTTGGCTTGGGAAAGCTTAAAGGGTTTCGTCATATTCAAAGGAGCTTTTGAAGCATTAAAATCGGTTGCACATAGCTATGGAAGCATAAGTGTGTGTTGTGGGCCATTCCTTAGGAGGTGGGTTTGCCCTCCAAGTGGGGAAGACATAAAAATGACCTAAACTTTGCTTCTACATGCAATAAGTATGAAATTTTTTGTTGCATCCAACAATTACAAAATATAAAGAATTATGGTGTATGAACAGTCAATGATTGCCTAGCTTTCAATGAGCTGGAAACCAAGCAATTGATTTTATAGTTCTGAGGAGCAGCTCAATTTACTAAATCGAAAAAACCAACAAAAAAATTGCCATCTAAGTGTGACTTTTTTGAGATTTAAAAGCATCTTTTGAAATCAGTGTTCCATTGAGTCAACTCTTTTCCTATTGATTTGTATTCATTTGTGCAAAACACCAAACATAACAAATGTGTAAACACTAGTTTTTTTTCTTTTATTTTTTTGGTATTTTTAGCACTTTATAAGGCTATTAGGTAGGCTCCAATAGACTACCCAAATGAAATAATTTATTTCCAACTTAAATGGAATCATAAATCTCACAATATCAAGTTATCAACTTGAAAAAAAGATCATGTTTAGCCAACAAAGAAATTATACAAATGAACTTCATGAGTGGATGACATACCATGTTAGTTAAATCCTTGAATCTCAATTTCCCTTGCAGTCCCTTCAACTAAAGAATTTTTCCCCTTCAACTATTGTTATAAAAATGAATGTCAGAACAATCAACTTGCACATTTCTATTTGCAATAGCCAATCTAGCATCCAATAGATAGAAATCAATAGAAAATCATATAAAACAGTTGCAATGATACTGACCCATCTTCTAATGATTGGCAAGTTGATTGTCTTGATGATTCCGAGTACGCCTTAACTTATGAAAAGTGAGTTGGGAGCAAAAGTTAGTGCAAATATAAGCAATCCAGATTTGGACAATATACTTCAAACTAGAATAGTAAGTGGTAAGAGAATTGCACAGATGTAATACCATTGAATTGTATCATAGAAAAGATCCATAGAGATTTTAATTTTTTCACAATAATTTTGAATAAAAAAATCAAGATCAAGTGCCAATTTTGAATAATTTAAATATATTCATATCTCGATTGCTGAAAAAAATCAACCCTGACATAGAAGTCCAATCCATGATATTGTTAAGTATTTTTTATTTTTATTACAACTTAAAACACAATTGATGCAGAAACCAGTCTTAAAATACAAACTTGATGTAGATCAAATTGTCATAGCACTTTTTTTATTTGTTGGGAAGTTAGAGAGACCCATGATTCTTGTAACCTAGAATATACATGGGTGAGAATAAGTTCATAAATTGTTCAAGCATATGTGCCATCAAATTACCCTGTGAACTTGACTAGGTTTCAAATTGAAATAGGGTTTCAATTTAGCTATATCATATATTCCACAACTTTCCTCCACAATTGGTTCACTTTTAACATATGCAAGTTTTTTACATTGCCACTTTGCACATATGGTGGCATCACAGGTTCAAATTCTCCTCTACTGAGTGGTGGCCAGGAAAGGCTTCATGAAGAGATCATCTTAGGTTTTTATTGTTTAGAAAATAAGAAATTCTTTGAAAATTTTATGCAACAAACTCATTAGCTTGAACATAGTTTAGACAAAAGTAAGAGCATTTGTGCAACCAACCTCATTGGAAATTCAGTTCCAAGAAACATTATGGCAAGTCTAATCTTTTCTCTTTTAGTGAGGCAATCAGTTTATTTAAATGTTTCTGCTAATGTGGACATGTATAAGAACTGTGTCATTTTTCTCTAAAAGAAAAAGGTGTTTTGTGATGTGGACTCTACTCTTGAAGAGCTCACAGTAGGACACAGTTCTACTACTCTTCTTCAATATACATTGATTAGTATAAATTTCTCAATATCTGCTAAATGTATTTGTCAACATTCACTTGTGTAGTGGTTCACACTTCCTGTGATAATTTCTCCCTTATGATTCTAGCTGGTTATCAAATTTCTGTAGTTGTTTCCACAGACCAGGAAATTTCACTTTTTGCTACCTAATGTTAAATTTCATAATGTCTTATTTTTATTAGACAAAATCCTAAAAGGTTTGTTGTACTTGAACCAAAAAAGGTGAATACAAAAAAAGTTGCAGTATTTGGCAAAAAGAAGACCCATAAGATCTACATGAGGCATTCAGGAAGACCAGGTGGTATGAAAGGGGAGACATTTGATCAGTTACAACAGAGAATTCCAAAAAGAATTGTTGAACATGCTGTTCGGGGTATGCTTCCTAAAGGCAGGGTGAGTTTTGAAGTTCTTTAACTCATTTTTAAGGTTTTCTCATCTTCATTTTCCCCCTTTCCCTTTTTGCATTGAATGATAGAATTGGTAAATAAGCTGAAAAAGCTAGTTATAGGGTCAACAAAATAGAAGTGATACTTCAAAGAACCATTCTCACAGCAAGCAAGTTAGTTAATTAGTTAGATTTTTTCCCCAATTTATTTGTACATCCTTGTAGATTCAATTTTGCCCCAAAATCTTCACACTACCGCCATTAAGCTATTTAAATGGATGGGCTTGATGTAGTATGATTCTATAGGCAGGTATGCCATTTCATCAAAGGAAGCTATTACAGAAGCATCTCATTTTTGGGTAGTCCCCTCACATACAATGTGGGCCACCTTCCTGAAGTAGGATGGTTAGTCTCGTTGTAGAATAGGGTCTATTGGGAATAGTTATCTAGTGGTTGTTTTCCATAATTGCTGACTAATGGGCAGAAGAAGATTGAGAATTGAGTGGCCACTTGGCTTTTATGCCATGCATTGCTCTCGTGTCTTTTCTTTCGGCAGGGAATGTCCCAACAGACTAAATGCTTTGTCATTGGTGGGATGAATTCATTTTTAGTTGAAATAGATAGGCTTTTTAGTGTTGGCTCTATGGATGCCACACTACAATGAGTCTATTGTAGCGATGCACCATTCCAAGTAGCATGAGTTGACTTTCTGAGTAGTGTTACTACGTGCTCATAGGCAGATATTAATTATGCAGCAGGGCAGCTGAAAAACCTTATATTTAGGCGGTCAGAGAATAATGTGAGGAAAGTGTCAGTCTGTCAAAGTCCTTATTGTCTGCTTCAGGGATGAAATAATTTAAACAGGACTATAGGATCTTGAAGTAGAAAGGCTGATGTAAATATAATGACCAATTGTATTGAGACTGGGAAAAAAAATTTATAACAAATTAAGCGCTAAAAAACCCATGATAAAGAAACTTGGTGTATTGATATGGCTCAAATGGCCACTAGATATTGGTGACAAATGAGGCCTTTCATGAAATATTGGTGACCTATACTTGGACTGTCTGACTGGGCCAATGGGAAATGCCAATTGTTGGATGATTTTCTCTTTTGCTTCCTCTTTCATTATGGAAAAACTTATATCCCAGGGTAGGCATCAACTTTTTTTAGAAATAAATTGAACGTTTCTTTTTGTTCACTTGCTCTTTGCAAATGAGTTAGCACCATCAACAAAGGGAGTCTTTATCAACCTCACTAGTTAAGTGAGGTTGTTAGTGCTTATGATTAGCTTTCAGTTGTACCTACTGACCTATAAGATCTGTTAGAAAGAGGAACTATACAGGATAATTAACAATAAATAAATAAATAACTCAAGACACTTGTAGATAGTAGAGTGGCCTGGACTGCTAACGAATTCCACAAGAGTCGCCTCAAGGATCTGTTTTCTGACCCGGACTGAGAGTAAGAAGCAAGGACCCTTTTGATCATGGTGTGCCTCTGAACAAGACAGGAGCCACTTTCACAAGAATTCCTTTTGGTCTATCAGCTAAAACCATGATTTAGATTAAAAAATTTCTCCGTTGTTTTTGGATGGTCAGAAAAATTATAGTGCATTGATCTACTAGATGTGATGGCTTTTATCCTTCTTGCTCACATGACAATATTTTTTGGGTACCACACAAACTGCAAAGGCTTTATGAGGGTTCAGTAAAGCCCAAGACTATTTGAAAGGAGTTTGATTATCACCATTCACTGTGTTCTTGACAATGCTAACTTGACGCCGAAGCTCATTAGCCAAGGAATGAGCAAGGTGTTGGACACAGTTCTATCATTCTACTTGTTCCCTTGGCCCCCCTCCTATGGCACAGATACTAGACTCTCTTCTCTCGCTTTTTGAAGGTGGTTGCCATCAGTGATAAATCTTAAAAAGAATAGAGAAAAGAAACTTATTAATCAATGTATGTCATGGACACTTGTAGTTCTTTGTCTGAAACAACTTGTAGTTATTGATATTTTTCCTTGGAGAAAAATAAAGGGAACAAAGGTTGTTTATTGAAGACCTTATGTACCTGTTTCGTCTGATCTACTTGTTTGGGTTCACTAGCTGCTGATCCTACTCATTATTGTGGAGATTCTGCTGTTTTAACTCCATTTTTTTTTTTTTGTGGAAATTCGAATATTCTAGCTGATTCATTCTTGATTTTAGTAGTATATGAGATTTTCCAAGAAAGTTGGAGAGGAATTCAGAAACTACCCACAATACAATAGATTAGTTCTTGCTGTTTGATAACACTGGGCCTCCAATCATGGCAACCCAGATAGAATTTTGTTTTATTTTTATTTTTTAATTTTTTTTAATGGAACTACAGATGACTGCTAGATATAATGGGTAACAAGTTTTGCAATTGAATAACACCTTACCCTATTGCTTCGTTGCAACTTTGTGCTTTGTTGTTATACTATCTCTTGGACACATTTGAGCCCTGTCACAACGTTCAGTGATTTGTGAATCTTATGACTTAGGCTTGGGTTGCTATAATGGTAGGCAAGGGGTGATAGGGAGAAGGCCACTACCCTAAGTTTTTGGTGACTATTATACTTTGCTCCAAATTATTGTTAGGGGTTTTGTCTTTCTTAAGTAGTCTTTAAAAGTAGATTGCCCCAAATTGTAACTAACTTTTTAGTTTATAATCTATAAACTTTTCCCAAATTGTTCCTGCTTCCCCATTCCCGTTTCCCATTTCCCCTTTCCCTAGAGAAACCTAACAAGCCATCGAAGAAGAACATAATGTCATAAGAGATTTGATGACTTCTCTTTCTTGAAGGAAACGAATCTGAAATTATTCCAACTTCTAATACTGGGCTGTTATGCAAAAAATAGGTTTATTGAAAGAAGATATAGTAAAACATAAATTAAATCGTACAAAATGATAGAAAGCTAAATTGGTAGTTTAGGCCTTTCCACAGGCTAGGGCCATTGATTATCAAAAAACTTTGCTCCTATTGCTAGGATGAACTCGATTTAACTCCATCTGAAAATTTCTTTAACCAAAACAAATTTTTCCTCTATTTCATTCATGCGAAAATTAAACAAAATACAAAAAACCCCTAAAATATAAGACCTTCGACCCCAATATTTTCTCAACAGCTAAACAAATCCTTAAATGGAAAACTCACCTATGATTGATTAATCCATAGCAAGAGGAAGTTCCACTTCGGTTTCTAGAAACCTTAAAAAAATTCCACCTTCAATGAAGAAATACGAAGATATGCCTCGACTTTGGCTTCATTGAAGATTTTCGAAAGATGCCTATTGGGTTTGGGTGGTCAGCTAGTAAAGAGAGACACACTAAGGTTAGGCCAAAATGAGACAAAGAAGGCTTTGGGAAGATGGGTATCCATTGCCTGGTCAGGATGTCAATAAATAGATCGGCTGGTTACCTTCGTGTATCAAACGAGCTATGAAAATGGGAATTTTCTGAGATCGGGTTAGGGCAAAACAAGAGGAAGTGATAGAGAGAGTTTCCCAACTTTCAAATATTTCTTGGGTTAGTTGTTTTGTGGGTTTTAGATTTGATAACTTCAGGTTTCAGATTTTTGGTGCTTATTAAATTACGTATCTTCCTGCTGATATGGAAACTGGTGGCTGCAAATAGGGAAACATTAAAGGGCAATTTTGGAAATGCATACCTAAATAGTATATAGTGTATGAGAAATATAATATTTTCCCCATTAACTGGGAAATATCATATTTCACTTATGTAGGATTCCAAAATCATATATTTTCCTAATCATAGGCTGGAAACACAAGTTTCCCTCAACCAAATCCTATTAATATCATTTTTAAATTTATTAACATATTAATATTTATTTTTCATGATTTTTTTTATTAAATATTATCATCTTTTAATAAAAAAACACATAATTTATATATATATATTTTTTACCATGTAAGAAATTTATCATTATATTTTTTATTGAAAAAATTATTATCCATTTATTTTATATTTATTCCTAATAGCTTAATATTATTTTAAAGTAGATAAAAATTTATATGAATTTTTTTTTAAAAAAATTATCATTTATTGTTAAAATATAATTATACTGTTTATAAAAAAATTGACAAATAGAAACATTTTATAAAAGATAAAAATAAATGAATAAATAAAAAGATTGGTGCATTTATGGAGCTTGAAAAGTAAAAAAGATTTTAAAAAAAAAATGGTGTACTTGGGAAGATAAGTGGGCTTTGCGGATTATGAAGATCGAATTTGTAAAGTAGAAAGAACAAAAAGATAAAACAAAAAAAGAGAGGGTACATTTAGCAACATAGGATGGTTTATTAAGTAAAATAAATTTAAAAAATAAAAATAAAGGGGATATGCTACAATTAATAACATAAATTTTGTAAAATAGCTCACAAGGATACTTTTGAAAGTTATTATTGTTGGACAATTGAGGGTTCAAATTTGCTCAAAACATATTTCTCCAAACTAAAAATAAGCATGTAAATAAGGATGGACATGAAAGTAAATGGATGAAGGACAATAGGGCCCAAATCATATTGGGCTAAGAGGGAACAAACCTACATTGGGTCGAAGAGTAAATGGGCTTGGGGAGGAATGAATGGGCCGGAGAATGAGCCTAGGTTGAGACAATATGAAATATCATAAGAACTTTTGAAATATCTATAACTTTTGAAAAATATTGAGATATATTGGTAAATAAAAATAAAAATAGTGATAGAGTAGAAATTCATAAGAAGTTATGAAAATGTTGAGAAAAAAAACCCGATAAAAAAAGTAATAATAATTATCAATAATATATAGAATTTATGATCTGTTTAGTTTGGATATATTCAAAATCTTAACAAAATGATGGTATATATTTCTAATTATTATTTTTTAAATAATTACAATTCTATTTATAAATTTATATTTTTTTTGTATTTAATTAATATGCAAAAGATATAAAGAGTGGTTAAAAATTATGATATTGGTTTTATATTCTTAATCAAGAATACAAACTAATTAAAATTAATTTATTTTTTAAAGTCATATATTAATATATGGAAACAATATAAATTTTAAGCAAAAATGTTGAGAAGACCAAAACTGCTCATATGGTCAGGAACTTGCATTTCACATGAAAGATTGGGGTTTGAGTGAATTTCCTCCTTGATATCCTGTTGGTGAAACCTGAATTTCACCTCTTTTTATCTTATCGATGGACCTCATATTCAAAATATCTTTTAAATGTTGTTGATTTATTTCGACATTTTAATCTTAAACGGGGTTGCATTGTACTTGATTAAGACTCATGGGGGGTTTATAGTCAAATGGCCGGACTCCTTGTTATCGTGTCGATGGGACCCGAAACTTCGGTTCCTTCTTATCCTTTGAACCAGTCCTCGTTCTTGGATATGCCACCCTCAGCAGCTGGGCATCTGTAGATGTTGCCAAGGCACTCTAAGAGGGTAGAAAAGGGTTTGGTCTATGTTCGTTGGACACTTTCCCTTCCATGAAGAATATGATGAAGGATCCAATCAAGGACACGGAAGCTTCCATCAACACAATCACCATTGGAATCCAACTTCTTTATGGCTGCCTGGAGCAACATATAATTCAACATGGGAAGGCGGCTCTCGGGCTCTGTACGCATTATCCAAACGTCCAATCTAATTGCTATTCCCTTGCGGATCCCGTTCCTGTTCAGAAAAGACTGCGTATGCATGTGTAAGCCTTCCCGACGGTGTTCATGAGATTCATGTACACTGGGTGGGACCTATTTGGGAGAATACTGCACTAGAAATCACATGCAGATGTCTTCAACATGCTGGCCGAGTTTCTCAGGAATTTAGGATGGATAAGTGTCAGTAGGCAAGAAAATCCAAGTTCCTCAATTCATTTTATTTCAATAAGAAATGGGACCCATGGGTTGAGAAAGCAGCACTATCATTTGAGCCTGCACCGACCTTGCTCTTCTGTCATTTCAAAACCCAAGGCCCACATGGCGATGTTCATCCCTTGGACATCAGCAAGCTTAAACCCATTTGCTGGAGGTGCCATCTTTGTATTGATGCTGGCAACTGGTTCATAAGCATCTGGTGGAATGTCTGGTAGCTTCTTTGCGTAGTTACCCAGCATTGCCTAAGCACATTCCCAAAAAGCAAATTCTGATATAGGATTCCACAACCTTTGGCTTTCGGTTTGGGCAAAAAGCTGGTTCTTGTCCTCCAAAGTAACAGCAATGCCAGGAATTTGTGGTGCTCAGTGCCAAATTGTAGAAGCAATATATTCTTTCCGTTGTGTTGGAATCTAGATACTCTGTTTTCATGGTCATTCCTGGTTTTGCCCGGTACAATGTTTTGGATAAGTCATTAAATTAAAAAAGTTACTTATTCACTGTCTATTAGTCGGGATCGATGATTGAATCGCAATCAAATTGATAATATCATAAATGCCTTTTTAGATACTAGTTATTATTAAATAATTTAAAATAATTATATTATTCTATTTTTAGTTTGCAACTTTGAGATAAATTTCATTTGCAAATTAGCAATAAAGTGGTCACAGCCTCTCAATACATGGTCGAAGCAGGTGTAGGTGAGAACATTTTTAAATTATCCATCCCGTGATTTGTCGAGTAAGAAACTAGGCTCAAGGTAATGCCCTACAGTAGTAGGATGGGTTTCCGCCCATTGGCCTTGTGTGGTGGGCTGGGCTTCTACCCACCCTTTTGTTGAGGAAAAGAAAAGGGGCGAACCCAGGACCGGCTCAACGGTCCAACCGGCCGTCCATCCGGTTCAAGGCCAGTTCATTGTGTGTGCGTCCAAATGCTGGACTTGAAAGTTATTTCACTCATTTTAACTTTTGAAAAAACAATTTTCTTTAATATTTTTTTCCTTAATATTGTTTCGAATCAAACATAACCGAAGATTTTTTTTCGTAGATTAGATAGGATAGCAGTGTATATTTTGAATATTAATTATTTCTAATAGGATATTATATTTGATTGGTAAAAATAATAAAAAATGAAATAAAAACATATTATATTTTAATGTTCAATATTTGTTTAATAAAAATTGTATTATGTTTTAATATTTTTATTTAAAAAAGGTATGAAATTTCTCTCATGTTTAATATTATTTAAAAATTATTCTACAATTTATAATTTAGTAAGCAATTATTTATTTGTTTGTTAATAATACTTATGATTAAAATATTTAAAATTTATAAATAAAAAATATTATTTTATTTTATTTAATATATAAAAATAATTTTTATATATTAAATAATACATATATTAGTATTATTTCATAGTATCCTTTCCAACTATGATTAAAAAGAATTTTTAATCAATTTTTTTTTTTCAAGAATAGTATAAAAAGTGAAAAAATAGAAAATTATATATATATATATGAGAGAGAGAGAGAGAGAGAGAGAGAGAGAGAGAGAGAGAGAGAGAGAAGTTGTATATGTTTGGTTTAATAGAAGATATGTTAAGAAATGAGATAAACTATCTCATCTTATTTCCAATTACACATGCATAAGAGATATTTTAAGTGATGTAATAAGTTATTCCATTATATTTCCAATTAAACATGGCATAATAGTCTTGAAAGAGCAGGTAGAAATAGTACAAAACTACATGTCCCACACTTTGAGCCCTTAGGTTTGTGGTTGCAGGACATTAGGACTTTGTGTTTGGATATTCAATGATTTAATTTAAGCTTTTCCACCAAAAACATTAAGGCCATGTTTGTATGATATAACATGAGATGATAAGATATAAGATAACATATTCTATTTAATGTTTGGTTGATGATGGTATAAGATAAATTATCTTATCACTTATTATATATCATCTTCAATCAAACATGATTTATGATAAGTAGTAGGATTATAATGACTTAATACAAATTTTCTGTATATATAATGGTTAAATTTGTAGTTAAAAAATATGTATAAAATATATCTTACAATAATACTAATATATGTATTGTTTAATATATAAAAATTATTTTTTATACTTAAATGACCTAATATAATATTTTAATTTATAAAGTTTTAAAATATTTTAATCATAAATATTATCAATAAAGAAAGACAAAATTATTTACCAAATTATAAACAAATAACACTAAACATATGAGAGAATCTCTCACATTTTTTTAATAAAAAAATATTGCGATGCCATAATTTTTATTTTAAACAAATATTGAACATTGAAATGTAATATAATACTAAATATGTTTTTGATTCCATTTCTTATTTTTATATTTTTTGTACAAACCAAATCTATGCTTCATATAACATATTCCATTTAATATAATATTAAGATATCATTTATTAAATATAATATCCAAAAGATATATTATCCAATTGAAAATTACATCTTTGGATATTTATAGTATCTAGCTAACTTATTATATTTATGTTAGGTGATCTAATATTTGTTTGGCTTTGGGGTGCATGCATCTAAAATTCAAGGCATAATGGGAGCACTAAAAAACAAAACTTTTGGCCCCATAAATCATACCTAGGATGTGATTATTCCAAATCCAAATCCTTTCATAGAAGATCTCTTGAAACCTTATGATCTTCCGCCTGATAGCTCCCTCTTGAACCTTAGCATATGAGAATGGTGAAACCCTTGCCATATGGATGGAGATTAAGGCTCTCTTTCTTTGGAGCATAGAATGACTATAAATCCAAGCCCTAAACCTTATAAAGGTTTATATAAGCTTGTTTGTGTGCTTAAGTGACTTGAGCCTATCTTGAGTTTGAGCTATATAATCTAGCTTACTAGGTCCTAATTAATGAACTAATTTTATTGGACTTTGATTAATTAATTAGCTTAAATCTAGAAAGGCCATTTATAAGCTCCTGTGCAATCTTACATTTTTATAAAAATACTCTTATGCACAATTAAGAAGAAGAAACCTATCTATCCATCAAATGATGTGCTACCACAGAATGTGAGCTTTAATAGGGACCACTACGACCTATTAGAAAATGTTAGCTCTCATAAAATCCAGTTCTTAAGTTAACTCATTATTCTACTAAAGAGAGGAAACTACACTTCAATATCTTATGTAATTACATCAAGATGAACATTGATTAAATCCAATCTAATAAGTTCCTTAAGTCTGTGACTTATTATCTATTGCATGAAGGCTCCTTAAGAATCAGTGTTCGTAATCTAATGAGGTAGATTCTCTCAACCTCTTAGGATTACCTCTACAATACTTGAGACTCAGATCCTTCCATTATGTGATCAACTGACATACCCCACCTCAACAAGAGCATATATAAAATTCTACTAAAGGAAGTTACCACAATGCGATAGATTTCATGATCATAAGACCTTAGGATCATCTAAGGGGACACATTGTCTTAAACCCATAAAATATGGCAGTGCCTTCATTCAAAATACCTATTATCACTTGCCTTAAGCATAGTGAGCTAATTCATAGAGAATATATACCTTAGGATCTCACCCCCATTAAAAATCTCAACATTAAATCAATATTCTCTCAAAGTTGAGAGTCCAAGTAGCATAGTATATTAGTGAAATCATGACTTCTTGATAGTCAATGTCATAATTCATTGTAGGTCATATCCAATGTGTAACCATATGTAGTGCTTGTCACTTACCATTGAAAACCCATCCCAATGACCAAAACAATTCATTCATTTAATTAGGAGGTAGTGCACTAATACCTTAAATGGATTGCATAAGTCTATGAACCAACCATGAGCAACTTATTAACTTGTAATGAACCTATGACTTGGATCTTCCATGAAACTTCTAATATACCCAAATCATATATAATACAAGTGATGTAAGCTGCTTGAATGCTCAAATACATCTTAATGTAATTAATGGTAAAATAGAGGAAAATCAAGTCTAACCTTGTTATTTCATGTCTTGATTTTAAGGATTCCATCACAAGAAACTCCCATTAGCCTTAAAAACAAGTTGGACATCGCAGAAAGAATTCGCTCCATAATTACATTACCTTTTTGAACTTTCTCACACCATATGTAGTACAATTAGGATAGAGCTTTTAAAAGCATGACATGATGTCATACTTTAGGAATTTGTTATTTATTTAATAAAGTTCCAAATGCACCTTAATCTATCATTGTTCCATACATTGTACCTTATGAGCATTCTAACTTATATATCTTGCATTATACATGACTTGGGTGCATTAAGAGTTGTATAGAAAATCCAAGTCATGGATTCCTTGCAAGTAAATTATTTGTTTACAATATAGTTTATAGATATAGGCAATTCATTAGAGGCTATAGCGTACTACCCAAGATTTAAAATATTGGTGAACACGGATATATTGATACTTGAATTTTACGGATATATCGAAAATATCTGAGAAATATCGGTGCATATTTTGACAAAAATATCGATAAAACAAAAATAGTTCAAAATTCATGAAAATGTTTAGAAAACTTAAAAAGTAAAAATGCACATAATAAAGTTATTTTGTAAGTGTAATTAACATAAATACGATTAAAGATAATATTTATCAAATTTTTATAAAAAAATTAGCTTAAATTCCTTTAATATATTTATATTATTTTATTTTAAAAATTTTAAATACTTTTATTAAAACAGTTTTATTACATTTTAAATAAAAAAATTAAATTTATTTATATAAAATATTTTATTTGAGATTTAATTTTTAAAATTTTATTACAAATATGTGGTGATAACTTTTTTTATTAACATTAATTTATTTAAATAATTAAAATTATTAATAATTTATCTTATCAAATTAATTTTAATTTATAAAATATTAGTTCTTCATTATTATTTTTATATTGTAGCAATTTTTGAGTAAAATTATATTTTTAATATTTTAAAATAAAAACATTTAAAATTAAAAGGATAAATAAAAAAATTTAAGAGTGAAGTGATAATAAAATTTTAAAATAGGATTAATGAGATAAATATGAAAAGTAGTTACAAATAAAAGGATAATATAAAATAAAATGATAATATAAATTTAAAATAAAAGATAAATTTAAAATGAATAATAAAAAAATAAAAAAGATAAATATATATATCTACACTTAAAAAAAATAAGCGATTTTTTCAAAAAAAAAAAAATGGCGATAAATCCAAAAATTCACTGATTTTTCTGCAATTTTTTGAGAATGCCCTTTGCCCACATGTGTGTTGCCCCCACACCTTATTTTTTGCAGAAATTTTGCTCTAAAACTTAAATTTCGATGAAAAAAAAAACCAATTTTTCAAACCTTGGTACTACCTTATAATTGAAGGGATGACTAGTATTGATTATTAAGATTGGTTTCCCATGGTAAGTGTACTAGTATATATGATGTCACATTGGATAAGACTTACGATGAGTCATTATGTAAGGCTATCGGATTGTCATGACTTCACCAAGCTGTAATGGTTGGGAACCTTGGATCTTTTCGTTCCTTTACTCTAGATTATATAAGTATGCGCAAACTACCCTAGGCTTGTAGATCTTATGCAATAGAAGCAAAAAAAAATATTTTTAAAATTCTAGGATCAAAAGGAAAAGCATTAAAAAACTTTACTTTTGATTTGTATGTTCCCAAATCAATTATGCTTGATGAAGATGAAGCTTGAAGAGTTTGGAGGTCTTATATACCCAAGATCTTTTGCTCAATGACTCAAACTATGATTTTGACACTTCAAAGTGTGGGCTTTAGAAGAGAAGAATTCTAGACTCTCTCTTTTTAGAGGTGGAAGATGATCGTGTCTCAAAAGTGATGGAAACCTTAGGCCTTAAGGGGGTATTTATAGGGTTCCTTTATTGGGTTAAGTAACTTGAGCCCACTAAGGCTTGAGTCACTTAATCTAGCCTAAAATGGGTCTTAATTGATTAATTAACAACATAGGACTATCTAATTAATTAATTAGCCTAATCTAGAGAGTTTGTTCACTATCCTTTGTGTAACCTTACGCAATTACCAAAATGACCTTATGCACAAGAGTGAACCACGGGTCAATATCACCTTAAAAAAATCATGCCATCATGGTGTATCAACTTAGAGCAGGGACCATTGGGACCCATAAAAGTACTAACTCCCTCATAATCCAATTTTGAAGTTGATTCAACATTCTATAAAAGAGAATCAATTGCACTCTATACTCTATGTAAATAACAATAAGACAAAGCTTGGGTCCATGACTTACTATCCACTACATGCAGACTTCCCATGAACTGATGTCTGTAATTTAACAAGGTAGTGCTATCACCTATCAAGATAATATCTTTAATCCATAAGTTATAAATTTCACTTATTATGTGATCAGTTGACATACTCTAACTCTAAGGAGCATATGTCAAATTTTTACTAAAGGAAATGCTATGACCATAGTCTTTTAGATCACATGTCATTTGAATTACTCAAGAGGACACATTGTCACAATCCATGAGATATCATGGTGCCTTTATTGAGCATACTTATTGCTACTAGCTTTTATCAATAGTAACCCAATCCATAGTGATATATAACCACCTTAGGGTCTCAACCATAGGTTAAAACCTCCTTTTAACTTTGACTCAAGCTTAATATCCTCTCAAGGTTAAGAGTCCATGCAATATGGTAGCTTGGTGAATCATGATAATTGATAACCTTGTGTCATGATTTATTGTAGGTCCAATTCAATGCGCACCACATGCATTAGTGCACTTACCATGGGAAAACCATCTCAACGACCAAGACAATCCATTCCTCCAATTAAGATATAGTGTATTATAGTATCAAACGAATTACTCGTATCCATGAACTAATTATGGATAACTCATCACTCTAAAAGGAACCCATGACTTAGATCTTCTGTGCAATGCCTAATGCACGCAAGTCATGTACAATATAAGTGATGTGGAAGGTGTATTATCAAATAACCGGTTAATACTTATGAGATAATAAATAGGAATCCAAGAAACATAGATAAATAAATTTATAAATGAATTTCAATTTATTACATCATGTCATACTTTCTAGGACTCAATCCCAACAACAATGTTGTATTGCCTTTCAACCTTGATAGAATACTATGTTTGTGCCAAAGTTAACATTAACTTTGATCTATAAGTAAGATCCAAAGGTGATCATATATTTCTTATGGATTACGTCACTATTGATAGAAGTGGGTAGCAATAAGGTATTCTCAATAGAGATACCATGATATCTCATAGGATTGAGACAATGTACTCACTTAGATGATTCTAAGGATGTGTGTTCAAGTAAACTATGATCATAGTAGTTTTTTTAGTAGAACTTGACAAAAGCTCTTTGTGAGCTAAGATATCTCAATTGATCACACTATAAGAGGATGTAGAACTTAAAGATAGTAGAAGTAATCTTGAGAGGTTGATAGCTTTCACCTTGTTAGATTATAGACACTAATTCATGGGGTGACTATACACAATGAAGAACAGGTTATGGATCCGAGCACTTAGTGTCTCATTGTTATTTACATAAAGTAATGGAGTATAGTTGACATTCTATAATAGGATGGTAAGTCAACTTCAAAATTATATTCTAAGAGAGCTAATATTATCCTATGGTTCCCAATGGTCCTCGCTCTAGCTTATATACCTTGATGACATGATTTATAAGAGTTAGATTGACTCTTGGTTCACTTATGTGCATAAGGGCAATTTGATAATTTCATAAGATTGCATAGGGGTTAGCGAATGATATCTCTAGATTAGGCTAATTGATTAATTAAATAGTCTTATTAGGTTAATTAATTAATTAAAACCCTTTTTGGGCTAGATTGAGTGACCTAAGTGCATGGTAGGCGTAAGTCACTTAAGTTTAATAGAAACTCAATAAATATCCCCTTAGGGATTAGGGTTTCATGTCTTCCACCATCATTCTCTACATTCCAAAGAGAGAGAGTCCTAGTCTCCACTATCTAAACTTTAACTATATGAGTGTCAAGCTTTGAGGTTGAGTCATCAGATGGAAGATCATGGTTCTATGAGATCTTCAAGGGCTTCGATTTTGTTCTTTACTACAAAGATTAGATATAGGAACACCGAATCTAGGTAAGTTCACTATTCTCATGTTTTAGATCCTAAAACTGAATTTATATGCATGTTTTTTGTTGTGTGTAAGATCTAGATAAGTTTAGGGAGAATTACATGGACCTAACCTAATTTCCAAATAGAAAACAAAGAAATCCATAATTTTGTACAAACACTTCCTCTATTTTTTTCTTTTCTAGGGGTTCCTTAGTTCTTGAGACTATGCCATCATGTTATTGTTATTATATGCAACATCATGGGTGATATAGTTAAGGTAATTATCCTAAGTCCTATGAGGAACTTCGTAAGTAAAACAACTTTCTTTGTTGTTTCAGAAGCAGCAAGAATAACTACCTAGAGTATACACATACCAAGAGGTTAACTTATGAGAGTCTTCATTAGACTGAAAGTTTAAGGTCTAGTACCCAAGAGGTACCAACTCATCACTATGTTACACAAGCATATAATCTCTTGTTCTCTTAAAATACTTAAGTATATGCTTGACATTCATCCAATGCTTTGATCTTGGATTATACTGATATCTACTCAATACCCTTACAACAAAGCAAATATTCAGTCTAGCACATAACATCACATATATAAGGCTACCCATTGTAAAGGCATAGAAGTACCACCTTCATGCAATTTTTTTCCTTGGATGTCTTAGGACATTGATATTCAAAAAGGGAAACTTCATGCCTAGCAAACCATTTTAGAGTCCAATATCATGCACTTAACTAAAAGCTTTTTAATGTAGGTGACTTTGGATAACACAATTTTCCTATTCCTACAGTCCCTAAGGACCTTAATCCCAAAAATATATTGTCTCTTCTAGATTTTCATCTATAATTGAGTAGATAACTAGATCTTAATTGATAACTCTATATCATTCCTAATGAGCAGATTGTCACCTATATGCAAAATCTAGAATATCATCATACTTCCCTATGCCTTCTTGTACATATAAGGCATATCCTTGTTTTAATCAAAATCAAGGGTCTTGATTTTTTGATCAAAACGCTTGCTCTATGAGCAAGACACTTACACTAATCCATAAACGGATTTATGCAACTTGCATATTAAATGCTTTTGACCCTACACTAAGAAAACATCTAGTTGAATCATATAGATGCTATCATCAAGATAAACATTAGAAAACACAAACTTGATATTCAAGTATTGTACTTTGATGGCTTTGAGTATGACTATCGATGAAAAAGTTTCCCACAATCAAAAATAGGTTTCAAACTATAACCTTTAGTTACAACCTTAGTCATATAAGTCTCAACATTTCCATCTATTTGTGTCTTCCTCTTATGGACCCACTTGCACCTAATGGGTTCTATCCCTTAAGGTGTTTCTACAAGATCACATACTATGTTAGAACACAAGGATTCTAACTCTCATTCTACAACTCTTTTCCTATAAAATGAGCATCAATGTTGCTTATTGCTTCATCATAATCTATGGGATACTATCTTCCCAATATCATAAAGCACTCATGTGCTAAAAGCATCAGGAATAGTATGTCCATATAGCCCTGGATCTATGGTATCTTGTGTAAATGTGAGACTACCTTCTAGTGTTCTCTAGTCTATATCCCTCTTTGTCTTATTACTTTTCATATGGTTTTCGTCCAAAAATCTAGTAGTTATACCAACAAATACCTTTTGATCATCCAACCTATAAAATTAATAATGCTTGAGATCCTCTTGGTTTGTGACATGTGTTCTAAACACTCCCATATGTGAATATGTCACAAACTAAGTTTACTACCTATCCCTATTTCATTGGGAGTCAAAGGTATCAACTTGGAAGGTACTAGGTGAAGGAGGTAAGACATAGTCTATATAAGGATATTCCCATGAGGATGTGGGAAGTAGTGTGGAACTTATCATTGATCCCATTGTATCCATCATTAAAAATTACCAAAAACATAACTTTTTATAATATCTTTAGTGATAAATTATCTATCTTAAAAACTCCCAAAATTATTTATTATTTCAATTAAAGATTAGTGTAATACGAAAATTCCTAAATATTAAAAACTAAAAAAAATATAGAGAGCACTTCATCCATTAAGGAAACTTTTATTCTTCAAGGATTCTCATAAAATAATTTTGAGAAAAATATTTTAAAATCCTTGATAATAATGTTTTTTAAAAAGGAAATTTTACTCTCTTAGTTTTATTGTCACAAATTTTTTACTTATCATACACTATTCTAAAATTTAATAAATAATACTTTTTGGAATCTAGTTTTCAAGAAACTTTATCTATATTAAGATTACTAAAAATTATTTTCATGCAAAATATTTCATTCATGAAAAACATTCCATAAATAAGAAGAATATAAATTTTAAACATAAAACATAAAATGGAAATTAAAATAACTTGCCATGGCCTTAAGGATCTTATAGAGTGTATTTTTTATAAACTCCTTTTTGAAATAAAACATCCAAAACTTGTTAAAAGCACTTCTAGAAAACTAGAAAAAATTTTTTTTTTTTTAAAAAAAAAACAACTAAAAAGCTCCCAAAAAAAAAAAAAAAAAGAAAATTGCATGAAGGGCACACACAAATTTCATGCTTTATATTGCCTTTTTGGAATAGTTTTCCTCCAAAACATCCTTGACTGCCTTGAATCTTCAATCTCCTTTCTTAAGTCACCATAGATGGATAAAAATTGATTATTTATACATAGAACCAAAAAAATCCTATGTTCATTAAAATGGAGCTTAAAAAACATCTTTGAAGAAAAGAAAATTGTTTTACATTAAAATAAAAATTCTATACTCTTTATGGATTTTATAACCCAATCTATAGAAAAGATTTAACAAGAAAATTATCCAAAACAATCATCCATTCATTCAACCAAACAAGTAAAAGCAGCCATTCATCCTTGGGTTCATGAGATGAATTCCTAACCTTGCAAAACAAAGTTAGCACACCCTAAAGGTAGATCTAACATGCTATAGACATAGGATCTTACTCTCATACAAATTGTTGGGTGATCCGATATCCATTTGGGCTTTAGGGTGCATGCATCTAAAATCTTAGGCATAAAAAAAATGATAAAAAGCAAAACTTTAGCCCTATAAGGTGTGGTGGAGATCATACATGGGGTTTGATTGTTCCTAGACGTAAATCTTTTCATAGAAGAGATCTTAAAACCTGGCAATCTTTCGCTTGATGGCCCCCTCTTGGACCTTGTCTTGTGAATGTTGGAATCCTCTCCATAGAGATGAAGGCTAAGACTCTCCCAGTCTAGAAGACAAAAAGGTTGAAGATCTAAGTCCTAAACCTTGGGGGTTTATATAGGTTTGATTGTGGATTTAAGTGAGATCGTCTTAGGCTTGAGTTACTTAATCTAACCTACTAGGTTTTAATTAATTAATTAGCTTTATTGGGCTCCAATTAATTAGTTAGACTAATCAAGAAATAAAATTCATTAACTCTTATGCAACCTTGTCAAAACACCCTTACGAACACTTAGGTATAAGAAACTCATCTATTCCTTAAATAATGTGCCACCAAGAAATTTGAGTTCGAACAAGGATCATTGGGACCTATACGAAAATACTAACCCCCTTATAATTCAAATAACCCTAAACCCTAAACCCTAAACCCTATAAAGTTGATTCAACATTCCATTAAAGATGGTCCATTGCACTCTAGTATCCTATATCATTACATTGAGTTACATTGAGTTAAGAATTAATTAAATCTAATTTAATCAATTCCTTCGGTCTATGACTTACTATTTATTGCATGTAGACTCCCCATGAACTATTGTTCGAAATTTAACGAAATAGATGCTATTAATATTTTAAGATTACCTCTATAATTCTTAATATACTTTAGCTCAACAAAAGTATATGCCAAATTCAACTAAAGGAAAATATTGTGACACCACAAATTTCATCACAAGTCCTTAGGATCACTTAAAGAGATACTATTTCAAACTATGAGATATCATGGTGCCTCTATTGAGAATACATGTTATCACTTGTCTTAATCAATAGTAAACCAATATTTATGAAATATATGACTACTCTAGGGTCTCACCAATAGGTCTAAACTATTGAAAACCTTAACATTACCTCAAAATTCTCTCAAGTTTGAGAGTCCACATAGCATAGTGGCTTGGTGAAATCATGATTACTTGATAACCAATGTCATGATTCACCATAGTTTCTATTCAATGTATAATCATACACTTTAGTGCACTCACCATGAGAAATGCTTCATAATACCCAAGACAACTCATACCTCTAATTAAAAGTGAGTACACTACAACATTAGATGGATTACCTAAGTTAATGAGTCAATTGTAGACTACTCATCAACTTGTAAGAAACCTATGACTTGGATCATTTGTGTAACTTCTAATATACCCAAGTGCCCAATTCATGTACAATACAAATGATGTAGGCTTGAATGCTCATATAAATCTTAATGTAATTAATGGATAGAAGAGTAGAAATTTAAGCTTAACCTTGCTACATTATGTCTAGCTTTTACGAGCTCCATCCCAACTATTTGGTTAGTTGGAAATTATACATCTCATTCAATACTTTGTTATTGATTAGATAGTACAAGTTATCCCATCTATATCACTTTTCATATCCCATATTTAACCAAATATGAAATAAGATATGAGATATATTATTCAACCTCTTTTTTATATCCCCTATGTATAGAATATGATAATTCTAATTTCTAAGTTGAAATATGGGATGTACATCTCATGAGTTAGAAATTTATTTTTTTCATCTATTTTCTTTATTTTTTTTTTTGTTTTTATATACTACTTATTTTGCAATTTTAAAAAAATTGGATTAAAAAAATTAATTTTGTAGGTAAAAAAAGAACTAAATATACTTTTAAATATATCTTAAAATAATACTAATATTTATATTATTTAATATAGACAATTTTTATTTTTTAACAACATAATATAATATTTTTTATTTATATATTTTAAATATTTCAAACATGAATAATACTAAGAAAGAAGTAACAAATTATTTATAAACTAAATTATAAATTTAAAAATATCCAAATAATATAGAACATGACAGAAATTTCATACTTTTATAATAATAAATATTAACATGTACTATAACTTTTAGGGTAAATAAATGTTTTTATTTTGAAAAATAATATGTTTTCTATTTCTTTTTTTCTTTTTTTTTTCAAATCAAATATAATTAAGCATAATATTTTGAACACGATTTAATATTTTAGAATATGATTTTCACTGTAAATAATATTTAAATATTTAAATTCATAGAAAATAATGTGGATATGGATGTCATATTCACCGGGTATGAAATCGTTGAAGGATATATATATATATATATTTTCCATTATTCAACTAAATATAGCCTAACATCCAACCAGCTAACCATATGTGACATAAAGCCGACACTTTTCAAGTACCAAGAGCTGGAGAAAAATTTCTAGGGTTTGTAATTTTGTACTTGTAAGAACCATGCATGGCAAGACGAGCTGCGAGGGACTGGGATGGAATTTTGTGTCTTAAAGCAGAAGTATGATCATGGTGCATGTGAGGCAGAGCCACAGGAGAGAAAAAGAAGGCAAGATAGAGAGTAGGATAAAAATAATAATGGAGGAAAAATGACAAGTAAAATAAATAAATTTAAAAAAAAAGTACAAATAAAGAATAAAACAAAATAAATAATCATACATCATATCACCCGAAACAAAATCAGGGATGTACTCATGTTTTTCCTTGCTGACATGAATGACCTGAAGAGTGAAGTCTGAGTTGATTACATGTAGTTTCACCCTCTGAAAACATTCAAGGGGCAAGTCCATTACGCATAAGAATGGCGCTGAGTTGGTTTGGAGTGTGAACAGGCATCGCTGTATGTTGAAAAGAAAGGAAGACCCACTTGCCAGTGGCCACAGCCCTTTTGTTGTTGTCCGGTGGGTTTGTCCCCTCTTCCAGTAGCAAATTCCTAATTTCATGGGGGTAAATGATGCCTCCCCTTGTCCTTTTATTCTTTCTCCCTACAAAACCTTGAGCCCTTTCTCTTCAACTTAAACCGCATCCTAAACATCTATCGACTTGTTCCAAAATAATGCTTCCTCCAATTTAATTTTATACATTAAGATTCTGAAATAGAGCTTCTTCTGGAAACCTTTTAGGTGTCTCTTCAATTCTTTGATTTACTTTGAATGAAATTATCTATATAATGAATAGGGACCTTTTTGCTGTCCCTTCAATATATTGTTTGATTTGTTTTGAATGAAAGTATCTTGTACAATAGTTATTTGGGTTGGTGTGTCATCATGGATATGGCCAAGTGCATAAGCCAAGTGTAGGCCAAGTGGGCCAGTCGCACACCCCCTATTCTTGCGCATCCGAGTCCAAACCACTTGTCGGTGTGCCCTATGTCTTTTTGGCCTTTTAAAAGTCTTTTCATCGTTTCTTTTTTACAATTGTTTTACGATACTATATTCCACATTTGTAGTGTTGCTAGGCTTAATCGTTAATCATATACCACTTCTCTCCCTTCGCAAGAATGGACCTTCCTGATCCTATTTACACACACACACACAAAAGAAAAAAAGAAAAGAAAAGTCACTAATATTTCTTTCTTTTCAATTTTGGTAAGTTTTTTGAATGAATTTCTCTAGTGAGTTGCAAGTAACATTGCCCAACTTCCAACCGCTGTCTCCTAGAAACTGAGCACTATATAGGGGTGAATTTATGATGTTTCTTCTCTAAATTTTTTAAAAAATACCCGTATGAGTCATTATTTTTTTCTTCTTTTTTCAACCGGTCAGATCTCATCCGCTAGTGACATGAGGAAAGGATCCCAAATAGTCTATTTTATTTACCAAATATAACAAATTTACGGGATCAAATACAGTGGCAGAGTTAGGAAATGAACTGAGGGGGTAAAATATAAGAATATATTTTAGAGGAGCATAAATGAATGAATTTATCATGTGGCATAGTCGTAATAAATAAGATTTTTTTTCCTTTTTTTTTTGGATAAGGGTTGAAATCTGCCTAATATCAATTTTTTTTTTTTTTATTTAATTATCAGGAGGGCACTTGCCCTTCCTCCACCCTTGATGGAACGGGTTATGCCTCCGAACACATGCAACTTGATGCCAATCAAAGACTTTGGATAATTATGTTAGCTTAAAGAAAACAAATAATAAAGCAAGAGTTGTAAAAGAAAAGGAAAAAAAAAAAAAAAACAAGAAAAAATAGAGAGAAAATTTTGAGAAAGAAAAAAATTAAGAGAAAGTGAATTATGAAGTTGTTTATTTTGAATAACCTTACCCTTATATATATAGGGTTACAATCATAATTATTAAAATAAATACTTTTGTGATAATTACAAAAGTTATATGAATATCTACAAGGTTTATTATGAGAAATGGTGACATATACAAATTCTATACCTATTTATAATGCTTCTTCTTAGATCTTAACTAGTTTAAAATATATCTCGTTAAACTCTTATTAAGAAAAACCGTATGGTAAATACTCTAATAAAGGAAAAGGAATATAATATTCTTTTAATGTTTTTGGATTTCTATGTTTGCCATGTTAAAAACCTTATTAGTAGAACTCAGTGGGAGAAATTTGTGATAAAGGGAAGAGCACAATGAAATAACATTCTTATTAATATGTTTTCATTATGTTGATATGATTATACTTTTTCTAGTAGCTCAACGATGAGAACTCATGTTAAGACAAAGACAAGTAGTAATAGGGTTTCAAGAACATATAAAGCATTTAGAATTTGTTTATATGATAAATTTTAATATATATATATATATATATCATAGTGCACCTGAGCCGCGTAACAACCTGTGCCTAGGTAGCATTTTTTTGCCAAAATTTTGCCGAAAAATTGCCAATAGCTGTAGATATTTTTCTTGTTTCACTGATTAATTGGCAAACGTCGAAATTTCAACGAAACTCACCAATTTTTTTTAGAAAAATCACCCTGTCGAATTTTCACTTACCAGTTGTATGTCACCAATCGTTAATAAGGGAAATTTTTGCAAAATTATTCTAAATTTTCATCCTTGGTATTCTCAAGATAGGCATCATGATCTCTTATGGGTTTGGGACATTATGTCCCTTTAGGTGATCTTAAAGACATGTGATCAAGAAAACTATGACTACTATTTCCTTAAGGGAAAATTTGACATATGCTCTTGAAGCTTTAGAGTATATTAGTTGATCACATAATAGGAGGAGATGAGACATAAGGATTATAAAGGTAATCTTGAGAGGTTGATAGGATTCATCTTGTTAGATTACAAGCACTAATCATGGGGAGCTTGAATACTAGGGTTAGTAGGTCACATACCCGAGTTTAGTATCTCATTTTAATATTATAGGATAATAAAGTGCAATTAACTCTTTGAAGTAGAATGTTGAATACATTTTTGAATTGGATTCTAAGGGAGTCAACATTTTCCTATGGTTCCCAATTGTCCTTGTTCAAGTTTATATTCCTTGATGACACATTATTTAAGGGATATGTAAGTTCTTTATTCATAAGTGTGCATAAAGGCATTTTAGTAAATACACAAGGTTGCACAAGAGCTTATGAATGGTCTTTATAGATTGGGTTAATTAATTAATGTAGGGAATATCTACATTCTCGGATTAGTTAGGTCCCATGCAATACTTCCCAAGCTCTTTAGATCCTAACAATAAAAGTATAGATATAAAAAACTTTTTTAGGATCAAAAGAATAGCAATATAAAAGTGCTTACATAGATCTAGATGTTCCTAGATCTAATATTTTCAATGAACATAAGTGTTGAATTCTTAGTATTCATTGTAGATCACGTAAAACCATTGATCTTTGACCATTATGACTCATGTATCTCAACACTAAAGGGATGGAATCCTCTTTAGGGTTGGTGGTTAGAGATTGTTGGGAAGCTTGGATTGCTTCATTCTGTAGCCCTAGATCACATAAGATGCATGCATTATGTGAAACTAAGGTTTGGTTAATCTTGGTTTTGATGATAATAAAACAATGTTTGGAACTAATTATTATTTTCAAGTATGACTAGGCAAGATGATTTCCAAAGTGGCAATCAAAAAGATAAAATCAAGCCCAAGCAGAATTAATAAGAAGAAGAAGACCTAAAAAAGAAGTGCTTTCAAGACCTAAGTTTCATAGGATTTATTTTGTAAGGTTGTTGGTGCACTAGGTTTTTCATGCGTTACATTATTTACTTATGTACCAAAATTATCTAAGAGTTACTTTATTTTAAATATTTTAAAATTTGATGATTACATGTTTTCAACTAAAACCTTATGTTAAATATTTTTCAAACTTGTTTAAAAGGTTTTAAGCTGAAAAAGATGGTTGTTGAGTCAAAAACAACTCAACGAGTTGAAGGATCAACTCAATCGGTTGAAGGGTGCAAAAACATTCCCTCTCTTCCAAAATGCTTGTTCGATCAATCAAGGTTGAACCTCATTTGATCAAGTACCGGTTGTGGGGTAGTCGAGGTTCAATAGTCACTTGTCATGCTTTAAATGCAAGTGATTAGTGAACTAGTCGAATTGGAGCTCGACTAAACGAATCCCTAACAACTAGTTTGGTTTCTCCCCTCTACACAAAGGTTCCAATCTTCATTGTTTCAAGAGTTTAACTTTCCTAAACTTTTCTTGAATATATTTGAGCCTTAGGAGAGTGTTTTTGAGTGCACCATTATTTTAAAACTTGCATATCATTAGTGCACTATGTCATCCTAATTTATCTTGTATCATTTGAGTCTAAAGTTTTGTATTAGGATTTTGTGAGACTATTTGCTATCTTCATTTGTAAATCTTTAAGAGGAGAAATCTAAGTGTGAGGTATCATTTAAGGATTCTTAAGTTTGGAGTGTCACTTGAGAAAGTGAGGTATCTTTAGAGGATTATAAAGAGTGCTTGAAGTCAAAAGTCCAAGAAGGTTGATTGGAAACATAATCCAATTGTATTATTTGAAGGCTTGATTTGGAAGCCTTGAATTAGTGGAACCTTAAGCTTGGGATGGAAGCTAGAGAAGAATGGATGTAAGTCAAGTTGCATTAAACCATTATAAAAATCTTGTGTTTGCATTCTCTTTTTCTTACTCTTTTATTTCATATGCAATTGTCTTTATATTGTTTTTATTGTATAAATTGCATATAATTATCTTTTGATTCATATAGTTTGAATTTGTAAAAAGAGACTATCACCCTATTCACCCCACTCTAGAGTGATTACCTTAGGTTGAATTAGATAATTTTTCCAACACATTCCATCTAGGCTTCTTTTAGATATCTTATAAATTGATATCCTATAAACTGATATACCTCTTAAAAAAGGTATTACACAATCAATAAGACATATCCCTAAAAGAATCTAGGAAAAGATGAGAAACTTTTCCACGATCTCACTATGTCCATTGAAGTTTGACATCTTTTTGTAACTTCTCCATTTTGCAATAGAGACCTTGGCGCATATAACTAGGAAATAATTTCATGCTCCAATGAAAGAAATCAAACTTAGTAGACATATCACCTTGATCTAATCGAAGTGGATTGATATGTATACCTAATAGATTATTCAATCCCATCTTAAATTTAATGAATGTATCCAAGGCATCAGATTTCCTATGTACGTATTTAAAACTAGAGAAATCATCACTAAAAGTGATGAAATACCCATACCCTCCCCATGAATGGACACTAAAAGTTCCATACATGTGAGTATGTACTAACCATGAACATTCCTTGGCTCTAGTCCTCTTGGTCATTTTACCATCTATACAAGATTCGTAGACTAGAATATCTTCTAAAATCAAAGAGTCAAGAATTTACCAGTCTTTGGATCCTATTTAGATTAATATGACCTAGGTCTAGATACCAAATGTTTAATTAATGTTAGGTTCAATCCTGAGATTTGATTATTCTCATATTTGACAAAGTGATAATGGAATATTTATAAGAGAAGAAGATATTACCTCCTATTTACATGCACAACTAAGCCTATATTTGAAGCTAAGGTGAGCATAATCCCATCATTCAACCTTCTTACTTGTTGAATATCCTATAAGAACTTATAGACAATGGGCTTGGAATCTATCCACCATAAATGGTGAAATCCACCACTAAATATTCAATAACGAGAAAATGATGTATACTTTCCTTTTTCTTTTAGGTAAACTAGGCATTCCTTTTCTAGTGTCTTAAAAAGTCACAAGGAATTACTTGCCCTCGATCTTGCTCTCTTATTTCTTCTCTTAAACTTTCCTTATTTAGTGTTGTTGTTCTTCTTCTTGGTGGAAGAACCTGAAGAACCTTTGACTACCGTATGAACACCTTATAATATTTGAGAATCCTCTTAGCCAACTCAAAGGAAAATGGCAAGGTCTCTGAGACCATATGAATACTGGTGTTCATAACAATCCTAAGAGTAGCTTGTGAAAGTTAACCTACCCTTATCACTAAATAACCATTGCAGACTAAAGAGAGAATATCAAAGTCTCTAGTAATAGAGATGTGTTGTTATTGCAACACATTATCCAAAGATCCAAGTTTTAGACACTTGGTCTTTTGATTCGTCTAATACCACCTTGAAATACCGCTCTTTTCTTTTGCTAGGTTAGTTCATAAGGAATAGCTAGCTCTACCTAAACTAGTTTTTATATAATTAGTTACTATATCTAGAATAAAATTAGTCCCATTGATTAGTAGGGCTTAGCCTATTGTGAGAAAAAGAGTGATAATAAAACCAACATGATATGTGTAACAAAGAATATTACCAAGCATATGACATAATTAAGCATTCATGGAAATTGGTAATTAATTTAGCAAAAATGTAGCATTCTCAAACTACATGTTCTTTTACAAGGTATCCTAGTATCATAAGAATCAAGCCTATGTGGGCCAGGTCATGACCTTATTACTAGTTAGAGACCCTTTTAGATTGATCTCCTTGCCTTAATCATAAAAGTATTTTAAGGCAAGATTTGCATAACTTTTATTTGGCCCATGGACTATGCAAGTGGGATCGCGTGGGGCAATTCCACCACTTCATATATCCAATCTCAAGTGTATAACCATTGTCCTTGAACTATCAATGTGACCAAGTAAAGAGCCCCATTGTGGGGGTGGTCGCTCCTACTATAGACATATCTAGTCTCGTCCATGTGGTTGGTTCATATCTCTTGATTCTTAGGGCTAACCCACCGTGGGGGTGGTGATGAACCCAAATCGAGATGGGCTAGACAATGGATGTTGTGGGCTTGCTTAAGGCCCTCTCCCACTTAATCTTTTGAAATAGATAAGAGCGTTTTAAAACCATTAGTAATTTCCTTGATGAATAAATTATCTACTTTGAAAATTTTCAAAAATATTTATTTCCTAATTGGATACCTACTGTAATAAGAGAATACGAACATGAAAATTTTAAAATTTTCACGAGAGTAATTTTCAAAAAGAATTTTGATAAAATATCGACTCTCAAAATTTTAAAATCTATTTTCATAAAATTCTTCTTCTGTACACAATTCCAATTAATAAATATTTTATCTAAGAAATGTTTCAAATAAATTTATTTCCATCAAATTACTAAGGTTTTTGGTAATAATCTTTTAATGATAAATTATCTCTAATGAAATTTTCCAAAATGTTTATTTACCAAATTGAAAACTCTTGTGTAATAAGGAAATTACCAATTTATGAGATTTTAAATAACCTTGAGAGCACCTTATCCAAGAAAGGAACTTTAGCTTCTCATATTAAAAAATCCTCATAAAATTTACTTTCGTTATTCCTTACACTTTTTCAACTTAATAAATATTTCCATGACAAATTCATAATAATTTATTCAATTAAATACTACCAAAAATAGAAACTTTTAGTGATTCCTTAATGGATAAAAAATATTCTTTATGAAAAACTCCTAAAAATGTTTATTTCCAAAAAGGAATTAAACAATCTATTTTGAAAAATATTTTCAAAATATTTTATATCTCCATTAAATTACTAAAACTTTCCAAAGTTATTTTGGTAACCCTTCTTATCATAAAATATTTATAATGAGATTTTTCAAATCCATTATTTACCTTTTAAACTGGGACTCCCATGCTAAAAGAATTACACTCTTATATCTTATCATTGAACTATCTAAATAGAACGATTTCCTCACTCTCTCTATGGGGGAAAGCCCGGAGAACCAATTATAGGTGTAGTTTTCCTTCTCTCATTGAGAAAGAACAAGAAAACCTCTTAAAGTTTAATAAAAAATAGTTCTAAAGAAATAACAATCTTCTTAGCAACAACTAGTTTAAATAAATAATCTTGGAAAATATCTTCTCATAATAATTTACTAAGAATACCAAAAAACCTTTCTTTGGGTTCTAGTACTTATTTTGGTAACCATTCTTAATTATAAATTATCTATCATGAATTTCCAAAATTAACTTATTCTTTAAATTAAAATCTTGTATAAAATAGGAAAAATATTATTTTATAAAGATTAGGAAAAATAAGAGCTTTTCCTTAAAAGAAAGATTTTATTCTTAGAGATCTCAAAGATTTGAGAAGAGTTTAAATAAATTAAAATCTCTAAGAATTAATTTTAAAAAGAAAATAAAGTTCTTAATCCTTTTTGAACTTTCTTTAAAATAAAATTTCATAACCATGCACATTGCAATTTAAATAAGTTTTTCAATTTTGAAAAATGGATGGCAATTTATGTCCAATTAAGAATACCAAAATATCTTAAGGCCACATATGCAATTAATCAAGAGCATATAATAAAAACAAGGGAATAAATAAATAGGAAATTCTCCCACGGCTTTTAGGGATCCTATTGCATATTTGGTAATTAAAATTTGGATAAAATCCAAATTACCAAAAATAGCACTGCAACAAAAAATAGGGTTAGTGAAAATAGAAAACCCAAGATGCCTAATTGCCACAAAAAACTTGAGCCCAAGAAGAGGCCCAAACAACCAAAAAGAATTGGACCCTTATGCAATCTTGTAACAACATGCCTTTTGCATAGTCATGCTTCAATTAGTCATATCTCCCTTGTTTAAACTTTGAATCGCAATCTGTTTAAATTGTTGGATTCCCGACTTCCTAAGTTTCAAAACCATATGTGATTTGCCTAAACTAGAACTAGCCCTGATTTTGGCTAAAAGTTAACATCATTGTTTTGCCACGCACTTTGTGCAACCTTGCTTCAATCAGCCATAACTCCCTCATTTCAACTCTGAATTGCAATCTTCTTAAAGCGTTGGATTTGTGACTTCCTAAGCTTTAAATCTATAGGTGGCTTGCCCCAAGAAACTATTGGGAGATAGTCCAAAATTTGAGTTAAAGTTGATGTCACTATGCTGCCATGGATCTCAGACCAAAAACTTCCAAGAATGCTTATTATTTCTTTAACCACCATGGAATCTCAAAAAGAACCTTCAAGATTCTTTCTTTTATCTTGGGTCACTATTAACGGATGTAAAAAATAGATATTTTGTAATAATAAAAATTTTTATGCTCCTATAATGGAGCTTACGACCCATTTATTGAAAATAAAAGATTCTTATAACCAAACAAAAATCCTATACCCCTTATGGGGTGTATAACACAATCTAGAGAATAATAATCAATAATCATCAACAAATCCAAACATAATAATAACCTAAGAATAATTACAATAATCAAATACTACCTTAAGGCTTTGATACTAGTTGTTGGGAACCCTAGAACCCCAGAACCCCAGATTACTCTGTTTCCATGTCCTAGATCTCATAAGATGCATGCATTTATCCTTTGGGCTCTTTAGATCTAACATAATGGAAAATAATGACTTAAAAAACCATTATAGATCTAGAGAATTGAAACTCAGACCTGTGATTTGGATGTTACGAGATCAAAATCCATCCATTGAAGAACATGCTTAGAAAAACTGGAGAGTTTATCTCCTCACGTTGCTGCCAACGGGCGCATCTCATGTGATTCCCGTGCAATTGGCCTATGCACGTCCCATGCAATTCTCGTACACTCAACCTATGCACATCTCGTGTAATTCTCGTGCACGTAGCCTGTGGGTGTCTCGTGCGCTATAGCCTTTCATCTAAGGAGGTTTCATACACCCAAAATCTTTCCCCCAATGACTAAACCATGATCTTGGCACTTCAAAGTATGGGCTTTGGAAGGGAAAGGGTTATGACTCTTTCTCTCTCTCTATAGGTGGAAGACAACTCACCAAAAGTCATTGTGAAACCCTAACCTCTAAAGGTATATTTATAGGGTTGCCTATTGGGCTTAAGTGACTTAAGTCGATTAAGCCTTGGGTCACTAAATCTACTCAAAATAGGGTCTTAATAGATTGATTAACCACATATGGTCATCTAATTAATCAATTAACCCAATCTAAAGACTTTGTTCATTATCCGTTGTGCAATATTGCATAATTACCAAAACGTCCTTATGCACAAGAATAAACCTAAAGCCAATCCAACCCTTATAAACTGTGTCATCATGGTATATGAGCTTAGAGTGGGGACCACTAGGACCCATAAGAGTACTGGCTCCATTAAAATCCAATTTTGAAGTTGATTCAACATTCTACTAAAGAAAATCAACTGCACTTCAATACCTTATGACAATAACAATGAGATAAAGCTCGAGGTCGTGACCTACTATTCATTGCATGCAGACTCCCCATTAACTTGTGTTTGTAATCTAACAAGATAGTGCTATCACCTATCAAGATTACCTCTCCAATCCTTGAGTTATAGATTCCACTTATTATTTATCAACTAACAAACTTTAGCTCCAAGGAGCATATGTTAAATTCCACTAAAGGAATTACTATGGCCACATATTTCATTATCACATGCCCTTTAGATCACATGTCCTTTAGATCACCCAAGATGACACATTGTCTCAATTCCATGAGATATCATAATGCCTCTATTGAGAATACCTATTTTCACCAGCTAGCATCAACAATGAACCAATCCTTAAAGATATATGACCACTTTAGGATCTCACCCATAGGTCAAAGACTCTTGTTGATTTTGGCATAGGATCAATATCCTCTCAAGGTTGAGAGTCCATGTAGTATAGTAACTTGGTGAATCATGACATTTGATAGTCTTGCATCATGATTCACTATAGGTCTTGTCTAGTGTGCATCACATACACTAGTGCACTCACCATGGAAAACCTATCCCGAAGGCTAAGACATGTCATCCCTCTAATTAGGAGGTGGTGCACTAAAGTCTCTACTAGATTGCCCAAATCCATGAATTGATTGTAGATAACTCATTAACTTATAAGAAACCCATGACTTGTATCTTATGTGCAACTCATAATGTTCCCAAGTCATGTACAATGTAAGAGACATAGGTTGAATGCTTAAATCAATGTCAATACACCAAAAGGATAGAAAGGGGATAGTTAAGTCTAACTTTGTTACATCATGTCTTATTTTTAGAAGCTCAATCCAACACATATGTCCTTTGGATCAATCCCATGAGATATCATGGTGCTTCTATTGAGAATACCTACTAGTTTCCATTGATAGAAACCCAATTCATATGGATATAAGACTAGACTAGGGTCTCACCTATAGGTTAAAGCCTTCTATTAATTTTGATATAAACTCAATATTTCCGCAAGGTTGAAAGTCTATGAAATATAGTAGCTTAGTGAATCATGACAATTTGATTATCTTACGTCATGATTCATTGTAGGTTTGTGTAGCCATACATACATGTAAACTCACTATGAAAACCTCATCCTGACGACTAGAACAATTCATCCCTTTAATTATGAGGTAATGCACAACAGTCTCTATTGGGAATCTTGGATTACTTAATTCCTTGACCTTAGATCACATAGGGTGCATGCTTCTATCCTAGGCTTCTTTAGATCTAAAATAGTAGAAACCTATGGCTATATAGACCATAAAAATACTAGATTTAGAGGAGAAAATATCATTCTTGTAGTCTAGATGTTCCCAGATTGATTTGGAAGACATCGAGAAAGATCCCAAAACCGTAGAGAACACTATGGAACTTGTTTACTTGGTGTTCTTCCACTCAATCTCTTTTTCCATGGATGCTTGGCATGAGAAAAGAGTGAACTTCTCTTTCTCTTTAAAGGGTGGTTAGGGTTTATCTTTTTGAAATTTTAAAAAACTGAACTATAATTCTGAGCCAAATTGGGAAGACTTAGGTCACCTAATCTAGCCCATTTAGTATCTAATTAATTAATTAATCCCAATAGGCTCCAATTAATTAATTAACCCATTCTAGAAAGTTAATTCATAACTTTGCATTTTTATCAAAAGGCCCTTATGCAAACTTGTGAATTACATATCCAAAATACCCTTAAAACATTGTACCACTATGAATAAAGAGCTCGAGTAGAGACCATTGGGACCCATAGGAAAATAATGATGCCTTTAGAATCAAATTCTAAAGTTGACTCAACACTCTACTAAAGAGAGTCAATTGCATTCTAGTATCTTATGAAATTACAATGAGCAAAGCTTGGGTTCGTGACTTGTTATTCATTGCATCCAAACTCCTCATAAATTGGTGTCCACAATCTAATAGGATAATCCTATTGACACATCAAGATTACCTCTCTAATCCTTACATTAAAAATTCCATTTATTAGATGATCAACTAACATACTCTAGCTTGAAGGAGCATATGTGAAATTCCACTAAAGAAATTACTATGACCCTATATTTCATGATCACATGTCCATTGAATCACTTAAGGGGACATGTTGTCTCAAACCTATGAGATATCATGATGTCTCTATTAAGAATACTTGTTTCCACCAACTTTTATCAATAGTGACCCAATTTGTAGGGAATATATGATCATTTTAGAGTCTCACCCATAGGTTAAAGTCTTTTATTGATTTTAGTATAAGCTCAAGATCTTCTTAAGGTTAAGAGTCCATGCAACATGGTAACTTGGTGAATTATGACTATCTGATAGTTGTACATCATAATTCATCATAGGTCATGTCCAATGTGTAACCATACACACTAGCGCACTCATTTTGGGAAACCCATCCTGATAATCAAAACAAGTCATCCCTCAAATTAGGAGGTAGTGCACTATAGTCTTTATTGGATTTCAAAAATGCATGAACCAACTATGAACAACTTATCATCTTATAAGGAACTCATGATATATATCCTTTATGCAACTCTTAAAGCACCCAAGTCATGTACAATGCAAGTGATATGGGTTAAATGTTCAAATCAATATCAATGCATAAAAAGGATGACAAAAGGATAATAAAGTTTAATTTTGTTAAACCATGTCTTGCTTTTAGAGACTTAATCCCAACAAACTCTCACTAGCCCTAAAAACATATTGGACATCGTAGAAAGAATATACTCTACAGTTACATCACCTCTTTAAAGTATCTCACTAAAAGGTAGTACTTTCTTACTAAGTATTTTCTGATCTTTCAATGGTACTTTGGTTCTTTAGATTGTTCTACTACCCTACTATTATCACATAACAACATCTTAGATGGTACAACCAAGAGAACTACCCTCAAGTAAAAAATCTTTCTTTGTTGCTTTAGGAACAACAAAAACCACTTAGAGTATACATATACCTAGAGGATAACTTGTGAGAGTTGTCATTATACTAAAAGTCTAATTCCTAGTACCCAATGAGTACAAACTCAATGCAAAGACTCACAAGTACATGTTCCCTCATTCTTCAAAGATACTTGAGTATATGCTTAATATTCACCTAAAGCTCTAATCTTAGATTGGACAGATATCTTTTCACATTTTTAAAACAAAGCAAATATTGAGTCTAGCATATAGCATCGCATTCATAAGTCTACGCATTGTAGAGGCATAGGGTACTACCTTAATGTAACTTCTCTCCTCAGATGTCTAAGGACATTGATCATGAGAAAAACAACTCCAAATTAAAGGGTAGCAAACCTTTCTTGGTGTCCTATATCATGTACTTGACCAAGTGTTTTTCAGTATAGGTTACATATCATAATTTTCCTATCCTTACAAACCCAAAAGACCTTAATCCTAAGAATATATTACATTACTTCTAGATGTTAATCTAGAACTAAGTAGACAACTAGATCTCAATTGATGATAATATTCCTACATTATTCCCAATGAATAGATTGTTATCTACCAACTAGATATAAGAACACCACCATGCTTCTTTGTTCCTTCTTGTACACACTAGGCCATTTGCTATGAAAAAAGTTTAGTTGTTATATGTCATAAATGACATACATTGCAATAGATAGGAGTTTTTGATGGATTTGAGTATGATTACTGATGAAAAATCGGTCTTTGTTAAAATTGGAGTCGTCACTTATTTAAAAAAAAAAATTAAAGGAAAAATAAAATAAGAAATAAAACCTTAAAAAAATGACTTCTTATTTAGAAAAACATGTCTTTGAAAATCGAGTCTAAGTCTGAGGGTCAGTTACCCATCGGGAAGGTACCATAAGGTAGCACATCTTTTAGTAGTAAATTGAATTTGTTATTGATAGATTTGTTAGAATAAATTTTCCACAAGTGAAGTAGTCAAAGTTAACTAAGCTTGTTGCACAAATCCTTGACTTCGTCCTTGAAATGCACTACTCATAAATGTGGGTTCATTGTAGTTGGTCTAAGTATACAACTACTACCATTGACCTTTAATATTGTCAAATTGATTCCCTTGCTACACAAACTAATTTGTGTGTTAAGTTAATGTTGTTAGTTTCTAAAATTGATTATTCCCATTCCAAGATAGGTTTTAGATGGTTTCTCCAATTTGGATTATACATGTTGCTATAGGGGGGACTGATGGAACATTGTCTAAAGGCATTAATTGCATTTGATTATACTAAGAATATCTTACTCACCCCTAAGATTGTTGTGTAATTTGAAACTTCATGCTCAATTGACTCATAGATCAAGAAACACACTTCTTTACCTAAAACCTTTACTTCTTGGATTCCCTTAACTTATAATTGCTCAAGTCTTCTTGATGGAGAAGCTATCTTTGCTTGGTCGTTGAATGCTTCAAGAACTTCATAGATACCACCAATTTTTCCTTTGATGGTGTTTTTTTCCTTGATTGAATCTTTACTCAATGAATCTTCCTAACTTCTTGATACTCTAGCTACATAATCTAAAAACTGAAGGGCCTCTTCTAGACTTTTGCTCAGAAGTTGCCTCCGTTCATTGTTTTCACACGTCGCTTCATTTAGGGAGACATTGCTTTATAGAAGTAACTCACCAATAACCAACTCTCAAATCCATGATGTGGGTAGGCACCAAACATCTCATTGAATCTTTCCCAACATCATACAAATAAAGATTCCTACTCCAATGCTTTGAAATTGGAAATCTCCCTCTTCAATGTATTGGTTTTAGGTGAAGGAAAAAACCATTGTAGGCAAATCGATTGTAGATTTGTATATCTTCTAATATTTTGTGGTCTAAGAGTGTTAAACCATATCTTGGCCTTGTCCATTAGTATGAAAAGGAAAACTTTCATCCTTAATACTTCAATAAGCATGTTCATTTCTTGAAATGTGAAGAAGATTTCTTCCACATCCTTAATGTGAGAGTAAGGATTTTCCTTTTCCTTTCCTCTAAAAATAGGCAACACTAACACTAGTTGTGGTAGGATCATGACATGCTCTTAAGGGGCAATGAAGCATGACATTGTGTTGACCCTATAAGGTATGATGATCCTTTATCAATCTATAAGCTTGGAAAGGTCTAAAATGTTGATTATTATTGGTGGTTTGATTTGTTAAGTTGTCTATACTTGCCTTTCCTCTAAAAATAGGCAACACTAACACTAGTTGTGGTAGGATCATGACATGCTCTTAAGGGGCAATGAAGCATGACATTGTGCTGACCCTATGAGGTATGATGATCCTTTATCAATCTATAAGCTTGGAAATGTCTAAAATGTTGATTATTATTGGTGGTTTGATTTGTTAAGTTGTCTATACTTGCTTGAGTTGGTTGAATTTCTCTTTGAAGTCTACCTAAAATGTCCATTTTCCAAACAAGAGTAAAAAAGCAAGGAGAAAACAATAAAAAGAAAAACACTAAAAAAAACCATAAATTAATAAAAAAAAATCATATGATTAACAAAAAATAACTATTCTAAAAAAAAAATACTAAACTAACATTAACCAGTACTTAATTAATTTAAATAAAACTCGTTATCGATTCCTTACCAATGGTGCCATTTTTTTCACTAGTATTTTTTTTCTTTGCTATGTAAGACTACCTAAGCTTAATTATGTAGTGATCTTGGTCAAGAATGATGGGAAAAACCTAGATATTTCCATTTCCCAAGCCTGGATAAGGTTAGGAACATGCATAACTATCCTAGGCTTTTCTAAATCCTATACATAACAGAAAAAAAGAAGAAGACATTTTTAAATTTTAAAAAGATTTAGAAAGTGATAATGAAAAACATACCTTAGATTTGGATGTTCCCGAATCAAATTCACATGGTGAAGATAAAGAACAAAAGTGCAAAAGTCTCTTAAACCCAATGACTAGAACCTTGATTTTGACACACTTTCGAGGAAGATTGAAAGGAGAGTGGAGGCTTTGACTCTCTCACTCCCTCTAGAGATGGAAGACCCCTCTCTAGAAAAAGTTATGGGAACCCTAACCCATAAGGGGGTATTTATAGGGTTCCTTACTAGACTTAAGTGACTTTAGACCACTAAGGGCTTGAGTCACTTGATCTAACCTAAAATGGGTCCTAATTGATTAATTAACTCAATAGAACCTAAGAGTTAATCAATTAGCCAAATCCAGATACCTTCTTCAATTACCCTTGTGTAACCTTGCATAATACCAAAATGCCCTTATGCATAAAATTGAACCAATAGTCAATCCGACCCTCATAACCTGTGCCAATACGGTATATAAGCTTAGAGCGGGGACCATTGGGACTCATAGGCATACTAGATCCCTCTAAATCCAATTCTGAAGTTGATTCAATATCTCATTATAGAGAATCAATTAAACTTCGGTATCATATGTAGATAACAACGAGACACTAAGTGCTCGGGTCTGTGACCTGTTACCCATTGTGTTCAGTCTCCCTATGAATCGGTATCTATAGTTTAACAAAGTGAAAGCTATCAGCCTTTCATGACTACCTCCACTATCTTTGAGTCACAAATCCTCTTATTGTGTGTTCAATTAACATATCTAAACTCTCAAAGAGCTTATGTCAAGTTCAACTTAAGGAAGTACTATGACCATAGTTTCCATAAACACACCTCCTTAGGATCACCCGAGAGGAAACATTGTCTCAATCCCAAGAGATATCATAGTGTCTCTATTAAGTATACCTTGCTACCAACTTTCATCAATAGTAACCTAATCGATAGGGAATATATGATCAACTTATGATCTCACTCATAGGTTAAAGCCACTGCTAACTTTAATATAAGCTTAATATTCTCTCAAGGTTGAGAGACAACACAATGAAGTAGCTTGGTGAAGTTATGACTTCTTAATAGTCTTAAGTTATGACTTGACATAGGTCCTGTCCAATGTGTAACTATACACACTAGTGCACTCACCATAGGAAAATCACAAAAAGGACCATTAAAGATGCTTGAAATCTCTACCAATGTAGGTTTGAAAAAAGATTCTACAACTCAAATTGAAAAAATAAATAAAAATTGACCAAAATAGGCTTCAAAAGGGATTTTCTATTAAAAAAAAAAAAAACACTTTAATAAATAGATAAACTTTTTTGTGGCTCTCCAATTTATTTTAAAATCAATCAAGAAGGTTTTCAAAAAAGTCAATAAAAGTAAGGAAAAACCGAAATCCTTAAAGAAAAATAAATAAATAAATAAGTCAAAATCAAGAAAAGCTTCATTTCATGAGTCATTAATAGGCTTGAAAATGGGTAAAAGTACCCAAAATAGTCTAGAATTAAATCAAACAAAATCTTTAAACAATTGTACAATAAGATGAATCAAAGATTAAAATAATTCTCAAGCAATTAAAGTGAATCAAGAGAATGATAGAAGAAATATAACCATAGATCATAAATAAAATAACCAAGAATCCAATATGTGACCTCCAATATGCACACCAAACAAGCAAATAATCTTAAGAATCAATAGAGGAATGAAAAAAATGACTATAACAAAAACGGAGCCAAAGGGTACTCCAATGTAATCTTCTCACAAGTAAGGTTGCTTGGCTTCTAGCAATCTTTTCTTTTCCTCTAAGTTAAGGTAAATCTTCAAATCTATAAAGTTCCTCTCCTCTAGAAATTTTAGCAGAGTTTCTCCTTTAAACACCCAAGAAAAGATCCCTAAACCGAGCTCCCGAGGCCCCTCTTTATAGGACAAGGGATGAAAGAAATTTAGACACTTATCCTCATCTTTTTCAAAGCTCAAAACAACTAAAAGCCCACTTAAACAAAAACTAAACCCAATGGGCCTCTAAACTAGGGTAAAAGGTCACCAAAACACTCCTAAAATATTTCTAGGAATGTTAGGAAACCAAAAAAAAAAAAAAAAAAAAAAACAATGCTCAAGCCAAAGTCGAAATAAGAAAACTCAAAGCCATGAAAAACCAAATAAGGAAACTCGTTCAACTTGTTGCAATCTATTGATTAGTTTGTTCAACCAATTGCAACCAGGTTAACTGGTTGGTTTGATCAATTCAACTGGCTAAATTGGTTAGTTCAACCGGTTCAACTAGATGAATTGGTTCCCCACATCCTATTTAACCTTAAAAGTGTCCCGAGTCACCTAAAAGAGCTTGATTAAGCTCCAAATGTGCCAAAACTTTAAGAGAGCCTAAGGTGCCACTAAAATCATGCTATGAAGTAAAAAAAAATCCCTTTAAAAAGTCTCCAAAAGTGGCTCAAGAGTCAACAAAAAAAAAAAGTAATAAGTGGACCACCAAGGAACACGATAAATGGTTAAGCAGAAGAGGATCCTACTTTCTTACTACATGAAAATACAATGCGATGAGTAACTAGTATGATGAATAACATGTGCTATGAAGACAAAATGAAGGGTTTACAGAAGCACTTGAGCATTAGTAATGACTACTTGAGCGCTTAATGACCATTAGATGGTCGTTCGTGCAATAATTTGGGTGCTCAAGAATTATTGTTTGCATCTCTAGACATTCATGCATCATTTGGCCATGGAATAATACCAAGACTGCAAAAAAGAGGTTAACTATTCTTAAATTAAGATCTAAGTATGCTTATAACATAGTAATACCTATTATTGACATCTTACATCTATGCAACAGAATAAAAAAAAAAAAAAAAATCATCTTTAGGGTTAAAATACTAACTTTAAGGTTTAGGTAGTGCCAAATATTAAATTCCAACTGTTGAAGAATCAAACCTAAACTTAAAGGTTAGATTTTTACTCTGTTATCCATTACATTCAATTTTCCCATGAATTGGTGTCTATAGTCTAACGAGGTGAAAGCTATCAACCTTTTAAGACTACCTCCACTATCATTGAGTTACAGATTCTCCTATTATGTGTTTAACTAACATATATTAGTTATCTAAGAGTATATGTTAAGTTCCACCTAAGGAACTAATATGACCATAGTTTACATGAACAAACCTACTTAGGATCATCCAAAGAGACACTTTGTGTCAATCCCATGAGATATCATGGTGCCTCTATTGAGAATACTTATTGTTATCAACTTCTATCAATAGTGACCCAATCCATAGGGAACATGTGACCAGCTTACGATCTCACCTATAGGTCAAAGTCATTGTTAACTTTAGCACAAGTTCAATATTCTCTCAAAGTTAAGATATAACACAATAATGTAACTTAGTGAAGTCATGACTACTTGATAGTTTTAAGTCATAACTCATTGTAGGTCCTATCCAATATGTAGTCATACACACTTGTGAACTTACTATGGGAAAGTCATCCCGATGGCCAAGACTAGTCAATCCTCCAATTAGGAGGCAGTGCACTACAACCACTAATGGGTTGCCTAGGCCCATGAATTAATTGTGAACAATTCAACTACTTATAAAGAACCCGTGACTTAGATCTTTCGTGAAAATTTTAATGCACCCAAGTCTCAAACAATGCAAAAAAAATGTAGGCTAGAATTCTTAGAAGGCAAAACGCATAGAATTAGAATAAATAAAAATGAACTCGAAATTTATTATAAATAATAAAATCCAAAAGTTTATTACATCATGTCATATTACTACCATAGTTTTCCTTATTATATTCCCTTACGATCACCTAAGAGGATATGCTATCTTAATCCCATGATATATCATGATGCCTCAATCGAGAATACCTATTGTCACCAACCTCTATCAATAATGATCTAATTTGTAGGGAATATATGAACATCTTGAGTTCTCACTCATAGGTCAAAGCCTCTTATTGGCTTTAACATAGGCTCAATATCTTCTCAAGCTTGAGAGTCCATGCAGTATAGTAGCTTGGTGAATCATGATAACCTAATAACTAATGTCATGATTCATTATAGGTCTTATCCAATGTATAACCATACATAGTACTGCACTCACCAAACCATCTCGATGACCAAGATAATTTATCCCTTTAATCAGGTAGTAGTACACTATAATTTCTATTAGATTGTCCAAATCTATAAACAAACTATGAACAACTGATCATCTTATAAGGAATCCATGACTTGTTTCTTCTATTGAACTCTTAATGTGCCTAAGTCATGTACCATGTAAAAATAGGAATGTGAATGCTCAAATAACTTATTTAATGCAATAGGATATATAAAGGGAACTAAAATCATATGTAAATAAATTTATGAATGAGTATAAAATTTGTTACATTGTCATGTTTTCTGAGGTCTATCATAACAGTTTCAACAATAGATTTGGTTTAATTTCTTCATAAAATTTCATTATAAAACATTTTTAAAAATCTTAAACCAAAAATGCATAAACCAAATAACTAAAAATAAGAAGAAATCGAAAATTATTTAAATTGAGAAAAAAAAGAATAAATAAATAAAATCAAAACAAAGAACTATATATGAAAAACTAATAAAACCTAAAACTAACAAAACTAGTATAATAAAGACAAACACTTTATTGCAGTACAAGTAGTTGTCGATCCCCTACAACAATGTCATTTTCTTGACCCATAGGATCTTTATTGTCTCTAAATACTCAACCTAGCATGTAATAACTCTAGTCAAGAAAAAAAAAATAGAATTACCATGACTTTATAGTATGTTGATCATCGTCCTCAAGGATAGGCTTATGCAATCTATCTATACTAGCCTAAAGTGATTTCTTTAACTAAATCCTAGCATAAAAGGATGGATACAGTGATTAAGGCATGTGAATTTAATTCAAGAAAACTATTTATCAAAACAAAGCAAACAATTGATTTTTACTCAATTGATTTGAATTTGAGGGTTCCATAAACTAGTCTCACTATTAGGACTTTGAGAGAACAATGGTTTTCAATCTAAAGTGATTTTAGGGTTTTTAGGGCCTATGGTTATTTGCGATCATTCTAAGTTATATAACTCATAATTATATCTAAAACCTGATTTTTGTTTAATTTCATATTCTTATTACCATCAAGTTAATGAATTCAAATTTAAGGTTTAGTTACAACACATAGGTCTTACTCTTCTCATAGACTTGGCCTTGAGATAGGTAATAATAGAATAAACTCAATTATCTAGTGATCAAGGGATACCAAGAATCATTAGTACCTATATAAAGCTCTATTTTACATTCTCCTAAAGCAAACTACACAAAGTCTTTTATTACAATTCTTTACTCAAACCATTATTAGAATTCATGTTAGGCTTTTTTTTTTTACCCATTATTTAATTCTTTGTAACCCTAAACCTTACTAATGAGAGCCATGGTTTGAAAAGTCATGAAATTTCGACAAAATGTCGTGAAATTTCAATGAAATATAGTCAAAATTTCGCTTATCGGGAAAGTCCGACACAATATTTGACACTAATAATTAGCCAACAGATTTATTAGCAATATTTTTGGAATATCGATGATATTTTGGTATTTATCGGCATTTTTACCGATTTTCAGGAAATTTCCCAATTTTTCAGCTAGTCAACGAGTCAAGCCTTCAACTCTTATAGTCCTTCAGCCAAACAGGCCCTTGCAGCCAAAACAAACAACATGTCGTAGCCCTTCAGCTCCTACAGCCAAACAACAATGGGCGGGTTTTTTTTGTCGTTGTAGCCAAAGGAATTCAAACCATACCAAAAAGGCTCAGGTGGAACCCTAGCTACTATTGGGCCAAGTTAATTTTCATGAATATATGTTAAAGTTCATTATTAATAAAAATAAATAAATTAATTTTAACTCTTTTATTTTAAATTTTATTTATTTAATTAATAAAAATATAAAAACCAACATTATAATTTTCTTAACAAGTCATTTTTTATATCATTTATATGATAATCAAAATATAAGAATGCAAATATTAAAAAAATCATATATGCATCATATTATTGAATGCATTTGAATTAAATAAATTATAGTTTTAACATTAAATGTATAATCATTTATCCCATTAATTCTATTTTAAAAAATTATTATCAGTTCACTTTTAAATTTTTTATACTTATTCTTTTAATTTTGAATGTCTTTATTTTAAAATATTAAAAATATAAATTTATTATAAAAAAATTCAAAAATATAAAATAATAATAATGAAGTTCTAGTACTTTAGAAATTAAAATTAATTTGATAAGATAAATAATAAATTATATATTAAGACCAATATATCTTTGCTTACCGATATATTTTTTCCTTAACTATACCTATGTTTATTACACTTACAAAATAACTTTAATATGTGTATTTTTACTTATTTTATCATGTTTTGGAGTTTTTCCAAATATATCCATGGATTTTGAATAATTTTCGCCTTAACAATATTTTTATCAAAACATCCACCAATATTTCTCTGATATTTCCGATATATATTTATAAAATCCAACTACCGATATATCCATATTTATAGATATTTCAAACCACGATGAGAGCTCAAATGCAACACTTGGATAACTTTAAAAAGCCTATTTTAGTTTGTTTGAGGTGTTAGGATGGAGCTCTTAAAAGCATGGCATGATGTAACAAATTTGGAATTCATTATTTAATATCACTTTTATCTATTCTTGTTCCATGAATCATACTTTATGAGCATTCTCGCTTAGCATCTTTTGCATTGTATGTGATTTGGATGCATTACAAGTTACATGGAAGATCTAGGTCATGGGTTTCTTACCCTACGGGTGAGATCATAAGCTGATTATATATTCCTTATAGATTGGGTCACTGTCGGTGGAATTTGGTAGCAATAGATATTCTTAATAAAAGCACCATGATATTTCATAGGATTGAGACAATGTCCCTTTAGGTGATCCTAGGGAAGCGTGTTTATGGAAAGTATGGTCATAGTAGTTCTTTAAGTAGAACTCAATAAAAACACTTTAAGATCTAAGACTTTTCAATTGAACATACAATAGGAGGATCTGTAACTCAATGACAATAGCGATAGTCTTGAAAAGCTTATAGTTTTCACCTTATTAGACTACAGATACTAGTTCATGGGAGACTGAATGCAATGGATAGTAGGTCATGAACCCAAACACATAGTGTCTCATTGTTATTTATATAGAATATTAGAGTTCCGTTGATTCTCTATAGTAGGATGTTGAATCAACTTCAAAATTGGATTTTGAACTCATATACCTTGTTGGCATAAGTTATAAAGGTTAGATTGGCTTTAGGTCACTTTTATGCATAAAGGCGTTTTGATAATTACATAAGATTGCACAAGGGTAAGTAAACAAGGTCTTTAGATTGGGCTAATTGATTAATTAGTAAGTCATGTTGGATTAATTAATCAATTAGGACCCAATATAGGTTAGATTAAGTAACCTAAGCCCATGTGAGCTCAAGTCACTTAAGTCCAATTAAGAACCCTATAAATACACTCTAAGGGATGGGGTTTTCATTACTTTTTGTCTTCCACCATCTAGAGATGAGATAGTCCTACTCTCCACCCTCCCAAACTCCCTACCATTTGTGTGTTAAGGAATGAGGTTAAGTCATCGGGCAGAAAATCATAAGTTTACAAGACTTCCAACGATATTAATTTGATTATTCAATACTTAGATTTAAGGCTTGGGAACATCCAAACCTAAAGGTTATTACTTTAACCCTATAGATTAAATTTTTATTGAAATTGGTATTGTTTCCACTGCTTAGATTTAAGATGCCAACATGAGGCACTCATAACAAGCCCCAATGTGTTAGTTTATTGTTAAAGCCTTAGAAAATTTTTTTTGATGTGTTTTGTGATATTTTTATAGAATTAAGGCATGTTTGGCATATTTTCATCACTTCACAAAAAAATGATTACCTAAGTGGGGGATAGTATCATGAGGCCTAATAGCACTTCATTCTAAGCATGACCCCTAATAGCACACTAGGTAGAGCCCATTATAGGTAGCACACCTTAAGAATACCAATTCAAATTGTGCACTTAGAGAAGTGCACTTGAGATAGCATACCTTTAAGTAGTGGTTTGGATTGCATACTTAAAGGTTGGATCTATATTATGCACTTCGTAGAGTGCATTTAAGGGACTACTCAAATTGCACACTTGTTAAGTGCGCTTAGGCGAATAACGTACTTCCCTTAGGCACTTCAATAATTGCGCACTATTCATGTGTGCTAAGAAGGAAGTATACCACCTTGCCTCATCCTATACAACACTCAAAAAGCTCACTCTAGTAATCATAAGTGTGTTCTTCACTAATAAACCAAGTGCACCTTTGCAACCATAAGTGCACTATTTTCACCAATAAACCAAGCGCAACTCAATACACCTAAGTGCATAATTTTCCTTCAATAACACAACACACCTCCCTAGTTCATAAGTGTGCTCTTCTCTCCTCCACCAATGAAGTGCTCCTTAGACAACATCTACCTTAGCACATTACTCTGATTGTTCCACCTTATGCTCTTGCCATACTCACCAATCATTATGCACTTATCAAGGTCGCATAGAAAATAATACCCTTAAAGTTTTGATTGATCTATCCACATCATCATGCTACCACATGGAAAAAGTGAAATGCAGCCAACCACTCCACAATAACATCTCATGACCGATGGCTACACTAACATACTTAAGTCACTAGCATGGGCAGAAAGCATAAGTAAACAGGGACAACATTAGAGCAATTGGAGAGAAAGGAAATTTTCACCTATAAATACAAGAACTATAAATATAAACAAGTAAAGAGGAATCTTAAGGAAATAAATTAGATTGTTGTTAGGAGTAGGAGTATATTTGTTATAATTGTAATCTTGTATTTTCTTTTCTTTTTTTTCCTTTTTGTAATCTTTCCTTGTTTTTTCTTTTTTTTTTAACAAATATTTTAGTTTTAGTTTTAGTTTTGTGTTTCAATTTTTTTATTTTTTTATTTTTGTGTTTTCTTTACAGTTATATGTTTTCTTTTTGTGTTTTCCACTCTAAGAGGTGAAAAATAAGATCTCCATATCCTAGTTCAATTCACTATTAGTTTAGTTGTGAATGGAAGAAAAAGACCTAACTTAGGCTAGTGGTTACTATGAATAAAAGGAGTAACCATGGAGAGAAAGGCTTTGTTGCTCTGGTTGTGAAAGCCATAAGTCAAACAACGTTGACCACATACATGTTGCTTCACTACAATAGGTCTTATGAACCAAACGCAATTCTTTTAACATGAGGAGGAATCCACTTAAATCACCTTATTGTGAAGATCCAAAAGAAAACGATAAGATCGAGTTGATCTCTTGTTGAGATAGTTAATGCTTATGTCAACTAGAATCGTTTAGGCTTGATCCTAAAGCCGCAAGCACAAGATCAAGGCCCTATTGATGAGTCAAGCTTGAGAGAAGGAATTTTAGTGAATTTATACTCTTAGAGTTAGCTTTCCTTTAATTCCTAGTTTTTAGGTTCCCTTCTTTCTCTCAATGTAAAAGTCAGTTTTTTAATCTTTTAACCAACATGCCTCAAAAACCTATACCTCTAGAACAGTTAATCTAAAATTCCCTATAGAGATGACCCAATCACAATAAATAGTTAACTCTTTCTATTTTTGGTTCAAAAATGATAAGTTTCAAATCTGGTTTAAACTCTTTTTGTTATTTTTCCTTTTTCAAAACTATTTTTGTTTTAAACCTTAAACTAAAAGATTTTAGCATGAACTACTTATCCTTCATGTTTCACACCCCAAAGCCTTAGGCCTCATGAGTGTGTCTATCATATCCATAATCCATAGGAAAAACTAAATAATGTATTAAATCAACATATCTCAATAAAAAATAAACAAAAAAAAAGGAAAATAAACAAGCCCATTGTTAAGTTATCAAAAACTTCAAATCCAAAACTCTAAATGCTAAAACTAAGTTTATATAGTATATTTAGACCATGACATGGCATAACATAATTGACCACTTTAATAAAAAAAAACTAAATCAAAAATATGTCAAACCCAAAAAATTACAAATTCTAAATCCTCTTGGTGCATTTGAAATTAGCAAAGCTAGAAGAGGATGATTTTGATTTGGTAAGTATCCATTTCAAATTGGGCACTAAAGAATTCAAAATTATCATGGAATTTCAAATTCATCTTAGAATTTCAAATTCAGCTTCTAGAAGTTTTTCTACTTGCATTTCATGCTTTAAATGGCTAAGTCATTTCAAATTCAACCTATATCATGTGTCTTTTTACATCCTTCCAACGTCCACTTTGTATCTTTTATATTCTTTCCTAGCTTGTCTTGACCTCCAATTGTCCTCCAAACATGGTTGAGTCATCTCTCCATTCCTTTCATAAAGTGTTTCACTTATCTCTCTTGCTTCTGCTTGGATTCTATATATGTCTTTGCCTTGGTTTTTATCATTTTACTCAAGCCTTAAATCTCCTTTCATGCTGGTTGAGCCATCTACGACCCTAGGTTCTTGGAAATACTTTCTTTTGCATCTTTTTTACTCTTTTATCCAACTTTCTAACTCTAGAATAATTTCAAATCAATAATTAGGGTACTGCCATGAATTTAAGCTAAGTTAGATGATTTGTGTCTTAGTGTGTTAGGTTGAGTATAAATCATGTGATATATCTACCTTTGGGATACATATTTGAGAATTAATAAAAAAATCAATTCCTTTAGAATTTTGAAAATTGGTTTTCAAAAAACTCAAAAATAACTACATAGATTAAAATTTTAGCACTTTTATAAGTTTAAAGTTTTGATTTTTTTTTTTTCAAAGATGCCTACAATTCATGGACATAAGGCTATTACATGTGAGGCTCAATTTTCCCTCTAATTTGATAATTAGTCAATAAGAGAGATGTATGATGATTTAATGTCTAGTGTGTATGAGTGAGAGGCATAAGAAATTTGGTTTGTTTTTACTTGATCGAACACAACACCTATAATGGGCTTGACCAAATAATCATTGGATAATCCAACTAGACTTGAAATCAATTATCAACTAGTTGATAAAATCTCTCATCAATGCTAATTGATCTTATTGTTATTTTCAAACTCTCTATAATGAAAAGGGTTCTTGCTATCAATGAGGGAATGATATTATGATGAAAAAAGTCCTAAAAGAAAAAAAAAATCTCATTGGAATTCTTTATGAAATTTAGAGTCTATTTGATCGTTTGATTAAAAAATAGTTTTCTATTTTTAAAAACAAAAAACCGTTTTTAAAAGATCATAAGAGTTTTTTTGTCATTATTCTCTAGGAATACTTTTTAAAAACAAAGTGAAATAGAAAACAACTTTTAAAGAACAAATAGAAGTTATTATCACCAGTTTTTAAAAACAAAAGGAAAATATTTAAAAATAAAAACCATAAAAAACAAATAAAATTGAATATAATAACAATTTTTCTCTTTTCACCATCTAATACCAATGTCAAAAATCTTTAAATATGATTTTCCTTTAAATTGCATTTTCTTTTCTATTTTTTTTTTAAATCATTAAGCAAATAAATTTTCAATCAAACTATATTTGAAACATAAAATTTATTAATTTTCAAAAATAATTTGATACTCAAAAGCCTATTAAATTGATACTAAAAAGTCATGGAACTTAATAAAATTAGAAAGTCATTGATAAAAATTTATTTTAAATGACTTAGTTTTCTCATAATATATATATATATATATATATTGTGAAACCAAGGTTTGGTTAATCTCGGTTTTGATGAAAAAAAAACAAGGTTTGGAACTAATGATTATATTTCAAGTGTGATTAAGTAAGAAGATTTCCAAAGTGGCAATCACAAAAACAAAATCAAGCCAAAGGAAAATCAATAAGAAGAAGAAGACCTCAAAGAGTAGTGGTTTTCAAGACCTAAGCTTCATATGATCTCTTTGTAAGGTTGTTGGTGCACTAGGTCTTTCATGCATTACATTATTAATTTATGCATCAAAATTATCCAAGAGTAATTTTGTTTTAAATCCTTTAAAATTGGATGATTTCTTGTTTTCAACTAAAACCGTGTTTCAAATGTTTTCCAAACTTGTTTAAAAGGTTTTAAGTTGAAAAAGATTATTGTTGAGTTAAAAACGGCTCAACCGGTTGAATTGGATGATGCACCAATCGACCTGTTTAGCTCAACCGGTTGAAGGGTGCAAAAACCTTCTCTCTCTTCCAGAATACTTGTTCAACCGGTTGAGGCCCAGGCGAAAGGTGGTCAAAGTCCAATGGTCACCTACCAAACATTAAATGCTAATGGCTAGTCAACTAGTCGAACTGGAGCTCGATTGGATGACCCCCTAATGGCTAGTTTAACTTTTTTTTTCCTCTATAAAAAGGCTCCAATCTTCTTTATTGCAAGAGCTTAATCTTCCTAAACCTTTCTTGAATATATTTAAGCCTTAGGAGAGTGTTTTTTAGTGCACCATTGTTCTAAAACTTGCATATCATCAATGCACCTTTCAATCCTAGTCTTTCTTGTACATTTGAGCCTAAAGTTTTGTACTAGGATTTTGTGAAATTATCTGTAAATATTTGAGATGAAAAATCTAAATGTGAGATATCACTTAGGGATTCTCAAGTGTGGGGTATCACTTAAGAGATTGTTCAAGAGTGGAGTATCTCTTGAGGATTGTAAAGGGTGTTTGAAGCCAAAAGTCCAAGAGAGTGGATTGAAACCATAATCCAACTGTATTGCTTGAAGACTTGTTTGGAAGCCTTGAAATAGTAAAACCTCAAGCTTGGGATTGAAGCTAGAGGAGAGTGGACATAGGTCAGGTTGCGCCGAACCACTATAAAAATATTATGTTTGCATTCTCTCTTTCCTACTCTTTTTGCTTTATATGCAATTGTCTTTATATTGTTTTATTATATATTTGCATATAATTGTCTTTTGCATTCATATAATTTAAATTTACAAAAAAAGACTATCATTCTATTCACCCCCCTCTAGAGTGATTACCTTAGATTGGATTAGTCTAATTTTTCTAATATATATATATATATATATATATATATATATATATATATATATATATATATATATATATATATCATATTTTTACAAATTTTTTTACTATGCAAATAAACTTAAAATTAAGAAGACTTAATGCATTAGATTTACTTATGAGTTTGAAAAATATATGGGTATTGTTCTGAATACCATTTGAATAATTGAAAGTCCAATAGGGAACACCCGGGGGGTGGGGGTGAATGGGTGATTTTAAAATTTTAAATGAATATTTGTGAATTATAATCATTTTTCTTATCCTAAGATATTATAAGGATAACTTGAATATTCAAATAGGATTTCACCCTAATAAAAATCTTATTTTTAATTGATATCCAAAGATTAACAATCTATGTTGAAGTATGTTAGGGATAATGATATTCACTACCAAAATGACCAACCTAACAAACTCAACAATATTCCCAATTAATCAATAATTGATTATAGGTATAACCACCACAATATAACTAATTTAACAAATTTAATAACCAATTAACCAATTAATCCAATATATTCAATATCTTCAACTAGGATATATGCAGGAATAAATATTAACCTTTTAGAATAGCCTTGCAAGATATTAGATTAAAACAAATTAACATACTCTAGGCAATTCAAACGCAATATCAAATATAAAGAAATAAACAACGAGACACGAGATTTTTATGTGGAAAACCCCCACAAACTATGGAGATAAAAAACCATGAGGTCTAAGACATATCAATCGAAATTCACTATTCAAAATCAAGTCACATTGATTTACCTGATCACTTTACCTTAAAGACTTACTTTCTACTAACCTGCAACTTGATCCACGTCCGCAACGCAACAACTACCTGTTGCTCCCTAGTAGATCCTTCAGTCCCTCCAAAAGGATTATGGTCTTCAACCAACAATTCAAATAATCAAATCCTTGAATGAGAGAACAAGAATGGTGTGGCAATAAGGCTTTTATCACCAAAAAGTACCTCTAAAGAATGAGAGGTCGTTAACAATTAAATCTCAATGATCTCTAATCTCTTAACCCGAATCTCTAACCCTTAAAAGGTTATAAAGGAAGTATTTATAGGCAGAAACCATAAGGATTTCAGTATCTCAAGTTTCCAAATTAGAGTTGAATTGAAATTCATTCAAAATACAATTCTAAACTCAACAGAACTATGATAACCATTTGAATAGACTTATGCTACTTGAGCATTCTAACCTTTTGAGCAGGATTAACCGCTTGAGCAGTCTTTGCTTTTTGAAAAACATTTTAAGCTAAAAAATTATATCAAACCTTTTATATCTCAAATAAGTCTTTATATGCCACAAGTTAAACCTTTTTAGACGTGCTTGTGACTTTCCGATTGGACAAATAACAACCTTTGATCTTCAATGAAGAGTAAGTCACTATCTAAAAAGACTTCCATGGCCAAACATAAATTAAATAAAATTGTCAACATATTAACAAGACTCAATGTCCTAATAGAGTCTAATAATTTTTAAAAATAATTTAAAACTCAAATAGTAATCAAATTAATATCGAAAATTTATGGACAAAAATTGATCTAAAATGACTTTATTGTGTCTCTTTTCCATAGAATCATTATTATTATTTTTTTTTCATTACACAAATAAACTCCAAATTAAACAAGACTTAATGCGTTAAATTCGTTAACGAGTCTAGCAATTTTTAAAAATAACTTAAAACTAAAATAGTGAACCAACTAATACTAGAAATTTATGAGCAAAAATTTGTCTAGAATGACTATTTTTTCTCTTTTCTTTTTTCATAGAATCATTATTTTCTAGTTTTTTTTTTTTTTTTTTTTACTTGGCAAATAAACTTCAAATTAAACAAAACTTAATACGTTAGATTCATTAATAATCCTAATAAATTTTAAAACTAATTTGAAACTCAAATAATAAATCCATTAATACCGAAAATTTATATATTAAAATGTTTTACAATGACTATATTATTTATTTTCTATACATAATTATATTTTTATAATTTTTTTTCATTAGAAAAATAAACCTCAAATAAAGCACACTTTGTATTGAATCAATTAACGAGTTTAGCAAAATTTTAGAATAATTTGGAACTAAAAAATAGATATAGTGATTAAAAAAATAGATCAAAATTGATATATTATGAGTCATAATTTTAGTATTTCTATACATAACTATATTTTTTGAATTTCTCCCTCAATAAATGAATTATAAATTAAGTAAGACATAATTAATCATTTGAATTCTTTAATAATTCTTTCAGATTTTAAGAATGATTTGAAATTTTAAAAAGTCATCCAATTAATTACATATTAAATCAAAACATTTGAGAATATTATATTTGTAATTGAGTACTAAATGTTTGCATGTAATGAAAAATTTGGTTATTTACATGTTAAAAAATTAAACTTTATTTGTTTTTCATAATAAATAAAATATTATTACTATTATTATTAGTATTCATCTTTAATAAAAAAAATTTACAAAGATGTTAATATCCTTATGTTTCAAATATATACTAGAAAGACTATTATTTTTTTTTTATAAAAAATATAATTTATGATTTTATTATAATATTACTATTATTGTTTTACTAAAGCTATTTATTTTTTTAATTTATTTGTAATTACAAACTATTTTTATTTTTAATAAGATTTGAATTCATTTATTAATTGAATTTATAATGTTTTTAACAAAATCAAAACATAAAAAAAATTATTTTTAAAAATAGCTTATCTAAGCAAGTCTTTTATGTTTTATTTTTAGAAACAGTTGTTCAACACCCCCATTTTTATAAAACACTCAAAAACAATTTTTTGTTCTTAAACTTAGAAACAGTTTTTTAAAAACAAAATTTAGAAAACATAGTCAGACAAGTATTTTATTTTATTTTTGTATCTGCTGAAAAATGCTAATAATTAGCATATTGTTTACTCTAAATGCAAGCCGCAATCTTAAATAAGAAGGCAACATTATTATGGGGTCTAATTTCACAATAAAAGAGCCAAAAGCATTCCCAAAAAATATTTATTTATCTTCTATTTAACATAAATATATGTGCTTAATTAATTGACATTAATATTAAGGCTACAAATATCACCTAAAACATGTCATGATGAAAACCATCATATCCCATCATTCAATTGTCCCAATTCATCTTCCAAATCATGGGAATGATCTACCACCACTATTACTATTGGTTAGTCTTCACCAACAATTTTTTCAAAGTTCAGTACTTTATTGCAGATGATAGGCTGAAATATATTTAGAAATTCCATGCTTTAATGATTTTTGAAATATCAGATTTAGAAAAATGATTTTTGTGGGATGAAAAATTAGATCCTTTTTTAACACAAGAAGACAAATATAAGATAAGTACAAGCTTTTAATTTATTGAGCATATTTCATTAAGGTGGATATAGACATATCACATCTGTAGGTCACAATTTGTTGGTACACTCAACAAGTCCTTTTCATTCCAAAAATAATTTTTTTTTTTAAAAAAAAAAAACTAATAGAATTATATATACCACGCACAATAAATAAATAAATAATAAATTATAACCGAATAAAAAAAAATCAATTAAAAGAAAATTACTAGAAAGGGTAAAAATTAGTGCTTGAAGGATTCAGTAATGAATTAGAATTTGGCAGAAAACTTACAGCGAAATAAAACACGAAAGGTGCCCTTGAAAAGTCCAATGGGAACCACAAAAAAAAGTCTAATTTAATTTAAAAAATAATATTAGAAATTGTTAAAAGACAGCTCACTTAAAAGAAATTTGTTGGAGCACCGGAGAGATCATATGAGAATTGAGAGCTAGAAAAATAACATTGATGTTAAAAAAACCTAGAAAATTTAGTAATTAATTAGAATAAATTCTAGAAATTTGGGAAGAGAATTAGGGTTTGTTTGGTAACTATTTTTTAAAACAATTTTGAAAAATAGTATTTGAGAATAGTTTTTTAAAATTATTTTCTGATTTTTGCATAACAAAAGTATGTTTAAAAGCCTAAAATGTTTTTAAAATATTATTAATATTTTTAAATATGTTTTAAAAATAATTTTTATATCTAGTGTTTTATTTTTAATCATTGTATAATTATTTCTTAAAAAAATAAGTGAAAATAATTAAAAGATATTCTCTAAAACACCTTATTTTCTATTCTTAAGAATATGAACTAGAAAATAGTTTTTTATTGTTAAATATGTTTTCTAATTTTTCTATTATAGAGAAAAAAAAACTGTTCATAAAAACAATTTCTAACCATAGGTAGAAAACCTTATTAAAAGGAAAGATCTTGAAAAAATTTTAGACGAAATAATAAATAAGAAATAAAAACACTACAAAAGTCTAATGGGAACACATAATTCAAAGTTAATTTAAAGAACAATTTTAGAAATTGTTAGTATTCAATGGAATCAAAGGGGTAAGATTAGGCCTTTTCCCCAAAAATTACATATTAATTGTATATTTAAGTTTTAGAAAATTTGAAAGAAAATACAAGATAAATAAAAGAGAGAGTTAAAAAAATAAAAATAGAATATAGAAAAAATAAATTTAAAGATTATTTTTACATACTTTTTAAAACTCATTTATGCTAAAGGTTAAATAATATAAAAATCTATAATTCTTTAACTAATTGTGATTATATTTAATTTTTTAAAACATTTTTCATTTTAAATCAAATATAAAAAATTATTTTTCTTAATTATTTTGTTTTCCTCAATTCTTTCTATTAGGATTCTAACCATACCAATATAAGATAAATACCAAAGTACAGGCTAAATGGGGTGTTGTTCTTTTTTCATGAAATTAAACAATTTGACTTAAATAAAATAAAAAATAAAAAAAGAACAATATAACATTTAACCCTAAATCAAACATTTGCATAAAAGTAAATATAGAAGAGAAAAAAAAAATGCAAACCGAAGATTTTGGTAGTGTTTCATCTAAATTCAACTTACACACACTCTCTTTAAGCCCTAATGGCCGGAGTAAGGGTTTTTACACACAAACTTTCAAAATTTATACTTGAATTAATTGAATCCAATAGATACTTATAATCTTCTTAAAGAAATGTCTCCCTCTTGAATTCTCAAAGTGATACCTCACACTTGGCAAACTTTAAATGATACTTCATACTTGGATTTTTTCTTCAAGTAACACCCCATAGTGAAGCTCACCCCACAAGGTTTATGATAGATGATTTTTTCAACATAAATTCCTAGTGACAAATTTTTTGCTCAATGATACAAAGAAAAGGGATTGAAAGGTGTACTAAGAATAAAATATAATTTTAAGCTTAATGCACTCAAAATATTTTCCTAAGATTCAAAAGATGATTGAATAATAGTTTGAAACTTTTCTCATTTTTATAAATGAAGTATATAATCTTTATATATGAGTTAAAAAGTCAAATTAGTTATTACAAATAAGTGTCAAAGAATTGGGCGTCGACATACTAGTCATTAGAGTAGGAGCAAAGAGTCATTAAAGGCCAACAGATATATGTGAATGTCCATATGGTTGTCCACATTGCCAAGTGGTTATTCACATGACTTTTAGTAGCTAAAAATCACTTCTTATGGTAAGTAGTTGTCCAAGTGGATGTCCACTTTGCTTCTAATTGACATTTTTTCTTAAGACAAAGCAAGTGCACGATCGCCTGTACATCCATATGTCAACTAGAAGATAGTCTAGGCATCCACATGACAATGGGATGATTGTCCGATAATCTATGTGCTCCAACTTAATGTTTTTGAAATTTCATGCAAGTTTTGGGATTAAAACATTTTTTAGTTAATTCATGTGAGTGTAGACCAACTTTTATCAAATTTTTAATCGATATTTCTTTTTTCTTTTAGAAATTTTATAGTCTAAAGAACTTCAATTAAGTCAATAATATTTTTTAAAAGATCTTAAAAGATTTTCATGAAAAACCTAAGGTTCAAAATAGTTTACTTAGCCTAGATAGGTCTTTCCATCATCAAAATAATTTTTATCTAAATTATAAAAAGTATAAAACCAATTAAAAATTTATGAATGATAGTTTTGGTGCTTAACAAAAATATACAATTCAAACTTAGTGCACTCATCATCTTACATACATAAAGTATCCTAATGATAAACTTGATAATTTTTTTTTTTATTCTTCTTGAATTTCTCTTTTATTCCATGTATTATCTTCCCAACGACTCCAAAGAGATATTCTTACCCATCATACTTAAATATAACTATTAAATTCAAATCTTATTTTGTTATCATTAAAACATGAAACTAGAAAAACCGTGGTCCAACACTTTGTACAAACAAGCACAAGATAAAAATTGATAGTATAGAAAATCCAAAATACTAAAAAAAAAAATTATGTAAAAAATAAAGTAGAAATTTTGTTAAAGAATAAATTTAAAAATTGCTATAACCCAATTTGACCAAAAAAAAAAAAAAACTTATATTAGGGCTTCATTCCTGGACACAGTGTGGTAAATTTGGTTATTTAATTAATTGAAAGTCAATTTCAAATATTAGGGAACTAGCAATATAATAAGCTAATAAGTTTTAATGAGAGTGGCTAAGAATTTCAACAAATTTTCTTTTTCTTAATATAATAATTGAAAGATTTTTGTTTGAAATGTTTTTTTTGTAGAATTTGAGTTATATGTTTTATAAAATTAAAAATATGTTATGTATTGAATGGAAATGTCAAAATTATTTTATAAAAAAAAATATTAAAAATAATTGAGAAATCAAAAGGAAAAAGTCAGATAATAAAAATAATAATTAAAGAAGGGTTTAGTAGCGCACACTCTCTCTTTCTAAATATGTATATATAACAACGGTTGAGTAAACATTCTAAGCATTAATATCTCGCCCCCCTCGTCCGCTACAGAAAGCAAGGAATTAGAGGAGATGGGTGACTCCTACCCACTCATTCACTCAATCATAACACGTTATACTTGTACACACACTCTCTCTCTCTCTCTCTCTCTTCCCTCTCTTCTCTCTCTCCGCCCATAAATCCGCGATCCACCTTTCTTCCAAAACCATCTTTAATTTTCTTTCTTTTTTTTCTCTTCTAACAAAATACCACTATATATCTCTACTCCCCACCCTTTGTTTTTCCCGACCAGACCAGTCCCATCCTCATCTTTGAGTTTTGTACACTTCTCTGTTCTACACCCTTATTTATCCAGCGCCCAGTTTTCTGTCTCTCTCCCTCTATCCCTCTCTCTGAAACAAAAGTAAGAAAAAAAAGAGAAAAAAAAAAAAAAAAAGCATCTTCGCTTCTTTCTTCTTTCTATCCATTTCCTTTAAATTCTTGATCTACATATAAAAAACAGTACCATCTTCTCTGGCTCAACTCGCTCTCATTAAGGACGTGTTCCTGATCTGGAGGATCTACAATTCTGCTCCTAAAATGTCACTGGACATCACCCCCGAACGTGTATGTTATGTCCACTGCAACTTCTGCAACACCATTTTAGCGGTACAACACTATTCTCTCTCTTTCTTTTCTTTTCTTTTCTTTTTTCCTGTTCTTAAAAATAAAAATGAATATAAAAATAGAATTCCCTCTTTAATTACATGACATATTCAAGGCTTTTTCCAATGTTCTTCCAGCTAGAACTAAATTGATCACCATCACCACCAAGGGCTTTCAATTTAGCTTGGATCAAGAATAAAGCCTGGTATCGCCATGAAATCATGGTCATTTATCATGAAACTTAATGGGTAACACTTAAATATGGAAGAATTCATGAGATCAAAGCTTAGCAAGAAAGTAGGTGAAAGTTTTGTTTGACAGCCTAAAATATTCTAATCCAATTTGCGTAATGTCTTTGTTTTCCTTTTATTAAATCCCCATGGACTGACATGGTAGTGGAATTTTCTTGTTCACAAAAATTAGCTCAAAAATCTGCATCACATGCCATATTTTATGATAAATTCTAATCAGTTTTATGATCAAAACTCCAATCGGAATAAGAAAAAAAAACTCATTGCAGAAAATAGAAGGAATTTCAATGACCTTGCAGTAATAATCGGAGACCCCAGAAAGATGAAAACAAAAATGCAATTGATAACAACTCCGTATCCAGAAGCCTTGATGATCACTGATTCCCCAAGGTAGCTGGAAAAGAAGTTTGGTTGATAACAATTCCAACAGTTGCAGAAAGCCATTATAATCTGTTCATAGCATTTAAGGGTTTTGGAGGCTACACGGCTAGGGTTACAGCTAGGTGTTAGGGTTCAGCTTCTGCGAATTAGCTAGGGTTCTTCCCAAGCCATGGTACAAGTCAACATAGAGCTCCTTCCCCCCCTTTTTTCTTTTTGGGGCAGCTTGCAGGTCTTTCACTAGTTTCATGTTTCATGTTAGTCGATTAAATAAAGTCCCTTGTGTGGCTATGCTCTCAATTTATTCAGATAATTTATGATCTTTTTATCATTTGTGTGATCGTACCACTGATCACAGCTCACTCTAACAATAGTACTGTTCCGTGTGATGCAGTTACTCAATTTTTGTTTTTTGTTTTCTTTTTCTTTTTTAAATATTTCTTCTTCTTCTTATTTATTTTATTTATTTATTTATTTATTTTTCTTTCTTTTTGGGGTGAGGTGGGTTCTTCTGTTCCCACCCACAAAGCCACCGAATCGTAGATCGGTGTAATTGAGGATATGAACCGGATATTTCATCTTTCAGGTTTATTTTGTTCCTTTAGCATCATCTGTACAAAAAAGGGTGTTTTCCTTTCTTTCTACAAGAACTTGTGGAGAGAGCTGGCAAAGAAAAATCATGGCCATTACAAATGCTTGCTTTTCTTCTTTTCTAAACCTCCTTTCATCATAACATGCCTCTTTCGAGCCATCTTCATCAACTGTGATTATGGCCTTTGTGGTTTGTGCACCAGTCACGTCCTTTTCCTTCTCTCTCATATTTTCTATCTTTTATCATCCTGCTTGCAGTGTCAGGCGCACTGAAAGGAAAGAGATGTTGCGAAGCCCTTTTAAATTTGGCAAGTCCTTTCAGTTATTACCCATGTGAGGTCTGTGTTCTTGACGGGAATTGCCAAGAACATCTTTGCATATATCAAACAATTCTTACCAGTCGCCCAATATTTATTATACATATGACTCCTCCCCCTCCTTCTCTCTCTCTCTCTCTCTCCCTCTCTCTCTTTCTCTCTTCTCTTCCTCCCCCCCCCCCTTTTCTCCATTTCTGCATCTATCTTCTCACTCTTCATTTTCATCCCACCGGTCTTTCAATGGCTTTAGTTGGACAATTTATGTCATCTAAAACTCCTTTTACTTTTTCATGTGGATTTATATACTTGATGTACTAATCTTCAAAATGAGACGTGGATGATTCAGTGGAAGTAGCTATCAAAGTTCACTTCTCGAAAAATGTCAGCTATTTTTCTGGTTATTTTTCATATTTAGTCTGTCCCAGATTGGGAATAAGGTAATATCTCAAAGCATTGGCTTCTCAAATAGCACAAACCATAGATAAAATCACCATATCCAGATGATGGAGATCAGTGTTCAAATTCTTCATCTAAATGTCAGATCCGTCAGATTCAATGATGGGTTTTGGATATGCATGATGCAACAATTAAGGTTTTGCTTAAGCAGTTCTAATCAGTTCATTTCTGAAGAACTACAAACATGTATAATCTTCAAAGACAATCACCACTTTGCCTATGGGAGAGAAGCCTAAGGCCCACGCTTGAAATTAACACTGATAGATGTTCCGAAATTCTTGTTGGCAGGTAAGTGTTCCATGCGCCAGTCTGTTCACCATTGTGACAGTCAGATGCGGGCATTGTGCTAATTTGTTGTCTGTTAACATGGGAGCTTTGCTCCAAACAGTTCCAACTCAGGATCTCCAGGTATACTCTAGATTCCTTTTTGCCTCTATTCTGCTTTAGTATCTTGTTGGATAAATGGATATTCTATTTTTCTTCAGAAATATAGTAAGACAGATGACTACATGTGTTTCAGTGTGAACATAAAGAAAAGATCTCTTTTAGCAGACATCTTTTAATCTATTGATGCTTCTAAATATGTATCAAATTAAGGGTCAGTAGTCTTATTTTTCATGGTAGTTTATTTGCATTTGTGCTTGGTTGTTCCATATATGCCTTTTCCTTTGGGGTCTGTATTGTTAAATAACCACCCTCATTCGTTCTTAAATTGTCATATTGATCAACAAGTTCCCAGTCAAAGAATCTTACTAGGAAAAAAAAAATGATTTTATTGTGACATGTATTTATTTTGTTTGAGAAAAGTCACAGAAACAACAGCTAAGCTGTGGAAATCCAAGTGAGGATTGTGGATCATCTTCCAAATGCAACAAATTTTCTGCATTTGAGTCTGCAGAGCATGAACAGCCAAGAATGCCTCCAATACGTCGTTAGTCACTCTCTCTCTCTCTCTCTCGATGTCTCTATATCTTCCTTTCCTAATACACGGTAGCAATGGTTGTTCCAGTAGAGTAGTACCCCAATATTAAATGCTAGACTGATAGCCTGTGCTTGCTTGCATATACTATAACCAACTATTTAAAGTTTATTTCTGATGATGACCAGGAGAAAAATTGGAACAAAAAAATTCATAATTTGGCTGAATAGTGTCACAATCAAGGCCTCTTATCAAGAGAAGAGTTTCAGAAAATGCCACCCAAAGTGCTAAAGGACCAGCTGATTTTTTTTGTCCTTGACTGATGACCCCCATTTAAGATCTTGAGGTTACATTATAAATTTGTCCTGATCATAATTAACAAGAGCATGTCTGTATACGTGCCCAAAAACATATTTTAATTTTTTTTACAGTTTTAACATTTCATGAACACACCTGTGCCTGACCCCTCAAAAGTCTTTGCCATAACTGATCTAATTGCATCATCACCATTATTACGAAATACTGATTGAGAAAGTGCTATGAACTGTCCACAACATCCCAAGAGCGCTGGACCACCAAATTGGTCCCGGCCAAGAGATGCAAAGCTGTGCCTCTTAGATATCAAGATGACATACATTATTATCCAATGGTAGTCAGTGTCCGAGCTTGTTGACATACATTATTATCCACTGGCAGTCAGTGTCCGAGCTAGTCTCATACATAGTGCTTAAACTTCATTCTTCATCATAATGCACACATATATTAATACAGATGCAAATATTCATCCATTTAGCCTCATATGAATGTGCACCACCTTCATTAATTTGGCATATATTCCTAATGATGAAGATCAGCTTAACTCTCTTTCTTACTGTCCATAATGAAGCAGCCCCAGAGAAAAGACAACGAGTTCCTTCTGCATATAACAGGTTTATTAAGTAAGTTCAGTGACACATATTTAATGGTTTACAGGTCCTAGCCACTGGTTTCAAATTCAACACATTGGCATGCCTTCAATTAATTTTCATGCATTTTATTTTTATAAATTTGTATGTATTCTTACAGGGAGGAAATCCAAAGGATAAAAGCTAGTAATCCAGATATTACCCACAGGGAAGCTTTTAGCACAGCAGCCAAAAATGTAAGTTATGCATGAAATTCTAGAAATGATCAAACAAATAAACAATCAATCATAATTTAACCAATGCAGTTATTACTATAGTAGTGAAAGAATTTGTCAACTTGATATTTTGGGCTATACAAATGAATATGTTGAACATTGGGCATGTATTTTGAATCATAAGCTATTATCCGTTTTCTTTTGTCATCAATTAACCCATTCCTCAATTGGTGATAGAACTGGTCCTTTTACACCTGAATAACTTGCATTTCTGTTGGATGAATATGTATCTGAAAAGGAACAAACAATTTCATCAGAACCGATGAATGAGGTTTGTGAGATGCATGTGGTGTTTCTTCTCATAATTCGTTTGGTCAAACATAAGACTTCCAAGATTTTCTGAAGATTGTGAGCAGTCTATGTTCTATGTTTATATATAGGCTTCTCGCTACACTAAAGCTACAGTACCTTCTATTAGGTGGTCTATGTGAGACCTTTATTTCCCTTCTGGTTTTTAGGTGGATATTGATATCAGACAAAAAGTATTATCATAGAGGAAGGCGTAAATGACACACTATTATCTTTGATCAACGTGTCATTATCAACTGTGTACTTTAGACTCAGTTTTCTAAATTTCTAGGGTAACATGATAGATGCATTTTCCTTTCTGCTTCATAATTATAGGAGTTAAATAAGTATCTTCACACTGGTTCATGGGCTCCTTTAGATTGGTGTGATTAAGTAAGAAACATTTCCACTATTTTTGGGTATAATGTTGTGTTTGCTTTTTTAGTTTTTGGTTGAAAATAATTTGTTTTCAAATTTTAAATTATTTGGTTTTTTTTTTTTTTGTACGACTTATTATAATTTTTTTATTAGATAGAATAAGTCAAAATATTTAATTTTTTTTAAATAAAAAAAATATATTGATTTTTTTTTATTTTTTAATACTTAATAAAAATAAAATATTAAAAAAATAAACAACTTAATACTCAACACTATTAAACGTTATTTAGTTTTAAATTCTATTTAGAATCAAATACAAAAACCCGAATACCATTAATTTTAAATTCCATTTAGAATCAAGTAAAAAAACCAAATACCACCAAAGTCTTTAGAAGAAGATTTTCCACAAAGGTATAACTTCCTCTAAATAATTAACTGCACCTTTTGGATTCTTCTATTCTCCCATTCAGTCTTTTCCTAGGAGAATGTACAGTTTTAACACTCTCATGAGAAGAATTTATATAGGAGAAATACTGAGTGGGGGAATATAGACCTTGCTACACCAGGTAAATCAAATTGAGCAACAGACAATATAGGTAATTTGGTTCTCAAAAGTACTTAATAAAGAAAGTTGACATCAAGAAAAATGACTTTCTTATCTTTAGATACAAAGAGAAAGGATATAAAAAGGAAAAAAAACAATACTAAATAAGTAAAAAAAAGGAGGCAACATGCAGATTTTCTTTTATATTTTCTTTAAAAGAACATAGGAGAAGTTTGGAGAGAACCCATTCCTCAACAATTTAATTTTTCTTTTCAGTTAACTTTTTCATGAACAAATAAATAAGAATTTTTTTTATAATTTTTTCTCACTTTCTTCTTTATTTATATTTTCTTCTTCTTCTTCTCCTTCTTCATTTTTTCATTTTTGGTCCTCAAACTTTCTAGAAATAAAGTAAAGCCAAATGTTTTAGAACCCAACTGTCCAATTATGCATAGCTTGCATGAGGTGGGTTAATTGTATCTTGGGGTGAGTTACTAGTTTTAAAGGTATGCCATATCATGAAAAAGTGGGCGCTTCAAGATTGATTAACCTTCTTCCAACAAATAAGAGCATGACGAAAGTAGAAACAGGTCAGTGGTCACCAAATGAAAACTTGCTTGAGCATTTTCTGGCTATATTAAAATCTAATGATTTTATGCACAAGGTGACTTTGTCAAAACTTGTCCTCTTTGTTAGGCCAATCTTCCTTTTCCATTATTTTCTCTCATTTTTGTTAATTTCCCAGGACATACATGCTGCTTTACGAAGCTATATCCTAACCCGATAAATATTACTCTGTTGTATTTACACACATTGTTGATTTTGTAGCACAATTTATTCTTCGCCAAGTATGTCATTGAATAAGAAAACATCAACTTTAAGCTACAGGATTCTAGCTTCCAAAACTAGAAAAGGAAATTTTCCGTATGGTAGAAACATATTATATATATGGTATGGATTGAGGTGCATACTGAAATCCATATTCTTTTGCAGTGGGCACATTTTCCTCATATTCACTTTGGGCTAAAGCTGGATGGCAACAAGCAGGGAAAGTTGGATCAGGCATTTGCAGGGGAAGGGCCACACAAGGCTCATGGATTCTATTAAAAAAGTGATGCCTACCTTGTGAGTGGCAGCTAGTTTTCTATGTATAACTACTGAGTATGAGGTTGGTGAAGCCTCCTAATCCAACAGGAATGCACCCTTGAAAACCTCACCCTCGTCTATCTTTCGTGTTGTCTTTTCTACCTGAATTCCTATGAAAAGATTGGTATTCTTTACTCGTGATTGCATTTTATTAAACAGCATATTTTAAACTCAAACAGTAATATTATTCACTGGAATAATGTGAATTTGTTTTAAATATATAACACTAGTTTTTTATAATTGATCTTTCTCTCTCTTTCCTCCATGATGTATGTTGTGCCATGATTGGTGTTGAGCTAAGAAAAAACAAAGCTCTGAGTTTACTACATCCAAGGTTGCTAAGTCCTCTCATAGCTAGCTTTGTAACCAATAAAGTAGACACAGTGCACGCAGGTTGAGAAAGAGAGAGATGTAATGAGCGGCAGCAGCGGATGATGGGAAATTGGAATGCAGGTCTTGGCTTCAGCTGTCATGCTCAGATCCACGTCCATAATATCATCAGATCAAATACAACAAAAGGGCAAAAACGCCGAATTTGATGGCAGTCAAGAAAAAAATGCACCTTGGGACACCAAATAAAAGAGAAAAAAAATCAACAATACTGGTATTGGTCTTGTTGCAGAGAGAGAGAGAGAGAGAGAGAGAGAGGGGGGGGAGGAATCATGAAAACATTCTTTACAGATGAACTGACCAAAGCGTGCCGAAGATCAATTACTGTTTGAAAAAAAAAACTTGAAGAAAACCGAGGATTACTTGTTACACACGCCACCATGAATAGTACCTTCCCCTTAAGGTGGAAGCACTGTTAGATGTCAGCGTTCCATTATACCTGATGTCACTTTCCAATATGGTAAGCCACGTTATTTGCACTTATAATTTTGTGGTTATGAATAACTAACCAAGAAGTCAGTGCTTTGACAGCCAGACGTCCCCTCTATGGATGAACAAAACTAAGATGATTCAAGGTGTTTGATTACTACAACATGAATAAAATATCTGTACCCTTTTGATAAAGTGGCTGCATGTTTTCAGACACCAGCACCTTTTTGTTTTATTTTTGAAATTCATAATGATTGTGTTATGGAAATCATCAATTTCAAAAGAAAAAACGGCAAGTTTGAAAATAAATATATGTTAATGATTTAAAAAAGCTTATTTTGTGTTCTGTAATAAATTTAATAATAGTGGTGCAATGCTAATTATCACACTCCAGAGCACCCAATTACAGCCATTATGAAATGTGTACGTGGAGAGAGAGAAAGAGAGAGAGAGTCATGAATGAATGAATGAGTGTGTTTGTTGGGATGGGGTTAAGAGTACAGAATCTGTAACGTCAAATCATGTAGTTGGTATTTTGGATTTTTATAAGGTCTAAAAAGTTAAGATGATTTTTTTTTTACTTTAGCTTTTAAAATGTCTGGATCCACACCCCACACACACACTGTCATGTCACATTAGGGAGAAGAGGCCGGGTCTGGCTGAGACAGAGAAGGGTGGTCAGTGATATAACCTTTTCTCGTTGCCAACATCAATGCCCCCAAAGATCCTTTCCCCTCTTTTCCTTTCATATCATATGCCCTACTCCTGCTTCTCAGCTGCCTCCTTTAATTCACCCCCCACATGCATTTATTAATTAAATCCACTCTTTAAGCGAGATAAATGGCAACCACTCGTCACTCACACTCTCATAAATGGGCGACATTCATGTGCTCCGTTTGTTTTGTTGAACTGGGTATTCAATCTATGAAAAAAATTATACAAATCTTTTCTATAAATTAATGCATGTCTGGTGTTGTCACATCAACGGACAAGAAAATTTTTTTTTTGTTGTCTGAAAAAATGGGGTGAAAAGTTATGTACATGTATAGCGGTGCAAAAATTATGATGGATTATGGTCTAATGGGTATATGTATGTGTGAATTATATCACTGACCACCCTTCTCTATCTCAGCCTGTCAGCCAGACCCGGATTCTGAGATATGCCCCCATCAACTTCAAGTTATAGGAGCCAAATATATTTATAGAAGTAGTCACGATGTAGTAAACTGAAAAAAGCGAACAAAAATTCAACATGCAATTGACTGTGAGTTAAGCAAGATTGATAAAGGAACATATATAAGAATCTATGAGGAGGATGCCAAAAATCAAAAGTAACATATAGAAAAGAGATGAGTCAACCAAGAAAGAAGCTAACTATGGAGATGACCAATGCATCAAGTCCACATTCTGCTTGATTGATAGATTGGGAAACGGATGCCTCTTGTGGACCTTGAATGGGACATAGAGTACTGAGCCATTGTGGAATGTCTAGTGTCCCGATACACTGCCTAAATATTATCAGAATCGAGACATTAGAAGGCAAAAAAGAATTCCAAGGAGAAGGACTGGAAGCGAGAGTGCAATAATGAGGAAGAAACACATCTACGGCTAGAATTGGGTGCCCGAAGATAAGTATCATTGTATGTAGGAGCATGCATATCGGTTAACCATGTTGAGCATCGTGTAACATATATGACTGGTTTTGGTACAAGTGCAATGTTTGACCAGCTATCTACAATCTGTCAATGCTGACAACTGGAGTATGAATAGAACACCAATTTTCTTGTTTTTTTTTTCTTTTTTTGTGAAAACTAATGTAAGAAGTCAATATCTGGAGGAACCAAATCCCAATAGAGTCTGAAATTTTTTTTAATTTTTTTACAATTTATTGGATACCCTCCTGCATATATGAAGAGCCAAACGTCTTCTAGGATATATGCGTAATTAATTAATTTCACAATTGAACTGATAGAGGACTATAGGTTTTAATGAAAATGTTATGTTGTTACCCGAAGTATAGCTGGTTATAGTGCCAATAATAGTTTGAAGCAACAGGGAAATGCTATGCAAGGGTTGCAAAAAGAGCCCCTTGGCCAGGAGGTTGAGCATGAAAGAAGTATAACAAAGCTAAAACTCTAAGATCTGCCTCAAGAAAAAACCAGTGGTAGTTAAAATGAAAGGCATATGAGCATATTACATGTGAATTAGCATTCATAAGGCAGATTGAGGATATATCCCTTTTGTTCATGGACTGCAAATGCATCATAAATGGAGCTAAAACTTAGAAAAGCAAAGGAGAAAGTTAATTGCCAGGGATCCTAACTGTTAGTGCAGGTGAAATCCTGGGTATAGCTAAAGCTTCCCTAACCTTATGCTTATTCTTATGCAGTTGTTTGCCAAAATTGGAAACCTGTCACATACTTGAGAAAGTAATGGGCTTGCAGCTTTGTATCAATTTCTCTGATCAGGATGCCATTGAAATAGAAACCCTAGCAGAACCTTGGTCTGAGGTCTTCTTTGACAGCTACACACAAATGTATCTGATTGATCACTTGCCACTTTGGAGGACTCCACGTGTGTAATCCATAAGGCAATGTTGAGGAAGATCTCTGAGCAGTTTGATTGAGGCACATTTGGCAGATATATGCCCGCCTTGTACGCTACGCATATTCTATGTGTTTCCCACTAGTTTCCTCCTTTTTTAAGTTTGGTTTGGACTCTGCTCACCCCTTGTATGTGGGAATTTCTTTCCATTAATGTACGGATAGGATTTTCTGTATTTTATTTGAAAATAGTATTTCTTTATTATCCATTATTTATCAATCCAATATATTTTCAATAATAATAGTAACAATAAATAATAATAATTGAAAAAATTTTATGCCTTCATATATGAAACTACTTAAGAGGATGGTGAATAGTTAATCCAAGCTATGATCCTTAAAATAATTTTTTAATTCTAATTAGCTAATAAGATTTTACCTAATAAATATGAAAGGAAGATAGATAATTTTACCTAATAAGATTTTAAAAGCCTTTAAAAGCATGACATGATATTACAAATAAGATTTCATCATTATATTTATATTATGATTTCAATTTTTATTTTTCCATCCATGATTGCATTATTACTTATCTTAACGTTAAAACCTGCATGACTTGTATTGTACATGACTTAAGTGTATTAAAAGTTACAAGAAAGATTCAAGTTTATATTTCTTACAAGTTGATGAATGGGTCATAGGGGGTTCATGGACTTATGCAATCCCTTTAGACTGTAGTATCTTAATTAGAGGGTTGATTTGTCTTGGTTATCATGATAGGTTTCTCATAATGAGTGCATTAGTGTGTATAGTTACACATTAGACGTAACCTACATATTAAAAAAATAACCCTTAAATTTAAATTAAAAGGCGCCTGCAACTAAGTTCTAGGCTCAGTAGAAAATGCCTGACTTTTTCGAAAAATTACCTCTCTCTAGGATCTTAGCAATGGAGAAGTATGGGCTTCTCTCTAGTGGAAGTGGTGGCTAAGATATCTCTTCAAATAAAGTAGAAGACAACAATAGTTTCGTAGAAAAACATGGTTTACTCCATTCTTAGCCCTGGATCTATAAGGTGTAAGCTAAACTAACCCAAGGACTCCTAGATCTACATAAAGGAAGCAATATACATATAAAAACATTAGATCTAGAGAATGAGTGTTACACCTACAATCTAGATGTTCCTAGATTGATTACAACTAGCGAAAAGGCAATATGAATCTTGAAGACCAGAAGATTTTCTACCCGATGACTCTTTTTCCTAGATCTTTGCATGCAAGAAGATAGAATCCTCTTTGATAAGGATAGAGACTATGATTTCTCTCTTTGGAATATTAAAAAACAAGAGTAGTATAAAACCCTAAACCCTAAGGGGGATTTATATAGGCTTTCTTGTGGGCTTAAATGATTTGAACCCATCTTGGGTTAAGGTCACTTAATCTAACCCACTCGATTCTAACTAATTAATTAAACTTATGAAACTCTAATTAATTATCCCAATCAAGAAAGATCATTCATAAGATCTTGTACAATCTTGCATATTTACCAAAATGCCTTTATTATGCATATGAATAAAAAACCAAGATATCCCTTATTAAATGTGCCACTAAGGAATATAAGTTTAAGCAAGGACCATTTGAACCCATAGGATAATACTAGCTCCCTTAAAACCCAAGTCCGAAGTTTACTCAACATCCCATTATCAAGAGTCAATTGCACTCTAGTGTTATTAGAAACAAAGTTCTATAATTTGGGTTTATGACTTACTATCCACTGTATGTAGGCTTCCCATGAATTGGTATTCATAATCTAACAAAGTGAATACTATCAAGCTCTCAACATTACCTCTATCATCCTTGAGTTTCATATCTTACCATTATATGATTAATTGATATGCTCTAACCTTCCAAAAGCATATTTTAAATTCCAATAAAAGAATTACTATACTATAGATTTCTTAAACACATATCCTTAGGATTGTTAAGAGAGAGCCTCATAAAAGCATGACATGATGTAACAAATTTTAGAGTTTATTATTAATTTATTTAATAATATTTGAATTCACTTTTATCTATTCTTGTTCCATGCATTATATTCTTATGAATATTTTGGCTTTCATTTCTTATATTGTTCATGACTTGGGTACATTAGGAGCTATACGGAAGATTCAAGTCATGAGTTACTTATAAGTTGATGATTTGTTCATAGTAGACCTAGGCAATCTATTTGAGGTTGTAGTGCACTATCTCCTAATTGTAGGGATGACTAATCTTGATCATTGGGATGAGGTTACCATGGTAAGTGTGATGGGAACTCCAAATTACTTCGTTCCCAAGCCTTAGATCTTGTTAAGTGCATGAAACTATTCATTGGGTTACTGGATCCTATGCATAGTGGAAATAAAGAATTTAAAAACTTTACTAGGATCTAAATTATAAGGTTAAGGTACTTTTCTTAAATCTAGATTTTTCCAAATCAAATCCTTGTAGTGAAAATCATCATTTGATGGCATGGTAGTCAAAATTGATCTCATAAACCTTTGATCTTCCACTCGATGACTCCTTGAAGTTAGACACTCATATGGTTGAAGTCTCAAAGGTGGAGGGGCTAGGGCTCTCTCTGGAACATAAGGGAGAATGGTAGAAGAAGGAAACCCTAACCTCACAAGGGGTAGGGTTCTAATTGAGCTTAAGGAACTTGAACCCACTTTGGGTTTATGTCACTTAATTTAGCCCAAAAAGGGTTTTAATTGATTAATTAACATAATAAGTCTCCAATTAATCAATTAGCCTAGTTCAGACAAGTTATTTACTAATTATTGTGCAACTTTACATAATTACCAAACTCCTTTATGCACAGAAGTGAACCAAGAACCAATCCAACCATCACAAACTATGTCATTAAGGTATATAAGCTCAAATCGAAACCATTGGGACCTAAAAAATAGTACTAGATCCCTCAAAATCCAATTCTGAAGTTGACTCAACATTTCACTACAAAGTGTCAACTATACTCAAATACCCTATGTATATTACAACAAGACACTAAGTGCTCAGGTTCATGACCTGCTATTCATTGTAAATAGTATCCCCATGAATTAGTCTTTGTAATCTAACAAGGTGAAAGTTATCAGCCTTTCAAGATTACCTTTTCCATCCTTGAATTACACATCCTCTTATTACATGATCAACTAACATGTCCTAACTTATAAAGAGGTTACGTCAAGTTCCATTTAAAGAACTATTATGTCTATAATTTTCCTGAACACTCATCCTTAGGATCACCCAAGGGACATACTATCTCAATCTCATGAAATATCATGACGCCACTATTTAGAATACTTGTCACTACCAACTTTCACCAATAACGATCCAATCGATGAAAAATATATGATCACTTTAGGATCTCACGTGTAGGTCAAATTCACTATTAACTTTGGCACAAGCTTAACATTCTATAAAGGTTGAGAGACAATAAAATATAACAACTTTGTGAAGTCATGACTACCTGATAGTCTTATATCATGACTCATCATAGGTTATATTCAATATGTAACCATACACACTAGTGCATTAATAAAAACTCAAATTATATACTAGGATGGCTCTAAAAGAGTCTATTTTAGTGTATTTGTGGCAGTCATAATAAGTTGGTTCGTCAATCTTTTTGTTTAAAACAAAATCTAGAAATAATTTTCAATAAATTTTTACAAGAACAAAATTTAAACTAGATTAGTTATTGAAACTTTTAGCTTTTAAACCAAAAATACAAAATAATAATAATAATAATAATAATAAAAACTAACAATTGTGTAGTGGTTAGGTCTTCTCCATAGGGAACTTAGGTTTAACCATGCTAAAGGTAAGGGTTTGAGGTGTGAGTGCATGTTGCAAAAATATATTTTTATTTATTTAGTTTTTGGGAAGAGAAAGAAACCTAGAAAATTGAAAAGAAAAGAAAAGAAAATGGGCTCCAAGGGAGGAAAGTCATTGAAGTTCCTTTTCCCAAGCTCAATTCACTCACAAGGCCTTGTACTAGTGCTTACAACTTTTGGCTTGGACCAAGGGTTTACACCAAAGAGGGGTTATAGTTGACATGAGCATCAACCGCCTCAATAAAATATCATCTTGGTCTAATTGCTTATTTTTTTGTCCTCCTAATTAGATGATTTAGATAGGTTTATCCTCATGTCAAAAGGCTTATTTTTAGTTTATTAGGTTTATCGTGGAGAAGCATGGGTATGAAACAATATTTGTTTGACTTGTGGCTCTCACAACTAGAATTGCATACCCTTTTTCTCTCCCAAGTGGTACTCCTTTTAGTCCTCGTAGCCACATTTTTTAAAAGAAGTCACTTTCAACCATTGACAACTAAAAACTAATGCTAAATTAAACTAGGATATAGAGATCTCAACCTTCCTTACTACCTTTGGAATAGACAACAAACATAGAAAATAAAACAAAAAAACATAAAGATAGAAGCATAAAAGCTAAAAGATAAATTTTATTGAAACTGAAAAAAAAAAACACATTATAGAGCAAAAAAAAAAACAATTAAACAAGCTAATTTATTTCCCCATTAAATTCCCCTCATTATTCATTATTTAGAGTTCTCATATTTATAAGCGACAAAATCTCTCTCCCCCCTACTATTTTTAAGTTATCCTTTGTTATCTACACCTCCTGCTCATGCTGTTGATCTAGTGGTATAGCCATCAATTAAGAAATGTTACCATATAGTGGTTGACTACAGTTCTTGTCTTTTCAATATGACAACATGATGGTGTAAATGGATTGATATGAGCTACAAGGGTGTTATTTGTTGCACAATCTTAATTAGTGAGCAAAGGTGGGAAAATATAACATGAGCACGAGGTGAAGCAATCAAGGCAATGCATTGAGATCAAAGTTGTCTAAGGTGTGCTTCATAGTTGGAGGAGAGAGCAAAGTTTATTTATGGACGGTACACTATTTTATTTATCAAAATTATGTTCCAAGACTTGTTCTAGTGTGTTTTACTTATTGCTCAATAACACATTTATGGTATTAGTTCTATGAGCACTATAGAAGTTGAGGTGGTGTGGTGCGCTTCCTTCTTGGTGCACTTGAGTGTTGTGTGGTAGTTGATGCACTTTAAGGGAAGTGCACAATTTCAAAGGAATCCCTTCAATGCACCATATAAAGTGCAAAATTACTTGAGTACCTAAAGAGAGTGCACTATTCATTGTGGTGCAATCTAGTGAATAGGAAGTGTGCCTAAGGTGTCCTTTCAGTTTGTAGTAGGAAGTGTGCAATGTAGACTCAATTCCTTAAATGCACAATCAAAACCACCACTTAAAAGTGCACAATTTAAGTGTGTTTCTCAAAGTGCACATTGAATTGATGCTCCTAGGGTGCGTTTTTTACACTAATTTCTTCTTAGTGTGCAATCTAAGAATCTTGCTTAGTGTGCTATTAGTGATAGCACTTAAGTACTCTCCTATCCATGATGTGCTAGAAGTGCACCAAACAAACCTTAACTTTACAAAAATCTCATAGAACTTATCAAAATGAATTTCCTAAGGGTTTAATAACAAACTATAGAGCTAAGCCTATTATGAGCATGGATTGAAAAATTAGAATTTATCGGTGATATTTCGTCAATATATCGGATATTGGGAGGCCTTGAAATGAAATTTGACACCGATTATTGATTTCTAGGAATATCAGCACAAAATCAGAAAAATCGTCGATATTTCGGCGAAATATCGATGGAAGATCGATAAATTGGCAATAAATCGCTAGTGGAATGACACCCGGAGCACCCGGAGGAGAGTCCAAAAAATCACTGATTAATAGCTGATTTTTCCGATAAATCAGCAATTTTTTGGAAAAATCAACAATTTTATGCTCCTTTTTTGAAAATTCTGAAATATGATCCGACGGCCAGATTTGAATTTTTGATGATCTGATGGCCTAGATTTCACCCATGTATTTGTAAAGGCATCCAACGATCAGATTTGTGATCCAATGGTGGAAAGTCAATCTTGACTTGATCCAACAGCTATGAATGTTTCCAACAGTTATATGAAGATCTAATGGCCAAATTTGAACCAAAATTTGATCCAACGGTTAAAATTAATTTATAATGGCTATTTGACCATCCAACAGCTAGTTTGACAAAAAAAAAATCCTATAAATACCCACATTCCATTCCATTTCATACATTAAAATTTGATCTTGTTCTATTGCTTTAAATTTTTATTTTTTTAATTTCTAACAAAATTTTTAAATTTTGAAAATTTGGTGGTGAAGGGGATTAACTCCAAGTCAAGGCTAATTAAGGTATGTCTTACCTTTCATAAAATTTATTTTTATTATGCATAATTCAATTTTATTTGTTATATATAGTTTAATTGATATTATTTAATTTGAAATTTGTCATATTAACATTAAATTTCATATGAATGGAAATTGATTTGACATATATGCATATTTAGTTTCATTTTTTAATATTTTCAAAATTAAATTAAATTCATATGGAAATTTAATTCATGCATAATTCATTTTTAATAATGATTCTTATCAAATTCATGAATGTGCAAATTTAATTGAATTCAATTTAAATTTAATTCATATTGAAATTTTATTGTAATGTTTATCTATTTCATGTATGCATAATTCAAATTTAATTTTAATTTTTATTAGTAATGATTCTTATAAATTTCATGAATATGCAAATATAATTCATATTGAAATTTTATTGTAATGTTTATCTATTTCATACATGCATAATTCAATTTTAATTTCAATTTTTATTAGTAATGATTCTTATCAATTTCATTAATATTAAATTTCTTAGATGTTTTATCTTTAATAATTTTAAATTTTATATTAGTTTCATAATTCAATTTTAGAAAATGGCTAGTGGAAGTGAAAGTGGAAGCGATATCATGGGTCGAGATCCTGGTTAGAAATATTGTATACCTATGGAAGGAAACAAAAATGGAACAATATGCAATTATTGTGGGTTGACAATAAAGAGTGATGGGATTATTCATTTTAAATTTCACCTATCATATACAGACCCTAATTCAAGTACAAAGAAGTGTCTTAACGTGCCTCCAGAAGTGAAACAAGAAATAAGATGACTTCTAGAGGAAAAAAAATAAGGCAAAAGCGAAAAAAGTTGCAGATATAAAAGAGATTCGATCTAAACTGCAAGACACAATGGAAGAAGACATAGGCATGTAACTGATGGGGATGATGAGAAGAACCTTGGTGGTGATGATGATGATGTGTATATGTATTCAGCTAACATGCACCCTGATGAGCGACATGCTTATAGAGAGGCAATTCGAGCATCAAAAGCTGCTGAATGGAATCGACAAAAGAAGAACATTTTGTAAGAGGCAAAAGAAAAACAGGTATAATATTAATTTGAATTATTACTATTTCTTATCAAATTTATCAATAATATTAAATTAACATATATGTTTAATTTGAATAATTATAATAGGTGAGTCTTCACACCCAACTAATCCAACAAGGCAAATGCGAAAGTTGCAAAGTGTTCGATATTCGTATCCATCACTGCCTGATGCACCCTCATTGTACAAATCTTCAGTAGCAAGGCAGAAAAATATGAAAAATCTTTTCAAAGGTGGTGCCATCAAGGAAACCATGGGACGTTTGATCAGTAAGTTCTTCATATATGAGAGTGTTCCACCTAGTAAAACAGACTCTCACCACTTCAAGAACATGATTGTTGGTGCACAACAAGCAGGTAGTTACTATAATTTTAAAAGTTGTAGTCATTTTAACAATATCATTATTATTTATATAGTATGATTGCCACAAATGTTCTTATATGCTTTAATTATATATGGATGGTAGGCATGGGTATAGAACCATTGTTTCCTTATGAAATTAAACACAAGTATTTGGATATGGAGTACCAAGATATGGAAGCTTATGTCAATATTCAAAGAGAAAAGTGGAAGACTTATGGATGTACGATTATGTGTGATGGATGGACTGGGCCCACAAAATTAAGCATAATTAATTTCATGTTATATTCAAAAGGTAGCACAATCTTCCTCAAATCTGTTGATGCATTAAATAATATAAAGGACAGCAAATACATAAATGGTTTGTTGAAGGATGTGATCAAGGAAGTTAGCAAACAAAATGTGGTACAAATAGTTACGGATAATGGGTTGGCATTTGTGAAGGCGGGGAAGTTGTTAATGAAGAAATACAATCTTTATTGGACTCTGTGTGCAGCACATGGCATCAACTTAATGTTTGAAGACATCGATAAAAGGACGAGTGTTGCAAATGTGATTACAAAGGCTCAAAAGATAACCAACTTCATTTATAACCATAGTTGGTTGCTTGCGCAGATACGGAAGGTGTGTGGTGGAGACATAGTTCATCTTGGAGCAACAAGATTTGCAACCAATTATATTGCCCTCGACAGCCTTTTGAAAAAAAAAATGAACTTGAAAAAAGTGTTTATCAGTGATGAATGAACACATCACAACTTAAGTCACATATTAATCAGCAAAGAAGTTGAAAAACTTATGTTTGACCATGCGTATTGGGAGAGAGTGGGAAAGCTAGTGTCAATATATGAGGCGCTATACACGGTTCTTCGCTTGTCGATTCAGAAGTTGTTCCTACAATGCCATTTGTGTACGAATTGATTCGAGTTATGAAAGAGAACCTCATTCGACTTAATGCTAAAGAATGGGTGTTAGAAATAATCGCATATTGTTGAGATAGAACTCTTAAACATCCTCTTCATGCAGCAGGTAACTAAGTATTATTCATCTTCGAAAGTTATTGGTATTTAATATGTTTATTTCATAAAATTCTAATTTTACATTTCTACTTTACTATTGTAGCATTCTTTCTTAATCCAAGGTTTCAATATAAACGTGGAGTTGGTATTGATCCTGATCTACTTCAAGTTGTTCATGAAGTCTTTGTGAAATTAGATCCTACATCAAAAGGTCTTAGTCAATTTGGAAATGAGGTAAATTATTAGAGTTATAGTATAAATTAAATAATTGAATTTAATTTACTCAATTTTTCACTTTCAATTATTTAATATGTAGATTATACTATTCTGAGATGCAAAAAGAAGATTCAGTGATCGAGCAGCGATTGCTTCGAGGTCAGAAATGGTTCCCAGTGAGTATTATTTGTGAATTAATAATACATTTCATTAGCATATTATTGTAGCTTTCTAATATAAGTATTGATATCATTTATTTGGTTGTAGCTGAATGGTGGTTCATGTATGGAAACCACATTCCTACATTAATAAGGTTGGTCATCAAGGTTTTATCGCAAACTACGTCATCTTCAGCTTATGAGAGAAATTGAAGCACGTTTGCCTTAATTCATACAAAGCAAAGAAATCGACTTGCTTACCCGATGCTCCAACAATTAGTTTTCTGTTATTATAACATGAAACTAAAGATTCGTGACATAGAAGTAGAAAAGGACAAAGTTGCAGAGAAAGATTACCTCGATTTACTTGACATTGCAGTTGAGGTTGGTGAAGAAGAAGAAGATAATCAATTGTTTCAATGGGTTAAACCTCTACATTTAGATGATGAAGATGGAAATCCCAACCCACAAATTGTTACACATATCGGAGAAGCAGGTGTTGATGTTGATCGAGTGTTATCCAAAGAAGTTTATATTGATAGTTTCAGCCAAGACACGAGAGATTCATTTCTACAAGGAATTTCTCAGCTGGCAGTCACTTCTTGACCTTCTTTTGACTCCACGAGTGTTGAACATAGTTGTAGACCTAATGCTACAAGTACTTTCGCTTCTGGTTATAATGGTTCAAGAGGAGAGAGGACGAATGATGAAAGCGACCCTGAAATGATGAAAGGGATAAGTGTGTTATTAAGTAATAAAGTCAATGTGCAACCAACAACCCTAAGTGCATAATTTTGATTTAATGAAGTAGTGCACGTCCCCAATTAATATAGCATGCTCTCTCCTCTATCAAAGAAGTATATCCCATATAGCTTCAACCTCAATCTATTACCTTGATTGCTCCACCTTGCACACACTATATTTTCTTATCTTTATGTACCTATCAAGGTTGCATAGAAAATGGCTCACCTATTATTTTAAATGATCTATCACATCACCATACTACTACACTAAAGAGACAAGAAGTAAGGTTGCTTCTGACTCCACACTAACATCTCTAGACTGATGGTTACATTGCTAGACTATCAACATTGGCAAGAGGCATAACAAAATAGGGATAGTTCCACAAGTAATGCTGAGGAGAGATTTTATTGCCTATATATACACGAATTGTAAATAATAAAGCTCTATTTTAGGGAGTTTGTGTTCATTTTTGTAATCTTTTCTTTTAGTTGAATGAATATTTTATTTTCAGTTTTCCTTTATTGTGTGTTTTTCTTTCTATCCCTTTCTATGCCAAGGAGTAAGAGGAGATAAGGACTCACTATCTCAATTTAGCTCATCATTGGTTTAGTTGTCTATGGTTGAAAAGGACCATAACTTAGGCTAGTGGTCCCAAAGTCTTCACTAACCTAAGTTCATAATTACAAGGGTTGAAAGGAGTCTTTACAAGGAGCAAAGGCTATGGTTGTGAGAGTCACAAGTCAAGCAACCTTGGCCTCAACTACTTTGATCCTATATATCATAAATGGGCCTTTTAATGTGTGCATAAACCCATTTAAATCACCTAGTTACGATGACTCGTAAGGAGCAATTAGACTAAGTCGATCTTTTGTTAAAACGGCTGATATTCATGTTCATGCCCTACAATTGGTGTAATCTTAATCCATGGTCCTAAAGCTGATAAAGTAAGGCCAATTCCTTGCTTCTTATAGCTAGATATAAGAGGAGGTTCTAGAGAATTTCCACTATTGAGGTTTGTTGTTGTTGTGTCTTTTATTTTCAGTTTCTAGGTTCTCTTACGCTCCTAAATAAAAAAATTATTTATTTATACCTCCATCCAACACTTATACCCTAAACCTCCTACCTCTAACATTGTTAATCCAAAGTTCTCTATAGAGACGACCTAACCACTATACAACCATTAATTTTTTTTTTTTTTCTATTTTTTGGTCTAGGAACTAAGAGTCTCAATAATCACTCCGATTTATTTTTTTTTTTTTTTAAGCTAGAGAAAAAACCCTATCAAACCAAAAAAATTGAATGTTTTTGAGGAACTTTTAGCATTAACAATGCTAGAGATATTTTGGTCCCAACAACCAACCAATTTTTTTTCCAAGAAACTTCTATATTAAGTGTGTTAGAAGGGTTTTTTTTTTTTTTTTTTTTTTTTTTTATAATTTTTTAGGTATACACTTGATATTTTTGTAGCTCCATAGGTGTATTTCACTTGTTCTCCACTCATTTTTGTTTCCTTTAACTGCACTCATTTTTATCCTTGTTTAATTTCTTTTCTTTTTCAACTAATTAATGTAGCATTATAAGCATACTCAAGTACAATGGGATGATGTTTTTAGGAAGTATGATGACTAGCTTGGAGACCTGATCTAGATTGGTACTCTCAATTATCTACCACCCAAACACCTTAATCCACATGCCACCTTGAGCCTATTTTCAAAATTTAATCAATGTGGTAGTAGTGAGAATGTGATGAATGAGAGACTTTTTTTTTTCTTTTCATGCACACACACCCACACATATAAAATATGTTTAATAATAATAATATATTATTTTTAACCTTCCTTATGAACTTTTTGTCTACTACTAGTGTTTGGTTTTGCAAAAGCCTTTTACTTTTCAAATCACTCAAATTCCACTCTCAATAGAAATCAGGTATGAATTTCTTTTTGTTATTGTTGGCTCATATCATCCTTTAGGACAAAAGAATATTAATTCCTCAATGAAGATTAAGATGATAAACCTAAAGAGTACAACATCAAGTGCCCAACTTGAAACCATGGCTTGAATTACATACCCAGGGCAAACAATTCAAATGACACAATTGGAAGAGCACATTTTAAAGACACACCTTTGATTGATAGTCTAAATTGTGATTCAAGGGCACGAGGTAGACTGCACAATTCAAGTGCATAATTGGGGCATGCTCTTTAAGTATGTAATCTTTTTCACAAGGAGACTAATTGTTTTCCTTGGTCAAACTACCTTATTCTCTAGCACTGACCTTGGCAAAAAAAGAAACTTTTTTCCTAAAATTAAGCTTTAATTACTCTAAAGACTTTTTAGCCTCTCTTACATCATTATGTTGATTAAGATTTGAGAGAAAAGTTGACAAGTCTTTTGACTTTTCTATTGATAGGGAGAGGTTCTCTTATGCAATTGTTTACCCATTTTCATATCCCATAGCATCGCACTGTTCTAAAAAATGATATAGTCCAAAAATTTGAGGGTAAGAAAGAAAAGAAAAAGGGTTATTATGTTTTCAAGACCAACTATGAAGACCAAGGTAACTCCACCAACCCTCACAATACCCAACCTCAAAGGGTATTAGGAGTGAAACACATACATGTTATAGAAGTTTCTGTTATGTAGAGCATTAGAGACTAAACCCCTTGTTATCATTTTCATATCTATGGATAGGGACAATCAGTCTAACCCTTTCTCTACTACCTATAGGAAGGGAAGAGAGGCAGAGGGAGAAGGAAGAATAGAAGTGCAAGAGTGGGCTCTAGGGGTTTAACAACCCAAACAAAAATCTCATTTTTGTTTTTTGTTTTTCTTTCATTCATTTTATTCTTTTTTCTTTCTTTTTTTTCTCATCAAGTTTGGTTCCTTAGCCATAGTGCTTTTTTTGTGAGTCTAATTGAGTTTTGAATTGCATCAAACAATGTATTAAAGACCAATTTCTAGTTGATGTTTGCATATTTGTTGTACCATTTAGGAATTGAATATAAAAATGTTTTCTATTATGTTTCTTGTTCCTTTAATTTTCACATATAGTGCACAATACTTCCTAATTTGAAAGTCTTGTCCCCATAGGGAATGGGCTAGCAATAATTTAGTAGACGTAAACAATTTCACAATATTAAAAATAAAAAAAAAATAAAAAAAATGGCTTTCCTTCTTCACATAAACATCTTATAGGTGGATCTAGTGATAAGACGCTGGAAAAATCTATTTTTACTATTTAGAGCTTCATAAATAGGTCCTTAAGGGTGTTTCATCACTCAGTTCTTTAAACCAACTAGTATGAGAGTCACAAGCTAAAAGCCTCTACATAAGAAAGAGGGTGGTATCTATGTGTATTTTTCCAAGTATCAATAAAAAATAAAAATAAAAAATAAAAAAATCCATTGTAATGAAAGGACAAAAAATAATTAAGTAATTGCATGCCTTGAATATACATGTTGAGTCTAACTGCTTGAAAATTGGGAAGTGGTATTACATAACACTAAGAGGACTACGAAACTACAATGAAAATACTTGTCTTAAATCCTATAATCTATTAGAAATAGATATCACCTTAACATTAGGAGTTAATAGAATGGTTTAGTATATGAAAATTTTGAGAAGTGCAATAACCTGTACTTCGGTCTAAGGTGGACAAAATTGGTGATTTTATATTCTTTATTAAAGTTTTGTATTCTTTATTCTTTATTTGAGTACTCATTTTTGTTTTCGATTCAAGGTTCTAAAGGACTAGCAACAAGTTGGTAAAGGGATGTGATGAGAACTCAAATTATACATTGGGATGGCTCTTTTAAAGCCTATTTTAGTGTTTGTGAAGCACTTATAGCAAGCCTACCTCTTCAAATTGTTGTTAATACCTTAGAAAAATTCTTTTGGAAGGGTTTTATGAGATTTTTGTAGAGTTAAGGCATGTTTAGAACATTTCCAACATTTCATGGAGAAGAAAGTGTTAGGATTGAGCCCCTTAAAATAAGACATGATGTAACAAAGTTAGACTTAACTATCCCCTTGTTATCCCTTTGGTGTATTGACATTGATTTGAGCATTCAGTCCATGTTCCTTACAATGTACATGACTTAGGTGCATTAGGAGTAGCACAGAAAATACAAGTCATGGGTTCTTTGTAAGTAGATAAGTTGTCCATAGTTAGTTCATAGATTTGGGCAATCCAGTAGAGACCATAGTGCACCACCTCTTAATTGGAGGGATGACTTATCTTGGTCGTCAGGATAGGTTTCCCATGGTAAGTGTGCACTAGTGGATGTGATGCACACTGGATAAAACTTAAAGTGAATCATGACCCAAGGCTATCAATTGTCATGATTCACTAAGCTACTATACTGCATAGACTCTCAACCTTGAGAGGTTATTGAGCATGTGCCAAAGTCAATAGGAGACTTTGAAAATTGAGTGAGACCCTAAAGTGGTCATAAATCCTTATGGATTAGGTCACTATTGATGGAGGCCAGTGGTAATAGGTGTTCTCAATATAAGCACCATGATATCTCATGGGATTGAGACAATGTGTCTCCTTAGATGATCCAAAATACTTGTGATCATGAAATCTGTGGCCACAGTAATTCCTTTAGTGGAATTTGACATATACTCATTAGAGCTAGATATACCAGTTGATCACATAATAAATGAGATCTGTAACTCAAGGATTTAAGAGGTAATCTTGATAGGTGATAGCACTACCTTGTTAGATTACGAACACCAATTCATGAGAAGTCTACATACAGTGGATAGTAGGTCACATACTCGAGCACTTAGTGTCTCATTATTTACATAGAATACTGGAGTTCAGTTGATTATCTATAATGGGATGTTGAATCAACTTCAAAATTAGATTATAAGAGAGTCAGTACTCTTATGGGTCCCAATGGTTCCTGCTCTTAGCTCATATACCTTGTTGGCATGAATTATAAAGACCAGATTGGCTCTAGGTTCACTTTTGTGCATAAGAACATTTTGGTAATCATGCAAGGCTGCATAGGGGTAAGTGAACTAAGTCTTTGGATTGGACTAACTGATTAATTTGTAGGCCTTATTGGGTTCATTAATCAATTAAGAACTATTTTGGGCTAGATTAAGTGACCCAAGCCCATATGAGCTCAAGTCACTTAAGCCCAGTTAGGATTCTTATAAATACCCCATAAGGGTTAAGGTTTCCATAACTTTTGTCTTCCACCATCCAAAAAGAAAGAAAGTCATAGCCTTCACTCTTCTTTCCTTCCCACTGAAAGTGTGCCAAGAACAAGGTTGAGTCATCAGGTAGAAGATTGTAGGTTTACAAGACTTCCAACAACTTTAAGGTCATCTTTAACACTTGGAATTTAAGGTTGAGGAACATCCAAACCTAAAGGTTAGTACTTCAACCCTAAAAGATCAATTTTAAAAAAATTGGTATTACTTTTGTTGCTTAGATTTAAGATGCCAAAAAAACTTACTTATGTATGAATACTACGACCAAAAACACACTTTAATCTACTCAAAACCCACAATAGCACACTAAGTAGAGCTTTTTATAGATTGCACACTCTGAAAGTACTAGTTCAATTTTTGCACTTAAGATTGTACACCTTTAAGTGACGACTTGGATTATGCACTTAAAGACTTAGTCTATATTGTACGCTCCTTATTACGCACCAATAGGTCTTTGTTTAGATTGAGCATTTAAGTGTACTTAGGTGAATATCACGTCTCCCTTAGGCGGGATCAACTATTGTGCACCATTTAAGTGTGAAAGAAAACCCATCTTACTATCTTAACCAACACAAAACTCATAATGTGCATCATTCGTAAGTGTGTTATTGAGTAATAAAGTTAATGTGCAACCAATAGCCACAAGTGTGCAATTTTGATTTAATAAAGTAGTACATGTCCCCATTTAATATAGTCCACTCTCTCCTTTATCAAAGAATCGCATCTTAGATAGCTCTAATCTCAAGGCATTGCATTGATAGTTCCACCTTGTGTACACTCTATATCTTCCAATCTTTGTGTACTCATCAAGGTTGCATAGCAAATGGTGTACCTACTATTTTAAATGATCCATCATATCACCCTGTTGTTGCACTGAAGAGACAAGAAGCACAATCACTGCCCACTCCATGCTAACATCTCTTAACCAATGGTTATGCCATTATATGATTAGCATGAGCAAGAGGCTTAAAAAGTAAGGATAGCTTCAAGAGCAATGATGAGTAGAGAGATTTTGTCGCCTATAAATATGAGAATTATAAATAATAGAGCTATTTTTCAAGGAGAAGGGATTCTTAAGGAAATAGGTTACATTGTTTTAATGTTTCTGTTCCTTTTTGTAATTTTTTCTTTTAGTTGAATGAATCTTTTTTTTTTTTTTTTAGTTTTTCTTTGTTTTGTGTGTGTGTGTTTTTTTCTAAGTAGTTTTTTTTGGATTGAGCCCTAAAAAGCATAACATGATGTAACAAATTGAGATTTATTTATAAATTTATTTCTTTATGTTTCTTGGTTTCTCTTAAATATCTCATTTGTATTAAATGGTTATTTGAGCATACATGCCCCACATCACTTACATTGTACATGACTTAGGTGCATTAAGAGTTGCATAGAAGGTCTAAGTCATGGGTTCCTTGTAAAGTGATGATTTGTCCACAGTTGGTTCATAGATTTGGGTTACCCATCTGAGACTATAGTGCACTACCTCTTAATTGGAGATATGACTTATCTTGGTTGTCGAGACAGTTTTCCCATGATAAGTTTACTAATGCATGTGATGCACATTGGACAGGACCTATAGTGAATCATGACATAAGACCATCAATTGTCATGATTCACCAAGCTACTATACTACATGGACTCTCAACCCTTAGAGATATTGAGTTTGTATCAAAGTTAATAAGAGGCTTTAACCTATGGGTGAGACCTTAAAGTGGTCATATATCCCTATGGATTAGGTCATTGTTGATAGAAACTAGTGACAATAGGTATTCTTAATAGAAGCACCATGATATCTCATGGATTGAGACAATGTGTCCCCTTGGGTGACTCAAAGGGCATGTGATCTAGAAGACTATGGTCATAGCATTTACTTTTGTGGAAATTTGACATATGCTCCTTAGAATTAGAAAATGTCAATTGATCACATAATAAGTAGGATCTATAATGCAAGGATTGGAGAGGTAATCTTGATAAGTGATAACCCCACCTTGTTAGATTGAAGACACTAGTTCATGGGGAGATTGCATGTAGTGGATAGTAGGTCACAAACCCCACGCTTCGTCTCATTATTATTTACATAAGATATCGGAATGTAGTTGATTCTCTTTAGTAGAATGTTGAATCAACTTCAGAATTAGATTATGAGGGAGTCAGTACTCCTATGGGTCCCAATGGTCTCCGCTTTGATCTCATATACCATGATGACATGGTTTATGAATGATGAATTGGCTTTTAGTTTATTCTTATTCATAAGTGTGTTTTGGTAACCATGCAAGGTTGCACAAGAGATAGTGAACAAGGTTTTTGGATTGGGCTAATTGATTAATTAGATGAGCCTATGTGGTTAATTAATCAATTAAGACTCATTTTGGGTTAGATGAAGTGACCCAAGCTTTGATGGGCTCAAGTCACTTAAGCCTAGTAAGGGAACCCTATAAATACCCCATAGGGGTTAGGGTTTCCATAATTTTCAGAGAGACTTTGTCTTCCACCTCTAGAGAAAGAAAGAGATAGTTAGAGCCAAGAGATCATCATTTCTAAAGTCCACACTTTGGAGTGTCAAGATTGTGGTTCAAGTCATTGGGCGAAAGATCTTAGGTGTATGAAACTTCAAGATTCATTGTTTTTCATCTTCTTCGAGTGGAATTGATTTTGGAACATCCAAATCAAAGGTAAAGTTTTCTAATGGCTTTCCTCTTAATCCTAGAATTGTAAAAATATGTTTTTTTTCTTCTGTTGCATAAGATCTAGAGTCCTAGGGTAGTTTTGCATACACCTATATGATCCAAGGTAAGAGAAAGTGAGAAATCCAGGGTTCCTAATATTTCTTGCTTTAAGGGATGAGATAAGCTAAAGACTCACTATCTCAATTCAGCTCACCATTAGTTTAGTTGTCTATGGTTGAAAAGGACTATGACTTATGTTAGTGATCTCGAAGACCAAAAAGAGTCTATACTAACCTAAGTTCATAGTTATGAGGATCAAAAAGAGTCTCTGTAAGGAGCAAGCGTTATTATTATGAGGGTCGCAAGTCAAATAACCTTGGCCCCAACTCCTTTGATCCCATAGACCATAAACAAACCTTTTAACACATGCATAAACCCATTTAAATCATCTGATTATGATGACTCGCGAGGAGGAATCAAGTCGAGTCAATCTTTCATTAAAGCGATTAATGCTCATGTCAATGGGAGCCTTGCAGTTGGCATAAACCCAAGGCATGGTCTTAAGGCCAATAGCATAGGACCAATTTCTTGCTTAGTAGAGCCAAGTTTAAGAGAAAATATTCTAGTGAATTTCCACCCTTATGGTTTGTTGTTGTCGTTGTATCCTTTTATTTCAGTTTCTAGGTTCCCTCTCTCTTTCTTAAATTAAAATTTTAATTATTTATACCCCCAACCAGTACTCACACCCCAAACCTCCTACCTTCAACACTATTAATCCAACGTTCTATATAGAAACGACTTAACTGCTATACAACTATTAATTCTTTTTTATTTTTTAGTTCAAGAACTAAGAGTCTCAACAATCACACTGATTTAAATTTGTTCTCTTTTTGTTTTAAGCTAGAGAAAAACATTAATGAACAACGTCTTATCAATTACCATGGACTTTGAAATTCTTTTTTTAGTTAGTAAGGGTTATTTGGTGATAATGGCAAGTTAGCTAGACAAGTTGCCCTTAGGAGTATTACAAACACTAGTGTTTATATGATCCTAAAGACCTTACTAGATTCCTTTGGAATGATTAAGGGGATTCTAAAAAAGCATAGGGATGTCCATACAACAAATAAGGAAAGTTCAAGAAAAGAAACTAGAAAGAGAGCTTAGAGGCAGGTGATTCCTTTATGATCTTATAAGATATTGGAAAAAGAATGTTTGATTTTCATAAGGAAAAATGAAGAGTACACATCATATTCTCATTGTTTTATAGGTAGTGGTGGATTTACTCCAAGCCTACTATTTATTATTCTTTATAAGGTTTTTAACAAGTGATAAGATTACATGATGGGATTTTACTTGTCTTAGCTTCACTTCCAAGGTTAGTTGTGAAGGCTAGTAGGAGATATTATCTTTTTTATGTATGACTCCATTATCACTTTACATAGTAATGAGAATTCTCATGTCTCATGAATGAACCCAGCACTAATCAAAACATTTAGGTCCTATAGCCTAGGTCATGTTAATCTAAATAGGATCTAAAAACTAATTAAGTATGAATATTTTGATTTCAGATGATCGTTCAATCTATGAATCCCGTATAAATGGTAAAAGAACCAAAATGACCTTTGTTTTTACAGAACTAGTGTCATGTAATGTTTGGAGTTAGTGTATATACATACATACATACATACATATATATATATATATATATATATATATATATATATATATATATATATATATATATATATTATTTTTAGGAAAAGAAAGGGACCTAGCAATTGAAAATAAAAGAAAACTCGGCTCCAAATGACGAAGGTCACTAAATTTCCTTCTCCCAAGCTTAACTCACTTGTAAGGCCCTTAATGTGGTTTTTGGCTTAGACCAAGGGTTTACACCATAAGGGGTTCTAACAGACATGTGCATCTATAGCTTAAAAAAATATTGACTTAGTCTAATTACTCTTTTTTGGTCCTCACAATTAGATGATTTAAATGGGTTTATTCTAGTGCAATAATAATAATAATAATAATAAATAAATAAATAAAACTATTTTTGTTTTATTAGCCTTTTTTTGGAGAAACATGGGTATGAAGCAATGGTTGCTTAACTTGTGGCTCTTACAATAAGGACTATATACACTTTTTCTCCCTAAGTGGTACTCCTTTCAATTCTCGTAGCCACTCCTTTCAAGAGAAACCACTTTCAACTATGGTGAATTGAATTGAAATGTGGAGATCTCAACCATCTTCACTATCTTTGGAACAAATAACAAACATAAAAAAAAATTAAAAATTAAAAACACAAACATAAAACTAAAACATAAAAGCTGAAATATAAATTTTACTATAAAAAAACACATTATAGAAAAGAAAAAAAATATACTAAACAAACTAACTTATTTCCATATTAAATTCCCCTATTTTTTCACTATTTATAGTTCTCATATTTATAAGCGACAAAATCTCTCTCCCTCCTACAACTCTAAAGCTACCCCTAGTTTGTTATGCTTCCGACCCATGTTTTTTATCTAGAAAGGTAACCATCGATTAAGAAAATTAGCATGGAGTGGTCAGCTACACTTCTTATCTTTTCAATGTGACAACATGGTGGTGTAAATGGATCAATATGAGCTACAAGGGCGTTGTTTGCTACATGACCTTGATGAATGCACAAAGATGGGAAGATATAACACTAAAGCAAAGTGAACCAATCAACACAATTCGTTGAAATGGAAGTTGTCTAAGGTGCTCTTCATACCTAAAAGAAAGAGCTTACTTTATTAAGTGGAGGTTTTTTGTTTTATTTATCAAAATTACTGATTATTGTTGTGAGTTTGACTTACTACTCAATAGTATACTTATGGTGTTGGTTTTGTGAACACCGTACAAGTTAAGGTGGTGTGGTTCACTTCCTTCTTGGCATGCTTGAGTGGCGCATAGCAAATGATGCACCTTAAGGGAAGTAGGAAATCTGAAATGAGCCCCTTTAATGTGCAATTATGAAGTGTGCCATTACTGGAGTGCTTAAGGGGAGTGTGCAATAGCTAGGAAGTGCAAAATGTTAACCCAACTCCTTAAATGTGCAATCCAAACCACCAATTAAATTAAGTGCACTTCTCCAAGTGCACAATTTGGATTGATGTTCCCAGGGTGTGCTATCTAATCTAAGTTCTTTTTAGTGCACAAACTAAGGATCCTGCTTAGTGTGCTAGTGGTGATAGCATCCCCTACTTAGGTACTCTCTTATCCATGAAGTGTTGAAAGTGCGCCAAACAAACCTTAACTCTACAAAAATCTCCCAAAACAAGTCAAAATAAATTTCATTAGGGTTTAAAAACAAGTTGAAGAGTTTGCCATATTATAAGTGCCTCAGACACACTAAAATAGCCTTTTTTATAGTCATCCTGCTATATAGTTTGAGTTGTCATTAGATAACCTATTAGTCTAATCAAGGATTAGAGCTTTAGGCGGATGTCAAGCATATACTCAAATATTCTAAGAGAATAAGGGATTATAAGCTTGTGAGTGTTTGCAATAAGTTGGTGTTCATTAGTTACTAGGAATTAGACTTTCGGTTTGATGATGACTCTCATAGCTTAACCTCTAGGTATATGTATGCTCTTAGTGGTAATTGTTGCTCCTTTTGAAACAACAAAGGAACTTTTTTGGCTTAAAGGTAGTTCCCTTGACTATATCGTCCAAGATGTTGTCATTTGATAATAGTAGGGTAATGGCACAATCTAAATAACCAAGGTACCATTGGAAGAGAAAATGCATAGAGAAGAAGTGCTATATTTTTTTTTTTTGTGCGATAATTTAAAGAGGTTATATGACTATGAAGCATATTCTTTCTACAATATCTAGTTATTTTTTTAGGGCTAGTAGAAGTTTTTTAGGATAGTGCCCTTAAAAACAAAACAGATGTAACAAAGTTAGACATGAGCTTCCACTTTTCTATCATTTGTATGCATTGATATGGATTTGAGCCTTCAAGTCCATATCACTTGCATTGTACATGATTTAGGTGCATTAGGAGTTACAAAGAAGATATAAACCATAAGTTCCTTTCAAAATGATAAGTATTTCACAATCAATTCATGGATTTAGGCAATCCAACAAAGAATGTAGTGCACTTCATCCTAATTGGAAGAATGAATTGTCTTGGCTATCAGGATAGGGTTCTCATGGTGTGTACACTAGTGTGTATGGTTACACAATAGACAAGACCTACGGTGAGTCATTACGTAAGGTTATCCAATAGTCATGATTCACCAAGCTACTATGTTGCATGGACTCTCAACCTTGGGAAGATATTGAGTCTATGTTGAAATCAACAGGAGGCTTTCAGGTAAGGATGAGAACCTAATGTGATCACATATTCCTTACGGATTAAGTCATTGTCAATAGAGGCTAATGACAACACGTATTCTCAATAAAGGTACCATGAAATCTCACAGGATTGAGACAATGCATCCTCATGGGTGATTTAAAAGACATGTGATCATGAAATTTTTTATCATAATAATTCCTTCAGTAGAATTCAACATATGTTCTTTATGAGTTAGAGTATCTTAGTTGATCACATAATAGGAGGATTTATAACTCAAGGATTGGGTGGTAATCGTAATGGATTGATAGTACTACCATGTTAAATTATGAAGATTGATCCATTGGGAGTTTTAATGTAATGAAAGTAAGTCATGGACTCGAGCTTTACCTTGTTATAATTTCATGTGATACTAGAGTGTAGTTGACTCTATTTAGTGGAGTGTTAAATCAACTTCAAAATTGGATTTTAAAGGAGCCAATATTTTCCTATGGGTCTTAGTGATCCTTACTCCAACTCCTACTCTTGGTGACATGTTTATTTTAAGGGATCTAGGTTTCTAGTTCATAAGTGTGCATAAAGATGTTTTGATAAAAATGTAAGATTGCACTAAGTATAATGAATAGTCTTTCTAGAATAGTTTAATTAATCAATTGGAGTCCATTAGGTCTAGTTAATTACTTAGGACCTAAGTGGGCTAGATTAGGGTACCTAAGCCCAATTTGGGCTCAAGTTACTTAAGCCCACAGGGAACCCTATATAAACCCCCTTAAGGGTTTAGTCTTTTTCCATTTTGTCCATCGTTTTCCAAAAAGAAAGAAAAATAAACCCTTGTTACCCCTAAAAGAGGAACAAACCCACACTTTTCTAATGATAGGATCCATAAAAAGAGAAATCGAGTAGAAAATCATTATGTAGACGAGATCTACGATCACTACTACAGTTTCGACATCTTCATTGAATATGATTCAATTTGGGGACCTCTAGATCATAGATATGAAGGTTTTAATCTCTAAATCTATATTCTATAATAGTTTATGTAGCCATTTTTTCTATTATGTTAGATTTAAAGTGTCTCGGGATAGATAGCATGCACCTCATGAGATTTAGGGCTAAGGAATGGAGTAATCCAAGGTTCCCTACAACTACTTCCTCTTTATGCGTGTTCTCTTCCAATAACACCTTGGTTCTTTATATTATATCATTGCCCCACTATTGTCAAAAAATAAGATCATAGAAGATATGGTAAAAGAAAATACTCTATTTCCATAAGGAACATCCAAAACCAAACGACTTCCTTTGTTGCTTTAGAAGTAACAAAGACCAGTTATAGTGTACACGTTCCCAAAGATAGACCTGCAAGAGTCCTCATTAAACTTAAGTCTAATTCTCTGTACCAAAGAAGTACCAACTCATTGCAAAGACACAAACATATATTCTATCCATTCTCCTAAGATACTTTGAGTATATGCTTAACATCCGCCTAAAGCTCCAATCCTGGATCGGACTAATATCTACTCACTATCCCTATAACAAAGCAAATATTTGGTCTAGTACATTGCATCACATACATATTGCTACCTATTATAGAGGCATAGGATACCGTTTTAATGTGATTTCTCTTCTCGGATGTCCAAGGACACTGATCCTAAGAAAGGTAACTTCAAATCTAATGGTAGCAAACCCTTTTTAGAGTCTTACATCAGGCACCAGGCAAAATTTTTGTTAGTGTAGGTGCTATAGCACAATTTTCCTATTCTTACAATCCCAAATGACCTTAATCCCAAGAATGTGTTGCACATCTGCTATATTTTCATCTATAACTAAATAGACAACAAAATACTGATTGATTATAAAGTCTTTACATCATTTTTAATGAGTAGATTGTCATCTACCTATAAGAACGTAGAGCACCATCATGCTTCCTTGCCCTTTCTTATACATGTAAAGCCCTTTGCTATGAAGATGTTTGGTTACACCATATAGATGCTAACATCAAGATGATCGTTCAAGAACTCTATCCTAATATCTAATTGTCATATCTCATAGCTAAGATGCATTACATTAATGGATAAGAATACTCTGATGGACTGGAGTATGGTTATTGAAAAGGTTCCCCATAGTCGAAACAATGTTTTGAACTATAAACTTTAACTACAATCTAGGCACAGAAAAGTCAACCTTTCCATGTACTCCTCTTGTAAACTAACTTACACCTATGGGTTTTATCCCTTCAAGTGCTTCTATAAGAATCTAAACTATGTTACAACATAAGGATTTTAACTATCCCCTCATAGCTCTTTTCCAAAAACAAGCAGCAGCATTGCTTATTTCTTCATCCTAATCCATGGGATACAAACCTCCTACTATGATGAGAATGGTAAATGCTTATACCTCTAGATGCATAGTATCCTATGCAGTGTGGGACTATCTTCTAATGTACCAACAAACACCTTCTAATGATCCTAACTATAAAGGCAATGATTCCTAAGAATATCCTAAAAAAGGTTGTAGGAAATTATGAGAAAATTGTTATTGATCTCACTATGTCCATCAAAATTTGATTTCTTCTTTCCTCCAGTCCATTTTGCAATGGAGTTCCTGGTACACACAACTAGGATATAATCCCAAGCTCCTTAAGGAAATAATCAATCTTATTAGGCATACCACCTTGATCTAATTAAAGTGTCTAATATGTTTACCCAATAGGTTATCCGATTCTGCCTTAAATTCAAAGAATTTATCCAAGGTATCAGATTTCCTATGTGCTAGGTACACATATTCAAACCTAGAGTAATCATCGATGAAAGTGATGAAATAACCATTCCCTTCCCATAAATGAATACTAAAAGGTCCATACATCTTATTATGCACTAACTCCAAACATTCTTCGGTTCCATTTCCTTTAAAAGTAAAGGTCCTCTTGGTCATTTTACCATTAATACAGGATTCGTAGATTGAAAGATCCTTTAGAATAAAAATGTCCAAACTTAACTAGTCTTTGGTTCTTGTTTAGATTAACATAATATAAGATTTAGAATCCAATTGTTTGATTAGTGCTAAGTTCATTCTTTTAGTGAGATATGACTATTCTCATTACTTTGTAGAGTGATAATCAAGTAACACTTGGAACAAGTAATATCTCCCACTTGCCTGCATAGCTAACCCTGCAAATGAAACTAAGTTAAGTTCAATCCCATCATATAACCTTCTCACTTGTTGAAAGCCTTGTAAAAAATTACAAACAATGGACCTGGAATCTATCCACCATAATTGGCAAAATCCACCACTATGCATTCAATAATGAGAATATGATATGTACCTTTCCCTTTATTCTTAGGTAAATCAAGCATTCCTTTTTCAGTGTCCTAAAAGGCCACAAAAAAAATACCTACCGCTAGGTTTGCTCTTTTATTCCATCTCTTGAACTTTTCTTATTTAGTGTTGCTCTTCGTCTTCTTGGTAAAAGAACCTAAAAAACCCTTGATTCTCATATGAACATGGAAAAGTTGGGTATTGCTCTAAATACCACTTGAATAACCAAGAGTCCAATAGGGAATACCCAAAGAGGGGGTGAATGGGTGATTTTAAAATTTTAAATAAATATTTATAAATTATAACCACTTTTCTTATCCCAATATATTATAAGGATAACTTGGATATTCAAATAGGATTTCACCCCAATTAAAAATTTGATTTTTATGGTTAATTGATATCCAAAGATTAACAATATATGTTGAAATATGTTAGGGATAATCACTACCCAAATTACCAACCTAACAAACTCAACAAAAATCTCAACAAATCGATAATTGGTTATAGGTATAACCACCACAAGATAACCAATTAAACAAACTTAATAACCAATTAACCAATCAATCAAATATATTCAATATCTTCAACCAGAATATATGCAAGAATAGATATAAACCTTTTAGCATAGCCCTACAAGATATTAGGTTAAAAAAATTAACTTATTCAAAGCAATTCAAATATAATATCAAATAGATATACAATGAGGCACACGATTTTTAAGTGAAAAACCCCCCACAAGTTGTGGAAAGTCACATAGATTGACCTGGCTACTTTACCCTAAAGATTTACTCTCTAGTACCTATAACTTCTTCCACATCCATGAAGCAGCAACTACCTATTGCTCCCTAGTAGATCTTTTGGTCCCTCTAAAGGGATTACAGTCTTCAACCAACAATTCAAAAATCAAATATTGAATGAGAGAATACGAATGGTATAACAATAAAGTTTTTCTCACAAGAGTCCCTTTCTCAAGAATGAGAGGTGTCTAAACTCTAAGATCTCTATGATTTCTTAGCCCGAATCTCTAACCCTCAAAGGGTTACAAGGGAGGTATTATAGGAAAAATCCATAAGGATTTCGGTATCTTAAGTTTCCAAATTAGAGTTCAATTGAAATCTATTCAAAATACATTTCTAAACTCAACATGACTGACATGACTGCTTGAGCGCTTTAATCACTTGAGCAAGATTAATCGCTTGAGCGAGGTTAACCACTTAAGCGGTCACTACTTTTTGAAAAAACATTTTTAAAACATTTAAAGCTTAAAAATGATACCAAACCTTGTATACCTCAAATAAGAGCCTTATATGCCACAAGCCAAACCTTTTTAGATGTACCTATGACTTCGTGGTTGGACAAACAACTACCCTTGATCTTCAATGGAGAGAAAGTCACTATCTAAAAAGACTTCTATGGCCAAACATTAATTGGAACAAAATTGCCAACATATAAACAAGACTCAATGTCCTAACATAACACCCCTATAATCTTCAAGAATCCCTAAAGGAATCTAGTAAGGTCTTTAAGATCATATAAAACTTGGTGTTCATAATATTCCTAAGGGTAACTTGTCTAAGTTGACCTATCCTTATCACCAAATATCCCTCGCAATATATATATATATACATATATCAAAGTCCATGGTAATTGACATGCATTGTCATTGCAATACATTATCCAAAGACCCAAGTATGAGATACTTGGTTTTTTTATTTGTCTTACACCACCTTTGATATATCACTGTCTCTTCTTGCTAAGTTTTTTCATAAAGAATAGTTAGCTCTACCTAAATTAGCTTCTCTACAACTAGTTACTATATCTAGATTATATTGTTTAGTATAAAAGATTAGTTAGGCTTAGTCCATTGTGATAAAGAGAGTGATAAAGAAAAATAAGCCTAATATCTATAACAAAGAAAGTAAACATGCATCTTATATGATTGAGCATTCAAGGCAAACAAAAGTTTAGCAAAAATGTAAAGCTCTAAGGACTACATATCCTTTTGTAAGGTATTGTAGCAACATAAGAATTAACCCTAAATGAGGCAAGTCATGACCTTATTATTAGTTAGAGATCCTCTCAAATTGATCGTTTTGCCTTAACCTTAGAAGGTACCTAAGGTAATATCGAGGTACCTTAAAGTTTAGCCCTTAAATTATGCAAGTGGGATTGCATTATGCAATTCGACCACTTCATATCCAATTTAAGTGTATAATCATTATTCTTGACATCAAAGTCGCTAAGTAAGGAACCCCACAATCGGGGTGGCCACTCCTACTACAGACATATATAGTTTCATCCATTTAGAGAGTCCATATCCCTTCATTCCTAGGTACTACAAACAACCCATTGTGGGGGTGGTGATGAATTTAAATTAAAATGGACTCAATGATGAAGGTCATAGACTTACCTAAGACCCTATTTCACTTAATATTTTAAATTAAATATCAAGAGCTTTGTGAGAAATTAGTAATTACCATGATGAATAAATTAACTTATTTGAGAATTTCTAAAAATATTTATTTCCTAATTGGAAACCTAGTGTAGTAGGAGAATGTCATCCCAAAAAATTTAAAATTTCTATGAGAGTATTTGGTCCAAAAAATAACTTTGATAAAATATCTACTCTCAAATTTTAAATTCTATTTTCAAAAAAAAAAAAATATTTTCATTAAATTATTAAGTATCTTTTTGTAATATCCTTTAATGATAAATTATCTCTAATGAAAATTTTCAAAATATTTATTTTCCAATTGGAAACTCTAGTGTAATGAGGAAATTACCAATTTATGAGAGTTTGAAAATCTTGAAAGCACCTTATCCATGAAAGGAACTTTAGCTCTCATATTCAAAATTCTTCAAAACAATTACTTATTCCTACACCTTTCCAATTTAATACATATTCTAATGGAATCTAATTTTCATAATAATTTATTCCATTAAAATTATCAAAATCATAACTTTTAGTAATTCCTTAATGGATGAAATATTCTCTATGGAAAACTTTCAAAAATATTTATTTCCTAAAAGAAATAAAACACTCTATTTTAGAAAGTACTTTCAAAATATTTTATTCTCATTAAATTACTAAAACTTTCAAAGATATTTTTATAACCCTTCTTAAAATCAATTCTCTATCATGAGATTTTCCAAATTTTTTATTTATTTCCTAAATTAGAATGTTTGTACAAAAATAAAATTGCTTTCATATTCCTTGTCCTTAAACTTTCCTTGTATAAACATAGCCCTTCTTCTCTCAAGTGGGAGAGCATGGAGCACTTGATATTATCATCCTTTTCTATCAATGGAAAGGGAAGCTTAAAAAATCATAATAGGTGTTCTTCTTCTTTCAGGGGAAGAGAGCCTAAAAAACCATCTCAATCATAACAAGAGAAAAGTTTCAAAATGAAAAGCGATTTATAATTAACGATATCCAATTTAAATAAATTATATTGGAAAAAAAATTCTCATTAAATTTTATTTTCTATAAGAATACCAAAATACTTTACTTTGAGGTCATCTGTACAATTAAATTAAAAGCATAAAATAAATAAGGAAATAATAAAATTTTCCTATGGCCTTTAAGCATCATGTAGAGTACATTTTTGGAAAATTCTTCCTTTTTTTTAGGAAGCAAACATCCAAAACTTGAAAAGAAAAGAAAAGAAAAGAAAAAAGAAACTGTTCCAAACTATAACAAAAAATTAGAGAAAAAATCTATTAAAAAAACTACTAAAAACATGTAAAAACAGTTTTTGCACATAGAATGCACACAAGATTCAAGCTGGCTAATGCATGTAGATTGCATGTAGATTCTTGCCTTTTTGGAATGGTGTTCCTCTAAGAATGCCTTCTTCCTTCTCTTAGGTTACAAAAGATAGATTTTTTTTAATCAAAAAAATAAAATTCTACACCCCTATGGGGCTTGCAACCCATCTAGAGAAGGGATACTTCAATCATAACCACATTAAATCATAAATATGAACATCATATTCATTCATTCATTCAACCCTTTAGGCCAAAAAATGAATAAACACACCCTTCTAAACAAAGTGAGCACACCATATAATAGATCTAGCATACAAGAACCTAACATAAGGTTAGGATACCAGTTGCTGGGAACCCGAATCACTCCGCTCCTAAACCCAATCCATAGGGTATGTGACTACATTAGGATTTCACCCATAGGTCAAAGCCTCCTATTGATTTTAGCATGGCTTAATATTTTCTCAAAGTTAAGAGTCCACGCAGTAAAGTAGTTTAGTGAATTATAATAATTGATAGTCTTACATCATGATTCAATATAGTTCTTATCCAATGTGTAACCATACACACTAGTGTACTAGTCATAGGAAACTTATCCCAATGGCCAAGATAAGTCATCCCTCCAATTAGGAGGTAGTGCACCATAGTCTCTATTTGATTGCCCAAATCCATGAACCGACTATGAATAACTTATTATCTTGTAAAGAACTCATAACTCATATCCTTTGTATAACTCCTACTATATTTAAGTCATATACAATGCAAGTGATATAGGCATGTATGCTCAAATAACTAATTAATGCATACAAGAGAGTAAAGTGAACAAGAAACATAAATAAATAAATTTATTAATGAATCTAAAAATGGTACATCATGTCATGCTTTTTAAAGCCTTATTCCAACATATATGACCATTTTGAGGTTTCACCTATAGGTCAAAGCCTTCTATTGATTTTAACACGTGTTAAATATCCTTTCAAGATTGAGAATTCATGCAATATAATAGCTTGGTGAATCATGACAATTTATAGTCTTACATCATGATTCACCATAGGTCATGTCTAATGTGCAACCATACATAGTGCACTCACCATAGGAAACTCATTTGAACGACTAAGACAAGTCATGCTTCTAATTAGGAGGTAGTGTACTATTGTCTATTGAATTGCCCAGATCTCTAAACTAATTGCAAACAACTTATTATCTTGTAAAGAACTCATGATTTGTATCATTTGTACAATTTTTAATGTACCTAAGTCATGTACAATGCAAGTGATATGAGCTTGAATGCTCAAATCAATATTCATACAAACCCAAATAGCAAATGGAAGGTCAATTCTAAGTTTGTTACATCATGTTATGCTTTTAAAGGCTCTATCCTAACATCAATCAACTTAACTAGATAATCCTTTATGCTTTTTTTAACCACCTTAATCAAGATTCCCTTGATTTCTCTATTATCAAGCTCCACTTGACCTTTAGCTTCAAGATGATAAGCAGTAGTCACCCTATTTCTAACTTCATACTTTTTCATCAAGGTTGCCATAGGTGATTATAAAAATGGCTTCCTCCATCATTGATTAACTACCTTGGCATGCTAAACCATAAGAAAATGTTGTTCCTCAAAAACTTGATCACTTGTTTGTGGTCATTTGATCTATAAGGTATAGCCTTATACCCACGTGGACATATAATCAATAAAAACAAGTATGTATGTGTATCCAAATAAATTAGGAATGGTCTCATAAAGTCTATGCCCCAACAATCAAAAAGCCACCACAAGGATATTTTGAAGAGGCACAGCCCACTATTTTCTAATTGAGCACAAATTATGACATTTTTTAAGTAGTCCTAACCATCCTTCATCAATGTATTCCAATGGAGACCAAATTGAATCAACTTAGCAACTATTTTACTAACAATGAAGTGACTTCCACAGGCATCATCATGACATATTTTTAATATGGCTTGAACTTCACTTTCACTTTCAGGAATACACCTAATTATTTGGTCAAGATAGTACTTATAATTCTTGCATAATAAACCACCATAAGTCTTGCATGATGAACCACCATAAGTCTTGCTTTCATTTCTCTATCCCAGCACAATTCCTACACCTAAATCATTAGGATCACACATCAACTTAATAGAAAACACTAAAGGAACTCTCCATAATTGATGTTGTAGTAAGGAGGTGCTTAATATGCTCAAAAGCTAATTGACAAGCTAGAGTCCATTTAAACTCAACTTGTTTCAATAATAAATACAGCATGCAAGGTTTAAGCAACTTTTGAAAAGTTTTTTATAAAGCACTTGTAGAAGTTGAGATGTTCAAAAATTGTTTCACCTCCTTGACATTTGTTGAGGTTGGCAGCTTCATAATCAAATCAACTTTTGCTTTATCTACCTTTATTCTATCCTTAAAGATAATATGGCTCAATACTATATTGGAAGTGACCATGAAATGGCACTTTGAAGGGAAAACCTTGCCCAAAACAGCAGCTTTGTGCAATAGATTGAAAAGGTTTTAGAAAAAAATGAAACTTTGAACTTCGAAATTTTCTAAAATTTTACTGCATGTACATCATTTTCCAGTGTTTTGAAAATTAATTTTCAAAATAAAATTAAATTCCCTAAGCCCCAAAAATGCTAAAGATAACTTTCAGATTTTACCTAGATGCCTAAGATCCTCATGAAAAAGTTAACCAAAAGAAGAAAGCAACAATGTCCTTCAAGATCTTGGCATGCTTGGGATATAAGTTCCTTCAACCACTGATATGATTTTCCAGGATTTCTTTGACAACTTGGAATGCAAGAAACTTTTAGAGGACGACTAGGGTCTCTAAGAAGAATGAGAGAGGATGTAAAGATCACAAAAAAATTATTAATCCTCTTTTTATATTCTCTTATATATAGGAAGAAGAGAATCAAATTACCCTATACCATATAGGAATCAACTAGATTTCTAAATTAACTCCCCATAATTTACATGAGACTTAGAATATCCCCTTATTGAATTTAGAAACCTTAAAGTGCATTAACCTAGGCCTAAACTGTCATTTTTTAAAAACTTAATTTCAAAGCGAAAATAACTTGTCAAAAGTCTTAAAACAAATATCATCAAATAGGTAAGTTTCCCTTTTCATATCCATGCAACAAAACTACTAAAAATTTCATCTGTGGACAAATGAAAGGACTCATCTTTGATGACATCTCTCAATTCTATTTCATTCCAGAGTACAATAAAATGTACAAAATGAGATCCATATGTCAATATAGCAACATTGGATCTCAAGCACCAAGCTGTCTCAGAAATCCTAATTTACAAACCACCCAAGTTGGATTCCAACCCATCAAAGGTGGATTTGGCCTATGTAAGCCTATCTCCTCCCATCCTTATCTCACTTGCTTCCAAGTGTTCCCAATTTAAAATCCCATGCTTTTATATTACAAATATACTTCTTATAACTCATGCACCAAACCATAAGAAGCCACCATTAGGGACGTGATTGTCATCTTACTTCCTAGCTCCCTATAACAAACATCAATATTCCAACCAAACTCCCATGGTCTAATTGATGTTGACGGACTATAAGAATGTCTTAATACAATGTTGTGATTTCACAAGCCCCTACATGATTATGATCAATACAAATAATTGATGTTGATAAAAAAGGATGTTGACTCATCATTTTTTCTTTTTGTTTTTTGTGTTGGATTTTGAACTAAATCAATTTCAACTGTATCCATGTTGGTTATGTACCCTCACTCTACATGTCCTGCATCACCACCATTCCTTCAGCACTCAAACCCATCAAAACCAAAGGGAATTAACTATCTCTGTGACAAAGAATCCTTGTTTCCCTCGGAAATGTTGGGTTATTTTTAAGAGAGTGGTGCAGTTGCTCGAGATGTTGCTGTGTGTCACATCGTGTCAGCTGATTACTTATAATTAGTCCAACAACCGACAAAGGATAAGCAATCTTCAGGTTAGGTATATGGAGGTGTGGGTTGGGGCACCGGTGAGAAGCAGAGAACATTGAACAGGATGTGTTTACCCAGAGCCATGCATTGCGGTTCTTGCTTCAACATGGCTGGAAGCATAATCCAGTACTGTAGCAATGCCCTGCCGAAACGACAAGTAGTGTGGTCCATCCTCCTAAAAGCTCATCTTTTGAGTGGGAACTTCTTCAGTCACACTACCACCCCCAAATATGGATAGAAAATGTCAGCTAGACTTGGATTTGCCAGCTATTATTTTGAAGATGAGTGAGGCTACCAAACGGGTGGCCTCAACAATTAATAATTAATAATGTTGCCACTTCTCTTCAATCAACGCTTGCTGACAAGAATTCGAGGACGTGTAGTATGCCCATCATCATGGTTCCAATTAAAGAAAAAAAAAAGGAAGAAGACTTGTTTGATTAGTCCTACGTAAAAGACCAAATCCGTGTACCAAATTTCGAAGAAACTAGCGAACTGTTTTTTCAAATGATTTTCTATTTTTTAAAATAAAAAAATAAAAAATATATTTGAAAAATTAAAAAATAAGAAACATGATGTTTTCAAGAAAACATTTTTTTTCATTTTTTTTTAAAAAATAATTATATAAATAAGAAGAATGAATAAAAATAAAACATTAAATATAAAAATTACTTTTAAAAACCTTTTTCCATTATATATAAGGGTACAATTTCTTTAAGAGAAAACAGTCGAGAAAACTTTTTTTCATATTTAAGTTTTTAAAGAAAATAATTAACAACGGCCTCACAAAAACACTATTTTTAGAAAAAGGACCCAAAAATTTATAAGGTTAGAAACCATAAATACCAACTCATGGATTTATAGAGGAGCTGGCAAGATAATTCTTCAACTTAATAAGACTAGCGCAAATCTTTGAATGTCCCAGAGTAACTCAAAACTAGAACCTGCCAGGATTTCTGGGTCACTATTGGGGGGTACTCTTTCCAATTCAAACGTTTATTACCTCTTCTTAATGACTCTTCTTAACATGAGAAAATTTCCTATCTGACTTCAGTTTGTCAAAGATGAATGCAGTATGGGTTGAGAAAGAAGCACAAAAATCTTTCAGACGCAAATCCAACCCCACCCACAAGTGAGCCACGGCCGGAGCTGTTGACTTCGCTGTCAACCAGAAGTCATTGAAGCAGCGTCACATAGATATGGCCTCTTGTGGCAAGGAGAAGGGGGATGGTGGTTTGATTTTTATGCTAGAGTAGGAAGAAAAATTAAAAATAACATGATCCCTGCATTCAAATTTTGCAATTACAATTAAGTTCAGATTATGAACACCAAAAGCTGCGGAATATGATTCATTCAATTGCATATCAAGGAACATCAATATCATCCACCGGTTACAAAGAAGTAATCAAGGAATACACTTTCATAGGGATGGGAAAGCAAACCCCCCAACTGAAAACTTCCTAAATCTGAAACTGACAAAAAGGGTTAGGGCTTTCTCTCTCTTTTACAGAGGGTTACAGATGTAAAAAGTGTTCTCTCTGGTATAAATCTCACTTCTTCGATTGTTTCTATGTTACAGTCATCTTCGCCATCATCTTAAGGCTAATACTCTCTCAATTTCGTCCATGCAGGAAATTCAATCAATCCAAACTAAATAATGCCAGACCAAAGAATGCTATTTTGTAAGACAGAAGATTAAAATGAAATCTGTGAACCAACTTAATCTACCTTGAATATGGCTTCAATAATTTGATACCTCCACCCTCATACATCTACAACTCTCCGGTAGAAAAGAACATAAGCAGCTGAAGTCTTTATCTTGTCCTCAGGGATGGGAGAAACATGGCTATCATCAAAATCATACCACTGATCACCCCCATGCTGTAAGACACAGAGAGAGAGAGAGAGAGAGGTAAAGAGTGAGTTAAAACACTTGGACTTAACCAACAAAAGCCATCATTCTTAATAAATGATATAGCAGATAAAGAATTAAGCCTCCAATCAAATATTTCTTAGTGTTAAAACAAATAAGTTCTTTTCTTTCCTTTGCATGTGCCTGTGAGCATGTGTGTGCCATGCATGTGTGCAGTAACCACAGGAAACACACATTTCATTAAAGATTAAGAATTTCCACTGTCTGGCAGGGCCTTTACTTGGTGCGCTGATCAGGATTGACTCTTTTTACAGAGAAGATCACTTCCTTGTCTCAGCAGATTGTGAGGAAAACATCTCTAATGTGGTGAAGGGAGTGGGATGAAAACGGGGAAGAGCATGTTTAAGTTTGAGAACATGTGGCTTAACATAGATGGTTTTGGGGTTTAATATAATTCTAGCTAGTTTTGTTCTATCCAGGACATTTAAGGCTCTAAGAAGGATGTCAAACTTTGGAACAGAGGGTTTCTTGGGAAGGCAGCATTGCATAAGGCTGGTACTTCGGAGCAGATGACTTTTCATGCATGTAAAGAGAAGGAGAGAGCCTTGTCAGAAGCAGAGTTGGAGGTTAGGAGTTCTGCTTTGGAATAGTGTAATCAATTGGCAGTGGCAGAAGAGACTTCTTAGAGGTAGCATTCCAGGGTTTTTGTGAATAAAAGTATACAAGTTATTCTGCAGAATAATTAATGTATATTAGAGGGGTACCTTCCTCAGCAGACTGAGAATGAAAGTTGAGTAGCTCCTTGAGACTTTTCAAATATTTGGTCCATGATTATGGGGCAGCTACAGGGGACTTTAGGAAAAGAATTTTTTGCACATTTATCTAACAAAGAGAGGTAAAGCACAGGGTGATCTAGATGGCTTCAAAGTGACTTTTTGATAGAATAGTTAGAATAACATTAAAGGTGATCTGATGCTTTTTCCATTATTTTCATGAAGATGAGTCTTTGAAAAAGAGCGTAAATGCAACTCTTTTTGTTTGGTCCCTAAACATGCATGGAAGAAAAGACATAAAAGACTCCAGATGTCCAATTCACTCACCACTGCTACAGATCGAGAAAGCTTTGATGAATAGATTAAAAGAAGATTATTAGGAAAGTGTGTCCAAATCCCAGAATGCCCTTCATGGTAGGAAGCCAAAATTGGATGCAATCCCTGTTGCTAATAAGCTTATTGATTGCAAAAGAAAAAGTTTGAGAGAGGCTACTTGCAAGTTGGATATTGAAAGGAGTATGACCATATTAATTAAGACTGTCTCCTCTTCGTAGTGTGCAAGATAGGTTTGTGTCAGAAGGGGATGAGGTAGATAAAGTCCTGTATCTCTTCAGCAAGGTTTTATGTCTTGATGAATATCAGTCCAACCACCCTCTTTAAGGGCTCAAGAGATCTGTCATAGGGTGACCTCTTTCCCACTTTTTGTAGGTCTCAGTCATGTAAGCTCTGAGTTGTTTCATGTCCAAGGTGATAGAGAGAGGTTCCATCAATGGTTTCATGGTGAAGGGTAGAGGAGTAGGAAAGAAGATTTGGCATTTACATCTTGCAGATGACTTTCTTCTCTTTGGAAAGCAAGTAGTAAATTATTATTATATTTGAGGTTGATTCTCCTTAATTTTGAGGTAGTTCATGCCTGAAAGTGAATCTAGAGAAAAGCAAGCTCATTTCAGTAGATGAAGCTCCTTAGGTAGTTTCCTTCTTCAGTTCTGGTTTGTCAAGTGGATGAGTTGCCTTCTTCATACTTAAGCCATGCCTTGGGTGACCCCTCTAAGAATTGTACAGTGCAAGATAATGTTGGAAATAGGTTCCATAGAACACTTGCTTCTTGGAAAAGGTAATACTTGTTTAGAATGCTAGTTTGCTAATTACTTCATCCTCCTATTTGACTCTTCTTATACAGAGCACTCTTTCAGTTTAACAACTTACTTTGTCTCCCATTTATCATTCTTAAGGAGGTTCAAGAGGACTTGACACAATTTTCTTTTGTGGGGTGGGGGGGTGGTATTTATGGGAAGTAACTTCACCTAGTAAAATGGCCGGTCCTCTATTCAGGGAATAGGATCAGTTAGACTTTTGAAACTTCCAATTCTAAATAACGTTCAACTTGGTAAATGGCTGTGGAAATTTGCACTGGAGCAAGATAATCTCAAGAGACAGGTTATTTTAGGTAAATTTGTGGAAGAGCTTGGAGGCAGATATGGGATTGATTTGTAGAAAGTTGTCTGAAGAGGTTGAATGCATCTAGAACTAGTCTGTTTCTTAGGATGCTAAAATGCTTGTTTTCTAAGGAGATTCCATGATAGTTGGATGCATGGAGTTGTCCTGCAACACATCCAGTCAGTGATGGTGCATTGAGACTGAAAATTGTTTAGTGTAAGGATGTGCTAAAGACGAGATCTGCCCAACTCTTCAATAGATCTTTGGACTCATCAACTGGTGGCCCTTTCCCTGCTAAGGACGTGTGGGGTTCTATGGCTCCTCCTATAGTGGATGTCTTCACTTAGAAGGCAGATGGAGAAAACTTTAATGACTGACCAACTTATAAAGAGGGATTGGCCTTTGGTTAATTGCAGCTGCCTGTGCAAGCTCTGGGAGAGAATCAGCCAACTACATCCTCATCAATTGTAGTTAAGCCCAGATCATGTGGCACCATTTATTCTCCCTCTTTGGTCCTTGGGTTTTTTCTTGGTCAATAAATAAGGTTTTACTTTGTTGGCATGGGGGTTTCATGAGAAAAATGTGATAAGAATAATTCTTTTATGCTTGTTTTGAATCATTTGTAAAGAGAGGAACTGTAGAAAATTTGAGGATTTGGATGTCCTAAATCAAACTACAAAAAAGTTTTTTTTCTCAAATTTTAATTTGAATTGGTCTAACAATTCTTTAAGGGCTAATGGTAAGTTTCTTGATTCTATTCCTTGTTTGCCAAATAGTGTTCTGCATAAGCCTTTTCCATTTTTTATCACCTTTTGACACCTTTTCTCACTTATCAAAAAATAAAAATTATGGAGAAGAATGAGCTATAGTTCAAGAACAAAGAGAAGAATCCAATGCCCTAGAAAATGAGACATAATATTTAAAATTGCTAGGGTCCTCCTAGACCTAGAGGTAATACTGTCTCAGCGAGTCAAAAAATGCCCCACAAAGCTATTTACGACCAAAGATGCAACAGCAACAGTAGTAGCTAACTAGTCAGCTACTTGATTGACCAGTTTAAGGATCCATGTGAAAAGCACCCCAAAACCTTCATTACACTGATAGGCTTGCAGATCCATGGTCCAACCTCTAAACCCCTCTCTTACCCTAAGAAACCAAGAAAAATAAATTGAATTCCCTACCCCATTGAAATCATTAATACCCATTGTTTTCACTTCTATTAGCCCTAACTCACCTTGGCTCAACTAGCTTTGAGCATAGTCTTGCCACATTGCCAAATGATCTCCACAAACACCTACAACCTCCACCTCCACCAACCAATGAACAAGTATCAAAGTTAATCTTAACACTACCAAAGGTAGGGAGTCTCCATAGAGCAAACTGTGCATTAATGTATTAGGTTTAGTTGGCAATTTTGTTCCATTGTTACAGATTAGAATGTGATTCTTCCTTGGGTCTTATTGATTGCAAGAGGACTTCAGACTTCATTAGGATTGATTTTGGATTACTTTAGAGTCGCCATTTTCAAGGTAAGGATGCATCAAGGTTGGTAAAACTTATGGAATGGTTAAAATAAGAAATTAAAAATGGAAATTGTGGAGAAAAGGCACAAGAAACAAAGTCAGGATTGGTTTTCAGCGCAAACATTTGAACACCCAATAAGGAGCATTCAAATATCTAGTAGAACATTCAAACATTCCTCAAGGAATGTTCAAATGTTTATCCCAACATTCAAACATTCCCTACAGGCGGTTCAAACACTAGTTGGTTTTTTTTGTAGTTTCACTCCGACTTCGTGTTTTTGGGGGCAATTTGGTAAAGCTAAAAATTGAATTGTTTTCCAAAACTAGTCTAAAAAGGATTAGTGTTATTGAAATTTGCTACCCTAGAAAATATAGTCATTGATTAAGCTCGGTTCTCCATCTCTCAAAGCTTTTGGGATTCTTCGTGAAAGCACCTATTGGGCATAACAAAAGTAAGACTCGCACCACATAAGCTTCAATAAAGGCTTCAAGGGATCCACTAAGAAGCACAAGGGAGTGCAGCATCAAGGACTTCGATTACACCACAAACCATCCCCTAGCTGACTTCTTCCTTCCCATTTCCCACTAATGCTACCTAACAAAACAAACATCTTACATTTTGATTGTTTACAAAGCTAAGTTGAAGGGTACTACACTTTAATGGTGGAAGAGAGTTGAAGAATAACATAGTTGACAAGGCAAATTGAAAATCAACACATGGAACCACATGTAAGCAAAGGTGCAAAGCAAATCTTATTGGGAGATTATGCTATGGAGTAGTATGAGTAGTTCCACTCATTAAAATAAAGAGGCATATTAATGGCTGAATACACTTCTAAGTTTCATAATCTCTCTATTCAGGTCAGTTTATATGAAAGCAGTGAACAAATGACATCTTGTTATCTTGTAGACTTGAATTCATCAATTAGAGATGAGATGCATGTGGTTTGTTGGTTTAACTTAAAAGATGCCTAACAATATGCCTCAATTGCTAAAACAAAAGTAATGGAGCTGTGATGCAAGAAATCTGATATTCGAGCGCTTTGATGGTGCACTGCATAGACATATAGCTGCTGACCAGAGTATTTGGAGTAATCTAAGAGCTAAAACGAATGAGCAGGAGACCATCATAACTAGTCAAACTGATGACAGCAGCATCCATGTTGACAGGGGTGAAAAGGGGGAGGAAGTAAATAGGTTCAAAATGCAAAATAACCTTGCTACAAGCTCTTCAAAACCAAGCACTATGTCACAAACTCGTTTCATTGGTGCTAAAATATGGCATACTTATGCATTTCCACAACGAAGAGTAAACCAAATACAAGATGAGTATGAAGAACAAAAGCTATCAAAGCCAATCAAGGATTAAAATATCAAAAATTACAAAAATATCAGTAGTTGGATTTTATAGAAATATTTGAAAATATCAGGCAGAACTTCAGACAAAAACTATCAGTAGGGCTCAAATTAATCAAAACTCATAGAAATATTGAAAAAAACAAACTCCAATAAATGATAAAGTAAGCAATAATACACATTAAAATTGTTTTGTTGAAGAAAACAATATGTGATGATATAATAATTCATGACATTCCACAATAATATGTAGAATTTGAAATTACATTTAATACTAAAATGATGATCTATGTAGTATTCAAGATATAAAAGAAATGATGATGTTTATAATTGTATTTACAAGTTTATATTTCTCTAGTATTTAATTACTATACAAAAGATATAAATCAAACTCATTAAGAAGATTATTAAGACTAATTTTTTTTAACCATTTGTTAAATGGAATTTGAAAATAAAATAATCAAAATTAATTTAATTAGTAAAATTTTATTCGAGTATTCGCTTTTTTATGAGATGCTAAAGTTTAGGAGAGAGAACCATCCGATACAAACAATCTATGCACTTATATATCTAAGGGCAAAGTTGCCCAAGTGGTTGCATGCCCATCATCTCATGCAAGAGGTGTGGGTTAGAGTCCCAGCCCTCCTTCCTTTTTTTAATTTTAGGATGATGACCAATTGATCATGTTGACCATCAGAAAAGCATAAAAAATGGTGATGAAATTGCCAAATAAATAAAAAAATAAAAAGACCAATAAAATCAGAAAAACAGTAAAAGATTCACAAATAAAATTGGGACAAATCTATGACTTTTGATCAAATGATCTTTCCCATGTATATATCACATTGGTGTGTAATATACAGATATATCCACAATATTTTGCTGACTTTAGGCGATATTTTCATCCATGGAGTGAATATATGATGAACACGCCAAAGAAGATAAGACATTGAAAATTTTTCAATGTAAGGTAAATCCTCTAAGGTTTTTCAAGAAATGACAACACTATAAATTGAATACAAAGATTAGAAATAACATAGTATTTTTCATAAATATCTTTTGTAGTCATAAGGTGTACAAGTTTAGTCTTAATTGTGGTAGCAATAAGACTATTTTTTCAGAAGAGGTGGTTGAAAGTTGATTTTGCCCATTAAAAAGCATACTATTCGATTACAAAATTGCATGGTTTTGAAAGAAGAAAAAAGTGTTAGTTACTACCCATTGTTTAAAGAAATTCACTATGGGGGATGCCATTAATAATGAGGCTTGGTGAGATGTGCCTAGCTTCTCACATTCTATTAGGAGGACCATGGCTATATGACAAAGACATGGTTCATTGCACTAAAACCAACACATTCATTCCAAAAAGATGGTGATAAGTTAATATCTCAGCCCCTTAATGAAGTCACTAATACCACCAAAACAAACACACCAAAGGGTTGCTGACAAATCAAGATTTTGAACATGAGCGTAGTAGGAAACCAACTAGTAAGAGTATGTGGGTTGTGGAGGAAGAGTCAAGAAAGATTGATCTTGAAATATATGCTAAAATGGAAAAAGTTTTCTGTTAGAGTTGAGTTTTTCCCTACCTGGAGGAACTGATGCAGGATCATTCAAAAAATATACTAAGGCCAAACCACTTTAATATAATAAAAATAGAATTTGTTTACAATTAGGGACTCACTTAAAATAGGTTTCCATATATTTAAGTGTCCTATTCAGATTAGACTTTATTTATATTCTGATTATGATTTTATTATAATAATTTTCTATATTATTTAGACTTCTACTTTATGTTTTAGTATTAGGAATTTAAAATTAACTCTATAAATACCTAAGATTGTAGATAATTATTTATTTATTATTCAGCCGATAAAAAAAGTTTGTCTAGAAACTTGCAAGAGTAGCATTTTTATTCCCTTCCTCATTCCCTGTTTCCAATTCCTTCCCATTTTGTCATTAGAAATTCAATGTATGTGAAAATATGAAAAAAAAAAAAAAAAAAAAATAGAAGTGCCAATGAAGTGAATCGTAACAAAAGTTGAACAGCCAGATATCAGAACTCGGAAAGATTGAAGAGCGGCATTAAAATCCTTGTAAAAGCCACATGCCAACATACAAGCCTATCTGCAGAGACACAGGTATTGCACATGAAAAAAAGTACACAGATGTTGACTGATAAGAACAGAGCTTAGACCAATAAAAAGGAATTATCAGCATCCCAGGATTGGGGCAGTAGATATCATTATAACAGAGTATTTTCACAAAAGATCTTTTCAAATATATTTAATAGAAAAATCATGAAACTGCTCTGTATCTAAAATTCTGAACATAGCACACAGGAATTGCTCATGGAGGTCCGAGAGTCCATGGGTGCTCAAAGATTAAAAAAAAAGAAAAAAGAAAAAAGGAGCAATAAGACGCATGTGTTTGAAAAATTAATGAATGAATAATTGTACATAAATCTATGGAGAAAAAAAAAAAAAAAGATGAAAAAAGTGATGATACCCCATGTGCTTGTATGAATAATGAATGAATGATTATTCATTTTGTATGAAACAAAAAAAATCTCATTATATTTTTATTAATATTAGTTTATTTTCATTTTGAAATCTACAATAATAAAAAATAAAAATGCTCCATGAAAGGGAAAAAAAAAAACACTATTAAACAATAAGCACCACTTACATGGACAAATGCAGTATAATGACCACCCCCCATGCTTCCATAGTGATTACTAACTGCATAAAGCATGTAGCGATTAGATACCATGCCATTTTTGTGGGTTATATATGTTGACAAATCAAGATTATCAACAGGAAAGTCAACATATGTCTCCAGCTTGTTCTTCATAAACCGGCTGTAAGAGAACCTCTTCAAATGAATAACCAGGATCTCTGGCAGTCTCCAAAGATCTAATTTTTTACTGGCTTGGCGGTGAGTCTTGCATCCAGGACAGTACCTAAAATTACATATAATAGTACCAATCATTAGAATGACAATAGCAGACCACATTTTTGGCAAGAAAATCAACAAAAATGTTTATTACATGTGAAACTTCAAACTAGACAGTAAAACCAAAAATTAAAAAACTAATAATACAAAAAATTAAAAAATTAAATATAAAAAAAAAAATAATTAAAAAAAAGAAAAAAAAAAAGCCCACATGCATGAAAAAATAACTTTTCACCACAAAATTTTGTCATTCCCTTGGGTTCACACCCTGGATCCCAATCCCAAGATCTGAGTCCCCATCCATGGATCAACTCATGATTTCAAACCCATACTGGAACTAATTTCCATTAACTACGTCCAATCATAAAACCACACAGTTATTTCAAATTTAAACCATCAAGTACTGGCAATAAAACCATTAAATAAAATGTACCAGATTCAACCCTAGCAAACTTCAAAAATCATAACCAAGTCTAAAAATCTCCTATTATGCTAAAACTTTCTTTGTAAATAGGCACATCTACTTACTCCAGAAAAATATTCAGTACAAAAAATTATTAGACATAGCATTAACAATTTTGAAAAGTCTGAAGTGTTTGATTTCCATTGAACAAGTTAAATACATTTTACACAATTTCTATTCTGAAATCTAGGGGCATTGTACAAGCCAAGCATTTAAGTTATGCTAATGCAAACAGGAAATTTTCTGCAGTTTTTTCTGTCCTAGAATCTTATTTGAACATAATCCAAAATAAATCAATTTATAATGAAACTAATTTGGCTAGAAATCTAATAACAAACTCTAAAACTTCTCTGTTATCACCCAAATCTGTAGATGTGAAGTTTTAAACATGACGTTTGAATGAACATAGTCCTTGTGCAAAATTCAAATAGCAATTCTACTACCATAATCACATGCCAAGAAGAAATAACAAATGCTCTTCGAAATGAATTTTCTATTATGAATTCCCTAGTCAATCAGGATTTATAACATCCAAAATAACACAAATTGAATACTGATAAATTTAGTAGCGATTTAAGCAGGGAAAAGTATAGAAACTAGATTTGATTAAGCTTTAAGAGAGAGAGAGAGAGAGAGAGAGAGAGAGAGAGAGGGACTCTTAACACTCAAGTCAAATAATCATTCACACTTTAAATAATACTTGAACCACTAAAACTGCAAATAATATGCTCTAATTTCCCAAATATAAAAGCTCCAAATTTAATTAAACTGTCCCTATCACATGAAAGATACTCCTATTAAGGAGCAAACTGATCTCCCCCCTTAACTGTATTGTTCATGTAGCTACCTTGGATCTGAAAATATGTAAATGCAATTGGGACAAACTCAAAGCACAATTGGTACTCATTCCTGTGACAAACAATAAAAAGTCTCATGGCCAAACAAAATGATCTCTTTCTCAACGTAGTAAGAACAAAATAACCAAGGATATGATTCAGGCCAAACATCAAGAATGACAAAGTTCAAGAAACATATTTAGTTGCTTAGTTTAAGAATGCCCTTCATGCTATGGTGATAGTATAATTAAACTTGAATTTTATATTTGGGGAAATTAAATCTTCCAGCAAAACTGTCTTAAAGTCAGAATTGCAACACTACTTAAGTGGCTTTGGTCATATCTAGCATATTTTAATTAATAGTTCTATTTTAAGAATGGTTTGAGCCTAAAACTTCTGTATGATTTGATATTTGGACTTGTGTGGGTATTGTTTCAGGTCTTGGGTTCAAAACTTGGGGCATGCCAGTTATAGATCAACATAATGGACATTTAAACCAGTGTCATTAAAGGTGAGCTAAGGCAAAAAAAGCAACATCGTGCAGCAAGGTGCACCAGAATCACATGGTCTGGTACCAAATGAACCAAGTACAAGGCACATGAAAACCATGGCCTTCCAATAATTTAATTTATCAGTTTATATTTTTCTTCTTCTATGAACCTTTTGTTGTATAATTCTACACCATACTTATGTTGTTTCATTGTACAAATCTTACAGTCAATAATAAAAGAGAAAAAAGACATATTCTTCAACAAGGCGTAATCAACAGCCCTTCAATTTCCATAAGGTTCTAAAGAGATTTGGCTAGCAAGAAGGTAAGAGTCATAAGACCAACCATAAGCTTCCTTTTCTTCTCCATGCTTTTAATTCAACTAAATTGTCTGTCTTCCTTTCTCCTTTTGATTTTTTTGGCTTCCCTTCTTCTTTGCCTTTTTAATTCAGTTTCTGAGTGATCTGATATCCTCACTTAGACAACACCTCCTGTATTTCATGCGAACAAATCCTAGAAACCATCCTTCTACGGGTAATATTTTATAGTACGTAACATTTACTACTTATTCTTTTCTCTTAAATTTCTTTTTTCACAATATTCATTTACTTTTTCTACATATTTAAAGATTATTCTGCTACAAGTTAAATTTGGGTAGTAATGACATGGACCTAGCATGATTTTGATTATTCAGCTTCTTTCGCTTTTTTGTCATAAAGATTTTTTTTTTTTTTTTTTTTTTTTGGACAAGATTATTTTTGTAAATTTACCAAAATATATGCATTCCTTTGCTCAGGCATGCTTTGCTTTCATGCCTTGCACCTAAGCTTTACTGGCCACAAGTAACTTTGCACAGAACTTTAAACTAGAGCCAAATAGCTTAAATAGGGATATTTGGATAGCAACTAAACTTGAAAAGATTTTTCAAAAATAGACAACAAGAAGTTGCTCCACTGGTTAATAAAGAAACAACATAATTCTCAATCTGATTATTCTTCTGCACAAATAAAAATGGCACTAGTTTGAGTTCATAAAGAGAATTAAGACAATAATAAAATAAGAGAAATATCATGTTGTCAATCTTAAGCAGAAGAAAGCTTGATGAGAATGATGATAATGGCAATCAAAGAGATAAGAACAAATTAACCAATAAGTCCAGAGCTTTTGTGGAGCATAACTGCCCTAAATTAACTACCAACAAATAAAGCCAATAAAACCTGGAATATTGAAAGAATGCATTAAACCAACAAACTAAAACTAAATCCTTTATGGAATAACAAATCTTAACATACCCCAAAGTGTATCACATATTAAATGGGTAGCTATCAACAATGTATGAATATTTTCAACATTAAAGAGCTGGTGTACACACTGACCACATATCATCTGGTCCAAGAGGCTCCTCCTTCAAGAAAGCTTCAAGGCATCTATATAGAGAGACTGACTCTTGAGGTCTTCTTGCAATAAAACCAGACTTGAAAATTTCGGGTAATGAGCTAATAAGGCGGGTATCATACTGTTCTATTTTTTTCTCTGGCCAAAACACAAGTAGATTTAACCGCCTGGGCAACCTTGTCACTGGCTCATCCATTACTAGCTTGGAGGCCCTAGTTGCTCCTTTATCATCTGTTAAGTAGAACTGGAATTCAGCATCAGAGTCTGGGTCAACCCGTGTCTCATTGATGCCATTTGCACCTGCACTCAAAACAGGACTTATGGCATCTTTCAGCTCCTTAACTTCTTCAATCACAGTTTTTTCACTGCTATCAGAATTGTTGCTAATACCTTCACTCATTATTTGGAATGGATTAATCAATTTCAGATACAAGTTATAGACATCAGATCCGTTAACAGAATTACAAATCCTTGCCACAAGAGGAATCCCAAATGCCTTCCAACTAGAACTCAGCTTTCCATGGATGTACTGCCTGACAATATAAGTCTTATCAGATAGCTTGGACATCAAGGTTGATATTTTCATTTGAAGATGACTTAATAAGGCCTTCAGAAATTAACAGAGCAAGGATTATAAACATTATTAATGTAATGATAAAAGAGGTATATAGAAAGCTAAGAAAATGGATATCTTGCATTCTAATAGTAATCCACCAGTATCCTGGGTAGAATGTAACAATCATGATATGAAACAAAATATTTGCGTACAATTAGCAGCATCAACAGTCTCCTCAACTCTACTCTGATATCAGATGGCTCTTTGATCTTTAACCTGATCATTTAACCCTATTTTGTTTAAAAATCCATAGAGAATTAGATAAAGTGGGCAGGAAAAGGGATCCTCTCCTAAGATTGTAGTTTTGAGATGAACTGCCTTTTCTTTCTAGTTAAAGGCTTTAAACTCACCCTATTGATCAGCTGGACGTGAATTAATGTTACCCAACATGTGTTCTGTTGAGAATCTAGGAGCTTCTAGACCTACATACTATGAGGGTATTTAAAAAGTTAAACGTTAAGTTCTATAAGAAAAGGATGAGCAAAAATCTTTAAAAATAGAAAAAAAAATTAAATTAGCTAAAGAGGTGGATTTTTAAAGGCAAACTAAGATAAATATCACATAATCTATTTTAATTGATCTATAATATTTTGTAATAGCATTTTTGTAAGTATATTATATAAATTTAAGAAATATGAAAAAGAAAATATATTATTCTAGTACAATTTTGAAATTTCTGTGTAAACTTTTTTCTTCTTAGATTTTTTTTCTTTTCTTTGATTAATAAGGAAGATAATTTGCTATCATTTATAAACTTACTTAAACTAATTTAAGCATGTCAAATAATGAATATTAATTTCAATCTAATTTGACAACCATTTTCACTATTATTTGGTTTTATAATTAAATAGTTAATAATCTGTTCGATATTAACCAAGATAACATGTGTACTTTTGCATTGATGCATGGTCTTCTATATGCAGTCTCCCACATAGAAACTTTATCCCATGCAACATTCTTAAGAATGGTTAGATTTAAATGGATGTGCATCTGATTTTATGCATGTTTATCTCATGTAACATTCTTAAGAACGGTTGGATTTAAATGGATGTGCACCCGATTTTATGCATGCCCATTTATTTACAACTTAACCAAATAAAAAATAACAAAATATAATAAAATTGAAACTAATTTCTAAAATTAGATAAACAATTTCTTTTTGTTTTTATTATTTTTAGAACTATTCCCAACTGGTATAAAGAAACTTTGATAATTTTCTCCTTTGCTAAAGTTGTTTTCACTGTTTTCAAAACATAGTTTTAAAAGGCTCAAGGTGCACCAAGGCGCAAAGTAGTCCTAGAGCTTGAGGCGCAAGGCACACCTAAGGCGCGAGCTTTAGTGAAGTGAGGAGCACCCTAATTTACATATATATTTTTATATAATATAATCAAATTTAACAATCATTTATTTGTCTTAAACACATAAATCATCAAATATCATCCAAAACTTCAATTTAATCAACAAAAAACATAAAAATAAAGAACTCCAAGCATAAAAAAAAATCCAAATCCATATTGCCAATAGCCTAATACATATCCAAATCCAAAGTTTCCAAACCAAAACATGAAATTTATCCACAAGGTACGTGACTATTTTTCCTTTATTTTTCTCCTATTTTTCCTCCTCTTCTTCGTCTTCTTCACTTCTCCACTGCACGGCTGAGGCTAGGGCACGATTTGGGAGTGGTGTAATGTTCAAAAATACCAGAAAAGGGGGCTAGAAAGGAAAACAGGGCCAAAATAGCATCGTTTTGGCCTTTTTTAAATAAAAAAAAGAACAGGCTCCAAAACGACGTCGTGACTAAAGAAGAAAAGGAGAAGAAGAAGAAGAAGGGCGTACCTGGCCGGAGGCGAGCGCCTTGCGCACTTAAGCGTCACCTGCCTTTAGGCGAGGCGCCAGAGGGTGGCGTCGAGCAGCTCGAAGCCTAGGCGCGCCTTTCACAACTAAGTTTCAAAATTTATTAAAACCAAACATTTTTTGAGCCAAAAATTCAAGAAACTATACATTGATTTTGTTTTCAAATACCTATTCTTCAAAACTAGTTTTTATTAATAAATTGAAATGTGCACAAAGTTTCTCCAGTTTGCAATTGATACCATTTTCTTCTAATCATCAAGAAAAGACAACTTATCTAACATTAGGCATACCCTCAAAACCCTTAGGTTAACTTCTGGCCTGAAAATTAACATTTGTAAAAGCATCTTGTCTGAGTTCAATATTTAGCAGGAGCACATCCCAAAGTTATAGCTAACATCTGCCTTTAGCAGGCAGCCTTCAAAGCAGCTTGGCCTTCCCTTAGGAGGTACCTTAAAGTTTCCGGTTTTCAAGAACCTACGGCTGTGAAAGTCTCCAAGAGACCCAATGGCTGGAAAAAGGTCATTTCATCCCTGGGAGAGAGGACTACCCAATATGATTTTTCCTGGCCCAGTTTCTCCCTTATTTCCTCTCGATCTTTAAGACACTAATTAGCATGGTTGCTTAAACTGAGAAGTTTCAAAAAATCCCCCAGTCAGATCAAGAGGAACCCAATAGGGACCACTGAATTAACTGAAAGACTGAGAGTAAACTGAACTTGAGGAAGGGTTAGGCATTGAGGGTGTTTTTAACAAACAAGGAGTTACTTGATTAATGACTTGGAGGTTCTCAAACATAGCAAAACTCTCTTTGATATCCTGACATTGAAATGCAAATATGGATTGTAAAATACCATTCAAGATGCTGATTCAACCACAAAACAGTCATCACTATCCTTTGAAAGCAATTCGCCAAGGCATTGTCATTTTCTCCACACATAAGACACATTATTGGTAACAGATCCAAGATGCGCTTCTGGGAAGACCTTCAATAGGGGACCAACCTCTCAACAATTGTTTACTATATTTGTTGCTATTCCCGAGATGGAGAAATTCTTTCTTTTTTTTTTTTTTTCTTGACAAGTAAGAGAGAAAAATGTATTAAAAAACCCATCAAAACAGCGGCTGAAAGTATACAAAGAAGAAGAAAACACCCACCGCTCCCTAGCTGGAACAAATCAGTTGCCAAGAACGGAGGTGCAAAAGGAACCCCACCCTCAACGGGTTCCCACCCAATCAATAAAATCAACTAAAGTCGAAGGACCATCTTTTATGAACAATTACGTCTCTGACCAAAGGAAATAAACAAAAGAACTCCTAAGTCTTTGGATTACAGCACTTCTTCCTCAAACGCAATTTTATTTCTTGCCTTCCAAACAATCCAAAAAATACACAAGGGCCTGCTCTCCAAACTTCCTCTCTCTTTTTTCCCACAAAAGACCCATCCCAGCCCAAAAGCATCGCCTTGACAATGGCTGGCAGCACCCACTACACCCCAAAAAGAGAGAAAAACATCGCCCAAAGAGTCCCTGCCTTGGCATAATGGAGCAAAATGTGGTCTGTAGATTCTTCATGCATTTGGCAAAGGTAGTATCTATTCGCTAAAGGTCAACCTCTTCTGAAGTTGGTCCAAAGTAGGAGTTTTTCCCCACGAAGCTTCCCACCCAAAAAAACTCACTTTAGGCCACACACAAGCTTTCCAAATGACAGTCGAGGGGAAAGAGATTGAAGGGCTTCAATCTAATGCTTTGAAGAGAGACTTAACAGAAAACTTCCCACATTTAGTCTCTCTCCAAAACATCCTATCTTCCACATCCTATTGAACTCTCTTCCCATTAAGGCCCAGAAAAAACCTATGCACCTCATCCACCTCCCAATCATTGAAAGGTCTAAAGAAGTGTGGGCTCCAACTCCCCCCTCCTTCAGTGGAACTCCACACATCTTTGACCCAAGCATCCTTAACGATAGCTAAAGCAAATAAAGTGGGAAAAGAAACACAAAGGGGTGAATCCCCACACCATCCATCTTTCCAGAATTTCACCCTTTGTCCATTCCCCACCTCAAAAGAGAGCCTACTGCTTACAACATGTCACTCCCTCCTAATTGCTTTCCATAACCTGACACCATACCCACCCCTCACTTCCTTGGAACACCAACCCCCTTGCTCCTCCCCAAACTTTCCCCTGGTCACTTGATTCCAAAAAGCCCATCTCTCATTAGCAAATCTCCAACTCCATTTGCATAAAAGCGTCTTATTGAGAGTAGAGAGACACTTTACCCCCAGCTCCCCTTTACTTTTGTCTAGGCAAACCAAACCCCATCGTACAAGATGAGGTTTCCGCTCAAGAGCCCGACCTCCCCACAAAAAATTCCTCTGAGTTTGTTCTGTCCTCAATCTGACCTTTCTAGGCAAAGAAAACACAGACATCAAGTAAATGGGCATGCTCACCAAAGTGCCTCGAATCAAGGTAATCCTCCCTCCTTTGGAAATGTATTGGCTCTTCCACCTAGCCAATTTCTTCTTAAATCTCTCCTCCACTCCATCCCAAACAGCCACGGATCTATGAGGAGCACCTAAAAGCAATCCCAAGTAAGAGGATAGGAGACGCCCAACCTTACGCCCAAGATCTGCAGCCAAAGCCTCCACGTTTTCCACACCACCTACCGGGATTAACTCACTTTTATCCAAATTAATTCTCAACCTTGAAATGGCCTCAAACCACATTAGAATCTAACTTCAATACATCATCTCATCCTAAGAAGCCCCACAGAAAACCAAAGTACCATTAGGGAATAATAAGTGAGATACTTGAACCCCTTCACCACCTCTACCCCTCGCCTTGCAAGCTACCAAAAAACCCCCATTTACAACCTTCTTAAGAAGACAACTAAGAGCCTCCATAGCAATCACCAATAAGTATAGTGAGAGGGGGTCCCCTTGCCTTAAACCCCTAGAACTCTAGAAGAAACCTGAAGATGTCCCATTAACCAGAACAGAAAGGCTAGCTGTGGAGATACACCATTGCATCCACCGAAGCCTTTTTTTTTTTTTTTTTTTTTTTTTTGATAGGAAACGACACATGTATATATTGATAGAAAAAAAGGTACAAAAGAAGGATGAGGAATCCTCCCATCAAAGATGAAACTAAACACAGAGAAATAACAAGACACTACACTATGAAACTACAAACAAGCTCCCATGACTAGATCGTCCCGTTGGAACTACACACTGTTATCCAATCTAGTTGTAACATGTGAAGGGGAATGCCCTTAAAAACCGCAGAACAAAAAGCCCAAAGAGAAGCAAGGAAATGAATGGAATCCCAAAGATTCTCTGAATTCCTAGCTTTGTCCTCAAATATCCTAACATTTCTTTCCCGCCACACAACCCAAATTAAAGTTATACTCGCATTTTGCCACAAGACTATCCCTCTCTTGGAGTTGCCAAAACCTTTATAGTTGATGAGCATCATGTCTGAAATACTTCTCGGAGGAACCCAATCCATCTTGGCTAACTGAAATAATCTGTGTCATAACCCCAACGTCACTGAACAATGTAGGAAGAGATGATCTGCTGATTCTCCTTACTTCATGAACAACTTACAAATATCAAGACAAAGAGCTTTGTGGGGTCTCCTTAATTGTAGCAAGTCATTAGTATTTACCTTCTTGTGTGCCACAAGCCAAACAAAGGCCTTAACTTTGAAAGGGACTTGAGAATTCCATACAAACTTAGTAGGGAAAATTGGAGATAAATCAGGCATTTGGGACAAGGCTATAAAGAAATATTTGACTATAAACAGTCCTGAAGAAGATAAGGACCATGATCTCGCATCTGACGCCAAATTTGATAAATGCATGCTATCAAGAGATCGCATGAGACGTTCTAGGTCTTCTATCTCGGAATCGGAAAGATTACGACGGAAATTAAAGTTCCATGAGAAAGGGCTTACAGGACCAAGAATTGAAGATATTGGAATATTTTTATCCGTGACTGCTCTAAATAGTCTTGGATATTGGACTTTGAAGATCTTATCCCCCCACCACAAATCTTCCCAAAATCGAATTATTTTTCCATCTCCTACGACAAACCGAGTATACTTGGAAAAATCCTGAAAGACCTGTACAATAGCCTTCCAAGGACAACGATGTGACCATCTGACTAAAGTGTTGGCATCCCAACCATTTGAGTGTGTCCTGTAAATGCTAAGAATGATGTGATGCCACAAAGCTGTACTCTCCCTAGGAAACCTCCACAACCACTTCCCTAAAAGAGCACAATTCCTTGAAGGAATCTTCCCAAACCCCAAACCCCCTTTTACCCTCGGCTTACACACTGTATCCCAACTGACAAGATGATCTCTCTTACCTTCCCCAACCCCTGACCAAAGAAAATCCCTATGCAATCTCTCAATTTTTGCAACCACTGAAGCGGAAATCTTAAACAAAGAAAGAAAGTAACTAGGAATGTGGGAAAGACATGAGTGGACAAGAGTTATCCTACCGCCGAAAGATAGGTAAGCCTTTTGCCACCCATCTCATCTCCTAGAAATTCTCTCAATCACTGGATCCCAAAATCCACAAGCAGTTGGATTCCTACTCAAAGGGAGACCCAGGTATGGTATAAGCCAATCAAAGACCTTGCAGTCAAGCAACAAGGCTAACCTAGAGAGATTATTCTGATCAAGATTGATGCCATAGAGATTACTCTTGTCAAGATTGACCTTAAGCCCAGAAATTTGCCCAAACACTAGCAATAAACTCTTAAGAGTTTGCAGTTCTTCTGTGCAAGAGTTAGCAAAGAAGATGGTATCATCTGCGAATTGTAGATGGGACACCCTAATCCTATTTTTGCCTACCCTAAAACCCTCCAGCACGCTTCTTTCCCCAGCTTTCAACATCAATCTACTCAACACATCTGCAACAATAATGAATAAGAAAGGGGATAAAGGGTCACCTTGCCTTAAACCTCTAGATTCCTTGACCCACCCTTTAGCATTACCATTCACTAGAATTGCATAAGAAACCGAAGATAGACAACCTCTCATCCAAATCCTCCATTTAGAACTAAACCCCTTCATCTCCAACACGTGATCCAAAAAATCCCATTTCACATGGTCATAAGCCTTTTCAAAGTCTATTTTGAAGACAATACCTTCCTCCCCTGATCGCCTTTTCTCGTCCACTATCTCATTGGCTATAAGAACTGCATCCAAAATTTGTCTCCCTTGAACAAAAGCGCCTTGAGTAGAATGGATAGTCTCGTGTAGTACTCCTCTTAGTCGCCCTGACAAAACTTTAGCTATTACCTTATAAAGACAAGTGATCAGGCTAATAGGTCTAAAATCCGAAATCTTCTTTGACTGACTCTTTTTGGGCAAAAGAACTATGAATGAGGCATTGGTATTTTGATTAATAATCCCGCTACTGTGAAACTCTGCAAACACCCTCACTAAGTCATCCTTGATCACATCCCAATAATCCTGAAACACCGTAGTGGTAAAACCATCTGGCCCCGGCGCCTTCTCCCTATCTAACTGAAAAATAGCATTAAAGATCTCTTCTTCAGAGAAGATAGAATCCAGCCTAGAAGCGCTCTCTTCTAATATAGGGGACCAATCAATGCCTTCTAATCTCCAAGACTCTCTAGGAGGGTTCGAGTAGAGCTTTTTGAAATATAGTAATATCTCCTCTGTGATGCTCTCAGAATTATCCAACACCAGACCTCTTTCATTCTCCAAGAACTTGATGAAGTTCCTATTTCGTCTCCCGTTAGCCATTTTGTGAAACAACTTTGAATTACAATCCCCATCTTTAACCCATATCACCTTAGCTTTTTGTCTCCAATGAATTTCTTCCCTCAAAATTACTTCCTCTAGTTCCCCTTTTCTTACATCTCTTTGGGCAGAAAGATCAGAAGAGAGAACCCCTTCTTGTTCCATGACATCAATGTTGGCTATTTCATCCAAGATGGTTTTTTTCCTTTCCTTTAGCATTCCAAAAGTATTCCTATTCCATTCTTTCAATTTTACCTTAACAAATTGTAACTTCCTCATGAACTTGTGGCCTTCCCACCCATTTCCTTCAAATTCTCTCCACCACCTACTAAAACATTCTTTGAAACTTGGATGTTGCAGCCACATATTCTCAAACCTGAAAGGTGTTGGGCCCCACTTGAAAGGATTGGTATCCAAAACAATCGGTCAGTGATCCGATGTCCATCTAGGAAGGACTTCTTGAAGGCTTTGAGGGAATGAAAGCTCTCACTCATTTGAATAGAGAAACCGATCCAATCTCTTGCACACCAATGACTCTTGCATATTTGACCAAGTAAATTGGGCATTCTCTAATGGGGGATCAATTAGTTCACAATCTCTTATAAAACCATCAAAATCCCTCATGCTGGAAGTGAAGCTAGAGCCACCCAATTTTTCTGAACTTCTCCTTATAACATTGAAGTCACCTCTCACACACCATAAAGGAAAAGTAAGGCCAAAAAGGTCAACCAGCTCCACCCAAAATCTTTCCTAATTAAGGGGCTATTTGGGCCATAAACTGTGGACAACCACAATGGTCCGCATCCCTCCACCAAAAACTTGACTGAGACAGAAAAAGAACCAATTACCACCTCCTCACTGCTCATTTTCTTTGAATCCCAAATGATCAAAATCCCTCCTAAAGCCCCGCAGGCCGAAAAAGCAGCCCACTCCTTATTCCTAACTGACCAAACACTACCTACAAACCTCCTATCGCACACCTCTCTTTTTGTTTCCTGAAACATCACCACATCCGGATTCTGGAGATGCAAAAAATCCTTAACCACCCTTCACTTTTTCCCAGATCCCAAACCCCTAGTATTCCAGCTTATGATCTTCATAAAAACACCATACTAACCCTAGACCTCCAAACCATTGTCAACAAAACTCAAATATTTGTGGCAAATCTGTTCTTCCGTCTTGAATACACCTTAATATCCAAGGAACTTAAGACCTCGCATACTTTAGCCATTTTGCTGGGGGAAAGACCTTCTATTTGAAACCCATCCAACGGGGGTAACTCTACATCCCCCTGGCTAACTGTACCCAGGTCAGGAGTTGTGTTGGGCTTGGTCTTAACAGATTCAAAGCTCTCAAACAAAAGATCCAAACTAGCTATCTAGGACACCGCAACATCGCGGTTAGGAATGCCAACAGACCCAAGACAAACAACCCCACTGCCATTTTTTTTTTTTGAAAGACTTTCAGAAATTACTCGATTTTTCGTAGAAAACTGAGATTAAATGGCTGAATTGGGAAAAACGGGAACAAAGGAACTCGGGTAAGGAAAAGCCAATCCGGAGAAAGGAGAAAGAAGAGACAGAGTTGGCTCAGAGACATGATGAGAAGATGCCTGGAAATTTTCCTCTACCGTCATTCCACAGTACCCCTCAGAGTTGAACCCTTTTTCTTTGGTTGCGGCATAAGAAGGATAAACCATGACTGAAGCTCCACGATGAGAACAACCCGCAAAGCCCTTACTACCTGTTCCGTTTTCACCTTTGGAGAGATTGCGCATTTCAAGATGGAGAAATTCTTATATTGCTAACATTGTCCTTAAATACAATTATTCTTTTACCTAGATCTTTAATTTTCAAAAGAATCTTAATGACTAAGAAACTATAGACATCACCTCCCTTCTCCATACTTTATATACATATTTCCTGCCTAATTCAAACTTTTGTCAAATATATAAAACCTTGAATAAAGGCAGTGTTTTACATTCTAGACCTTTCTTCCAACTCCTCTATGTCAGTGCTAACATGACTCCTCTCTGGCTAAATTAACTTGGTAAAACAAAGCCCTCGTAAGTTCAAAGCCTTTGCTTGGTTCATACTTAGTATCCCCCCCTCTAGAGAAGTTCAAACCAATAATAGTTTTCAACTTCATAAACCTTATAAGAAGTCCAGGCAAACATGTATTATGTTTGCTGAGTGAAGAATCAGTTGGATCTTCATTGCTATATCTTTAGAGTTGCAGATATGCATCTTCTTTCTTTTCTTTAGGATGCATCTTCTTTCTTTAGAAGGTCATTTTTATTTTTCTGATTTTTCTTTTTCTTTTTGTCTCTTTTTGGTGACCACCCAAGACATTTGTAGTTATTTACTTCCTTTGAGAGCTTTGGTAGAGGGGTAAGGGGGATAGACTGCTGCCAGTGCAGAAGGTAGAACTATGTGGCAGTGCTCCCTCCCTGCTTTGATTTCAGTCATATGGCTGATTTAAAAATAAATAAAAATAAATAAATAACATCAGAATATTTGAGGATAAAAAGAGGCCTAGGGATGATAAGTATATATCCTACCTTCTCTTAGAATGATTACAACCAAAGAATTTCTTAGTTTTTTACAAGGCATCATCTCTCTGGATTAGAAGCTCACATGTTCATATAAGAAAAGAAAAGAGAAAATCAGTTGTTTGTAATTTTTTTCTCCCATCATAGCTTTATGCAAGACTTTCATGGTTGTACTGCACGCTTTCTCCAATCTGAATTTGAATTGGATTGGTATTGAAGTCGAGCTCTTACCAATCTTGGAAGGTTTATTTTAGCTTCTAGATTGAGCAGCAAGAACTTTCCAGTGGAAGGGGATTCCATGGTGGCTATTTCCCAGGTAGGAGGATTCATTTCTTTATCAAGATACATTCTTGGAGGCTGAGTTCATCTACTCATGTTGCTGAACTGGGCCAAGAGGGGAGCAAGATCTTGAGTTCTTTGATGGGGATTTTTACCCCTTGACTGTGTAGTTCATTCCTTTGTATAGTTTGTACTTAGGCTGAAGATTCTCACCACCTCCTTATCTCCCCTCCCCCCCAACACAAAGACAATTTTTTCCTGGCCAAGATCATCCAATCATGTGGCTGAATTTGGCTAAATGGGACAAAGATCTTAGTTTTTTGTAGGGAAATTTTAACTCCTTCCCTCTAAGCAAGGTAATAGAGATCATGGTGGATAGAATTTCTTTAGAGAAATTTCCTTTGGCGTGATGTCAATGGAGAGGGAGATGTTGAAGATGCTAACATTAAGACAAGAGTGGCAGATGCTTTCCATAGGGCTCTATTCAAGTTGGGGGAGTGGAAACCAAGTATTAGGGGGCTACCCCTCCACCTTCACCTCCCATTCCCACCCCTAAAAAGCCAAGGTAAGGGAGATCATGGTGGATAGGGTTTCTTTTGATTGAAACCAATTACAGTGTGAAATATGATTGAAAGGATTTAAAGGGTTTCCTTTGAAGTGATGCCTCAACAAAGTTGAAAATTCACCTAGTTAAATGGGACAATTTGTTTGGAAGAGAATAGAGATGGTTTGGGTCTTTTAGAAGGCTCATGATGCTCAATAAAGCTTTGTTAGGTAAATGGCTCTCTTTCTCATGGTGGATAGAGTTTCTTTTGCAATCTCAATTAAGGTGTCAAATAAACTTAAATAGATTCAAAGATATTTCCTTTCTTCCTCTCCCTAAGCATCGTAGCAGAGATTATGGTGGATAGAGTTTCTTTTGTAATCCCAACTAAGTTGCGACATAGACATGAAAAGAATTAGAGAGATTTCCTTTGGGGTGATGATGCCCCAACAAAGAACAATATGCATGTGAAATAGATTGTCTCAACCAAGGTGCAAAATCAACTTGAAAAGATTCAGAGAGATTTCCTTTGGGGTGATGATGCATCGACAAAGAAGACATTCTACTTACATTGGACACAATTTGCTCTGATGAGAATAGGAGAAGTTTGGGTTTTAGGAGGCTCTAGAATAGGAGGAGAGCAGGTCCGGTGATTGTAGATACTGTTTTATTTACCAGACCTTAGCACGCCTTGTATGCTTCTCAATACTGGATGTGCCCTTTTTTCTAGGGTACCTATTTATATAAATACTTTATATTCCTAATTTCCTTAATTTGATCTACTATCCAACTGGAGCTTCTTCAGTCCAAGATCTTCAATTCCAAAACCTAAGTGAACAACTTTCATTTAAGACTATATTAATATGAATATATTCATTGCTGACAGTTGTTATAGGTTATAGAAATTCTAATAGAAAAGATCTATTCTGTTTCCAATCAAAAAATAATTAAAAGAAAAAAAACATACACAGCAAGTCACTACATAAAGCTCATTTAAAACTTAAGGATGTCATTGGTACCTCATATATTAATGATCCAAGGAACTTATATTACCACAGAATTTATAACCCACATAACTCAAGGAGAAAGTTGTTGCATAGACAAGATTATAGTACAATCATTTAATATCCCTCTAGATGAACAAATATATGTTACCGTATTTTTTCCCAATTTTTTAAAATGAAATTGTGTAAACAAATTGTATAAATAACCAGACTTACAGCATCTTAATTCTAGTTCCAATTTTCAAACTGCATTTTCTTGGAGAAATAACCATACTGCACTTTAGTCAAACAATTCAAGTATAATATTTTCTTCATAATTGAACTTACAAATTATGACTCAAGCAGAGGTGAATAAACTACATGGGATATATATCGAAATTATGGACGAAACAACATATTAAAAATATGATAAAACCAAGAAGCATACAGAACTTACTCATCAATCCGTTGATGCATGAATACAACTAAACGGTCTTCATTAGTAACCTTTGGCAAACGATAAGCAACCAGTCGATCACCATCTCTAATCAAAGATAACGAATCAGTCGGATCCTCCAGATAACGTATAATCCGGTTGTTATATATCTGTATAGAACTCCACAGCTTCAGAACTCAAAATGAAAATTATAGACACTAATACACAAAGCATAACCAGTCTAACCGCCGTCACAAGCAAAAGACTTTTGGATTAACACAATGGCTGTAATATACCTCAGCTACTAATAGTGTCTCATCATCCTTTAAATAACATGAGCTGCTTAAAGCCTGAATAAGATCCTCGCACTTTCCATTCTTGGGCACAGTAATGGTGCATGGGGATGGCTGAGTAATTCCATCAGCACTCACAACTGTCAAAGTCATTGTCCTCATTGTTGTTGAAGGTAGAGGTAGAGAGAGATACATGAATGGATCAAACATAATGGAGACCTTTTTGCAAACAGGACACACTAGTGTTGACCTATACTGTCCCTGTGGTTAAAAATAAGCATAACGCATTTAGTCAAAAATGCAAAGAAAATTATCCAGAAAATTTGCAACAGCACCTAATTTCATCTTCGAATTAACATATATATATATATGTGTGTGTGTGTTGCAATTCGAATTAACATATATATATGTGTGTGTGTGTGTGTGTGTGTGTGTGTGTGTGTGTGTGTGTGTGTGTGTGTGTGTGTGAACTGATATTTACACATGTATAGGACAGTAGTCAGATCTGATCAAGATATACATCTGAATCCAATGTAATAAAAAAAGTCCAACACAATCCAATTTGAGATTCTCATAGATGGTTAGAATTATTTTTTGTTTGGTCATATATATGATCTGATGATACAAACAAAAAGTTGTAGACACGGCTGAATGATCAAAATATGTCTTTATGTTAGAAAATGTGACTGCATAAAGATATAAGGGTTGATCCTATCATTTTGTTATTGGTTTAAATCACGCTATGTTTGAATTTCAATCATTTAGTGCTCATTTGGATACACTTTCTGTTTCTATTTTTAAAAATAAAAATAAATAATAACTTCTATATAAAACATAATAACTCATATATAAAAAGTATGGTGTTATCTTATGTCCTTAAAAATTACTATTAAGAATTTTAAAATTTAAGATAGTAAAAAAGTTTTAAACAGTTTCTAAAAATCATTATTTTTTTGAAGTCTCAGAGTTCTTACATTAAATATAGGAGTTACTACAATTTTCTGATTTTAGAAACAGAAAACAACAAGTGTATCCAAATGACACCTTACTTAACTCGTTATTAGAGCATTGGAAAAATTCTACCACAAGTCCACAATCACTAATCATGGCCTAATACATCAGCAGGCCTACAGCCATACACGCTACAAAACTCATAGAATTGAAATCCTAGTATAACTGAATTCATTGAAAATTTTAAGTCTTCTAACAAACAAGTCACAAGATCAACAATCTGATGTCATTTTCTATCCAAGGCTTTAACGTCCCCAATTAAAACTACAAGCACTCAATGAAGTCCAACAAACTCATAAAAGCTTTGGAGTTCAAAAAACTTCACAAACCAGAACCTTAAGCCTAGGTACTAGAGTTTAAAAAGATAGCTTTGGCTTTTTTTTTAGTGAGATTAACATCCTGAGGTCTTGGAAGTCCATCATTATCATGGGTTTTGCACTGATGTTCTTGCAATTTTGCAGGATCAGAGAAAAAATACAGAGGGAACTTTAACAAAATGGTACTCACCTGAGACACATCAACAATGATAGAGTCATTGCGAGCCAGATGATTCCTCCAATACTCATCAGCCACTTCTTCATCTGGCCGACCCTCTCCATCCTTAGCTTCAATATAGGGCTTGCATTTTACGCGATTGAGATCTTCATGTAGCCCATCCAATAGAAAAGCAAGGAGCTCCTACCATGAAAAATCCATAAATGTCAAGAGATTTTTTTTTTTTTTTTTTTTTTTTTTTTTTTTTTTTTTTTTGACAACCAAGGAACCTTCCATGGTAGAGCCCTTTGGACTCCTCATGAGGACCTAGACCTCAGGGCATTGACCCCACCCACCATTCTTTGATAAAACTTCAAAAGAATAATAATAATTATCAAGGAAAATGAGCGACCTCACACCCCCCAACCTCAAAGAAAATAAATGAAAATTAAAAAAGCTTTTCTCCGAGCAGCAAGAAAACCTTACTTGGGAATCATGCTGATTAAATCCACTAAATTGGGGGGCGAAACGAGCAAGCTTTGACTTAAACATTCTTGGTGCCACTGGAGTTGCTCCAGGAGCCCATAACTTCCTTATTAAATCTCCAAAAGCTAAGGCAATCTCACCCTGGCCAAGAAGTAAATACTGAATAATTGACTGCACAAAAAAATGCAGACACTAAAAAGGCAACAAGATGAAACTGCTTGCTGAAAAGGCTACTTAATAACTACATAAAACATAAAAAGGAAAACAAAACAAAAAGAAACTTATTCCAGGGAGACTTACATCCATTCCCAATGCATTCTCATGATTTATTTCTCTACTATAATCACCAAGAAAATAGTCAACAAGCTTTGGTGTGTGTGCTAAGCACTGGAGGGCACTGTTCATGAAGCAAGTATTTCCAAGATTCTGCAATCCCGTCAAGCCCAAAGAACCAGCTTCACCAGAGCTTCCATAAAAGACTGGAGAATTGGTGTGAACAGAATTAGAGTTCATACAGGCAAGGCTACCATTCATCATAAGTGAAGCACCACAAGAGGAACTGGCCAAATTAGAGTGCTGTGCTGCCATCTCATCTTTCTTCCCTTCTCTGCACCTCAAGGAATCTGATAACCCATAAACTTGCAACTCCAGGAGAATCTGTAAAGAAGCATGACAGAAGTGCCCATGTTTCAGTACCACAACATAAAACACATGGAGTGACAAGCTTAAAACAAAATGCCTGGAAAACATTGTAGCAAATCAGAAGCTAGAATAGACCTCATATTTTAATGGTATATAAACAACTGCTCACTAGAGTTACCCACTGAAGAGATGGAAAACCTTACTATCATTAATTTATGAGAAATTTTAGAAATTCAATTAGAGGGTTCTGTTTGACAACATTTGAACCCCTGTAAAAGCTTGCACAGAACTCAACCATGGTACCTTTCTCACTTCCCTTGGATACTGAAAAGCCTCATTACCAAATATAGCAAATGCAAGAGCCCCTCAAGAATTTGCTTCCCTCTGACAACACACCATTAAATTGAGGAATGGTATCCTGAAGAACCTTATGAAAATATTTCAAGCAGACTTTCACAATGACATTTTACAAGCAGGCTTTTATAATAACATTGCACAAGCAAACTTTCACTTATCTTTTACTTTTGGCCCACGTCTCATCTTGGGCCCCTGCGCATTGATGAGCCTATTTCTTTTTGTTAAAGAGACCCTTCTCAGATTGGTCCACAAACTAGGCCTAACCCTCACCTCTCCATGGGAGCCCTTTTAGAAAATAAGGCACTGCGTTTCCAGCCCTGTCCAAAGTTGTAAAAGACCCGGAGCTTTCTGAAACTAATGGCCCACTGATTTTGAAATTTGAACTGAAATTATGGTTTGATGGGATGCAGTCTTACTCCACTGAAGCCCTATCACTGCCACCTGCTCTAATATGTGAAGGCTTCTCCATCCTTTGATTTTGTTCCATCTCTTGATAGTGAGCTAGCCTTCTTAAGCTCAAACCTCTTTGGCTCCAAGTCAACTCACAAACTTCTTTGCCATCTTCTTCTTCCCCAACTACTATCACTATAGCTGTTAAAACCCATGCTCCATCTAATATTTTCATAATAGTCAAAATCACAGCATTCTCCTTCACCTCGACTTTTAGACAAACCTTAGAGAGATTGACAAGCTTACTTGAGCATCAATAATTTCAGCTACCTTGCCCCAGCCCATCAGCTAGATGCATCAAATATTTCTCAATCCACATATGAAAAGGGACTCCTTTCACTTCTATCAATGTGGAAGGAACCCAAAATATGTTAACCCAAGGTGACCATCCATAACGCTTGAATCTTTACCCCTTTATTTTTATTTTTTTTTATTAGAAACAAAAGATGCATTAATTATGGATAAAAAGAACATGAGAAGGATGAGGAGTCCTCCCCAAAATTGTAAAAATCTTATCAAAATACGATTGAACTCCTCCACAATATAAGAAGCTTATACAAAAAGGTTTAGACCAAATAACAATATACATAGATGTCATATCCTTAAGTCCTAACTAAGTTTCTCTCAATTATCCAAACCCTTTTGATCTACACATTGAATGTCAATTGAGCTAAGTAACATTGAGAGGAATACCTTTAAAAGCATTGGTGCAAGAGGCCAAAAATAGGAATAGAAGTGAAGTAAATCCCATAACATCTCTTATAAATTACTTCTCATGAAGGAATTTTGCTTTATCAATGGAGTCTATGAAGAAAATACCTCAAGACCCAACGAAGGGAGAAACGGAAACTCTACCTTTCATCCCCAACTACTTGGCCAAAGCCCTTCCTGCCTCAAACTTACTCACCTCTACATTTGGGTATTCACAAACCATTGCCTTTGCCCTTACCCATCTCCATACTGGACCTACTCCTCCTTTTCTTAGCCCTCCCTCAACCAAAACACCGGCATAACTCTGCTTCATTCAAACTTCACCTAATATCCCAGGATTGACTTTTACTTCTTTTGTTCCCCTGAAAACCTTGGACAGATCTAAGGGCTTGTTCAAAGACATAATAAAATCTTTCACTTCTTCCCATCCACTCGTATTTTATCTTTCTAGAATCACTACAAAGGATGATTTCCATCCTATCATGAACTCCAAAAAACACAAGAACCTACCCCTAGTGTTCAACTTCACCTCCTCAAGATGCACTCTCAACTTTCCTTTAAATTTTCTATTAAAACCCCTAAATCTGAGCAACTCCATAGCCTTCTTTAGGTGATCTAAAAAGCATTCAATCTCTTCTTTCTAAAAGCCCACAGTATATGAAGCACCTGAGATCTCTCTGTAATGGAAATCCATGTGCCAGGACATTTATTTTCCAACTTTATCTCAAATGTCTTCCTCTCCACCAAGCATGTTCTTCTCCAGCTGATATTTTCCTCTCTAACTCCAACATCCAATTTCAAAGCTAAACCAAATGACCTTTATAGTGGAGACCTCAGTATCAAAATTCAAGTTATTAGTTTCGATATGATTAATGGCCTTGAAAATCAAAACAAGTAATATTATCTTATTGTGCGCGGACAAAACAAAGAACTTACCTATGTACTTAATCCTTGTTTTTTCAAGGTCAATCAATTCGCTTAATCCTTGAGTACTCAGACTTATGTTTCGATGATCAATTTGAACCCCCAATTTGATGCCCACGAAAAGATTAATTTGATTTAAGAAAATGTTGTTTAAATATATTCATGGTTTGTTATTCCCAATCCTGAAAATCCTATTTTGTTGGATCAAAATTCTCTTGTATGAGAAGTGTTGAAAATTTTATCTCAAAACATCAAGTGAAGAAATAAAAGAACAATTTTTCTATTAGTAGGGAAACAACAAACAATAATGTTAACCCCATTGAGTACAAATATATGGTAGCTACTAAGCAACCATGAAAAAAAAAAAGCCATATAACACACTGGCAAAGCTACAACAAGCATTGTCCCCTATATTTAAATCAGTATAAATGAATCAAGAAGTCAAATAAGTATTATATTTACTCTTGAAGTATTAAAAATACTAGCTTTCAGTTAGATCCCATAATTCAAGTATGCGTAAGTTAAAAATCGATGGTGTTTATCTGTTTTTATCAATTTAATATCTCAGTTTATAAATATAAAAAAACCAAGCTAAGAGTATCACAAAGAACAACAGGGAAAAAATAAAAAATAAATAAAAGAAAAAAGTTGACCACAACATTTTATTCAAATGATAGTATGACAATTTTACAAAAACAAGGAGTGGAATAACATTCCACTCCAGGGATCAAGTATCAACTCTAAGTATTTTCAGACTGTTGTATACAAATGTCTTATCATCAGTGAGAAGCATAATATGAACAAATTATTATCAAACAAATTTAAACCTTACCTCTTGATCTGACTGTCGTTGACAATCTTTTGGTAACTTATTTTTGTCATTTATGAAAAACAAGGTCGTCTGCCCAGAAAAGTCCCAAATGTGTAACTGGAAAAGAGCAGAAGTTAGAAACCCATCTACTTCTGCCAGCTTAAATAAAATATCTTAATAATCATATGGCATACCAACTCAGACTCAACACTGAAAATTTTGCAGGCTCTTCTGAAGAACTCAACTGCATTGTCCTGAAAAATCAACATCCACTGTGAGATATGGGACAAAGAAATCTATAGACAGGCAAGATAGTCTAAAGACTTGGAAACCTGGAAACATCGGTAATCATAGGTTAAATGAGGAAAATATTGAAAGTGTAAAAAGTTTAGTCACATCATATAACTACTTTTTTTTTATTATAAGTAGATAGAGAGAATATATTAAAAGAGCATAGAAAATAGCGCAACAAAGTACACACGAAGTATATAGTAAAGGCCAATAGGCAAGCAAGGGAGAAAAAAAGAAGCGCAAATACCGATCACCCAAAACAACTAAACCCCTACACCCTAAAGGCCAGGAAAGAAGAGAAAACACCGCTGGGCACTTCTGCCATACATAGCCCACAACCAAATTGAGAAACAAGAAATGACCTCATAGTAGGAGAGATTGAAACCCACAGCTCCTCCCCTTTTCCCTAACTGAGAGAGGAGAGCTATTGTAATTAACCAAGCATTCCAAATTACGAATTTCCCTCTCAACATGGGAAGCCAAAAATGTTTTCCTCTTTCCCCTTGAGATCTTCACCCCACACCCTTTTCTTGCCTCCATTTTCCTCAGAAGGGAGGTAATTTCCTTTTCAAAACCCACCACTAGCATCCCCAAAAAGCTACTGAACTTGGAAAACTTACAGGGAAGGCTTTCGGAAAAAACCACCTCCCCTACTGAATCGTTACTAGCCTCCATGGCCCTAAAATCCTCCACCTCCTCATCCCTAACCACTAAATCCCCCCCCTAAAGACCCTTTTCTGCACTCCTTGTTAGCTCCAACAACCTTCCATCCTAAAGCAACATCCTTAATGGCTGAGAACCCGAACACAAGGAAGACAAACTCCACCCTTGATAGGCAAACTGGGCCGTTGCCACAGTCCAGCAATCCAACTAGAGTCTGAGGAGGAGGAGAATGGTGTGTGTGTGTTGGGGGGTGGGGGTGAAGGCCTACCTACTAAACAAGTCACTTCTTCCAAGAGGGCTTCATCAACTCCTAAAACCCACTCTATCGGTCCCTAAGTCGCCAGCTTTAGAAGTGGGTCATTGAAGAGTTCTAAAGAGCCAAAATGAACTCCACCTTCAGGAGGTCTTGAACTACCCACTTGGGTCTTCTTGCCCACGCTCTCATAAAAAGGGATGGAGGACAAACCGTTGGGCCGGCCCTTTAGAAAGTTTAAAAGGCACAGCCCAGACTTGGCTAGCCCACCAAGGCTTCCTTCAAACGAACGAGAGCCATTTGCAAAGGACTAGCCCAAGTAGATGCAAAGGGCCCCTTCACCCACTACACTTTCTAGAAGTCAAGGACCCATCTTCAAACTCAAATAAAATGAGAGATTCTACCAACAAACACAGATTTAGCTCACCTTTCAATCCCCAACCCCTAAGAATGTCAAGTCCAAGAATTCAGCAAGTTTAAAAAAGAAATATGGCTCGAAAGAGCATCCCCTCTCCCCACCAAACACTTCTTGAGAGACCCTAAGTTGCGCAAAACCTCGTCTGTATCGCTATCAATCCACACTGTCTTGCCCACCTCCCTCTTGCTTTTGTTCAGCACCTCTGCAAAAGAAGCATAGTTTATAAGAGCACCTCCTCCCTTTTTTTCATATTCCTCCCAGCACCCAGCAACCTCCTTATGAGCCTCCAAAGGCCTAGGCTAAGTAACAAACCCTCCTTAGCTTGGTGGCAAGGATCTTCCAACCCCTTAGGAACTCTTTTCCTTCTAGAAAAACAAAGAAGAACCTTTTTTCCTATGTGCTCCAAGCTGAACAAAGCAAAAACCTTCCAGCTTTGCTGCTGCACAACTCCAGTTTGAAGCCCCTTCCACTTTCATTCCACACCCTTTTGAAAGACTCCCTAAACTTCCCTTTATAGCAATTTTCCACCCCCCTCTAGAAGCCCAGCAAAACCCCTCTCCCCAAACCTGATCCAAGAGGAAAACCCTCTGCCCCTCTACACAATCTTCCCTATCGCCTTACCTTTTACTAACTCCAACTAGATTTCAAAAGTTTTCATCTCCACTCCAAACCAACAAGTTCCTCCAAGAGTACCCAAGCCAGCATCTTCCTCCATTGCACAAAAGCAACAATCTTAACAGAACGGCCAATCTTCCTCCATAGAAAGCTCCATTGTTAATGAGTTAGGCCCTCAGGATGCCACTACTGCTGCTTGCATACTAGGCTCACCATTGTCAAACTCCACAAACGTTAGTCTCATTATATAAGTATACAATTATTTAAAATTCCTAGACATTAATGCATGCCTACTCTACATTACTTGGGTTCACATACAAGTGAGTACAAGTATGTGACTATTGTCTGATCCTTCAAATTCCTAAATTTTAGAATACGGGAAATTGGCTAAAAATAATCTCAAGTATGAATACTTACAATGAACTTTTATATGATTAGAGATCAGGATAATTTCTTTAATTCTATTATTCTTTTTGCATCCATAATACCAGTTTTCACTAATAAAGTTATTCATTCAAAGGTATGCAGGAAATGAAATTAAAAATTGCCATATTATTTCTCCAGTTTTTTCTTTTTTCTTTTTTTCTTTTTTGGGACATTTCAGATTTTTTACTTTATTTCTGTTTTATTTCATTATCTCTTTAAATTTTTTTATTTTAAGATTAACAAAATTATGTCCATGGATCTTGAATCATCCTCTCTTTTCTCACCTTATTTCCTAGTAAAAACTCATTTCTTTTTCATATTATCTCAAAATGTCCTCATAAAAATCCAAGTTCCATCAAACTCCTCTCCTCCTATAGTGGTTGCAACCAAAAACTCAAATCAATTGAAAAACCAATCATCCATATCAAAAGTAAAAATGAGGATGATCACAAATGCTTTTTGATGAAATTTAAGAGTAGCTTCTCTTTTAGGGTGTAAAGTAGGGAGACTTCCTACTTCTTATCCTGATTTACCCCTTGGGGCTCCTCATAAAACCTCCCTATCTATTTTATGTCCCTCTTTGCAATTCCCAAAAAAATGAGAATTATATTAGAGAGAATTCAAAAAGACTTTTTGTGGGGAGATCTAAGAGAAAGAAGAAAGACCCATATGGTAAATTGGTCAAATGTTTGAAAGGATAACAAGTACAAAAAGATGGGTCAAAGAAGATTGGAGGGTCTTAATCAAGCCTTGCTTGGCAAATGGTTGTGGAGCTTTTCTTTTGAGTGCGAGAGCCTTTGGAGGAAGATCATTCATGGAAAATTTGAGGAGAAGGAGGGGGGCGTTGGACAACTAGAGGAGTGAGGGATTCTTTTGGGATGAGCATTTGGAAAGAAATTACAAAAGGTTGGGAAGAGTTTAGTTTCAGATTAACTATCCAAATCTGAAATGGTAGGCATCCTAGATTTTGATGGGACGGGTGGGCAAGAGAGTTTAAGTTGAAAAACACATTCCCTGTGCTTTTCATAATAGCCTCTCTAAAAAATGTTATAGTTGCAGATCCATGGGATAGAGGAGGTGGAGGTGGCAAGTGGGAGTTTCAATTTAGAAGACCCTTCCAAGATTGGGAGTACAAGAGGTAACCCATTTTCTAGAGCTTATTTACCCGTTGAAAGTGCAAGAAGGAGAGGACACTTCACTATGGAAAGAAGATAGGAGGGAAATTCAGTGTCAAGTCATTTTACAAATCCCTAAGTGCAGAGAATAATTTAGTATTCCCAACTAAAGAGATTTAAGGATCCTATGCTCCACTTAGAACATGGTTTTTTGTTTGGGAAGTTATTTAGAGTCTTAACTATCAATACATTAATGAAGAAGAGATGGCCCATGGTTAATAGATGCATCCTTAGTAAAGATAACGAAGAATTCCTATCAAAAAAAAAAAAAAAGTAAAGATAACGAAGAATCAATTGATTACATTTTGATTTATTGTGATAAGACAAGAGTGCTTTAGACTTTTTGTTAGCAACCTTTGGCTGGATTTGGGTGTTTCTAGCCTTGGTGTGAAATCTTCTCCTTGAATGGAAATTTAAGGAGCTAGATAAGAAGAGAAGAATAGTTTAGCAGTTGACTTTGATTTGCTTGTTTGGAGTATTTGGAAAGAGCATAGCTGAAGGACTTTCAAAGATGAAGAGCTCTTAGATCAAATATTGAAGGGGTTCTTCATTAAATCACTTTTAGAGTGGTCCCATGAGGAAATGGAGAACCCCTCTATTTTGGATTTCTTAGATGCTATTTCTTATGATTAGTTGCCTGGTTTTTGTAGGCTAAACTGGTTAATGTTTGGTGCTTGTTTTGAGATGTTTTGGGTATATAGCCAGTATACATAGCGTGCACCCCCTCTTTTTGGCATTGCTCAATACATGCTTTTGTTGTCTATTAAAAATGAAATTTAAGAGTCTAGGAATCAATATGGCTACTTAAAACAACTTATTACAAAATTTAGAATACAAAAGTAATTCACATTATAGGGGTCAGATCATCAAGAAATGTCAATGCACTCATTACACAATGCCCAATAACTCATCAATTTGAAATAGATAGGAGAAGGATGTCAATTTGATAGATGTACTGATTCAAAGCATAATTTAGCTTAAGCTTGAGTTGTTATTAGACAGATACTGTTATTAATTCATCTTCAATTCATGCCAAAATCCATTGCTATTCTCCATCATAATTAGTTGTTAAAAAATGCCTTGGAGAAGGGTTTTTTTATAGTATACTAAGCAACAACATAAAGGAAGTATTCATAGCACACCCAAAAAGAAAAAACAGAAAAACAAAAGGAACACTAATAGAAAAAGGCCAAAAGACAAAGACTTAATGCAAAAATCTTATAATCTAAACTCTAACGCACAATCCTTCAAAAATGAGCTAATTCCACTTGTTCCCAATCAGCAGCACAAAAGCACAGTTTTTCAAACCTTCCACTTCCTTTCCCCAGCAAAACTACCATACCCACCAAAAAGGCCTTACCCAACAAATACCGAAGGCAAAGAAGAGGAAGGCCAAAAAAATTGGGACACCGCATGATGGAGGATAATTTGGTAGTTGACTCTTCATTCTTTCTACATAAACAGATATAAATAAAGGAGAATATGATTGAACAAGTTATGGATTTAACACATATTTAAACATTGCTTTTCCAAATTAATTGTTATGTAATATGATTAAATTTTTTCCTTAAAGATACCAGAAAATTATTTATATTTTTATTAAGTTTCCAGATCCTTTATGTTGGTACCTTTTCTTTTATTATATTTATTCCATGAGAGAATGTGCAATTGGACTCAGACAATTAGAATAGTGAACCAAAAATCACTTACTTCTGGGTCCAAACTACAACCCAGGTTTTAAATTACTAAATTAGGCTTCACTGGGCAACACTGAGAGCCCACTAAAATTTTTCTTTCTGAAACACGGTAACCCACTAACCTGACTTTGCAGGAATGGTGAAAAACAACAAATATTAAGCCCTATTCCCAAGGACAATGTATCAAGTAAGCCTTAGACTCCAACTGGGAGCTTACATTCCTAAGCAAAAGCACCTACAATTGAGCTATGCCATCAGAGCTAAGGGAGACAGTAACATACATCATTTTACTACCTTCAGAAATGACCAGATGTTAACACAAATTGATCACAGAAAAATATTCAGGGTTTAAACATATCTCAAATTCAATTTAAGTATCTAATTTAACCTTAATATCCATATCCATCATAAAAATTTAAAAATAAAAGCAAAAGTGAAATGGAGCGCAAACCTTTATTTCACTTCTAATCATTTTAGAAGAATTTGTATGCTCAAACTACTAGAAACCCTTAAAGTAATAGGTCTGACCTTGGAAGCTTACACAGAGAGAAGCTCGGTAAAGGAAGCATTTGGACCATTTAATCTACCTTCTCATCAGTACAGTTGGTTACAGGCAACATGTAATGAAAGGTGGAAAATTTTCTTCTCCCGTTTTGAATATTATGAAGCAAGTTAAACCATATAAACGGAAGTAAAAGTAAGCTTGTACAGGTTTCGATACTAAATGATGATAGAAAAGTTCTTCTAACATAGTTATACAAAAGGAAATATAAAAATGAGCATACATCATTAAATGGTCTTCTGAGAGGACCATTTACAATGGATTATTAAATGTGAAATCTGGCTACTATAGCAAAAGAAACTTCTATGATTGACAAATTGAGAATCATGAACTTCTAAAAGAGGAAAAATTCACCAATCAATAACCACTCAAGTCAATAATAGTTTTAGGTATAAATGGAACACTTAAAACCTGGTTTAGATCTGCTCATTGAACTTGATTTCCTTATCCTATAAGAAATTTTGGACACAAATGAAGACCTTTCCATCAAGGCCTCTCTCACTGTTAAGGAGGACACCTAAAATGAATTACACAGAGAAAACGAAATGATAAAAGTCTTCAGCAGCTAGAAAATCAGCTTACCATATCATATGTCATATGGCTGAATACTTCTTTTTATTTAATAGGCATATTATCATATACTTCTTATGGATGGAACATAAATCCATTAACATAAAAGTACCAACTCATATTGCAGACAATGCTTTCAACCTTGATATTTTATCTCAAAACATTTCATTTTGAATGAAATTTAAAACCACAATTTGAATGAAATTTTCAGTAAGCAAGCAAGACCTAGAACAAAAGCCTGGACACACACAATACATATGTCACAGGACTTAATAAAATAGCGATTGCAATGTTCCATGCCATAGAGAACCAAAAAAATGAGAGAGAGAGAGAGAGAGAGAGAGAGAGAGAGAGAGAGAAGCCAATGGGGCTAGTAAAATGAACTAACCTTTTTGGTTATTTTTACTCCCAGTGAGTTTGTCTCTCTCAAAATAGAAAGCCGGAGTTGTAAAGGATAAACATCTGCCATATCATCCTCCATAACTGAAAAGGTCCTACCATCCTTTGTTGCAACCCTAGAATCAGTATGCCTGCATGGAAATTTAGAATAGTACACATTCTGAGATGTTAACTTATTCTTAAAGAATCCAATAAAAACTAATAATGAACCATAAGTTGCATCCAAAGCTGCAATGCCTCTACCTTTAGCACATAAGGAAAACATAGAGATGAAAACTAGTAGAATAAATTTGTCAAGTACTACCATGCAAGTTATGTTTTTGAATGTACAGTAGAAATTGAATGCCTCCTTTGTTATTTACAAAGCATTTTGGAATAGAAAACAATAGATGTCAATGGCCCCATTCAGAAAACAAAGATAAAATGGCAGCCATCTCAAAATGGTGATGAAAAAATGAAATATCACCCTGAGGAATCTCCAACATAGTGTACCCCAGTTACCAAAATCAGCACAAACAAAGTTGAAAAGCATTAAGAAAAATAACGAGCCAGCCCCGTAAATAATTAAAACTAAATGCATCTAGAGCAGAAAACATCAGTGTCTTTGGGAATTAAATGCATCTAGCACAAGCGACATGGAACACATGCACCACTCCAGTGCCTTTTCAAACCAAAACCCTCAATTTATTGTACAAACGTCATATGCATTTTTTCAATTTCCAACCAAATTCAAATAGTTCAATTCAACAAAACTTGACAAAGCACAATCTAAACACACTCACCATTTGAGGGCCTGCAACCACAAATCTCCAGGAACCAATGCATAGTCCCTCCCTGACACCCCCACTTCCCCATTCTCATTACTGTGCCCTGAATCCTCTTCTCTCCTAAGATTAAACACAAGATCTGAGTTAAATATGTTGTTTATGATCTTCATGGGACCAACATACGCTGAACCCGGCGTGGCAGAGTATAAAACCCCTCTCTTCGCGTTGCCATCGGCCAAATTTGAATCCTGGGCCTCCTTCCACCACCTGAAAAACCCAATTCATGTATCACTCCAAAACACTGCGAACAGATTTTACCAGCACGTTTCAATGCAGAATGCAGAAACACACCCACATCCCAAGAACATGATACAGAGAACCTATTTCAATAATTCTCAGTTTGGTCGCCGAGAAACCATAAGAAAGCATAAAAGAAAAAAACGGAAAACCTTACGGCAGCAAATCCGTGGGGTTTCCTTCGGTGTTCGTTACTTTTCCTACAATTTCTCAGCACCCAAAAGGGACACTAACAGGAATCCGAATCTGGGTTGGATCCGAATCGGGATTGGGATTGGGATTTAAGAAAGACGGTGTTAAGTTGAAGTGAAAAGAGAGTGAATCTGTGGAGAGATGAGACCTGTAGGGAACGAAGTAGACCCGAACATCGTCATTTTGCGGGTGAGTGGAATCGGAGAGATCTTCTGAGGGAGCGTCCATCGTGGAGAGAGAAAGAGTGAGCTTTCGAAACGGAGACACAGATTTGGAGAAATTCAGACCATTTTCTTTTTTTTTTTTTTTTTTTTTTTTTTTTTTTTTTTTTGGTTGTTGTCGTTGTGTTTAGAGAGAGAAAGAAGAGAGAAAATGGCGGATTTGCAGAGAAACAAGTGGAGTTTTTTCTGTGAAGATGATTGAAAGAAATTAAGCGCACTTACATATATTTTTCTTTTTCCCTTTTTTGTGAATAGAATTGAACTTTAAGGAATAAAAATTGAATATATGTAATGTCATGTTTTTATAAATATTTATAATAAGCTTAAAAAATTGTGGCCATAATTTATTGTACAAATTAATAATTCTTATGAAGCGTTTCCAAAAATAGTTTTTTTGTTTTCAAGAACAAAAAATAGTTTTTTTGTTTTTAAAAAAAAAAATTGATAAAGAAATATACAATTGTTTTAGTGATCTACATGTTTTCAAAAGTCTTGCTTTTAAAAAATAAAATAAAAACGTAATTCTTCGTGTTTTTTCAAATTGTTTAGAGAATTAAAAAAAAAATGAGTGTGCTCTTCATATTTTTAATAAATATATATTAAAGAAATGTTTTCAAAACTGAACCGGTCGTCAAATCGGAAAAGTTATCAGTTCAAAGTTCACTGATCGTATCAATAATCGAAACTGTGATATCATAAATATATATTTTATATACTATTAAAATTAAAAATAATTATAAAAAATAAAAATAATAAATTTTACCAATTCATCATATATCATATTTCTAATACAATATAAGATGTGTTCATGATGTAAATCAACACAATACTTTTATCAAATCATTACTATTCTATATTCACAACTGAGCAATAAACTAACAATGATAAAGTTATTTGAAAATCATAAAATTAGTTTCAAATCATAAATTTATATAAAAATCAGAATTTTAATTTAAAATTAGAAATGGGATGCTAGGCTAATGACATATGGAGACTATTGATGGATGGGTGATGCATGGGTTGGTTTAAGGTGTGTTTGGCATGTTTTAAATTATATGAAAGCTAAGTATAAATATTTTATAAAAGCATACAAGTTGCATATTTGTTTTTGATTTAGAAAATTAATTTATTTTATGTTTTGATGTGTGAATTTTAAGATCATATAGACTTTACTTATGATTCTTGATATCTAAAAATAATTATTATTTTGGCATGTTTATTATAAAAAAAAAAAAAAACTCATTTTGTTTTATATTTTAAGACATGAATTAGACAATCATATTAAACTCAAATTTTAATTTTGTTTTTGGTTCATAAAGTATTAAAAGGAGAATTGTTTTGATATATTAATAAACTCAAATCTTTATTTTTATTTATGATTCATGTGATGTTAAAAAGGAAAATTATTTTATCATAAAATAAATCTTAGAATATATATTTAATAACCTTAACATATCATTTCTCAATTTAATCAATTAATATCTTGATTAATACCTCGATTTCTATAATTTATAAGATAAATTTAACAAAAAAAAAACTTGAATCTTATTAAATCATTCTTTAAATAAAAAAATAAAAAAACTCATTCCAATTCATTATCAAAACCCTTATTGTATGTATTTCATATTTTTAAAGAAAATGAAACCAATTATTATTTATTTTAAAACCAATTATTATTTATTTTAAAACACGAATTGATTTGTAAGAATTAAGGTTTTAGAATTCTAAACAATCCTAAATATGCTATAAATCAATCAAAAAACAAAGTCTTAAACTAAGAATTAAGGGTCACTGCAGACGAAATTGGTATCCACTTAATTTCTCCAAAATATCTCATTGAAAATCCAAAACTAGTGATCGATATGGTCTCAGTGGACCATCAATAAGAGCTTAAAAACAACTCAAAAAATGAACGCAATTGCACACTAAAGCATCAAAGGATGTAAAAGGACAATCCTACATGGAATGTGTTAAGAGAACAAAATAGAGGGTCTACAATATTCTAAGAAAAAAACACGTCACCATATACATAATAACTTGGTTAAAACTGTTTTCATTAGGATTATGCTTGAAATGTTGATATAGAAATTAAATAAGATGTAGAAATTCATTATGTTTCTTATATATTATTGAATTTGGATGCCATATTAAATTATAAATAAGAATTCATTGGAAAACAAATATAAATCGTGTTTAACTTACTATCAAAGGAAAACTAGATGGAGCTAAATATAATTTTAAAGTATCGTATTTTCGTTTATTTGTATTTTATGATTTTTAATTTATTTAATCTTTTTGTGTTTTTTTTTTTTAAAAAAAAAAAAAAGGCAAAAATTTGCTCTTAATAAGCTCCCTATATTGTTAATGAGAAAACAATCATTTGATAATGGTGTTAATTTCTAAAAATAATTTTTAGTTTTTAAAAATGAAACTATAGTTTGAATGGTAGTAGTATTAGAAAATACTGTTATAATTTACTAACTTGTCTTACCTCATAAAACAAAAGGTTCTCTCTTCAAGTACAAAATGTTGGTTTTGAGATTACTTTATTTTTATTTTTATTTCAGATTTTCTTTCTTTCTAAGCTTTCTTTTTGTTTTATGATTCTCTAAGCATAAAATGTGTTTGTCTTTACATTTATTATAATAATTATAAGAGATGGATGAATGCACCTTCCCATTTAAATTTTAATTTTGGGTGTTTAATGGTCAATATATATATATATACACATATTATTTCAGTTCTTTAATGTACAATGATCTTCCTCATTGCCCATTCAAAAAAAAAAAAAAAAAACAGACTAATACAATAAGCTTTAAAATTTCATTTTCATCTTGAAATTTTTGAATGAAAGATTGTGTTAAGAAAATTAGAGGAGAGAATGTGTTAAGAAAATTAGGGGAGAGAAAATGGAAGAATATGAAATTTGAAAAAGAATAAAAGTTATATTAAAACTTTGTAAGTCTTTTTCTGCTATGTTATGTAATCTAGATTTATATATATTTTATATTAAAAAATTTGATTTCTTTTTAAAATATCCCATTATTCCAAATGGTGGTCTTGGTAGTGCAATACTGAATGAATATACGTTTACTCAATTCCAAAACTACAAGAAGCGTGACAAAGAGTTCATTGAAAAATAAATTGGACATGTTATCCTGGCATCCTACAAGTGTAAAGCTAATGTTAGAGTAGGAGCCTTAGAGGTAGTGGAGTCACGTCATTATCCATGTTATCATCATCCCTAACTATCAAGTGCTTATAGCTAGGTTGCAGGTTAGTCATGGGGAAGTGGAAAACTACTTATAGGTTGTAGGTTAGTGGAGAAGTGGAGCCAACGTCATATCCCTAATCATCATCCTCAAATTGTTAGCTACTTATAGCAAGTCAAAATATTCAACATTATCACCCAATTGGTGGAGAAAAAAAAAATCAAAAATGGGAAAAAAAAAAACTCCATAAAAACTTGCTGCTATATATTTAAATGTTTATGATATATATAGTTAAAACTATATATTCAGTTAATTATGTTATTGTTATTACATACATTTGCATCAATTAATAACCAATGTCTAATAACTAAAAACATGTGATTTCAAAAGGTGGTGTTTTCATACCATCTATAACTCTTAATAAATATGACTTAAGCAAGCTTGAGTCTTAATTTGATAGAATAAACTTGAAGAATAAAGTAAATTTTTGTAGCCTACATCCTAATAATGATAGAAAGTAAATTAAAAAACTTAATAACTTTAATTTAAAAGAGATTTAATTTTAATATAAATCCATATAAAATGTTTAAATGGATTCAATATAATTCTTATAAATGAATTAAAATAGTATTTTATTTAGAATTATTATGAAAGCAGTGATAACAATTTTTATTAAAAAAAATATGACAAATTTTATGGTAAAATTATTTATTAATAAAAATTTGTATCTATAACAAAAGATAAACATGAAATATGAAAATTCTAAAATTATTGAAAGAAACGGATTATAAAATGAATATCATAAATAAATTAAAATGGATATTTTATAATTCTAATTTATTTATTACAAAATTCATTATAAAATATTTTATTGCTATGTAATAATGGTCCAAAATTTCCAACCCATTGTAGAAAATAAAGCAAACCTTTCTTAAATTGCATTGGTACATAATGATGATCCTATTTTTTAGCCTAAAAGTACAACAAGAAACATGAAACCTGGATGAGAAAAAAACAAGCAAACAAGGGGAAAAAGAACTAAGAGTTTTAATGGAGATTGGTGATGTTCCTTCTCAAATATCAAACACCAGTTCAGGTGTCGGTTTCAAGGTATTAATATTTAAGTATGCATATCTCTAACTCCTTCATCTATTGCACTTTCCTCAATTGGTGACTCATTTCCACACTGTTTGTTTGCTTTAAAGATATTCAATCTAGGTACATAAGGATTTTTTTTTTCCATCTCCCTCTTCATTCTCTACTCAAAGATCTAAGAGAAGCTTTTACCTATTCTAACTACTGTTTTCCATTTGATGTTCTGTTTGCACTTAGTTAAAAAAGTTTGTCTACATCTAAGAAAAGCTTTTGCCTATTCTAGCTATTGTTTTCCCTTTGATATTTTATTTGTTGTTCAAAAGTTTATCTCCTTGTACCAAAAATTCAGGTCCTCTTAATCATGGGTTAGCTTCTTAATTTCTCAATCACTAGAGGACAATTTCAAGGGACAAGGCTTGTTAAGGTAATTCTTTGCTCTTTTCGGTATCTCTCTCTATACTTTGCAATGAAACTCTAACTTCTCGGTACTTCATTTTTTAAAAGGAAAATGAACATAAATAATCAAACTTGCAGTTGAGTTATTTGGTGGTTAGTAGTTTTGGTCTAGTGGGTGGGTTTACTTTGGATTTAATTTGATTCCATTGAATGTGAGGTTATTTAATAAGTTACAACTTTTTTTTAATGGTATATATCAGAATCATATGGCCTTTAAGTCCAGAAACCATGCTTTTTTTAATGGTATATATATCAAAATCATATGGTCTTCAAGTCTAGAAACCATGTTTGCATGCCATAAAAAGAGCAATGAACTTCATAATTGTTGGGATATTGTCTAAGGAAACTCTCTTTCCTGTTAAATAATCACTTGTGGCATTCAAAAACTTTCAGCAATTATATAATGTGGATCAAGTAGAGTTGACCATTCAAAGAAACAAGATCTCTATTGTTTCCAGCACTAAAACAACTTGTATCAAATTGACGGCTAATAAATAAATTCAACTTGTCTATAACACTAATATATGCTTTGTGTCCTTAAACCTCATAAGAATCAACAACTCTTGTAACCTACTAAATCCAAAAAAAAAATATATGATGTATGATTAGGGATATGTTATGAAAAGACTAAACTCCTTTCATTATGAATCTCCACATTCTTTGACATTTTCTTTTTAAAATATTACTGTCTCTATTTTTATTTTTTAAGGGACAAGGCTTATTGTTATTATTATTATTATTTAATTTTCTCATTAGTATTGTAAAGAATATTGCTTATTTTAGAAACTTAAATGGCTTACATTATCATCCATGTATGGGTTTGCCTATGAAGTTGATGACTTTATATTTTGAGTATTAACTTCTGTTTTTTTGTTGCCTGTGAAATTTCTCTACTCATGAGTTTTCAAGTAAATATATTTCTTTTTTCTTCTACTAGGCAAATAACAAATATGCTAAAGGATTTAAATGTATTTCATTTTAATGTGTTTAGGATGCTTAGATAGGATTTAAATAAGTTCATGCATGAAACATTAGACTTCTCATTCTAGCATCCTTGTATGACAAAAATTTCTCTTACTACATGCTAAGGACATTTAAGTTGTCAAAGAATGAAAATGGTTCATTATTGAACTAGTTTGAAGTTGACAACTTCTAAATTTGTCTAGCATGTGAATGAGACTCTTTTTTTCTACAAATGATGCTTGAATTGTCCAATTGGACAATATAAGGAAAATATAATATCTTTGAAGTTATGCTCTTATGCTTGGTTCATTTTTTAGAAATTTCGACAGTCATTCATTTTGTTCTCTAGGTGCATATTTGGACAAGGCTGAATAATATGCCTTCTCCATTTTGTGTACTTGGAGAACTATGGGGAAATGCTGCTGAAATTTTTCTAAAATTAAACGAAACATAATAGTAGTTGACATGTAGGGATTATGTATTCCTATATGGGATAGGAACCATCACCTAAACTAGGAAGTTGGAGATATTAGAATGCATAAGACATTTAGTATAAGTTGATTTTAGTTTAACAAGGTAGAATCATGAGAGTTAATTATGTTTCTTGGTTTAATATTTTGATATGTAATTTTATTTTAATTTTACAAAAATATGCATAATAAGTTATCTTTGACGATTCGAGAGTGAATAAAGACTTAAACAAATGTAAGATATATTTATTTCTCATTTGTATGGTAGCACATCAACTAGATAGGATCATAATTCTATAAGAGAACCACATTTTTTACTTTGGTTCAATACCTAATGAAATTAAATGTATTTAATAAGATGAAATATCATGAACTAATAGGAATTTTAAATTAATAATTTGTGGCATTAACTACAATGACATGAATTGAATAAGACAATTTTTATCATTAACTATCCCACTTTAATTATACTTGTAGACAACATGGATATATTACATGATGAATCCTTTTGATCTATAATACAACATTAACATTTCAAAAGTGTTAAAACAATAGCTTTTGTAGACAAAAAAAAAAAAAAAAAAAGGTCTAATGCGTAGAGCAAGAGACCTTACTCTTAACAAGTTGATTTTAATGTTAAAATTCTTCATGGTTAATTCATTGTGTATTTGAATCATGGAATGGATCGAAGTTGGATGTCTAAAGATAGAATGTCAAGGGAGTATGAGGAAGGAGTTGAATACTTTATTAATTTTGTATTAGAACATTGTCTAAATTAAAGTGGAATTCATTGTCCTTATATGCGATGTGGAAACTTAATACATCATACACCTAATAAGATTCAGGAACATATGTTTTTCAAAGGTATTGACTAGAGTTATTGTACATGGTATTCGCATGGAAAAGTAGGTCCTACTAGTAGACAACCAACTGAAATGACACAACGTTATGACACAATGAATTGTGGTGATGTTGCTAGTAAAGTAGAAATGATTCATGCTATATAAGATGAATTCATGATAGACCCAATGTCATTTAAAAAATAGCTTGAAAATGTTGAAAAACCTTTGTATCTTGGTTGTATAAAGTTCACAAAGCTTTCTGCATTAGTTAAATTGTACAATGTGAAGGCACGGTATGGGTGGTTAGATAAAAGCTTTTCAAATTTACTCCAAATATTAGGGGATATGCTCCCGGTGAACAATGAGATGCCCTTATCCATGTATGAGACTAAGAAAACATTAAATGCATTAGGGATGGAATACAAAAAGACATATGCATGCCCAAATGATTGCACACTATACAAGAATGAGTTAAATGATGCATCTTTATGTCCTACTTGTGGAATGTTAAGGTAGAAGGTAAACAAGGCAGGGGCAAAAAACACTAAGAGGATTCCTACAAAAGTGTTGTGGTATTTCCCACCCATCCCTAGGTTTAAGAGGATGTTTCAATCTCCCAAAATAGCAAAAGACCTAAAATGGCATGCACAAGGAAGAAAAAATAATGGTAAACTTCAACACCCAGTGGATTCCCCAATATGGCAACTAGTGAACCAAATGTGGCCTAAATTTGCTTCAAATTATAGGAACCTTAGACTTATTATTTCAACAAATGGTATCAATCCTCATAGCTCCATGACCAGTAGGCATAATTGTTGGCCTATTCTCACGATAACTTACAACCTTCCCCCTTGGTTATGCATGAAGAGGAAATTTATGATATTATATTTGCTAATATCATGACCACGACAACCTGGTAATGATATCGATGTTTATTTGACACCATTAGTCGATGATTTGAAAACATTGTGGGAGGTAGGGGTGAAAGCCTATGATGCACATCAACGAGAGTTCTTCACATTAAAGGTTATTTAGTTATGAACGATTAATGATTTCCTTGCATATAGGAACTTGTTTGATTGCCCCATTAAGGGATATTATGCTTGTCCAATATGTGGTGAAGAAATAAATTCACATTGGCCAAAACATGGGAATAAGAACTCATATACCAGCCATAGAAGATTTCTTCCATGCAACCATCCATTTAGAAATCAAAAGAAGGCATTTAATGGCGAACGAGAGTTTAGGTTACCTCCAAAAGAACTTACTAGAGATGAAATATTTAGAAAGGTTGATATGATTCATAACTCATAGGAAAAGAAAAAGAAGGTTCAACAATGTGAATCCTTTGATAATCCTATAAGTTGCTAGAAAAAGAAGTTTATATTTTTTGAACTTGAATACTTGAGATAAATTTATATCCGACACAACTTGGATGTCATGCATATAGAGAAGAATGTTTGCGATAGCATCATTGGAACTTTGCTTAACATTCTAGGTAAAACAAAGGTAGGAGTAAAGTCTCGACTTGATTTTCTCGAAATGGGCTTAAGGCTTGACTTAGCACCAAGGTTTGGGTTCAAGCGAACTTATCTTTCCTCTGCATGCTATACTCTAAGTAGAAAGAAAAAGAAAATAGTATTGCAGCTTTAGCTGATTTGAAGGTTCCTGAAGGTTAATGTTCAAACTTTAGAAACTTTGTGTCCATAGAAGAGTTAAAGCTAGTGGTCTTAAGTCTCATGATTATCATGCACTTATGTAACAACTACTACTAGTAGCAATAAGATCCGTGTTGCCTAAGCATGTCATATATGCCATTACAAGATTGTGTTTTTTCTTTAATGCACTTTGTGCAAAGGTGGTGGATGTGTCAAGATTGAATGATCTACAACAAGACATAGTGGTGACTTTGTACTTGCCAGAGAAGTATTTTCCACCTTCCATATTTGACACTATGCTTCATTTAATAGTGCATTTGGTAAGAGAGTTTAAATTATATGGACCAGTGTATATGGATTGAATGTAGCCATTTGAAAGGTACATGCAAGTCCTAAAGGGTTATGTTTCAAATCATAATCGTCCAGAAGGGTGCATTGCAAAGTGCTATATCGCAGAGGTAGCCTTAGAGTTTTCTACAGAGTATTTATCAAGCATGGATGAAATTAGGATTCCTTCTAGTATGAAAAATGAATGAAAATGTGGGAAACCATTACTTGGTGGCTATGCAATAACTATTCATGATTATAAATTGGTGGAACAAGCACATCATTATGTTCTACAAAATACAACCATTGTACAACCTTTTATTAAGTGTCATATATGTGAATATATGAGTTTAAAACTCTAGCTAATATTTATACAAACCACGACTTACCTATTTTTACTTGATTGTGAACATATGAAATATTTGAAGACAAAATATCCTCATCAATCAAAGAAAGTGAAGTGGCTAGAGGATGAACATGTGTGCACATTTAGTTATTGGCTTGGAAAAAAGGTATGAAACTCAATAGTCATACTCCTTTTAAAATTTAATGCTTACAAAATTTAAATTACATTGACTTACATATCATTAATGAACCTTATAGGTTTCAGATGACACAAGTAAGAAAGAACTTATTGAAAACGAACTTAAGTGGCTTGCACAAGGACCAAGACAACAAGTTCTTACTTACCTTGGATATATTATTGATGGTTATCGTTACCGTATCAAGGACCATGATAAGGCATGAGTCAACCAAAATAGTGGCGTTAGTATTGTGGCATCGACCATGCAAATTGCAAGTGCCAAATATAAGAATCTTGTGCTTGGTGACATGTATTTTAATAGGATTATCACAGAGATATAGGACCTTGATTATAACATGTTTAACATTTGTGTTTTTAAGTGTGATTGGGTTGATAGCAAGAATGGTGTCAAAGTTGATGAGTTTGGGTTTACGTTAGTTGATTTGAGCAAGATAAGACATAAATAAGATCCTTTCATTTTGACAATGCAAGCCTAAGTGGTATTTTATGTAGAAGATCAAGTTAATCCAAGATGGTCTATTGTATTATTAAGGCCAAAAATGGAGTTGTTCAACATAGAAGGTGATGACAACATAGCCGACAATTGTATGGAACATCACCCATTTGCGAATGGGATGCTTAATATTAAGTCTTTCAATGAAGTTGAAGATTATGATGAAATTTGTATGCGTACTGATTGTGAAGGGATTTGGATGGACCATTAAGCTTATTTTTATTTATTTATTTATTTATATTTTTTTTGTACTTTGTGACTACTAAGTGTATTATGTGATTTTTGAGTTATTGTTAATATACAATGTGATGCTCAACAATGTTATGTTTTTATTTCATTCCTATTAAATATATTTATACTATTATATACTTGCTAAGCTATTCTAAATAAATGCAGTTAGTATCATATTTATATATATTGAATAGTTTGAACTTTCATTTGAGCTTAATTGATATGTAGTTAAATAAATGTTGCTTATATGTTGATATCGTAAGTTTAATTTCAGATTAGACAAGATAAAGTCATTACTCACCTATTTCATATTGATTCAAATTTTAAATAATTTAAGGGGTAATGCCATTGAAGGTTTCCATGGATTTGAATTAAAAACTTTAAATCAAAGTATTAAACTATGTACTATGCAAAATAAAACAAAAGGTTTTATGGGAAGATGGATTGAATCCACCAACCCATAATGAACCGATTTGAAACATTAATAAATAACATATATGAATTAACTATAAACATAATAACAACCTACCCTACATGAAGTTGATTCTCATAAGGAATTATCTAACAATGGAAAAATATGTTTTAATTGATAGTTGAATATTCTTATTTCCAACTAAAACGGTCTATGAATACCATAATTTTTATTTTCTTGGTCATTCCTTTGTTTAAGGTCCCTTGTTTATGATAGATAACAAATCTTTTGAGAGATAATTGATTAAGTTGCAAATTTTGTGTAATTGAATAACATTAGTTTTAAAAAATTTGAATAAAGTTTCATTAATGTGAATTTGGTGGATTTGTTACTTTATGTCAAATTAGAGAACATCTTCTTTAATTTATTTAGCTTCAATGAACATAGTCTTTGGTTTGTTATTGTTAACTATTAGTGACATTACTCCATCCTCAATATTGCGTAAGTAAAGCCATGTATCCTAGAATCATTAAAGTTAAGGCAACCGATCTCATTACATATGATCAATGCTTATATGCTTAATAGTAGGGAAATCAAACACCTTGCAATGCATCCTCAACCTACACTCTTAAACTTCATTTTATGAATATTGCATCATAACTAGAAGCGTTTCCAACTAGGACCTTATAATAGTAGTGACTAAAATAGATGTAATTTAACTAAGCTATAATGATATAATGTGTGTGTGTGTGTGTGTGTGTGTGTGTGTGTGTGTGTTTTTTAAGATAAGTCGTGGTAATTTTCTTTAAACTCGATGATATGTTGTTGTTGTTGAGGTTTAGCAATAGATTATCCTATTAATTTTATGTATATTTCATAATTGAGATTTAAGATTAATTTTCATGTATTGCAAAGTTTGTACAACAATGATTTATTCCTACTTATGAAATCATTTTGTAACTAATTTCTTTATATTTAGTTGAGATACATTTTCAAGTGTTCTTTATTATTACATAATTCTTAATTATTTGGGAACTTGGGAGAAAAGTGATACATCTTTGCAGATGTCTCCATTAAGAAGAGATAAAGAGCAGGTAACTATTAAAATATCATGCTTTATATGTATGTATTATGAGAGAGATCATATTCTTTTGTTTGTCATGTAGATGGATGAAAAGGAAGGAAAACAGCAGATTCATTCACCAAAAAGGTTAAGAGGCCCAACTTTAAAACTTGAAATTGATAAAAAGAGAAGTGAAGGAGTGAAAATTGATATTCAATATAATGATGATGGTGAGGGATATGTACAACTTGTATCATACTTGGGCGTGCTAGCACGAACCATGGTGCGAATATGTCATACTGATTGGAGAGTAGTGCCTATGGAATTGAAGGAGAAATTATGGGATTGTGTTAAGGTATATAGTAATCTATTGAAATTATTTTCCTATATTTTGTGTAGACCTTATATGATTATTAAATAATCAAGATCTTCTTATAAGGTATATAGTAATCTACTGAAATTATTTTCCTATATTTTGTATAAACCTTACATGCTTATTAAATAATCAAGATTTTATATTTTAAGGTGCATTCTTGGTTGATGAGAATAGCAAATACAACATCATATCATTCATTGGGACTAGTTTTAGGTTATTCAGGCACACATTGACGAAAGAGTATATATCCTACATTATAAGGATAAGCTGGAGTACCTTTTGCAGCCACCAATTGAATATAATTACATTCCAATTAAAGATTAGAGAAAGTTAGTGGCTAATAGGTTGTCAACAGAGTTTAAAATTAAATAAAAAAAGAAAAGAAAAGAAAGGAGGACAAAATATGTCTATATTCATCGAGTGAGTAAGAAATGATACATAGGAATTTAGGAAGAATTGTTAAGTTGAATAAGTATATTTTATTTTGTTGGATAGTTGCTTTTGTAAAGTTTAATTACTTCACTTTTTTATTTTTCAATAGATGCAAAAGACAGGTTCGAGGAAACCTATTGATAGATGGGTCTTGTGAAAGCTAGCAAGATTGAAAAAAGGTGAATATGATGATTTTACGAGGCCTATAGTGGAAAAGATTGTAAATTGTCAAACCTATACTTAGTTTTAGTCAATTTCATTTATTTTTTTATTTAATATGACTCTTGAAGCATCTTATATTTTTTGGAGGATGAGTTGGCAAAGGCTCTCAAGGAAGGAAATATTACATGTGTTGGACAAAAGAATATCCTCACTTTAGTATTGGGTACATCGAAGGATGTTAAAAGAGAAAGTAAAGAGCTTGGAAGAGGAGGTTATTTCTTTGAAAGCTGAAAAAAAAAAAAAAAAAAAAAAAAAAAAAAAAAACCTTCACACCTCACTCTGAAGTGAGCAGCACAAACATAAGAAACAGTTATTGCAACATGAAGAAATATGAGAAAAGACTCATTATAGTGCTCATGTGGAGAACCTATTAGCACAAGGGACTCGAAAAAGCTTTTCTACTAACTCAGGTATATATGACTTTTCCTAAGTTGAATTTATAAAAACAATATATAAAATAACTAAAATGAAAGACTAAGGATTACAAAATATGTTTTTACAGGTTTATAAATGCAAATTAGTTCTTGAAACTGAAGAGAACATTGTTGCATACGGAACTTATTTACAAGATTCAAAAATTTCCAATAATGGTACTGATATATTAGTGGTCATCCTTTACCTCTTCAACCTAATGCACTTCTTCCATTCCCACTTTTTGAAAACATTAGTACAATAAGGGAAGGTGTTGGATATGAGGTTTTGTGGCCTGTTGCATTCGTGATAGATGATGAAAATGACGGGGTGAATAACGTTATACCCATACTTTCGAAGTTGAGTTATAATTTCCTACACTCTTGGTTTATTTATTTTGTATTTTAATGTCATGCATCTATTTATATGTGTTTAGGATGTTGGAAAGAGGAAGAATAAAATGAAGAAGATACAAGCATCCCCAAAGAAAATCAAATATGAAAATCCTAGAGATATACAACTGTTTTCTAAAACAGTTTCACCAATGTTGGAGGGTAAATCGACACCCAAAGTTGACCTTCCAATCAATGTTTTTGGGATGAAATTTCAAACCTTCCTCTTAACAACTGAAATGAATGATGTAATTTCTACAAAAGAGTTGACTATGAATTGTATATGTTCTATATTTGGTAAGATTTTGTTGTAAATCTTCATGTTACATTCATGATATAAATAAGTAGAAGCAGTTTTTTTTTTTTTTTTTTTAAGTAATTCTAAATTGGATGACATTTCATTAGGTGGTTGCATGAACATCTGGGTGGTACACTATATGAGAAAATTATATTTGTTCATCTAGGAATGGTGTCCAAGGTTGGATCAATAGCCCCACAAATTGAAAAAAAAGCAAGGTTCATTGTTGATCGCCTAATTGACTTCAAATTGGCAGACTTGATTTTTCTTCCATATAACCCAAAGTAAGTTGCTAATCATAATTGTTTTCAATTTCTTAGCCTTATAAATGCTATTTATCTAAATTGTATGTTAATATATTGTAGGTTTCATTGGGTTTTGGCTATAATTGACCTCAAATCATAAACAGTTCACTATTTAGACTCGCTATTACAACAATCATACCAAGATATAAAAGATATTGTGAACATTTAAGTCTACCATAATTTTAGTTTTCATGTCTCAAAATGAACACTAATGTAATCTTATTTTTTGTAGGGGATTTTTAATTTTTGTACCTCAAAAGAAGAAATGATATAAAAAAGAGCTAAAGTGGATAGTTATTGGGGTAACATTTTTTTCTTCTCCTAAACTTTTTGTTCGTTTTCTAACTTTTTGAAGACTTACCTACATTTAAGTTGCTTTCTTGAATTAAAGTTTTCTTGATTTTTGAAATGTAAAGATTCTATATGGCTTTCTATCACATGAATATATACCTATCTATATATATATATGAATTTTCTTAACTTATAATTATTTTTGTTATTATTTCCTATTCGTAACTTGAGTTGAGAAGCATACTATATATGTTTGTTTCACCACCTTATAAAAATATAATCTAAACTGTTATGAACACAATGTACTCGTATGTCTATTATTTCACTAGTAATGAAGTAGTACTAAAAAGGAACAAACCCATTGAAAGATTTATGACCCATTTTCACTTTCTACAATTAATATTTCAAGAAATAGTAATAGAAACTAGAAGAAAATAGGAAAATTTTTGTTAAAAATGCATGAGTACAAGACTTTTTTCAATTGTATTCTGATGTGGAAGATCAAACCTTAGAAAATTCAAGCATAAAAAAAATTAATATATACTTAATTAGTCAATTTGAAATATTGGTCATAGGAAGAACAATTATTAAATTTTGATCACTATATCATAACATTTACAATCCTTTAGAACCATTTAGATGTGTGTGTGGGTAAGGAAGCAATGAGGATCCTTTAGATAGCTTTGATCATGTTACTTAGGTGTGAGTTGTTCTTTATATCTTTCTTTTGGCCTTAGTATGTCTGATATACATCCTATATTTAGTTTAGACCTTTTTTGTAAGTCACAATCTCTCTCTCTCTCTCTCTCTCTCTCTCTCTCTCTCTCTCTCTCTCTCTCGCTTTAATCTAAACTCTTTACTTTTTTATCCATCTTCAATCAAATTGTTCATATGTAAAACATTTATTCCTTATAATTACTAGTTGCATTTCTCTTATATAATGTCAATCTATGAAATGTAAAAGAAGGCTAATACTACATATTTCCAAATATATTATCGATAATTGCTCTTGAAACTTGATTGATTTACCTTAATGAAGTCTTCAAAGTTATGATCTTTTCTAAGGGATATTCTTATACAGACAAAAGTTAACTATTCTCTTTTTCTAAAGTTAATCACTATTCTTAATAAATATAATTAATTATTACCTTTTTTTTTTCCTTTTGTTTTTTGTCCATATTTTACATATACATGTATTTGACATTCTTATATTTCACTCAATTTAACCCTTCAAGTTTTAAACATGGGAGCTTAAGGTATTATGCTAGACATGTATTGACTTAATTTAGGTGCAAAATTTACTTGAAACTAACATTATGTCATTCATTGTTTTTATAAATTTAAAATGTGAAAGATGTAAAAATTGACCAAATTTATATGTTGTCATATTTGATCGTGAAATTTTGTTGATATAATTTTGCTCATAAGGGCCCAAATAGTTGGATAGTGTCATGTGCGGATATTTTGTCATGCGATACATGCGAGACATAATTGCAAATAGAAGTCTCCTAACATCTCAGGTTTATTTACCTATGTATTTTCATAAGTACATGAGAACTTATACATATATTTAATGTTTCACATTAACATATTTTCTCTTGTCGTATATTTTAGTTTGAAGGGGAAAAAACATATTCATGAGCTGAGTTAGATGAAGTGAGATCTAAATGGGTCTCATTTTTTAACACTCTTATCTTAGACTAAGAATAGTGGGTATGTGAATTTTATAATTTTTTAATAAAATTTCAAACATAAATTTCAATTTATGTTGCATCTTTCCTTTTTGCAAGGTATAGGGTGACATTTGCAGTTGTTGCAATTTTGATATTACAAGATCATACGTAAGATCTTATTGTCATGCATAGATGTTGAAGTTTTGGATACATACCTATATCTTTTAAAAAATACATTTGATGAAAGTACAAATTCATGTTTTTTATGTTTATTTTTATTATTATGTATGTCTGTTGGATTCTTTTTGCATTTTATTTTGGTACATGTTAATATCATTTTAGTAAAATTTCAAATATAGACTTAAAGTAATGTAGTTTTTTTATCTACTCGCAAGAGGTTGAATAACATTTACAGTAGTTGCAATTTTGAGAATACAACATCGGCATAAGTTCTTGTTATCATTTATGTAAAGTTGTAATTAGTTTTTTTCTTTTATTGGATATTTTTAGGTACACATCTTATCCATATTTTTTCCTTAAAAGTTCTAGCTAGATTTTTTATTTTATTTTATTTTATTTTTTATCTATTTGGGTATATGTTTATATATTTTTTATTAGTAGACTATTTGTTAGGACAAGAGTGGGAATTACCTCAAATAAATAAACTAGTAATAAAATATCCAACATCTAGTAGTTTATATGAAAATAAGACGGAAGTGCAAGTATAACCTTTGGAAACTATAAAACTGTAAATGTAGAGGTAGAATCAAATAGTGAGATGGAAACTGTAAATGTTATACAAGAAGATATTTCAATAAACATCAAAACAGTAGAAAACCTATACAAAAACTCAAAGCTAGTTAATATATGTTAGAAGAATTCAGTAACTCAACGTTACTAGAAGAATAGTTAGATCAAGAAAACTTTGTTGATATAATGTGTAAAAACTATAAAGATGAGCAAATAATCGAACAACTTTGTAAAACTAACTTGATAAAAAAACTTGTAGATATAGAAACAATAAATCAATTTATTATTCAACCAAGAGTTAAAGAAAACCTAGAAATAGTCTCAAATGAGTTAGTAAATACAATAAATGAAGAAAAAGAATTTGTAAATGTAAAAATCGAAATAATAAAATATAGTAAGTCATACAGTAAGCGAAAATGACCTTAATGGAAAACTAAAACAAAACATTCTAGTTCTTTACAACCAATATATGAATATGGAACAATATTATATATAAATAGTACACAAGATCTTAGGAAAACCATAGAAAATTGGGAACGATTCTTAAATTCAGCTGGTGTAGTACTATCCTTTGAAAATCAATAAGAAATTTATGAATTTTGTAAATATACCCATAGAGGAACCGTATTACAATTATTTAGAAACATGGAACAAGAAAACAGTAGTTATTTTCAAGAAGTTAGAAATAATTTTAGCATATCAGTATTTATAAATTTAATAAAACTATATTTTCTAGGAACAACTCAAGAAGATGTAAGAGAACCTACAATATACCCTCATAAGTTAGAACAATTGAAATTATGTAACCTTTTGTATATAAAAGAATATGAAATTTTTTTTAGAAAATATGCAATCCTTGCTAGAGTAGATAGAACCCCTAAGTATTTAAATAAATATATATTAAAAATACAAGGACCTATAGGACTTAGCCTATGGAATGAATTTTCAACCTCTGAATATAAAAACTCTCCTTATATAGGTGCTAGAATAGAATTTGTAAAAAATTGGTTATAAAGAGAATGTGTAAGTACAGGAGAAAGAAGATAAATAAAGAAACAAGACATAAATCAATAACTTTGTAGAAAATTACATATAGGACAAAATTTAGATGTAGGATGTAGAGAATATAAGTTTAGAAAGCCTAAGAACTACAATAAATTTTTAAGAAGAAAATCAAAAGCCTTTTATAAAAAACAACCATATCAAACAAGATATAAAAAACCTGAAAAGTTGTGGATAAAAAGAAAAAAAAACTACATAAAGAAAAAGACAATGTAAATGTTATTTGTGTGGTTAGGAAAGCCATATAAGACCTGAATGTTCTGAACTTAAAAAATCATTAAATGTACGAAGTAGAAAAACCCAAGCAAAAATCAACCTAATAAATGAGTATCAGGTATACAATGAAAAAGAAGAACTCATTAGTGAATTAGATTTTGAAAGTGAAAATTCAAGTGTATATGGTATAGATGATAGTGAAACTGAAAGTGAAGAAATTTGTATGATCATTAAAAAAGAGGAAAATCAAATTGAGAAAACTTCTTTAAATTTAGAAAAACTTGCACAACCTTTAGAAAGTAAAATAAAACCTTATAATATGTGGAAAGACTTATAAATAATAATTAAAGGAAAAATCTCGGAATAAGAGAAAGGCAGTTCAAACCCTAAAGAAATAAAAGAACCAATGAGTCTTGAAAAAGAAATAAAAGAACCAATAGATCCTAAAAAAAACAACTATAAAAACAATAAAACAAGTAAATATGGCAAATAAAGTTAAATCTATCATTTTTCCAACAACGATTAAATTAAAAACCATATAATTAAAGGTAGATGCAATGTTAGACACTAGAGCCAGTAAAAACCTTTTATTTGAAACCTTAGTACCTCAAGAAGACCAGCAAACATTAGTTCAACCAGTAAAATTAGTCCAATGTAATCAACAAAAACTAATACTAATCAAGTATATTTCAAATGTACCAATCATAATTAATAACATAACCTTAATGTTACTCCAAACTTATCTTGTACCTACTATAAGTTTATATCATTTCATTTTAGGTTTAAATTTTGTACATTCTTTACAAAGAGGGATAACAATACAAAATAACCAAGTCAGCTTTCATCTTAAAACCACAACAATTGTTTATACAAACATGGAAAATGCATCAAATAACAATCATCTCTACAATATTGTCGTACCACCATATATAAATACATACCTCATTTGAGATCGAGCTTTGTGGGAGTCTGAAAGATAGTTAGCATCTACATATTCAAACAATTAAGATTCTGATAATTCAGAATAACATAGACCCATGTTATTGTAGTACATAATTAGCTTTATTCCAATGTCTCTAAGTTAGTGCAGAACTATATCTCACAAGTAAATTAACAAGGAGTGCAATATTTGGTCGTGTATAATTTGCAAGATTCATCAATACACTACTAACACTATAATATGGTACTTCTAGACTGAAGTAGTTCTTCATTATCTTCTTTAGGATAGAAGAGGTCCTTTTTCACTTCAAGTGAAAGAATTATCATCAGAGAACTTAATGGATGCGATTTATCCATATGAAAGTGTTTCAAGACTTTCTTTGTATATGTTGACTAATAAACTAATATTTTGTTTGAAAAGTACCCGATCTGTAGGCCAAGGAAAAAAAAAATTATTTTCTAAGATCTTTCATTTCAAATTTACTTTTCAAATAGTCAACTATTTTTGTAAGCTCTTTAGGAGTTCCAACAAAATTCAATGTTCCACATATACTTTAATAATTACAAATATTCAGCATCATGAATATGCATAGACAAATAAGGTAATACATACATATTTCTCACTTCAAATATTCATTGAAGTGATCATACCACATGTATTTAGATTGCTTAATCAATACAAGGATCTTTGTAGCTTAATTGAGTATATGCTACAAAGTTTTGAATTAGTTGCTTCAGACATTTGAAATCCTTCAGATATTTTCATATATATATGCCATTATCTAAAGATCCATGTAAATATGCAGTAATGACATCCATGAGACCCAAATCTAATCCTTCTAAGACTGTTAAACAAATTAGATATCTAAATATGGTTGCGTCCATCATGGGAGAATATATTTCCTCGTACTCAATACTAGGCTTCTACGGGAAACCTTAAGCTATGAGTCATGTTTTTTATCTCGTGATTTCATTTTTCTCATTACACTTTCTTATAAATACTCATTTAGATCTAACAAGTTTAACAACTTCAGGCGTTTGGGCTATAGGTTCAAATTCTTCTCATTTTTCTAATAGTTTAATTTTTTTTCGAGATGTATTCTTTCCATTTTGGCCAATATTTTCTATGTTGACATTCATTCATAGTTTCTATTTTGGGATCCTTATCATTTCTTATGATGAATCTTTCTCATACTATGAGCTTATGAGTCATTCTTTCAGTGTCCCCTTGTCGTCCCATCATGCAAAAGGTATGCCATTAGAGTGAGTGTGCTTTACTAATAGAATCTAAAGTAAAGGCTCTAAGCTCCGCTCCTTCAACTGATTGTTCGTGTCAATAGCTATTTGGAAAGAAAATATATTGTCAATGACAAGAGTATTTCAATCCCATTTTTCTCCATATATAAGTAAATAATTGAGCTATCATCAATATCAGGTACTTGTACCTTTTCAGGAGCTAATTGTAAAACATATGCCTTTCATAGGGCTATTTGTTTAAACTGTGCCTCTTCAAGGGCTGCATGAGACTGATTAGTCATTTTACTAACTCACTTTATATGCAACTTCTTCAAGAGTGCCACATTTCATATATCTTTCCTTGTGTTTTCCTCTTCTAAGGAATGTGTTTGCCTTTTTAGGGTCTACCATGCTTCAAGCATGCCTTAGACTCATTATTTCATTGTCTTTCAGGAACATCAATGCATTATTTAATTGTTCTTCAAGGACATCAATTCGTACTGGAATATTCTTGGTCAGTGAAAATGATTTTGTCACTTTCTTTGCATAAATGAAAGCATTTGGTAGTTGATTTGCAAGTTCTTGCGAATAAATAATCTTTTAAACTTCCAGTTCACATTGATTAGTATGAGGATCAAGATAAGTCAAAGTCAATGCATTCCAAATAATTTCACGTCGTTGGCTTTTCTCCCCCTAATGACAAGAAAATTATTTCATTAAAATGATAATTTGCACAACAAGTCATTCTACCTTTTAAGTGTATTGGTAGGCTAGTCACTAAATAAAAACTTTTAGTTTTATAATGCACATCCATACGACCTTTTACCCCGGGGGACCAAGTTGGTCTTACAAGATTCTTCTGGATCTAGCATTGTATAAAGTGTCGTTCACATGGAATCAAATACTAATAGTGATATAGTATAAGCTCTTTTGGAGCGTTTAATGAAGTTTCTACTACCTGAAATAGTATTAACATTGTTTGTCATCAATCTTATGCAATTAATGAGACAAGAGTTTCATCAAAATAACAAATCATAAAACATTGTCATAAAGACTTTGCCTTTATAGAGTTGAAGAAATATTATCATAGAGAAAGAGTTAAAATCAATAGAAAAATATTAGTCATCGATGATGACTAAACTTAATAAGTTGCGTAAAAGTAATGAGAGCAACAAATTCAAGCTTTGTAAGGTTTGACATTATTTGAAAACTATACATATAGAATAATATTAATAAAAAAAATATTTCAATTATTATAATAAACTATTAATAAAATGCTTTAACAATATTTCAAGTAAATAATATCTAAAAATATAATAACCTAAAATTTATCAATTACAAATATGGTAAACATTTATAAATATGAAATAAGAATTAAAATATAATGTATATATACAAATATATATTTTTCTTTTTCATATATTCTGGTTATAATTATTTTATCATAACAAAAATGTGTAAATTAATACATAGTTTCAAGCTATGAATTATTTTATGTAAATTTGTGCATAGCTTCGGGCTGTGAACTTTCATTATATAAATTTGTATATAACTTCAGGCTATGAATATTTATTTATTTATTTATTTTATAGCTTCTAGCTATATAATATTGTTTGGTATAACTTTCAATTATATCGTATAATTAAAAATAAATAATTAGGAATCATATACATAACGCCTGGTCATGTATTTGTAATTTTGTAATTTTTCCTATAATTTCTAGTTATAGGGATTGCACATATTTTTCATTAACTTTTGGTTATAGAGATTGCTCATATTTTTGTGAGAAAGACGAGAGAAGAGTTTTTCTATTTCTTTGAAAAGAATGACGTCTTTCTATTTTTCTGAATAGAGAAAAATCTTTCAATTTCTTTTGTAGAGACTATTCGTGCTTATAATATGTTGTAAAATAAAATAATAAGGAAAAGAAAAGACAAGAGAATAAACAAGGATATTCAAAGAAAAGTATAATAGAATGTAGGAAGAGGACAATATCAATTTACAAAGAGATATACATCAATATGAATGATCATCCACAAATTCTCATAATCCGATAAATTCTCATATTTTATAACATAAATTAATTAATATAATAATTTTTAAAATAACAAAAGACATAGATATATAAATTAAATTAAATATTATAATTTTTTTTTGTCATCTTAAATATATCATCATCATATTTAAATACTATACATATTCTATTTAATAAAATTTAATATATTAATAAATTAATATTAATAAATTAATAAATTAATAAATTAATAAATTTATATTTATATTTATATTTATCTTTATCATTTAATTTGACATATCAAATATAAAAAATAAAATATTATTAAAAAATTTAATGATATATATATATATATATATATATATATATATATATATATATATTAATTTCTTAAATTTATTTTTCATTTTAGTAAAATATAAATTAAATATTTATGACGTCACCGATTCAACCTCTGCTTCGACAACTGAATCGTGAATCAATAACTTAATAAAATATTGATTTAGATATCAACTCTTCTTTTCTTTTCTTTTTCTTTTTTTCTTTTCTCAAAGAATGTAATGCACGGGCGGGTATTTTAGAGAGAAGAGTATGTCAAGTGCAATGAAGAGAAGATAAACAGAAGCAACACTAGGAGTCTAGGAGTAGAAAACTCTTGGTTTTTTTCCTTTCTTTATATTTTTTCCTTTTTCCTTGTTTTTTTTAGTTTTTGGTGAATTGGTATTTTTGGGATTTTAGAGGGACGTGGGAGCACCGTAAATATGTGATGTGGAGGGCAGGCAAAGCCACAAAACTGAGTTCATCTTTCTCGGTAACAACGTTTTTGCTGTTTTCGAACTCAAGAGTGGGTCAACATTCTCACAAAAGAAAATTAGCCTAAAATTGAAAATTCACCACTTTGCCACCAGGTTTAATTTAATTATTAAATACCCGTTAATGTAGATTTAAAATCTTAAACTATTAAATAATCTATATTATCAATATTTATATATAAAAGAGTAGTGTTTGTTGGTTTTTTTTTTTCTAAAATAGTCTTATCATCTCACTTATATACAAACGATTAGCGCTTGTTAGGAATGGTAGGTTTGGAATCCTCGAGAATAGCACGCGTTTGCTTTGATTGGTTGATTATGAAGTCAATGCAAAATTTGCCTACTTAGTATCAACACCCTTTGGAACAACTATTAGATCCACCTACAATTTGTTTATGTCCTAATCGGAAAGACCAATTAAGTAAGTTTAACAAATATGGTTATAATCATTATTTTATTTAATTCTTTCATTTATCTTTTTTAACGATTTAAAAATTGATTTAGATAATATTTCTCGTTTTTTTAAAAAAAAAAAAGTCATAATTTAATTAAAATACTTTTAACATCAAAAGTTTAATTATGTTTCTTTCTTTATATATTACTTTTATTAATGTTTATCTTTTTTAAAGACTTAAAAATTGATTTAGATAATGTGATGGTTTTAAACAGATGGCCGGTCATGATTCAATTTGGTTTGGTGTTTCGAATCATCCAAGCTTTGGACTGGCATCGAATCGTACGATTCCAGTTTACTTTTATTAATATATATCATAATATTACTATTCATATGTTATTAAAAATTATTTATTTCTAATTAGAAAATTATTTCTATTTATAATAAGATTTCAATTAAATTTATTTTATATTATATAAATTGAATTTACTAATTATTTTTTAAAAAATCAAAATAAAAAATTATTTTTAAAAAACAATTTATCCAAAAAGGTTTTTAGTTTTGGAATTTTTGGAAAAAAATGCTTTTGAAATAACTTGTAATAGAGAATCAAGAAACCTCTTCTTAGGGATAAATTAAAATCTCACTTATAGGTAGGATTTCATTTCCTTTATAATCATTTTTGATTCCATTTTCATCGTCACTTAAGTTACCCAAATATGAGAATGTATGAGAAAATGAATGAGATGTATGTTCTCATTCCTCACTCTCACGTACCAAATATGCCTTTAAGGCCATACACACTAATGCACTTGAAAACCCATCCTAATGTCTAAGACCAGTCTTCCCTCCAATTAAGAGATAATGTACTATAACCTCAAATGGATTATCTAAATCCATGAACCAATTATAAACAAATCATCTACTTGCAAAAAACTAATGATTTGCATCTTTCGTACAACTTCTAATACATCCAAATCATGTACAATGTAAGAGATATCAAGCTCGAATGCTCAACATATATAATGCATAAATAGGATAGAAAAAGAAGAATTGGAATCATAATATAAATATTAATGAATTCCCATTATTGTTTCATCATGTCATACTTTTAAAAGTTTTATCCCAACATTCAACACATCTATCATCTTTAGTTGATTGTCTTTCTACACCAAATCCTTTGAGTAATCCTTCAATGATGAAGATACTACAGTGGATTGTGATTTCCATTGAAGATACTACCATTGAAACTCGTGTTCAACACATTGATAAGCAACTAATTATTTTGGAATCGTGGTTTGTAACTAGTCAAGTTTGAGCACCCACTAGTTTCCACTTTTGGATATTGATTTCTTGATTAGTTGGCTCCTTCATATATTAGGTTGATGTGAAAGAGATATCTTTTTATCATATATTGTTTTGTTTTTTGCTACTTTATAGATTCTGTACTCCTCTTAGGTTATATTTTGGATTTGGTGACTTGTTATGGGATAATTATGCTTGTTATTTTTCATTCCCATTTGTACTTGTTCTTTCTTGTATATTGTTTATTTATCATTTTTGTGACACAAATGAGTAACATTTGTTGCATTTTATTCCATTATACTTGCCATCTAGTTATTACCATTTTTTCTCACGTTATGTTGTTCACAGGTTTGTCATTCATGAATGTAAAGGTTACCAAGAGCTACTACTTTTGCCATGTCAAGAATGGTTTAGATTAGGTTTTATTTTTGCGTTCAATGAAGTTTTATGAGAATTGAGGGGGTCATTTTTTTTTTTTTTTTGGTCACAAAATTGACAGAGGGAGGATTGGTAATGCTTTAGTTAGTTTAGGATTAACAATTTTGTTCTATTTATCAAGGAATCAAACCTCTAAAGATTTTTTATTTTTTTTATTTTTTACAAATATGTAACCTTCCAAAGTTGAGTCATTTAAACTCTTCATAGGGGCTCAAACTTCAGGGTGTTGACCGTGCCCTCTACAACTAGTATTAGGTAATCTCAATAAACATTTTCTCATAGACTACTTTAAGCCAAACTATCTTTGAACCACTTAAATCTTTTTTGTCTTTTGGTTAGTAAGGACTTAAACCTCTGAACCAAACTTTTTTTTTAGGGGGATAATTCAGGAACCTTCCATGACTAAGCCCTTCAGACTCTCCATGGGACCAACACCTTGATTGATCTATCATTACCTTACCTTTTACTAAAAGATAGAAGACTAATACAATTAACCGAAAAATACAAGTTTATGGAGTTGCTTGAAAGCCTTTTACTTGTGGCAACTCACCAATTTAAAAATGGTAGTCAAATACATTTGACATTTTATTTTAAAGGATCTTCCACCTTCCACAACAGCAGCCATAAAAAATCCAATGTATCACCCACATTTTTTTCACAATGAATTCGTAAGGTAGCTGGTCACAAGAATTTTTTGCAACCTCATCCGTAGGTGCATATAGGTGAGAGAAATACTCAGATTAAGGTTCTCTAAACCTTTATGGCAGCCTCTCACAGCATAGATAATGATCCAAGAATTAAAATCTTAAACTACATAAAAAGATCATTACAATTAAAATATACATATGAAGAAGCAGTGTAACGGTGGGGAAGAAGCCAAAACTAACATGCTACTTTAGGCAGCCTAACAAACCAGAACATCATAAATCCTTGAAGAAAAAGTAGCAGATTAAGATTTATATGTCAGGAAGCAACTTAAATCAGTAGTAACGAGAGCCTGTGTCATAAACACGCCCACCTGGATATTGGCCTCTGGGTTCAAACCCATGATCCCTGGCACCCCCAAGAAATCGAGCACGTTCTCTGTAAGAATCAAAATGATCAGCATTATAGGCTCGACGTTGTTCTTCAACCCTATCATAACCATGAGGATCACTTGGGCCCATGCTACTATTAGAGAAATGGTCCATTGCAGCTTGCTGATATTGACTTTGCCGGGCGTGTGATTCCCTCCGGAGGAACTCATCTCTTCGGTTGGCATGCCGAGCCCTAAGTGCTCCTAGTTGATCCTGATATTGAGCATTGATTGCATTTATCCTCTGGAACACAAATACACTTGAGCGAGTTACACATCAGAGAGTTGGTAAGCTAAAGTACACACATGATACACTCTTATCCAACTGGGAATGGGTCAAACAAACAAGATCTTTGTAACAAGAAGATTCAACTCTTAGAATAATATACAAGCACTACTTCACTCTCACTTGCAGGAAGAATTTATATTAACACATTTCTTTTTCTCCCTTTTTTTACGATAAGTAATTAGTTTCTTTCCCCTTCCTGTTATGTGAAGTTAAACCTGTAACCTCCCCCATCTCCACCCAACCCCTTTTCTTGAGGCAAGGCCCCAGAGGAGCAAGAAGAAATTAGATCAACAGAGAAATAAGACACATATCAAGGTTTTCCTAATAGCCTAAAGAAATACCTCCTACCACACATGCCCTTAAAAAACCAAGGGATAAAAAAAAAAGAACACAGCAACTGAAACCCTACCTTTTCCTAATCAAGAAAATTGAATGAAACTTTGCTAACTGCAAACTTAACCTCAACTTCTTTTTAGATTAGCCACAAGTAGATACAGTTTCAAGTATTGGTATTGGTGAGCCTCAATGCAGTTTGGTCTTGGCCAGAAAAAATAATAAACTTAGAATGAATCAAAATAACCAGTTAAATTACATATATGAAGAACAAGGTAGACAAGAAATGAAAAACATGTCGTTACATATAACCAAACTAAAGGGCCCATAAATGTACCACCACCTTTTTTTTGATAGATAAACGCATAAGGATATATTAGAAAAAGGGTGCTTGAAAGGCGACCTAGAGCATACAGGGAGTATACAAGCGTCACCTAAAAAAACAGAAAAAAAAAAAGGGACAAGTACTCACAGGCCCTCAACAAGAACCCAACCAGTCCACAAAGTTAAACAAAGTAAAGGGGCCTACACCTATAGAAGATTTAGCCCATAAAAAGAGATTACAAACAAAGGAATTTTTCAATCTTTGAACCGACAGGACCTCGTTATCAAAAACTATCATATTTCTTTCTTTCCAAACCGTCCAAAATAAGCAAAGAGGAGCTGCCCGCCAAACTTTTCTATGCTTCTTGTCCTTAAAAGAAGCAAGCCAACCTAAAAGAGTGTCTCTAACCGTAGACGGAAGGACCCAATTAGCACCAAATAAAGAGAACACGAGATCCCACAAAACCTTCGCCTTAGAATAATGAACAAGAATGTGATTTATCGTCTCCTCTTCAGCACAACACAAGGAACATCTGTTAGCTAAAGTCCAGCCCCTTCTCTTAAGCTGATCTTGAGTAAGAACCTTCCCCCATGAACCTTCCCAAGCAAAAAAACCCACCTTAGTGGGAACGTACGGACTCCAAATAATGCTCCACGGAAACGTGACTGCACAGCTATGGTCAAGAGAATTATAACTGGACTTAACCGTGAAAATCCCATTTTTTGTCTCTTTCCACACCATCCTATCCTCCACATCAGCATTCAGCCTCTCTCCTTGAATGGTCAAAAGGAATCTCTCCACCTCCTCCACCTCCCAATCATTGAAGGGTCTAAGGAAACGGGGAGTCCACCCTCCCTCTTGCCCCATTGAATCCCAACAGTCCGCTACCCACGCATCTTTAGAAGCCGCTAAATCAAACAAGGAGGGAAAGGCCTCGTAAAGGGAAATGTTCCCACACCAAGTATCTTTCCAAAACCGCACCCTTTTGCCATCCCCCACCGAGAAGGAAACATTATTGAGCATCAACAACCCTTCCTTACTGATTTCCTTCCAAAGCCCCACCCCATAGCCCTCCCTAACCCCGCGAGTACTCCACCCTCCTCTTTCAACCCCAAACTTCGTACTAATTATAAGCTTCCAATAGGAATCCCTTTCAACCGCAAAACGCCAACTCCATTTGCACAAGAGGGCCCTATTGAGAGTAGAAAGGTTCCTAATCCCCAAACCACCCTTCTTTTTATGAGAACAAACAACAGCCCACTTTACAAGATGGGGCCTCTTCTCCACCGCTCCCCCTCCCCAAAGAAAATCCCTTTGAATTTTCTCAAGTCTTAATTTAACCGCTCTTGGCATGCGCATTAAGGACATAAGGTAGGTTGGCATGCTCGCCAAAGTGCTCCGAATGAGAGTGATTCTTCCACCCTTAGAAATAAATTGCCTCTTCCACAAGGCAAGTCTCTTCCGCATCCTTTCTTCCACCCCATCCCAAACCATCACCGACTTATGCGAAGCACCCAAAGGGAGCCCCAAATAAGTAGAAGGGAGAGATCCCACTTTGCAGCCAAGCTCAGCAGCCACATCCTATTTTAGGTGTTCTGGTTTTTCAACGCAACAATAGACATAGTTTTTTGTCACTACACCTTTGTATGTACCTTTTATATATGATCTGATACTGTTATACTCAGCAAAGCATAGACTGCTTATCATTTAAGAAACTTACCACAATGAATCCTATTTGACAGACTTAACATTGCATACGAAGATTTAATCAGCACATCCATCAAAAGTGACAAATACGCTCAGTTTAACTGAATATTATAAAATTTCATGCCATAAACTGTTAACTTGCCTAATTCTGATATGCTCCTGATGAGTCATACAAGTTTTTTTATCCTATATATTTCAGCATCAGAACCTACAGCACAGACTCATGTACACGCTTAATCTGACAAAAAGGAGAAACCCCATTTTTTAAAAATTTTTAGCCCTTGTATTTATGCATTAAAGAAGAGATGCTCTCCACAGAAACCAACACAGAAATTTCAGCGAGTACCTGAATAATGTTTGAGAATTTTTATTTTTTTTTTTATAAATAAGAGATTATATTAATAAACGCAAAAAGCGTACAAGAGTATACTTGTATACAAAGAGCACCAAACAAAAACAGGAAAGAGGGTACACAAAAAAATACTCTCTCCCTCATCCATGACCCAACCAATCTATGAAATCAACCAAATGCGTATATCCTTCTATATACACCCTAACCCACACTAAGAAATTGTTAAGGAAAATATCTTTTAGCCCTTGATCTAACAATTCCTCACATTCAAAGTATCTCCTATTTCTTTCCTTTCAAATTGTCCAAAAATACAAGAAAGAGCAACTCTCCAAGCCTTACGTCTTCTATCTACAAAAGAGCCACACAACCTTAAGAAAGTCTCCCTAATCGAATCAGATATAAGCCACCAAAAACCAAAAATGGAAAACACTAGTTGCCATAAAATTCTCGCCTTGTCATAATGAAGGAGTCTATGATCAATGGACTCTAACTCCTCTTTACACAATACACACCTATTGGCCAACATCCACCTTCTTCTTTGAAGTTGATCCAATGTTAATACATTTCCCTAGCAAGCCTCCCAAGTGAAAAACTCACCTTCGAAGGAATCCATGAGTTCTAAATTATCTTTGAAGATAGAAATGGATTTTTTTTTTTTTTGGGATCTAAAACAAGAATGCATTAAAAATGGACAAAGCAAATACATGAGAAGGATGAGGCATCATCCCTAAATTTACAAAAGCTAAATGAAGAAATAAAGATTGACCTAATCCAGTATACCAATATGACCTATACATTTATGCAGAATCATAAGAGAAAAAACAGTACAAAAGCTCTCAATTGAATGAGATTTTATACATCTTAACATCCATGAGAATAACAGCATCTTGATTGGAAAGGAACATCTCGATCAAATAAAATGGAACTATTTCATAGATATAAATCATAAAATGTTCACATGATCCCTTCTAGATTTATATAAAATGCGATGAGATGGGACAAGGACCTTTAGTACCTCATACAAAAGCATTCTACACATACAAGGGAAGGCATGTCACTCTGATGAGGATATTCTTCCTGCCAAGGACAGTAAAACCAGTAGGGTTGTCCACTATGAAAAGAACACAATACTGACAGCTTCCACTTTGCAGCTGTGGTTCTTTCAGTGAAGAAGACAAGTAAACCAGAGCAACACACTTTGGTAATGCTTATGAAGAAAAAAATGATGCTTCTTAGGCAATTCATGGATGGAAGGTTCAAAATTTTGAACCAGACAATGATTAAGTTGAAAAATATGAGCATTGTATCTCTCTTTTTTTGGGTTTTGTTGTGTACGTTTGTATTTAATGCAGCGTTGTCAAAAGAAAAAGGCAATGTTAAGGTGATAAGACTCCTTTTAGCCTAAGGCAAAGGTGAAAAACAAGGCAATAGCCTCACTATAGTAAGGTGATAAAAAATAGGGGGAATTATGTAACTATACACTAATAAGAAAATATTTCATTTTTTAAAACTTTTATTTTTGACTTTCAAAGTTTATAGATTTTAGAAAAAGTAATCCTTTAAACATGCACTCAAATAGTGAAAACTATCAAACTACCCTTTATACCATCTCCCTTCATACCGTGAACCATTTCCTTTTTTTATTAATTTGACATGACAAGTCAAAGACCATATTAGTGCCTTTAAACTTGGACATGTGGCAACTAAAATGTTTAAAAATATTAAACATTTTAATTGTGTAGAAAAGTTAAAACCAATAAATATGAAAAGATGAAATAGTGAAAAAACTTAAAATTAAAAAGATTTAATGAAACTATCACATTTTTTTAATAATAATAATAATAAATAAATAAATAATAATAAAAGAAAGCAAAAAGGTGGAGGTATTATGGAGGAGGGAAAAAGAAAAAAAAAAAAAAGAAATAGTGAAAAAAATTATAAAAAAAAAAAAATTCATAAAGCTAACACATTAACAAAAGAAATTTATAATTATATATAACAAAAATTGTAATATTAATTAATTTAATAGGATTAAAAAGGACTAAAAATGTAAAAATTATTAGATATTATATAAAAATATAAAAAATTAATAAAATAATATATATTTATTTATTATATACCTATTATATTAATATTCTAATTATATAATAATAATACATATTTATAATAATATTTATATATTATATATATTAAAATATTATAACATCTATATTATATTGAAATATTGAATTTGTTAGTATTAACATATGGAAGAGGGAAAAAAAAAAAAGGAAAAAGGAAAAATCATCTTAGTTGCTACATGTCCAAGTTTAAAGACAACAATATGGTCTTTGACTTGTCATGTCAAATTAAAAAAATAAAAGATGAGATGGTTAGCCGCAAGAGGGAAAATGGTAGAAAGGGTAGTTTTGGAACTTTAATGCTTTTCACTATTTGAGTGCATGTTTGAAGTATTACTTTTTCTAAAATCCATCAACTTCGAAAGTGAAAAGTAAAAGTTTCAAAAAATGAAATATTTTCTTAATAGTGTATAGTTTCATAATCCCCCTTAAAAAATATACATATATGTACCTATTTGATACTCAATCAATATAAGCGTTGTCTTCAACAATCAATACTATTAATTTTTCATACCTCTAATGTCTTATAAATTAACAAAATAGTATTAATTATTCAAAGTATTAAATATTATACCCCACATCATAAGAAACATCATATTGTTTAGAGATATTCATCTTGTCTAAATGCATATTCTAATTTTTCAGACATATAAAAGCAAAATAAAAAACAAAATAAGAGATTGAACATTCTAGAGAAACTTGGGCATCATCATCATAGTCATTACTAAAATTAAAATTGTCATCACTTCCATCAAGACTAGATTGATAGCCCTTCATCTTACATTTTGTTTAATCCAATCTTAGATTGAATGAAATTATAATCCAAGTGTGTTTAATCTTAACTCATGGTCAAAGGTAATCGTCTTTATGCCTTGCACCTTATCCCAAGGCATTGCCTCCTTGGAGCCTCCTTGCCTGGGTCTTCAAGAGGCGAATTTTATCTGCCCTGCTTGGCCTAGCCTAGATGACCTAGGCGATCGTCTTTGATAACACCGATTTAGTGTTACTTTTTTAATTCGTCTCCCAACATCTTCCAAGTAGACTATCCAACGAGTATTGTATTTCAAAAAATTGAAATCCTCCAATCCCAAAAAATTTTACTTAAAATAATAAAATTGAAATGTGACAGATAACTATATCCAAAGGCACTTTCTATTCTCTTTTTTTGGCATCCCGTGGGTTCTCCCATTTTCGATGAAGAACTTGTTAATGGATTAGAATGGGAGCTTAGTAAGCAAGAAGACAAGGAAGGTTTGGGGAATAGTTCCTCCTTGCCTTTTCTAGACAATTTGGAAGGAACGAAACCAAAGAACCGTTGAAGGGATGCAACGCACCATCCAACCTCTTAAGACTTCCCTCATTTCTAATCTATACATGTGGTCTCATGGGTATCTTCTAGTTGAGAGTCAAATAGGTTCACTTTCTTTGATAAATTTTATAAAGTGGTTGTGCTCCAAGTTCTAAACTAGGGCTATAGCTTTTGTAGTTTGAATCTTTTGTATCTCACATATATACTTCTAGTGTACTGCGTTCACCACTTTAGAATGACATTTATATATACAAAGGCCCTCCAGTTAGACAAACTTCACAATGCCTTCATAGTTTGTAGACCACATTTCTCACTTTTCTTTGCCACTATATTTCCCACTCCCTCTTCCATTGCTTAATCTGGCAAACCATGAACCGAAGTAAAACTAAAACAATACCATCAAATGTGCACCTTCTTTCACATCCTAGAGAAGAATAAAGTTATAAGAGCTTTTGTTATTTGCTACTATTTTTGTCCCTGAAGGACATTTTATTTTTATTTTTATTTTTTATGGATGCATCAAGGTTTGGACACAAAGTTGCTTTATCCCAAGTATTCTAGTAAAGCAACCTTAATTCCCTTCTCCTTATTTGCAAGTCATTAATTAATAACAAGTATAAGACAGAACTCTCTTTTGTTGGAATCCAAAAGATGATTCCTGATTTTATGGAATTTATCTAATTTATTCCTAATTTGATTCCTGATTTTATGGAGCTTATCTAATTTATTCCTGATTTTGTGCATATCCAAATTAGTTGACTATGTAATTAAGGAAGTTGTGCTTAAAACTTTGTATGAGGATTTGTAGGAAGAATTTTATAAGTAGATTAGTTGTCTTATTTAGTTTCCATTTATTGTACAAATTTGAAAGATGTATATATATTTGTACTAACTTTTTAGAAAATAAGAAGATTCCTTATTTTCCAACATGGTATCAAAGCCAAGAGAAATTCCTAGTAGTTTTTTCTTCTTGTTGGCCTTCATTGCCAAGCCTTGTCTCTTCTATTCACATACTTCTATTGCCATGAACTCTTTTTTGATAAGTAAATAAAATTCATTTTAAAAAGAGACACCAGAGAAACGACTCAAGGTATACAAACCTATGTACGGTATACAAACCTATACACCCATCACCAAAAAGGCCAAAAAAATAGAGACCCAAAGACCAACAGGCCCAAAATGCAGCCTTAAGAAGATCCCAACCAATCAATAAAATTCACCAAAGATTGAGGGCATTCAACTATAAACAACTTAGCCTCAGACCATAGAGAGAGGATAAAGGAATATTTCAATCTCTGAATTGACAGCTCATTGTCCTTGAAAGCCAATCTATTTCTCGCCTTCCAAACCGTCCAGAAAATATGAAGAGGAGCAGCTTTCCACACTTTCCTGCGCTTTTTGCCCACAAAAGAACCATGCCAGCTGAGAAGCGTCTCTCTGACTGAAGAGGGCATCACCCAAGACACCCCAACCAAGGTAAAAAGTAACTCCCATAAGGTCCTTGTTTTTGAACAATGAAGCAGCAAATGGTCTATAGTATCCTCATTCTCAAGACACATAAAGCATTTATTAGCCAAGGACCATCCTCTTTTCTGAACAAGATTTAGGGTTAAAGCCTTGCCCCATGCGGCCTCCCACGCAAAGAAGCTAATTTTGGGTTGTACCCACCCATTCCAAATACAACTAGAAGGAAATAAAACAGGGCAATCCGCTTCTAGAGCACAGTATAGAGACTTGGCCGAGAATTTGCCGCTCTTTGATTCGTTCCAAACCACCATATCCTCTACATCCTCAAACACTCTCCTCCTGTGAAGACGCTCCAAAAAAATTTCCGCCTCCTCCACCTCCCAATCATTTAGAGCTCTTGAAAAGCAAGGATTCAAACCCCACCCCCCCCCCCCCCCCCTCAGCCAAGGGATCCCAGACTTCCACCACCCAAGCTTCTTTTTCAACAGACAAAGCAAAAAGGGAAGGAAAAGACTCACACAGAGGGGAGTCCCCACACCAACTATCCCTCCAAAATCTCACCCTCCTTCCATTGCCAACACTGAAGGAAATCCGTGTGCCCACCAACTCCCAGTCCATCCTTATTCCTTTCCAAAGACCCACGCCATGCGCCTCTCTCACTTCCCGAGAGCACCACCCCCCTCCATTATCCCCATATTTTCCTCTAATCACTTGATTCCACAGAGCCTCTTTCTCATTTGCGTATCGTCAATTCCATTTGGAAAGGAGAGCCTTATTAAGAATTGAGAGACATTTGATCCCCAATCCCCCTTTCTTTTTACTTAAGCATACCGCCTCCCATCTTACTAAATGTGGTTTTCGCTCCAGGTTGCCACCACCCCATAGGAAGTCCCTTTAAATTTGCTCTAATCTTCGTCTAACGGAACTTGGTAATTTCAACAAGGACATAAAATAAATAGGCTGATTCGACAAAGTACTTCGGATTAAAGTTGCTCTCCCTCCCTTGGATAAGTATTGTCTCTTCCACATAGCTAATCTTTTACGGAAGCGCTCTTCCACTCCATCCCAGACTGATACTGACTTAAACGGAGCACCCAAAGGAAGGCCCAGATAAGTAGACGGGAGACTACCCACTCTACAACCGAATTCCAAGGCAAGGTCCTCAATATTCTCTACCCTCCCTACTGGAATGAGTTCACTCTTTTCCAAGTTAATTCTCAACCCTGATACAGCCTCAAACCACATGAGTAACCAACTTAGGAAAGTCAGCTGGTCTTGAGAAGCTTGGCAAAACACTAAGGTGTCATCAGCAAACAACAAGTGGGAAATCTGAACCCCTTCTTCGTTCCTACCCTTCACCTTACAGCCTGACATAAAACCTCCCTCCACTGCCCTTTTAATGAAATAACTAAAAATCTTCATGGCTATCACAAAGAGATAAGGCGATAGAGGATCACCTTGCCTCAATCCCCTTGAGCTTTGAAAGAAACCCTTAGGTGTTCCATTAACCATCACAGAGAAACTCGCAGTGGTTATGCACCACGTTATCCACCCTATCCATTTCTCCCCAAAACCCATTTTCTGCATAACTGTGAGAAGAAAAGACCAATCCACATTGTCATATGCCTTCTCTATGTCAAGTTTGCACAAGATCCCCTTTTCATTATTCTTCATACTCGAGTCAATGGCTTCATTAGCTATTAGCACTGCATCCAGAATTTGTCTACCCTCCACAAAGGCCCCTTAGGCCTTAGATACCACCTTTCCAACCACCTTTTTAAGTCTATTGGCTAAAATCTTAGCCAACCATTTGTACAGGCTTCCCACTAAGCTTATGGGCCTGAACTCCCTCAAATCTTCAACCCCTGCCTTTTTTGGGATTAAAACTAGAAAAGTTGCATTTAGCCTTTTGACAAATTTACCATGTTCATAGAACTCCCTGAAAAAGTTCATCACCTCTTCCTTCACAAAATCCCAAGCAAACTGCCAGAACGTCATTGTGAAGCCATCAGGCCCTGGAGCTTTATCCCCACTACAACCCACCAACGCGTCATGCACCTCCTCTTTCGTGAACGGCACCTCCAATGCATCAGCATCCAAATTCTGCAATGTTTCGCACTGCAGCCCAGATAAAGGAGGGCGCCAGTCCCCCGGATTGGACAACAAGGATCTAAAAGCATTTACTATTCCTTCACTAATCCCATTCTCCTCTGAATACCAAACGCCATTAATCCTAATTCGGTCCATATTATTTCTTCTCCTATGAGCGTTTGCCATCCTATGGAAAAAGAACTCTTTGTTTGAATCTTACTTCTTCGTTTGTGTTCTTCTACCAATGGTGGAAGAAACATCTGCTAGAATTTTGTCAAACCAACCCAAGATAGCAACCCATTTTGATAATCCCACACTTCAGGTTACAACTAAGAAGCTTAATGGGCATGACCAAGGTTTAAAATGTCAGAAAATACAGCTGACATTTCGCTAAAATATTGAATATCGATGATGCCCAAAGCGAAAATGTTCATCAAAAGCTCGATCATAGGAAAATAAAAATAAAAAATCAGCAAAAATCGTCGATATATTGGTGATATATCGGTATGGCCGATAAAATCGACGATGTTCTTTTGGATCACGCATCATCATAGAAAATCAGAGAAATATGGACAATTTTTCAAGAAAAATCGATCATGCTTCCATTGCTTCCCTCTTCCTCCAATCAATGGCCAAAATTCAAAGTAAGGTGATCCAATGGCCAGAATTTCAATGATACAAACAAGCCTAACTAGCGTAATGTGAAATTTTTTAAATTTGTGCAATGGGCAGAAGTTAAAACAAGCCCAATCAACCCATACATGTTAAATTTTTTAAAGCTAGATTAAGCCCAAGCCCACACTTGTTGACTAAAAAATACAAGGTTACAAAGCTTTATTTTCTTTCAAACTTTTGATGTAGAGTTGTGTTGTTAGTTACACTAAAAATAGTCTATACCATTGAACAACTTATTTTGTTTTAAATGTCCACATAGAATTATATATATATATATATATATAAATTAATTAAAATAAAATTGTTATAAATAAATTAATTTTAATTATCTTATTATCTATTTTGTATACTAATTAAATACAAAACAAATATAAATTCATAAGTAAAATTATCAATATTTTTAAATAAAAATTGTTTATTTAAATATCATCGTTTCCCCTATGGTAATTTATTAATTTTTTCAACAAAACAACTTCAAATGTCTATTATTATTTCTTCTATCATTTCTTTAATTTTTTTTCAACATTTCCATGAGTTCTGATTAATTTTCATTCCATTAATTTTTTTGTCAAAATATCCACCGATATTTCCTGATATATTTGTAAAATCCAATGACCAATATATTTCTGATTACCGATATTTTCATCCTTGGGCATGACCATTTTGAGTAGTCTCAATCCACAAAACTTTTCCTCAAGAGTAGAGGAAAAATGGGATATTTACATGGTACTATCATTAAGGAACCAAAACAATCCAATCCATCTTTCGAATCATGGGATGCTGAAAATTCCAGGATAATGTTGTGGCTGTTGAATCCAATGCAAGCCTTCTTTGTTTCTTTCTTTGGCTAAAGAGGTTTGGAATGTTGTGTCACATACTCAAAGACAGGAAATGTTGCTCAGATCTATGAATTGAAGACAATGACCCACAACACCAAGTAGAAAGATCTCTCAGTGACAGCCTACTACAACACATTGAAGGTCTTATGGCAAGAGCTGGATCCCTATCAACATATTGAAATGGAATCCACAGTTGATGCAGCAAGGCTGGCTGAGATGATTGAACGGAATTGAATCTTTGATTTTCTGGTTGAATTAAATCTAACATTGGATCAGGTAAGAGGTCAAATGCTTGGAAAATATTCCATTTTTACATGGAGTTTATTCCTATGCGTGTAGCAAAGAGTCTAGAAGGGTTGTTGTCATGGGACTAGCTCCATAAGACAATTGAACACAAAATATAGCTCAGGATAACAATCGTAGACTTCAAAGAGGAGGAGAAAATGAGAATAGATGGCGTGACTACTGCAATAAGCCAAGACACACTATAAAGACTTATCAGAAATTGCATGGAAAGCCATAATAAAGGGCTAAGGACAGCCACAAGGGCAACAACCAATTCAAAAACAATAAAGGATTTCAATGTGAGGCAATGAATGCAGCATCAATCACCCTTTCACAAAAGAACAACTGGATCTCTTATATAAGATTATGTGAAATTTGAGGTTTCCTCCACTTCTTGTGCTTTTGCACAGTCAGGTACTTTTAAAACGACTTCTAGTGCTTCAAGTATTCTTTATATAACCCTTGGATTATTAATTCAAGGTCAACCATTAACATGACTAAAGAGTCTAATGTTTTTCTATCCTACATTCCATTTTATTTTTTTTTTTTTTTTTTTTTTTTATAGGTAAAGAAAAGATCTATTGAAAAGAGATACCAAAAGAGTGACTCAACGTATACAATACCTACATTCCATGTTCTAGTAAACAAAAAGTATGGGTTGCTAATGGATCTTTGACTTCCATTAGTGGTAAAGGCAATGTTTCAGTCACTCATAATCACTCTCCCATTTGTTTTGCATGTCCCAAATATGTCTTGTAACTTATTGTCTATCAATAAATTAGCAAAATCTAAAAATTGTTTTGTAACTTTCTTTCCTATTCATTGTGTATTTCAGAACCTAACTATGGGCAAGATGATGGACTATGCTAAAGAAAGAGGGGATCTCTATTACTTGGTTACTAAGGAGCAAGGAAAGCTTCAAGCTCATCAAAACATAGGAAAAAGATAAGAATCTGGTTAATGCTTGAAAAATTAGGGCATCCAATCTTTTTCTCTTTGAAAACCTTGTATCCTAAATTGTGTGTCAACTTAGATCTTTCCAAATTCCAATCTAAAGTATGTGAGTTGTCAAAAAAACCACCATATTTCTTATCTTTAAAGTAGGAAAAGAAGTGAAATTCATTTTCCTCCCATCCATGCTAATGTTTGAGGCCCTTCACGAGTTCCTTATCTCTCAAAAGCAAAATGGTTATAAGTTTTATTTTTTTTTTATAGGAAACGACAAAGAGATATATTGATAAAAAAGAAGTACAAGAGAAGGATGAGAAATCCTCCCAACAGAGAAAACAAAGCTAAGAAAATACAAACACTAGATAGTACATAGAAGAACAAGCAAGCTCTCTAAGATGGACCAATCCTTAGGGATTACACACCGCTAGCCAATCAAGTTGTAACACATTAAGAGGAATCCCCTTAAAATCCTTGGAACAGAAAGCCCAAAGAGAAGCAAGGAAAAAAATAGAATCCCATAGATTCTCTGAATTCCTCTCTTTTTCCTCAAAAATCCTCGCATTTCTTTCCCGCCACACAACCAGAATTAAGGCGATGCTCGCAGCTTGCCACACAACCAGAAATGGTTATAAGTTTTATCAATGATTGTTCCTGAACCACATGGAACTATCTCCTAAATGAAAAATCCGACACTATCCTTACCCTTAAATAGTTCCACCCCATATTCCAAACCTAATATAATGCAAAATTGTAAGTTATAAGGTTGGATAATAGAGGAGAGTATTTTTAAAAAACCCTTGGAAATTATTTATTAAAGAATGGAATTATTTATTAAACTTCTTGTGTAGATACTCCTCAACAAAATGGAATAATTGAAAGAAATAATAGACATTTATAGGAGGTAGCCAGAGCCCTAAAGTTAGCTAGAAACGTTCCTATGTGCTTTTAAGGAGGTGTAGTACTTATAGTTGCCTACCTTATCAATAGAATGCCCACGAAAAGCCTAAACTCCAAGACTCCAATAGATGCCTTGAACAACACCTACCTCATAGAAGTTACCTTGGTTTCCTTCCACCTAAAATATTTGCTTGTACTATATTTGTCCATTTCCCAAACAAAAATCGATCCAAGCTTAATCCCAAAGCTAATAAGTGTATTTTTTGGGGCTATTCTCCCACACAAAAAGGGTACAAGCCCTACCATTCACCTACACAGAAAATTTGCCTCCATGGATGTTAGTTTTCTCAAAAACCAACCCTATTACCAAAAATCTTATCTTAAAGGGGAGAAAATATTGCAAGAAGATCAATGTTGGATGCTTCCTTTATCCATTTGGAGTCATGCTACTGAACATGGTGATGTGGAGGAGACTAACATCATATAACCATCAGCAGTAGTAGAAAATGTTGATTAAAACTTGATGGTTTACATTAGGAGGCCAAGGCCACTAATGCAAGAGCAAGAACCAATCTCTCTTACACACGACCAATCATAAACTCCAGATATAGCATATGTTATTAGCATGGTAAGTCAATTTATGCACTTCCCCTTAGAATGTCATATTGATACAATCTTCAGAATCTTAAGGTATATGAAATCCACTCCAAGAAAAGGCTTATTGTTCTCAAAGAACAATCACCTTAGAATTGTAGCTTATCCATATGTCAATTAGACAAGTTCTATTACTAATAGGAGGCTTATACTTTTGTGGGAGGCAACTTGATTACATGGAGAAGCAAAAAGCAATAAGCAGTTGCTTGGTCTAGCGTTGAAGCTAAGGTTCGAGCTATGACCCTTGGCATTTTTGAACTCATGTGGCTAAGATTGCAATCAGCATCGCTCATAACCCAGTACAATATGATAGGATCTAGTATGTTGAGATTGATAGACATTTAAGGAAAGGATTGACAGTGGGCTCATTTGCACTCTGTTTTTCACATCCAAACCACGACTAGATGATGTCTTCACAAAGGGAATTCAAAATCATACATCTAACACTATGGTTGGCAAGATGGGAATGGAATATATCTTTGAACCAACTTGAGGGGAAGTGTTGGAATCCAGCAATTTGATTCCTAATTTTATGGAGTTTATATTATTTATTCTTGATTTTGCCCACACTTAATTAGTTGCCTAAGTAAATTAGGGAAGTTTTAATTTAGAAGCTTTGCAGGAGGATTTGTAGGAAGAATTTCTGTCTTATTTAGTTTCTATTTATTATACAAGTCCCATAGATGTATATATATCTGTACTAATTTTTCAATGAGAGAATAAGAAGGTTCCTTATTTTCGAACAATTTTTTCCAACATAAAGTATTTATGTTCACAGTGGGAACCACTTTTTTATGGAATGAGTAAAATCAATAACAAGAGTATCTTTTACAATCCCTAGAGAGATAGTCCACTAATAGACCAAGAAATAACTAATTTGACCTATTAACATCCAAGTCATAAATGTTTGGTATCCTGCATCCATAACACAAGGAGATGTTGCTTAATTCTAAAGTAGTAAAATGCCTAATCATCCCTCTGGGACAACTTTGTTTCTAAACACTACTTCATGGAGAAACAAAAACTTCTACCTTATTATGTTTAACAAAACCATGGTAAAAATTCTTCCAAGGATATGCTTTATTCTAACAAAATATGTGTACATAACATTAAAGAAACAAAAGGGCTAGGAGATTGTTGTTTCCGAATATAAAACCTTCACACCAATAAGCGTCTATTTAGATATAGTTCTTAATTTTAGTTTTTAAAAATAAAAATAAGTAATAAATTCTATAAAATAAAAAAATAAAAAATAAAAAAAATAAAAATAAAAATAGGACCACTTGTATAAAAAGTATAGATTTTACCCTATGTCTTTAAAAATCAATTTAAAAAATTTTAAAATTTAAGGTGGTAAAAATTATATAATACCTTAATTTTTTAAAACCATTACCTTCTCAATGTAAGCCTTTAAGAGTTCTTGTATTTATATACGAGTTATTACTATTTTCTTATTTTAAAATAGATAGTGTATCCAAACGGACACTAAATAACATACTAACCTCCCTATGTCTAGCATTTTCGACATCCTCTGCATCTGTTTGTTCCTTGGATAGCTTCAAAAGATCATCATGGAATTTCTTCTCAATGCCTTCAAAAGTATGTGACAGAGGATTATCCTCATACCCAATGTCCATATCTTCTTCATGAGGCTGTGATCTGGGATCATTGTTGCTTTGCTTCTCTAGACCTAGTTTTGCATCTGGCCTCTGCCCCTGGTAAAAGGATAATGCATCACCCCCTTGACCTACACCACAATAAGTGCATTCAAAACCGTCAATATCACTTGATAAAGCAACATGGTTACATTAACTCTTCAAAGATATCCAATTCTCAAAATTTTCAGGAATTTTATTGGTCACTTGTGTTCTGTATTCACCAAGATGGATAAGTGTTTTGGGGTTTGTGGAAATTCATCCCACAGCAATAAGTTCAAAAGGTGTTGCTGTGGGCATCCAGGTCACTTAGGCATTCAGAGCAAGCTATATCACTCCCTTTACCTTCTCCAGCTGAAGTCATTGAACAGAACACAATTTATAAAGAGAAGATTATTATATGCCTTGGAAATGTCAAATCCTCAAACTTACTAAAGTTCACCTTGGAAGGCAACTTAGCAATCAAAATGAGTTTGGAAGAAGGGATGCTTGATGCCTATAACAAACCTTGACTTATGCTTGCTAAATTAAACAGTCTCACTATGTCCTATTTGATTAGGAATTCACCCTATGCATTCCAAAAACAGCCTGCAGAAGTTGGTTTCACTTGCATTTTACTCCACAAAGGACCTATAAAATAAACTGCATGTTCATGATGTGCACATCCTATGATGGGGCAAGCCACAAGGATTCACATGCTATGTCCAATCTCAAAGATAGGCAATGAACTTTTGCACCTTTTAACAAATTGAGAACAAATGAAAACGATTAAAAATAAAAATTTCAAAAATTAAAAAACAACTGTTTACTGTTGAAGTCAATCTAATGGAAAAAAACAATGTGAAAAGACAATGTTGTACAAAAGGGATGAGACAATGTTATATAAAAGGGATGTGACAAAGGAAAAAAGACAAAAACATTTGGCAACTCTTTTCTATTAAAGACAAAGCAACTGATTCTTGAATATAATACATATATAGAATTTTCTACCTAAATTTGTTAATATGTATCACTGGCTTTCTATGAGCATGCAGTGCAACCAAGATAAACTAAAAAATCAGAGCAAAAATAGGAGATGAGAGGAGAGGGGGGTGGAAGAGTCAAAGTATAACTGTTACCCTCGTTAAACACATGAGATGGCATTGGGTTTGATGCTTTTGGTCCGTCTCTTTCCCATCTCCATTGTCCCTCCACTTTTGAAGTTCCATAAAGATGCTCCTTCTCAGAATTCAAGCCTTCTAACCGTCCTTGGAAATGACTAGACTTGTGCTCCATCCTCTGACCAGACATATGCTGCATCTGAGCAGTGACATAGGCATTGACACCTGAATCAGCATACTGGCCCTGACGTCTCATCTTTACCAGTTAATCAAGAAGCTCCAATGGCAGCCCTAACAAACATAACAGCCATTAAAGTGTTATTTTGAGCATGTGAGAAACTGGGAGAAGTAATGCTAATAAATTCATTATGCACAGAAAAAAGGAGAAGAAAAAAATTAAATTTCAACAGAAAGCAAACAAATGCTATAATTGTGTATGCCAGGAAAACAAGGATCAGTGAAATTCAAGCAAACAAATGCTATAATTGCGTGTGCCAGGAAAACAAGGCTCAGAGCACTAAACACTTTGTGTTATGCCCATGATCAAGCAGTGACATTATAAAAAATAATATAAATAAACAAACACATGTACATAATCATATGGGAGATACACACAAGCACAGGGATTATGCAAAGATAATTGAAATCAAGCATTGCAATGGGAAAACTCATCCTGAAGAATAAATTAAACTATAAGCTTTCATTACCAAAAATTTTCAGGCACTCTTCTCAATTAAGTGAAACAAAATGGATCAAAATATGAATCAATTTTCCATTCATAGCTACAAGATTCAGCAGTATGACCCCATTTGGTGGATCACTATCGTTACCATAGTTATAAGAAATTCTAAAAGGGATGCCACGTCCCATCCAAAGATAGCCTGTTCGCACACAACTAGCCAGCCATTTGACATGTGGAACAAGCTTATCAGGAACCCAACACATATAGGACCAAAGCAAATACATCCTGTTAGAGGACTACTTCACCAAGGAGTTGAGCCAGAGAGAAAAACAAAAAATAATGAATATTAAGCCAACATGCTCCACCAACAGACTTCAAAAGACTCACCACCATACCTCAATTCTAGGACATGGTAATCAACTCACTTCACATCTCCTCACCAACATGGCCCGTATAACCTTGTTGAAGGCTTCCCATTTGATGGCCTGAAACTCTACATCCCTTCGCCAAATAAAAATGTAACCCAATATCAGCCAATCCACTACCAACCTCAGAACTCACTTCTCCCAACCAAATAAAAGCAAATAGAGACCAACATAATTATTCAGACCCATTCCTCCGCAACCAAACACAGCACAATCCCACACAGCAAATAACAGTCATAATAGTAAAAATGATGATAATAGTATTGGAAACATCAAAATTTCTCAATTCTGAATTCTCCCAACCAAATAAAAACACGCACAAAACTTTCTGGAACCATTTCCCAGCCACCAACCAGGGCACAATCCCATATCCAAACTCATCCAAAATGACCCATATAATGCCAATAGGAATAATATCGAAACCATTGTTCAGAATGATCAAACAAGAAAAAAGAAACAATAATAAAAGCAAATTTGGGATATGAATTATATCAATCTAGGGCAAACAAAACGTACATACCCCGCTACAAAAGTGTGAACAAATGCGAGCAGAGATCTGCATATAGAGAGATTGAAGAAGGTTTGGAGGCGACTTGAGACATACCTCACAGCGAAACAGGCTCAATCCTGTTTTCTTTCCGTCTTTCCGTAGAGACTGAAGCCAGAAGCTACCTCGATATGGAAAAAAAAATGAAAAATGAATTTTTGCAAGTTGGCCGGTGACGCCTTTTTATTTATTTATTTATTTATTTAATTATTATTATTATTATTGTTATTATTATTATTTTTTACTTGGAAATCATTTTAATTTCTAAGCACATGAATTGGAGATTTATTTTTATTATTATTTCTTTTTTCATTAGTGACGGGCATCTTTATAAAAACTAGCTTTAAAGCACACCAAGTAGGAATGAAAATGGGACAGTTTTTTTTGTATTACCTTGTCCCTCTAATTGTATATAAAATTTATTTTAAATTTTAATTTAATTTAATTTTTATTTTCTTTTTTTATATAAATATATATATATTCGTTAGAGTTTGGTATCATTACTCGTGTTGATATTGTTGTGGCCAAAGTTAGCACTAATGATAATCTTGTTGATATGATGACAAAGATATTCCTTGTAGCCAAGTTTGAGCATTGCTTGGACTTGGTTAGTATTCATTATTAAGTTGACCTTTGGGATTTGTGAAAGAGGTGAAGAGTTTTTTTTAAGATTGGAGTTTGTTTTTTTATTTCTTACTTTGGAATTTGTGTCAAGGTGAAGATTGTTAGAAATTGGTGACCCGATTTCCTTTTTTGGTCAAATACAAAAAGTTCACAGTGTGATATATATGGTGAAGAAAAAAATTATGGATTTTCCTAGTTTATTTATTTTTCTCTCCCATATATATATATATATGCGCGATGGTGTATAGGTTTTCGAGGATTTATATAGTAGTCGTTTAATACTCTCCCATTTTGTACCAATTTTTGACATAGTGGATTATTCTTCTCTTATGCCCGTGGTTTTTCCCGTTTAGGGTTTTCCATATAAATCTCTATGTGTTCTTATTTTTTTCTTGTTATTTATTATCATGTTTCCATAACAAATTGGTATCTAAGCGAGGTTTGATCTTCTCGAAAATGGCAACGATGAAATATGATATTTTGCTTTTGGATCGCAGCACTAGATTTTTGCTATGGTAGGTCAAGATGCGGGTTGTGCTTGTGCAGGTGGATTTGGATGATGCACTGTTAGGGTTTGATAAGATGTCGTCATCGTGGACACCAAAGAAAAAGCAACATAAAGATTGAAAGACTATCTCAAATTCATCTTCATCTATCAAATCAAATTTTACAGAGCATTTTGAAGGAAAAAAACTATCACTGCTTTATGGTTAAAGTTGGAGTAGTCGTGCATGATGAAAAGTCTAACCAGCAAGTTGCATCTGAAGCAACAACTGTATTTTCACCATATGAAAGAAGGTACGTCTTTAGAAGATCACTTAACCGTCTTTAAGGAAATTGTTTATGATCTAAAAACCATGGAGGTTAAGTATGATGAATAATATTTAGGGTTGATTTTATTGTGTTTGTTGTCTTCTTCATATGTGACTTTCAGATATGCTATTTTGTGTAGTCGTGACACTCTTACCCTAGAGGAAGTCTTTTGATGCTTTATTTTCTAAGGAGAAAATGAAGCAGCTTGTGGTTGGATCGAAGGCTTAGGCAAAGAGCTTTGTTATTTGAGGATGGACATAGGAGAGGAATTCTAGTGGTGATGTGAAGGGTAGATCGAAATCCAATAATAAAGACAAAACCTGCATGTACTGTAAGAAAAATGATATATCAAATTTGAATGCTATAAGTTATAGAATAAGAATAAGAAAGCTATTGCAAATCAAAAGGGAAAGCAACCATAAAAGTTTGGTGAAAATAGTGTTGCAAAAGATGAGTATAGTGATGGAGAACTCCTAGTTGTTTTTTATGGTGACTCCAAACCTTGCGAGGATTGGATCCTTGATTCAGGTTGCATGTTTCATATGTGTCCTAATTAGGACTAGTTTTCAACATATGAAACGGTGTCCAAAGGTGTTATATTGATGGGAAATAATGCATCCTGTAAGATAGCTGGTATTGGAATGATATAATCAAAATGTTTGAAGGGGTTGTCAGACACTTCATGATGTGAGACACATTCCAAATCTAAAGAGGAGCCTTATCTCGTTGAGTACTATTAATTCAAAAGGGTACAAGTACACTAGTGAAAGTAGAGTCTTGAAGGTTAGCAAAGGAGTTCTTGTAGTGATGAAAGGGCAGAAAAGGTCTGCCAAATTATATGTCTTGCAGAGTTCTACAATTATAGGTGATGCAGTTGTTGCTACTCATTTCTTGTCAAATGGTAATGTTACTAGACTTTGACATATGCGTCTTAGGCATATGAGTGAGCATGAGATGGCTGAATTGAGCAAAAGAGGACTTCTAAAAGGTCAGAGTATTAGTACACTGGAGTTCTGTAAGCACTGCGTTTTTGGGAAGTAGAAAAGAGTCAAATTCACAAAAGGCATTCACAGTACAAAGGGGACACTCAATTATATACATTATGATCTATGGGGACCATCTAAGGTAACTTAAAAGGGAGGTGTTAGTTATATGCTGACCATCATTGATGAATTTTTCAGAAAAGTTTAGGTGTTTTTCTTGAAGCAAAAAAGTGATGTGCTAGCTTCATTCAATGAGTGGAAGATAATTATTGAGAGGCAAACAAGAATGCAGGTAAAATGCCTCCGTACTGATAATGGCTTAGAGTTTTGTTATGCTGAATTTAATGTTCTATGTAAGTCAGAAAGAATTGTGAGGCATCATACAATTCGTCACATTCCATAGCAAAATAGTGTGGCAGAGCGAATAAATAGGACTTTGATGGAGAAAGTACGTTACATGCTCTCCAATGTTGGTTTACCTAAGTCTTTTTGGGTTCAAGCTGCCTCTACAACTTGTTTTCTCATTAATCGCTTTCCCTAAACTACTATTGACAAATGGACTCCATAAGAATTATGGTCTAGTACTCCTGCTAGTTACTTTGATTTGAAGATATTTGGATGTCCAGCCTATACTCATATTGATAATGGAAAATTGGAACCTAGATTTATAAAGTGTGTTTTCCTTGGCTATAAGTCTGGTGTTAAAGGATATAAGCTATGGCGTCCAAAAATCAAGAAAGCCATAGTTAGTAGAGATGTTATTTTTTTAAGAAACTGCTATGCTTCATGACTCATCTTCTAAAGATCCTTGTGATAAAGAGCAATAGAAATCAAGCACACGAGTGGAGTTTAAGATTGGGTTAGGATCCATACTAGAGTCCACATCTCAATCTAGTTTAGAGATGCAGAGTGGTGGTGTTGCTGCTCCCTCACCACCACAATATTCTATTACTAAAGACAAGTCTAGAAGAGATATTAAACCTTTACTGAGGTATGCTGAGGTTGATTTGGTTGCTTATACCTTAAATGTGGCTAAAGGTATTGATTCAAGTGCAGAACCTTCTACTTACTTAGAGGCAGTTAATTGTGATGATTCTAGCAAATGGATGATTGCCATACAGGAGGAGATGGAGTCACTTCATAAGAATGACACATGGGACTTAGTGAGACTACTTAAAAGTAAAAAGACTATTCATTGCAAATAGGTGTTCAAGAGGAAAGAATACCAAGAGTTGAAGAAGCCATGTATAAGGCAAGATTAGTTGCAAAGGACTACAGTCAAATTCCAGGTATAAACTTCACTAATGTGTTTTCTCTAGTTGTAAAGCATAGTTTGATTCGAGCTTTCCTTCGTATTGTGACCATGCATGATTTTGAGATTGAGTAGTTGGATGTGAAGAGAGCATTCTTACATGGCAAACTTAAGGAGGACATCTACATGCAGCAACCTGAGGGTTTTATAGTTTCAAGAAAGGAGGACTATGTGTGTTTGCTAAAAAAGTCTCTCTATAGCCTAAAGCAATCAACTATATAGTGGTATAAGAGGTTTGACTCATTTATGACCACTTATGGTTTCAAAAGAAGCAGTTATGATAGTTGTGTCTACTTTAAGAAAGAGTGATGATGGGTCATTTGTATATCTACTCTTATATGTTGATGGTATGTTAATAGCACCCAAGGATAAGGAAGAGATAAGAAACGTAAAAGTCCAGCTCAGTAAGGAGCTTGAGATGAAAGACTTAGGAGTGACAAACAAATAAGATACTTGGAATGGAGATTCTAAGAGATAGATAGGTAGGTAAATTATACCTAAGTCATAAAGGGTACATTAAGAAAGTTCTTCATAGGTTCAATATGCAGAATGCCAAACCTGTTAGTACTCTATTAGTAGCTCATTTCAAACTTTCATCTGCTTTATCTCCACAATTAGATGATGATGTTGATTATATGTCACAAGTTCTATATTCTAGTGCAATGGGGTCTCTCATGTATGCTATGGTATATTCATGTCCAAATTAATCATATGCAGTCAGTAGATACATGACAAATCCTGGTAAAGAACATTGGAAAGCAGTTCAATGGATTTTTAGATACTTGCATGGCTCTACTGATGTTTGTTTACATTTTGGGAGAACTAGAGATGAAGTTGTTAGGTATGTCGATTCTAATTTTGCAGGTGACCTTGATAAAAGAAAATCTCTCACAGGGTATGTTTTTACTGTTAGTGGTTGCACTATTAGTTGGAAAGCTCCTTTGTAGACTATAGTTACTTTGTCTATGACTGAGGTTGAGTACATGGCTATTATAGAGGCTTGTAAGGAAGCTATTTGGTTAAAAGGACTATTTGGTGAACTTAGTGACAACTTGCATATTGCCATTGTTTTTTGTGATAGGTCAAAGTGCTATTTTCCTCACAAAAGATTGGATGTTTCATGCAAGGACAAAGCACATTGATGTGCAATATCATTGCTCATGGTGATATTGTTGTGGCCAAAGTTAGCACTCATGATAATCTTGTTGATATGATGACAAAGATACTCCCTGTGGCCAAGTTTGAGCATTGCTTGGACTTGGTTAGTATTCGTTGTTAAGTTGACCTTTGGGATTTGTGAAAAAGGTGATGAGTTTTTAATATCTTGATTAAAAAAAAAAACTTGGATTAGATAATGATCTTCTTTAAAAACAAGTGTTGATTATTTAAGTTTTTATTCTTAATCTATTGAATAAAAAATAAATTTAGATAAAAATCAAATAAATACAAAAAAAATAATTTTTAGAATCCAAATTACATATATTTTTAGTTACAATTTAAATGATTTACATGGTGTTTTATTTCTTACTATTAAATATTATTAAACATATAAAAAAATATTTATATATATAGCAAATGATTTGTTTATCCATATTAAAAAATATTTATATTTATTGTTGTTTAATCATTCTTATTCTATGTCATGTAAAATCATTTTTAAAAATAAGATTTTATTACGAACATAATTTATGAATTTGTAATAAAATTATATTTTTAAATGATGATTTTGGAAAATATTATATTTTTAAAAATAGATTCACAATTATTTTTTTTTTAATTAAATTTTGTTAAAAATACACTTCATTGGGTAGACAAACATAGGAATATCTAGACCTAAACAAAACAAGGGTTTTATTGCAACTTGAATTAATCAATATGAATGTCATTAAATTTTTTCTTATGTTGATTAATAGTATTTTGACTCAATAATTGAAGACTTTCTAGATTTTGATTAAGAGAAATAGTTTTGTTCTTCAATTTTAATTGAATAATTTTGACTCAATTCAAATTTTCCTTGTTGATATATTGTATTAATTTTCATGTGAGGAATTAACCAATTATGTAATTGACCCTCTATCTCTGTTATGTTAATTTCTTGATTATTAATAATATTTTTAGTAAGTGATGTGTGTGTAGAATTATCATATTAAGATGCGTAACTATCACTAAACCTAAGAGATTTGGAAAAACTAGATCTACTTAATCTCCTTATAATATTACTTATTGTCATAAAAAATAATCACAATCTTATCCTTGATTAATTCAAATAATTTTATAAACAGGGACCACCACAAGCGGATCAACACAGGACTTATGCTCCATCTGCCCTTCAAACATTGCTATCTAGGCTAACCAAGATGTTGACAAAAAAAAAAAATTAAATTTGGACTAACTAAGGACTAAATTAGTGATTACAGACTATTCTAAGTTGTAATATCACTTAGTTCTTAAGCAGAACTTGGCTCAAATACCATTTCAGCGTAGGACATAAAACAATTTATAAATCAAAAGATAAATTCTACAAATGAAATTTAAAGCATAAAATACACACATAAAATTGAAGTTGAAATAAATTTGTGTTGAAAATTATACCTTAATACAGAGATGTTGAATCTTGATTACAAGCTAGTTGACAACAAAGGGTTTTGATTACAAAGGAAAGATTTTTGAAAAGAAAGGGATTACAAAAAAAGCTAAGAGAACTTTTTTAACACTCTTGCTGGCTCTGATAGTCTCTTATTTGTCTTTATCTTGTGATGAACTTGATGACTCTATTTATAGAGAAATTTGACTGACTTGAAACTTGTTAGAATCCACGAAATTGAAACTTCTTGAAGTCCACAAATTATTGGGGTAGACAATTTGTTGTTTTCTTGTTGCCAAAAGTTGAATTTTTTTTTTGTTGTTGTCAGAGAACCTTTTCGCATGCTTAAAAAAGAATAAATACATTTGACATGTTTTCTCTTTCAAGAGAACATGCAGTTAATTCAACTGATGTTTTTTTCTTCAATGATAATCTATTTTTTTTTATAAAAATTATCATAATGTAATTAAAATAATTGTAATATCTTTATAAAAACAAAACTTCAATTAAAAAAATATCCTCTTAAAAAATCATAATTTAATTTTTTTTTAAAAAAAATTGGATATATACAAAAAAATAAAATAAAATTTACAATCCAAATTACATCTTTTTCTATGAAAATGCTTATATCCTATCATTATTATATGAAATTAATAGTTCAAATAATGTTTTTTTTTTCAATGACAAACTAATCTATAGAAAAATTATCATAATTTCATTAAAATAATTTTAATCTCTTGATAAAAAAACTTGGATTAGATAATGATCTTCTTTAAACAAAAATGATAATTTAAGTTTTTTTATTCTCAATTTGTTGGATAAAAAATTGAAAAATATAACAAAAAATGACTTTTGAAATTCTAATTACATTTTTTCAATTACAGTTTAATTTATTTATATAATATTTTACTTTTTACTATTAAACTTTATTGACCATATTAAAAATTAGTATATATGATTTGTTTATCCATATTAAACAATTTGGGTTTATTGCACTTTATTCCCCTAACTTAGAACGTGTTTTGCACATTGCCCCATTAAGTTAAAAATTGAGCAATGTACCATTTATGCTTTATAATTGCATGTAATGTGCATTTTTTAAGGGATGGTGTTACCTTAATTAGATGAAAGTTGCATGTGCTCTCTATGTGACCTATTTAATGAGGGCAAAAAGACCATTTCATTAAAAAAAAACCCTAAAACCCTAACTCACCCTCCTCCTTCCTTCGTTCATTCCTCATCTCAATCTTCGTTGTCTATCCTGCTTCATCGCCATTAGTGTCGCCATAGATCCCTTCATCGACCACCCATTACACCACCACATTGCCGTTGGGGACTCGACCCTCCTCAAATCATACACTGTCACTCTCCCAATCAAACTCTAGCCCTAATGCCTCTCCTAAATACATCATTTCGATGATCAGTCGCTAGCAAAACCTCGACCTCACCCTCCAAATATTCGACCACGCCGACAAATTCCTCCCCAATTTTACCCACAATTATGAAACCTACCTCACCACAATAAAGCTACCAATTGCTTCAAACTCGCCAAATCCTGTATTTTCCAAGTTTTTTTCTTTTTGAAATCTTAATTTTTTCTTTCATCATCGAAATTTAAATGAGAGGGGATTAAAAATACTCAGATAAGTTTCCATTTTTAGATTTTTGTTTCTTAAGCATTTTCATCGGATTTGATAATGTTGTCATTTGAATTTTTAATTGATTTTCTTTTTGGATTTTTATATTGTTTTTCAATCATTTTTTGTTTGATGATTTGAATTTGGTTGTTTTGGATCTTGACGGTGTTTCGATTCGATGCTTTAATTGCTAGGTAAAACAAATTTTTTGTGAATTTGAGCTTGATTGGTTGTTGAGAAAATGTGGTGAAAGAAAACAAAGGAAGGAAGAAATGGATGGTTGGGTTAGGGTTTAAGGTTTTAAAATGAAATGACTATTTTGCCCTCACTGATTAAAAAAAATTAATCATTTTGCTCTTGGTCACGTGGAAAGCACATGTCATTTCATAAAAAAATGTAATGTTGTGACTCAGAAAATGCACATTGTATGTAATTATAAAACATGAAGGGTACATTACTCGATTTTGAACTTGAAGGGGCAATGTGCAAAATACGGTATAGGTTAAGGGAGTAAAGTGTAATAAACCCAAACAAATTTTTTATATTTATTGTGGTTTTAAATATTATTAATTATTAAATAAATTAAAATTTAAATGGATGCATGAACCACCACTCATCCGATCATAGTGGCCTCATTCATGCACCTAATCATCTTTAAATTGTCTTTTTCTTAGTTAGCTGATGTTCCCTACTTCTCCCATTTTCTTTAGATAGGGCAAAATAATTGCAACTAATCAAATATGGAAATTGCACTAGGTTATCTCTTTGCATTTTGGGAAATGAAGAATCCTCGTGTTTATCACACTCTTCAGTGTCTTCCAATTGAAATGTTGGTTGAGATCATGATTCGAGTTACAAAAAATATCATCAATGAACTTCTTCAATGCCAAAAAAAGGTGTACATCAAGCCTTTGAATTTTTCTATATGTATATAGATCTATAGTCATATTATAAATAAATATTAATCTTCATATTTAACATTGTAGTTGTAGAAAATTACATGAGGCATTGAAGGAGATAGAAATCATGCGATATGTCTCATTAGAAAAATTCCTAGCTAGCCTAGGGTGTGAAGTTAGGTGCAAGGTGGCTTTATTCTTAAAAAGTTACAGAAATGTTGGAAATCCAAAAACATTATACAAGTAAGGAATGGTAAGTTTGTATTTTAGATGATTTAGTAATCCTATTTGAATTAATATTTATGTCTTATTTGTTGCGAACCTCTCTGGAATTGATATATATATATATATATATATAGTTTTTCTTAGCTTGGAAAAAGTAGAATCAGGTGTTAATCTTTGAAGAAAGTACTTAAAATGAACCATATGGGAGCAATGTATGTGTATGCAATCATTTTGTTGTGTAGAGGTGATAATTCAAATGAAAAAAAATGATTATATCTTTTGGATGTGGTTAAGAAATCAAACCAATTGGAGGAATGCAGAGTAACAACGAAGTCTTTCATATTGACAATGTGGGTTAGAAACCACAATCTTAAATATGAAGAACTCAATTTCTATTATCTAGAAACATGTTGTAAAAAACCAAGAGTTGGCGCAAACAAAGACTAGAGCGACATTTGTGTTAGAGAAGTCGAAGGTGACAAACATTGCCAAACTTATGCGGCAGCCAATGAAGTCTCCACCTTTTGTAGAATATTTAAATAGATTATGATTTTGTTTAATTATAGTTAGTCTAATTTTGATACACAGTGCACTTTCCCATCATTCTTAATTTTTTTTTTTTTTTTTTGGTTGCGTTTGTTCCATTCAAAATATTGTATATTAATAATACACTTTTTACAATCTTATACAATTTTATGGATTTGCTTACTTCTAGTTTAAAGTTTATTATAATTTGAAAGTTTTTTTTGCTCCAAACATTGATCTTATGCCTCAAATAAAACACAAGATGAATGTAAAAATTATTTGTCTACAAAAACGACACTTATCAAACTAATCCCAAAATAATGGATGTGGACAAGAATCAATTGGCAGATAACACTAGACAAATGGCGACATTCATCCAAAAATCCAACTAACAAGCAAGTACTAAATTTCTACACTGAAGGCCTCCTCCTAAGTGATCCCATAATTTTCATAATTTTGTGAATTGTTTTTTCACCATACTTGATGAGATAATTTAAATTAGATTAAGGAGTTTTCTACATATATTTATCATTAAAAAAGGTAGTTTGACAATAAATTATTTTTAAAATTAATGAAAATAATATATAAAATGTCATAGCACTTATCTTTCCAACTTCTTCTCCATTCTTATTATTGTTTCAAAATCATCGTTCAATATAGAATGAAAAAAATATTGGCATAATTGATTTAAAGATATTTGTATTGGAACTTGTTTTCTTCTTATAGTAATATTAATTTAATTTATAATGTGAGAGTAAAATAATGAAATAAAAATGAAGATAATTACTAAAAAAATATTTTATAATAAATTTAAGAATTATTTATTTATAAAATAATCTGAATCACAAGCAAATTCAATATATTTTTCAAGAATCGATACAATGTCATTCTCAATCCGTCAACAAAATCAATCCCATAAAAAATAGTGTTGATCCATAAAAGATCAAGAGGCTTCATGAGGATGAGGAAAGACTAATGAAGAAAGCTATTAGTACTCTAGAGAAAGATACAACATCAAAGAATGTTGAAGAGAAGCGCGAAAAAAAAAAAACCAAAACCTTCATGACAACTTGTCATCTTGTGCGTAAATAGAATCTAACAATAAGAAATTACTAATTTGCATCATTTTGTTGGCAAATAAAATCTAACAATGAATAATAGAGGAGAGAGAAACAAAAACGAATGCTTTACAAGTTGAGTATATAAGTTTAATTATAGATGAATAATATTAAAAGACATTAAATATGAAAGTTATAAAAATTTTAATGTTGTCATTCATAAAAAGAGGAATATGAAGTGAAAAGTTATTAGTTTTTATTGAAGGGGTTTCTAGAGAATAATAAAACTTTTGAGGTGGAGTTTTTGGGTATAAAATGTTTTAGACAGTAATCATTCTTTTAGATGTGATATAGATATAGATAAAGATTTTTTCAAGTACTATTTTTAAAAATAATAGATCTCTTAACCACAATGTTGATATAAATAGGTAATATCATAGCACAAAATAAGAGTAATAAAATATCATAATAGAAAAAAAGAATAACAAATAAAGGGAGACAAAATAATATAATAGGATTTGAATGAAGATGCATAAATATAATAGAATTTAATGGGATAAATCAATTTAAGAGGCAATTCAGTAATGCAAGAGAGATGTTGAAGTATAATGAAATTTAATGGGACGAATCTATTTAAGACACAATTTAGTGAGATGAAAAGATCATACAGTAATCTCACACTCTAATGAAGAGTTTTTTGTCATAACTATATGTACTCTTAAGAAAATTTTATTAAAAAAAAATAGTCATAAATTTATTTTTTAAAACTATAATATTTTTCAAAATCTTCATTTAAAAATATAATTTTATTACAAAATTTTAAATTATAGTCATACTAAAATCTTATATAATATTACATGAAATAGAATAAGTATTAGGTATATAACAAAAAAATATTTATTATCAAAAAATCCTTTTTTGAAAGAACGAACTTATATAGATAATATCATAGTACAAAATAAAAGTAACACATAAAGAAACATTGTTAAAATTATTTTAATTAAATTATGAATTTTTTTTTAAAGAGAAACATTATCTAAATTAATTTTTAAGTCTTAAAAAAATATTAAATAAAATAATAATGTAGATCCCCAAATTTGTCCCATTTAATTAATTAATTAATTATTATTTTTTTAACATAATATTTTAAACCCATTTGTTTTTAATTTTAATTTTATTGCTATTATTATTTATTTTATTTTGATCCATTTTTCCTTTTCTCTTTCTTTTTTTCCCAATTTTTTCCTCTTTCTTCCCCTCCTTTCTTTTTCATCCCCACAACAATCCTCACTCACCTTTATTTTCTTCCCATTTCTTTCCCCATTTTCCATTTTCCTTTCTTTTTTCATTTTTCCCCACACCCACAACCACCTCTCTCTTCCCCAATCTATTTCTCTTCTCTCTCCACACCATCATACCTATGATGGGCACTATTGGTGACTACTGGCACAACCCAACATCTTGGCGTGAATTATGGGACTCAAAGGAGTGATAAGGTTGAGCATAACTATGGGAGTGATAAGGTTGAAAACTCCCACAATTCATGCTACAATAGTGGAGAGACGTTGAAAGATGGAGTATCAATGACAACAACTTCAACCCAAAATGGTAGTCTGACTGGTTAAAGAAATCTCAACAAATTAATTAAGCAAATCCCGGATTCAAAACAGAGCATATCTTGGAGAAGGTTGTTATCCCAGCATATCTTGGAGAATTTTGTTATCCAGTTTTTGTGTTTAAATAGAGGATGTAGTTCTCTGTATGGTGTATTTTGGAAATAAAAAAGAGGAAGTTACATCTCCAGCTGTGTTCACGTATAGACTTGTTTTTTTCTTTCTTTCTTCTGTTTTTCAAATTTTCTTCTTGGTATCAAAGCCACTGTGACAACGACACAACCCAACACTTGAAGGACAACCCAACACTTGCCTTCAAATAACCATGACTTCCCTCTCACTCAACATTGGAAATTTTATTACTCTCAAACTCAGCCCCTCAAATTATCCATTGTGGCATGAATAAGCCTTGGCTCTTGCAGAAGCCAAGAATTGCTCGGTCACCTTACTAATGAAGATCATGCTCCACCTCAATACACTACACCAGATTCCAGAAATAACCCAACTGCAGAAACTTCTGCACCAAGAATAACGAAGCATACATCGCATGGCAAAAAATCGACCGTCTTCTTTGAGGATGGATAATTGGAACACTCTATGAAGAAACACTTAGCCTCGCTGTGGGCTTAGATACAACAAATGTTGTATGGGAAGCATTGAAAAATGCCTACGCTGAAGATTCACAAGAACGAGAATTCACACTCAAGCAACAAGTAACATATCTTCAGAAAGAAAATGACAAAACAATTGGAGAACATATTCGAACTTCAAAAGCCTATGCGATAGTCTTGCGGCAATTGGGAAACTAGTCCCAGACAAAGAAAAGGTATTTTGTCTTCTCACTAGTCTTGGTTCTCAATATGAAACTTTTACTACTGCCATGCTCAAACCACCAAGACCATCATACTCTGAGCTTGACTCACAACTTCAAAGCCTTGATCAAATACGAAATTGGTTCTCAAACCATGCAAATGCCACCCATGCACTCACCCCTCAAATGGCCTTATACGGATAGCAATAACAAAGATATCCACAATCCTCCACAAGATATCAAGGCAGCAAACAAAAATTTACTTCAACAAGAAGAGGATTTTAGGCACAACAATCAAGGGACCAAAACCGTGGCTACTCCCCTAGCCCAATGTTCAGCATTCAACAAAGACGACCTCCCCCACCTGGAGAGCGACCAATGACACCTGTTGAAAGAGACCTTTATCGTGAAGAAAAATGTCAATATTGTGGCATCGTAGGACATATTGCAAAAATATGTTGGTGGGTGCCCAAAAGGCCAACACAACAAGATGACCTACCACAAGCACTAGCAACACTTACCTTGGATAACACAATTGCTGAAACGAAATGACCTCAGACACAGGAGCCTCAAATCACATGACAGGTAAGTAAGGTATGTTAACTAATATTTGAAAATATTCTGGTTCAGATTTAGTTCTTATTGGTGATGGATATTCTCTACCAATTCTTGGTATTGGAGATTATAGCATTAAGCAAAAGAATAAAGTCCTATCACTTCATGATGTCTTGCTAGTCCCTCATTTGAAAATAAATTTGCTCTCCGTAAGTCAACTAACAACTCAGTTTCTTGTTAATTGTGAATTCACTAATGTTGATTTTTGTGTAAAGGAACGACAAACAGGACAACCAATGATCACAAGGAGACGCAAGGGTGATCTCTATGTGCTTCTCAACTCGCCGGAGCTCTATTTTTCTCATCGTTTCAAATCCGGTTATGCAGACATTTGGCATCAACGTTTAGGACATCCCTAGTTCTCTGCTTTACAATTTTTAAAAAATAAAGGGTTGATTAATGTTATTGGCAATGTCGAATCCTAACATATTTGTGATAGTTGTTAATTAGCGAAGCTTAGTAGATTACCTTTTTGTTGTTCTAAACATCTAAGTTCTAGCATTTTTGAAAAAATCCATTGTTATTTGTGGGGACCTGCTTATGGACCCGCATTTTTCACGTGCGTCCCCACTCGATCAGCGAGACTCACACTTTATTTGTGAAAAATTAATTTTAGAAAAAGTTGGAGTCGCTACTTATTTTATTTTTTATTTTAAAGGGAAAATAAAACAAGAAAGAAAAACCCTAAAATGTGACTCCATAATTTTTGGAAAAAGCATGTCTTTGAAAAAAACCTGAGTCTAGGTTCGGGGATCATGTTACTTATCGGGAAGGTACCTCTAGGAGGTTGCACCCCTCTAAGCCCTATACAGGTCTCTACTGGCTAAGTTGGGGGAAACGTGGCAATTAATTGATTAATTGAGGATACCTAGGTAGATTAAGGTGATTAAAACAAATAAAAAATAAAATAAAAAAAATAAAAATAACATGCTGAATAAGATCTCGTCACAATAAAGAAGAGTTAGGGTGCGTACCTGAACCACTTCTTAAGCGCTATCATAAAGCATCAATGGTTAGCTTAGATAATATGACACATAACATGTATTTTTATCAAAGATGATCGAACAAGCATCAAGGCAATCAAGTATGACATCAAACAAGAGCATAGTGCACAAAGACATGGATATAGCTTATGATAACATGCATTTTCATAGAATTTTGGAATTAGAGGATGGAGAGCGTACCTGGATAGCAAGTATATTTTATAAGAATTCCCCCAAAAGTGCTAAGGTGGTTAGGACAAGCATAAATTATATAACATATCCATTATATCGAATATACAGTGTCAAAGGCCTAAAGTTGAGCTAAGATAAACCAAATGACTCTAAAAATAATAACAAGTTTAAGTAAAGCATAAAACCATCAGCATGTAGTTAGAAGAGAAAGCATCATAAAAAATTTCAAAAAGATAGCTTAGAGTGGAATTTAATTATGAAAAATTTCGGGATATAACTCCTACACATCTAGATCAGCATTCCAAAAGCCGAACACTCATTCTAAGGACAGATTATAGCAAAGACACCTAAAGGTTCTATAAAGTCTAGATTAGATCAGAAAAAGTGACATGCATAAACGAATATTTAAAAAAAATAGTAAATGATCACGTAAAATCATGAAAAAAATCACATACATATTTCAAAGTGTTTATGTCACATAAAAATTAAATTCAGGGTCAGATGGTTCTCAAAAGTATTTTTAAAGCATTCAAGGTGATCAGATGTCCAGAATCGAGCATGCACAGTAGATGAGACTTTGAAAATTCATATCTCCCTCAAAAGGAAATATTTTTTAATATTTTATGTATCTAAGATCAATTTCAAGAAGCCTATAATTGAAGAAAAATATTGAATCAAATTTAACAAGTCATCTGGTATTTTATTTTTTAAAAAAGACCTCGGGTGTCCAGAACTGGGTGAAAATGGAACCCCTCTAAAAACTCATTTATATCTTCTATTCCAGAATGGCTTTCTAAGTCAAATGAAACTCTATATTCAAATTCAAGAAGTGAGGAAAGTCATGCAAGTTTCAGAAATTTTTTACAGATATTCTAAAGTTGCTAAAACGGAATTTAAACCTAGGAGGACAGGGGTTGAATGAAAACTGGCGGCAAGTGATTTTGAAAAGAATGATTTTTGTGTAGGGGTTCCACCAATTCCCCAATTAATATACACGAATTTAGCCTAAAATCGTCCCATTTATTTGGGACTACAAGCTTTGATTCGCGTTTTGTTTAAAACCAAAATTTTTGTTGAAAATTGAGAAGGATGCAAACCGATTAAGCATGGTTGCATGTTATTATTTTTTTTTTATAGAAAAGAGATTTTGATTCTAGAGGCTTTAAATGAATTTTCTTTTTAAAAAAAATCTCTTAAAAGGTTTTTTTTTGTTTTAGAAAAAGAGTTTTGTCTTAAAATAAAGGAAATTAATTTTTAAAATAACAAAAATAGAAGGCAAAATATCAATCAAAACAAAAGGAAACAAAGATCACGAAATAAAGATTTTAGGAAATCTAGTCAATTAAAGTGTTAAGAGTAAAGGCCAACCTTCATGGGTTTCCAGTGGCTCTCAAAAAAAAAATTTTGATCAACAATCACTAAGGCAACAAATTTATAACTTCCTAACAAAATTATCATCCAAAAACTAACATTTAGATTTTAAGAAACACATGAATAACTAGAATTTAAATTAATCGGAATTAAAAATATGAACTTTACCTTACAAGACCAATTAAACTAATAGATTTAAGATCAATAACTCATTCTAATTAAAAATAAACTAGAATTCAAATTAATCAGAATTAAAAATGTAAACTTTACCTTACAAGTCCAATTAAACTAATAGATCAAGATCGCTAACACATTCAAATTAAAATAAACTAGAATTCAAATTAATCGGAATTAAAAATATAAACTTTATCTTACAAGCCCAATCAAACTAATGGATTTAAGATCAATAACTCATTCAAATCACAATAAACTAGAATTCAAATTAATCGGAATTAAAAATATAAACTTTATCTTACAAGCCCAATCAAAATAATAGATTTAAGATCAATAACTCATTCAAATCAAAATAAACTAAAATTCAAACTAATCGGAATTAAAAAATACAAACTTTATTTAAACTTTCATGTAGATTAAAATAAACTAACATAGAAGTAATGAATTGCAATCATAAAAGAGAGACATTTAATCTAAGAAAAATAAAAGATTATTCCAAATCGAGAATTAAAAGAATTTATCACAAACAATTAATTAAACCAATCAACTAAAACCCAAACTAAAAAAAAGAAATATTGTATCCAAAATCGAAAACTAACCTGCGTTGGAAAAAATACTCTCCTGATGATTAAAGTGGCAGCCCGATCTCCGTCCAAAGTCCTCCAAAATCCCACGTGTTTTCTCTAAAAAATTCTCTCAGGGTGTTCTCTCTGCCCAGAAATAAAAAAATCCTCACTATCTGGATCTCTCTCTGCCCAGAAAAGTTGCCTTGCGTGTGGATCTCCCTCTCCCAAAAAATATCTCGTGTGTCCTCTCTCTCTGGAAATTCAACGCCTCCCTCCAAAGAAAAATATCCTGTGCGTCTCTCTTTCCCAAAAAAAACCTTCCCGTCCTCTTATTCTTGCTGTCCTATTTATATGGCAGCCTATCTTTTCCATGGAATTTTTTTTTTTTTTCTTTTTGGAGATGTATTTCTAACCTTAAAAGATCCTACTTTCCAAACTTCTCCTGGCACTTTCTATTTCAATTGACTTAACAAAAGAAACATGCCAAGCCAATGAACATTGTCTGATGGGCCCCTCGGTCATATTCCTTTTCTTTCTTCTAGCCAACAGCACCCGTAACTTGTAAAGTTACATTGGGGACTGGTTAATCTGAAAGTTTGGATGAGAATGGAGACCGAACTCCTTCTTGGGTATTGTAGAGCTTCAAAATTTCTGGAGGAAGATTTTATGGATTCAGATCTGCAGTGGTTCCCGAAAGTTGAGCTTTCAATGCAAGAATTCTGGTATTGGGATTCATTAGCGTCGCGTCAGCAGTGATTGGCCTTCTCAAAGGCAGATTCCATCGTGACATGCATAAGCGACTAACTCCCAAACTCGGCAACGTCGGAGCCTCCTTCATGGTGATAGGGGTGTTTGTGGCAGCCATGGAAGAACCACTCATATTCATCTTCTTTAACCTAGAATTCAATCGTTCTTGACGAATCCTTTGTAGATGTCATCATGTGAAAATGTGTTAATTCTTCCTGCTGCTGGTGGTGCTCTCCAAAGTGTCAATGCTTGGGGATAATTCATCCTACGATCCTCTTGTACTCCCCAAGACGGTGCCCCTCATGCAAAACAAAATAAGATAAAATTCAAAATTAAAGGAAAAGAGAAAAACTGATGAAAATCATGGAATTGGTAATTAAATGAAATATGATTAAAAGAAAATGAAAGAGAAAGTGAGAGATCGGATTGTACAATTCCGTCATTCAATAAGGGGGTTGTAGGCACATTTTGAAATCTAAAAAATTCAAGCAATTTCCTATTAGATAAGTGAATAAATAAATAAAAATAGTAATAATAATAATGATAATAATAATAATAATAAACAAATAAAGAGTAAAAATGAGGATGAATAAACAAAATAAATGTAATTATCGAATGCATGCCATAATAATAAAAAGAATGTATAAAAGCTAGGCCTAATGAAGTGTCTAAACGGGCCTAAGTGGGTGCCTAATGAACTAAGTGTCCTAAAGTGATCGGGACATTGTCTAAGTGACCTAAACATGCCTAAGTGTATTGTCCTAAAAGTGCACCTAAAAACTATCCTAAAAAGGAAAGAAAAAAAAAATCCTAAGTCTAAATTAGTACTGCCAAGAACACAATGAAGGATTAGATAAATCCCTCAACCAAAGTCTCCGAGGTGGCTCAAGAAAAGGTAAGTAGTATGAGTGGCAATGGGCCACCAAGGAACTACTGTGGAGCACTGGAAGTGAACTCAAAGACATGTGCCAAAGGGACAAAATTGAGGGTCTACAAATATGCCCCTCTTCGGTAGAGATCATGAGTGTAGAGAATGTGAGTTGAAATATGAACAATGAGTGGAACGAAGTGAACTGTACCGAATAACTAAAGAAAGACCAGAGATTTTGTCCTAGCACATGATGAGAGCAAGATTAGGACACGAGGTTGCAACAACAAGGATGGAACAACTCTATACGGGGGGGGGAATGATGGTAAAGAGATGAAGGTATGTGGTGAGCAGCACAAAGGTGGAAAGGGATGAAAAGAACGACTCAAGGTCATGGATGAGATGGATGACTCTAAGTCAAGAGCTCTAGGCTCTAAATAGAAAAGAAATGACTCTAGGTCACGAGCTCAGGGCTCTAAATGGAAAAGAAATGACTCTGGGTCATAAATGAGAATCGACTCTGGATCGTGAGCTCAGGGCTCTAAATGGAAAGAATGACTCTGGGTCGAGAGCTCAGGGCTCTAAATGGAAAGAATGACTCTGGATCGAGAGCTCAGGGCTCTAAATGGATAGCCGATTAGGATACTTTCCGGCTCATGGTGCCGGATCGAGGCCACTCGCAAGTGGCTAAAATGATGAAAATGAAACATCTCAGGGATGTGAAGGGTGCAAACGACTCTGGGTCGTGAGCTCAAGGCACTGTGTTGAAAATGAGAAAAACATGAGAGCGATTGAAGCAGTTGAAGACAGGGCATGGGTTGGCCAGACGAAGGATGAGAATTTTTGGATTAAAAAGGAAGAGGGGTGGGCGTACTTGAGAATGGGGGCATAGGAAATCCGAGAAATGGATTCTCTTTTCTCTTTTTTTATTATATATATTTACTATGAGGAGAGACATTTTTTTGGATTTTTTTGAGCTGCCAAGAGATTATAATTTTTGTTGGAGCAGCATTGTTGTATAGGGTATACTCGGATCCTTCCCCTCATTTTGTTATTTATTTATTTATTTTAGTTATCTATTTATTTTTGCTAATTTTATGTGAGTATTGTATTTTGATGTTTAGATTTTATTCATTATTGAAAAAATGCACGAATGTAGGTTATATGAATGATAATGAGTATGCGATGTTGTCACTGATCTTAAATATTTATTTCCTTTATTTAAATTTGTTAGTTATTATTATCATCTTTTTTTTATCTTTTTTATTTTTTATTTTTATTTTTAATGTGTTTTATTTCTTTTGTTCCCATTTTGTTGATAAATATGGAATAAAGCATTTTTTTTTCTTTTTTAATGATAAAGTTTGAAAACTCTTTTAACATTTTTTAAAAAAAATAAAATAAAATAAAATAAAATAACAAAATGATTTGTTTTTAAAAAAAAATTAAAATATTCGTTTTTTTTAATGAATTGGAAAACTTTTCCTTAATGAAACTTTAAAAAAAAAAAAGTACTTTTTATTTAAATAAAATTCAAAGGGATCAAATCATTTTCTTAATTTTATTTATTTTATTTTCTATTCTATTTTCTCTCTTTTTTTTAATAAGTTACCTTTTGTAATATAGAATTGAGTGAAACAATATTTTATTTATTTATTGATTATTATTATTATATATATTTCACACCTTGGACATAAAATAGTTCATGTACATAAAAGATTAATAATTCTGTCTATGAATCAAAATAGAAAAACAAAAATTTAATATCTAATTTTGTCTAATTTATAACAAAAAATTGAACATAAGAACACATATATTGAATCTAAAAATAAACTTCGTATTGAAAATTATACCTTGATTACAAGATATAGTTATTGATTACAAACTAGCTTGTTGACAAAAGAGGAGTATGAACACAAAGGAAGAGATTTTTGGAATGCAAGAGATTATGAAAGCTAAGAGGAAATTTTTAGAGAACACTCTTGAAGGCTTCTTTCTTCGCTCTTGTTACTCTGCTTTGTGATGATCTTGATGTCTCTATTTATAGAGAAACTTTGACGAATTTGAAGTTTGATGAAGTTCGCAGACTTGGGACTAGTATGAATCCGAAAATAATTTGAGGAGACAACTAGCTGGTCTTTTGAAAAATTTACTTCGTGTCAGGAAGGGTTAGGGTAGGTATGACACGTTTCTTCTACTTTTGTTATGGTTGTCGGAAAGCTTAGAAGAAAATATGAAGAGAACTAATTATCTTCTTACACGTTGCCTTTTGAAATGTCATGTTAATAGACAACTTTTACTTTTCAAATAGTGTTTGACTATTCAACACTATTTTAATAGTGTTTGATTTTTTTTTCTCTTGCGTTTTATACACACTCTTATTTCTCTTCTTTTTCAAACTTTTTTTTTTACTAGATAAGTACAAGAAGACTAATGTGCATATATACAATTGTACAAAAGATTTTTGAAATGTTTCAATTAAGCATCATTAGGAAAAAAATTTCAAACTCTCTTTGAGAGTGCTTTTCTTGAACGTACTCTTTTTTATATTTATCGTCAAGATAAGAAAATTGAGTTTGGAATAAAAGAGGGACTTTAGGAAAGATATTTGTAGAGATGATTTTTTGAATATTGCCTTCAATGATGAGTTTATAATTAGATGAACTCTAAATCTCAAAATCAAGGTCTCTTGCAATCATTCTTGACCTCCAATGACAAATTTGTTTTTTGAGCTTGACTTTAATGTAGGGCCAAGGGTCTTTTGTACCAAACAATTGATGTTTTCTATGATTAGCTTTAAAAAGGATAATATGTTGGGTTGGGTAGACTCCTCCATCGTTCAACCACTCAAGAGGCTTACTTTCAATAATGAGTTCAACGGGTTTGAATTCTAGGATGAGTTCAACTGCTAATTTCCTTTCAAATCCATTGGTTTGTTTGGGATTGGAGAAAATTAGTTGATAAAGTAACCCATAATCCATGAGGAAAGCAGAGGTCATTTCTATGGACTTATTGTTGAATTTAATGACTATTAGTTTATATCTATCTAAGTCGATACTGACTTTACAAATACTATAGGTGAGGTCCCATTTATAGTCTTGTCTTTCTAATGGAATTGTCCTACACAAGGGATCAAACTTTGGATACTCAGTATTGGTGTTGTCATAATGAGTATGCCAAATAAAACTCATCCCTTAAATGATAACTCCAAAAGTGCTACAGTTAGCAAGAAATTGCATTATATGCTCTTGCTTGGCTTCCCTTGTAGCTTGGACTTTTAGACTTATCATTTGTCTGAGGTCTTGAGGGAGATTTAAAATCTTTTGTTTATAAAATGAAAATCTTGATTTTTGAAATTCTAAGCTTTCTTCATAAAGTTTTGAAAATTCATTTTGAAGAAATTTTGAAAATGTAGTTATTGACTCTTCTTCATAAATTTTCTTTTGTTTTCTGCATTAGAAAATTTCAAGATCTGTATCCATTGGGATACAATGTATAATAGAACTTGAAGGGTTAGAAAAACTGTCTAAGTTATCATTAATCTGTTTAAAATGAAAAGATAAGGCATTCAAAGCTTTTAACTTTTGACTATTACTTTGTGCATTCCAAAGGTTGTTTAAAATGGATTTCTGTGATCTGTCTAAATTTTCTATATCTTTATGAATTCGAAATGACATATTACTTTTAGGAAACGCTGAAAGAGTGAATTTCCTAAACTTAATATGTTCTTGCTCCATTTGTAAAGAAAATTCAAATATTAATACATTCTTAGGAACATAAATAAGATATCTAATCAATTTGTCTTTAATAAACTAAAATTGAAAATATATTGAATTTATGAGGGGCATATAGTTATGAAATAAAATATTTAAAGGATTTTTTGAATATTTTGAAATCAAATTTATTGATTTATAATAATATGCACAAGTACCATCACAATCTTTTTGATTGTTTGATTCGCCTTGACTCGACTCTTCACTTGATATTTCTTATGTTATTAATATTTGATGCTCTTCTTCTAATTCATAATATTCGTTAGAATCTTCTTCTTCTTCTTTATTAATCATTAATTATATTATTAGATTTTTGAGTTTATTACTAATTTCTAAAGAATTAATTTGGTTTTCTAGTTGAGAGTCTTTTTTGAATAATGACATATTTTGCCACTTTTATAGCAAGTTGGAGTCTTTGGAGTTTTCTTTTTGAAAGTTTTATTGGAAGGTTTTGATTTATTATTATTATTTTTTTACAAATTTCTTTTGATATTTTGACTCAATTAATGATTTTTTTTTACCCTTTATATTATTTTGTTTATTTTCCTTTTGAATGGGCTACTATTGTATTGTACCCATAATATGAACAAATTTTTCCTAATTCTTTCTTATTATCTTGTTTCTCTTTTTTCATTTAACTTTTTAATTTGAGGTCCGTACAAAGAGCCAAACCTTTATTATTAATAAAAATAATCAATTCTCTATATATTAAAGACTCATAAGGATAAGGATATTTTAGAAAAAAAAAAAATCATTAATCAAGTGGTAAATTAATCATTAATCAAATGAGTCAAATAAGTGTATATAAGTGAGATGATAAGGATATCTTTTTTTAAAAAAAATCGGACAAACACTACTCTTTTATATATAAATATAAATAATATAGATTGTTTAATAGTGTAGGATTTTAAATTTACATTAATGGGTATTTAGTAATTAAATTAAACTTGTGGGTAAAGTGGGGAATTTTTAATTTTGGGCTAATTTTGTTTTGTGCGAATGCTGAGCCACTCCAGAGTTGGGAAACAACAAAAAGGTTGTTACCGAGAAAGATGAACTCGGTTTTGCGGATTTGGCTGCCCTGTACATTAGGTATTTACGGTGCTCCCACGTCCCTCCAAAATCCCAAAAATACCCATTCACCAAAAACCGAAAAAGAATAAGGAAAAAAGGAAAAGAAATAAAAAAAGGAAAAAGACCAAGACCTTTTTCCTCCTGGACTCCTAGTGGTGCTTCTGCTGGTCTTCCCTTCATTGCACTTGACATACTCTTCTTGTCTCTACAATTCCTACAATTCCCGCCTGTGCATTACATTCATTGGAAATAGAAAAAAGAAAAGAAAAAGAAGAGTTGGTATTTTTCATCCATGACTGTCATGACTCCTGCTTCTAATGAAGTATGTTCACCCTAACCCCCACTTTTCTCTCAGAAAAGAAAAAAAGATTCATTGTTTCATTTTATAGGTTTTCTATTCACTTCATTTTCTCTCTCTTTGCGATTTTGATCTCATTGGATTGTTGAATTCTAGGGCTTTAATTTTTTTTCCTTGCAATTTTGATTTTATTGGGTGGTTCAATTATAGGGTTTGGACTGAATCATTGAGCTTGTTTCTTTTTCTTTGATTTTCGTGTGCAGCGAGAGGACGAGGAGATGCTGGTTCCCCACACAGATTTGGCCGACGGCCATCAACCTATGGAAGGTTTGTTTTGTTGTTTTGATTTTCTGTGATTTCTGATTTTTCTGGGTTACTTTTGATCAGGTTTAATTGCGTGACAATTTATTTACGCTTCGCGTTTTGTTTCGTTGGCCTTAAAATGTAGAGAAAGTAAAAGAAACAAAGTTTCAATCTCGGGGTTTTCATTAGTTGGAACCGATTAATGGTGAAAATACTATTTGCCTGAGTTTCTGATAGAACTGATTGGTTCAGTTGAGTTGGCATTTTCATTTTCTGAGTGTCTTTTATTTCCTGTTTTTTTTTTTTGTCCGAGGTTTGTTCTTATCTAATCATGTAGTTGGTTAAATTAAGGTTTAGTAGATTCTAATTAGCAATTAATTGATTTCGAAAATTACCAGTTGTTGCACAAGAGGAAACTACTAGTACTGTGGAAAACCAGCCAGTTGAGGATCCTCCTACATCAAGGTTCACATGGAGAATTGAGAACTTTTCTAGGTTGAATACAAAGAAGCACTATTCCGAAAATTTCATTGTGGGCGGCTATAAGTGGTATTTTAAATTGTTTTCATCCAAACTGGCCTTATTGTTATTATTATTATCATCATCATCATCATCTTCATTCTTATTATTGTTGTTGTTGCTATCACCATTATTCTTCATATGACTAGTGCCAATCCTCATAATTGGTCTGAACAGGAGGGTGCTTATTTTTCCAAAGGGAAACAATGTTGAACATTTGTCTATGTACTTGGATGTTGCGGATTCAGCAAGTTTGCCCTATGGGTGGAGTAGATATGCACAATTCAGCTTGGCTGTGGTAAATCAAATTCATAACAAATATACAGTGAGAAAAGGTATTATCTGTTATATGTATTCAGGGTAGCTTGAGCTTAATCAACACTTTCATTTCCTTTGATCTATAAGAAAACATGTAAACTTGTTAGGTTGAGATTTCTATTTATTAAATCATTAATGAACACCCATGATAGATGTGTGTCTTGGCTTGTTTCTATTCAAGAAGGTGGTGATGAGTAGTAATGGCAGTTATTAAAAATATAGGATGCAAACAAGCACATACTATTTGAAGGATCTATTATGCCAAATTGAATTGGCTTGGATATTTTGCTGCAAAATTGAAGGCTCCTTAGCTAGTTTGCCTGATTTATTATGATACTTCGGGTTTGGGTAAATTGTAGAGTGTGACCCTTTTTTGACCAAATGACTTGTCTTTTAGACATCCATGGTGGTGAATTGCCCCACACCCCCCCTCCCCTCCTTTCATGCATAGTTTCATTTAGTTATTCTTGGAGAGAAAATTTGTAGAACCTATTCCTCATCCTATTAAGGACAATCTTCTACATAGACTAAGATTTTTTTTAATTTAAAACATGATAATATATTACACCAAGGAAGAAGCTTTTTATTGATTTGAATGGGATAGAATCTATGCTTACATTGTTAAAGGTGGGATGCTAGTTTAACTTTTTTAGACCTTGTTGACGTGGCATTTAGGTGAGCTAGGTAAATAACTGGGTGGTCAAGGTGCCTCCTCATGCAATGCTAAGAAATGGTTATAACTTGAGCGCGGTTAGGCACGCTAGGACTCTTCCTAGATTAAGGGAAAAACATAAAAGCAATGATGGTTGTCATATAAGGGGCAAACCAAAATACCAAATTGTGGACAAAATTCAAGAAAAATCTATTACCTCCTCTTATTCACCTTTGGCCTAAGGAAAAAAAAATGGAAACAATTTATTTCAACTTCCAAAGTGGTAACTCCTCTCCCTTTAAGGTGCTTCTATTCCAATCCTTATTCATACACCATGCACACGAGAGGGGCTATCTTGCACACCTTTTTCACTCTTTTTAAATAAATAAATTTGACGTGTTGCTTGCTAAGGCCCCTCACATGGCCTTGGGCTTTGCATATTTCAACATCATGGACCAGTTGTTTTGAGTCCTTGAGGTAGTGCCAGAGAAGCTGACTATTATTTTGCTCCTCTCTGATGCATATACAACTTCAAATTCTTACCCATGTTGCCATTCTCAGGTAAAAAGCTACTTTCAAAGGAGTGAGTGATCTCTATACTTCTTTCTTTGGAAACTTTTTCTATAAATTGGCTATTTGGACCTTGAAATAGGATTTTACTTCGAATCTTCTATCTTTTATCCTTCTCTATTCTACTTTGTCCTCCCTCACCTCATCACCTTTGCCTTGTATAGTTGTTCCAAAAAGGAATCAACATACTTAATCACCTAGTCATGAAATCACTAATGAACCTATGTTTTTAATTTCTTACATGCCTTTGGTCAAAGAAACTATTCCCTCATTATCATTGCCATGTTTACTACTATTTTAAAAAGTTATCGAAGTTTCACCATAGGGCTAAGTTTTAGAATTGAGCCTAATCCCTTCCAATGCCCTCTAGAGGCTCATTCCGTATGCTCCCTTCCCTCCCATGAGTTCCACCTCGCCTTGCCTCCTATTTCCTTTTGTGTTCCCTACATCCCTCAATGGCCAACCTTCCTCAGGAGCCTTTTTGACTAATCCAAGCTCTTGGTCCCTAAATCTACCTCTTCTTTGGCAACAACACAATCTGTCCATTTAATTTGGTGCACTCTTGTTCCATCCCCAAAATGGCCCCACAAATTGTGCTTTTAGAATTCGTCCAATCTATTTTCAATGAGTCCATAGTAATGAAGTAACTAGATTTGATTTCTTGGTCCTATAAAAGAAGAAACAATAGTAGATGTAGGCCAACCCTAGGATGGTCAAATAGGTGGACTATGCTTCAATTTTGTAAGATTTAGGAGGGGGAACAACAATAGAATTATAGTAGTAGAGAAAAATTAAATAAAGGATAAAGAAGAAAGATGAAACTTTAGAATTTGAGTAAGGCTTTGTAGGAGCCTCAGGAAAAAAAAAATAGTGGAGTTTCATTGTTGGAAATTGCAAGTTATCAAAAACTAAATATTGTTCATCATCAAGCATTAATCTTGTTTTACAATAATTAGCTTTGTTTTAGGCTTTTAGACAACTCTAAAAACTAAAGAAAACTATGAAAAAGTAAATTTAACCAATCTAGTAGTTTATTTAGATTCTTAGTTTTTTCCCCTAAAGCTATAAAATCTTTTAAAAATATAAAAATAAAATAGATTTTTTTTTTTTAATTTTTTTTTTTTTTGATAAGCAAAAGAGAGATTCAATAAAAAAGAGGCACAAAGCCACAAAGCATACAGAGAGTATACGAGGTGGCTAAGGCCTCAAGCAACAACAAAAACAACACAAAACGGAGGGGGACTCACCTCCCCTTAAGTGGAAGCTAACCACTCCAAAAAGCCTATAAGGGAGGAAGAGTCCTCACCTAATACAATCTAGCCCAACTCCATAAATTACATACAAAAAAATTCTTGAGTTTCTGAACATTCAACACACCCCCCCTAAAGGCTAATCTATTTCTCTCTTTCCAAACCGTCCAAAAAATACATAACGGAATGGAGTTCCAAACCTTTCTCATTTTCTTCCCCACAAAAAGGCCTTTCCAGCTATATAGAACCTTCTTTACAGTTTTTGGAAAGACCCACTTTACATCTACTAACCTAAGAACATTATCCCATAGATTTCTGACCACTGTACAATGTATAAGAATATGATTTACAGTTTCTTCTTCACACCCACACAAAAAGCAACAATTGGGGAGTTGCAATCCTCTCATCTAGAGCCTGTCCAAGGTAAGCACTTTCCCCCACGTTGCCTCCCACGCAAAGAAAGCAACCTTGGTTGGGACTCTATCCATCCAAATATGTCTTGAAGGAAAACTGGTTCTAGTATGATTGGCCAACAATCTATACGCTTCCTTGATCTTGAATTGCCCATTTCTTCCTCCCTTCCAGCTAACTGAGTCTTCCTCCAAAGAGGGTCTATGACCTCTCAAGATGTGTAGCAAGTCCCCAACCATGTCCACCTCCCAATCATTAAAGTCCCTCAGACAATTTAGGTTCCACCCTCCTTGACCGGAACTAGGATCCCACATTTCCTCAACCGTTGCGCTCCTATGAGCAGTCATGAAAAATAGGTGAGGGAAACAATGAGACAATGCTGTATCAGAACATCAAATATCTGTCCAGAATCTGATCTTGGAACCCTTTCTTGCAAGGAACACCATATTATCCCAGCACCAATCCGATTCTTTCAGAATCTCCTTCCAAACCCCTACTCCACCTGCCCCACTTGCCTTCTTAGGCCTCCAACCAAGGCCCTCTTGCCCATATTTCGTCATGATCACTTGTTTCCAAAGACTATCTTTATCGCAAGCATGCCTCCAAATCCACTTACCAAGCAAAGCTTTGTTTAGGATGGCTAGTTTCCTTAATCCTAGCCCACCCTTGATCTTGTCAGAACAAACCACCTCCCATTTGACTAGATGAATCTTCCCCTCCAAGTTCCCCCTCCCCCTCCTACAGGAAATCCCTTTGGATTTTCTCAAGCCTTTTAGCAACAATCTTGGGCATCTGGAAGATAGACATTTGATAAATTGGCATGCTGGCCAAGGTGTTTTAAATGAGAGTGATTCTCCCCCCTTTGGAAATATACTGTCGTTTCCAAAGAGCAAGTCTTCTCCTAAATCTCTCTTCAACCCCATCCTACACAGAAGAAGCCCTATTAGGAGCCCCTAGAGGAAGACCCAAATAATGAGAGGGTAGGGAGCCCACCCTGCACTGCCCACAATGGGGGACGGGGTAAGCTTTCTACCCTCACAAAAGGATGTCGGACAAGTGGTCCGAGCACGCCCTACCTTCGAAGCTTAAGTTAAGCAAAGAAGGGTTAAGCTCCTCTAGGAGAACGGCTTGCTTAAATGTGCGTACCTTGTTTTGTGCTTGAGGAGGGTTTTATGTGCTCAGGGAGAAAGGACTTAAGCACTTTGACCTTCTCTATAAGATGATATCTTGTAGGTGGCAGGCAATTATTTACAACTTTAGGCGGTTGGCAGTTGCTATGTCAGAAGTAGGGTCCTACTTGCTTAACGTGTAGATTTGAGTTGCCGTCCCTTCAACCTGCTGAAGGTTCTGTGGGGTTGTGTGTGGTAATGTAATTGACAGGGACTTGAGGGTCAGGGGGAGGCGTCCTATTAGTCATTCCCACGCCAATAGTGAATGATTATGCCAAAGCACACAGGGCCTTGAGGCTGTTTGGGTGGTTTCATCTGCTCGGGGTGTTCGGTCTTACTTGCTGTCGGTCTACATAGGGGAAGGGCCCCTCCCTTGGTATAGGACCTCGATGAATTGGTCGGGGTCCGAATGAAAGAATCTGGCCAGTGCTTGGTTGGAAGTGACATGTGGGACTGACAGTGGAGGGTCCCCACAGTGGCCACAAGGGGTGTCGAGAAATGTAGGATGTTGGCTATATGCAAGAGTATGATTATACATTTTGGTTGGACTTCATTTTTGTTTGAAATCAAAGGTGGTGCCAGATCTGGAGTCCTGAAGGTGGCTGCAACTATAAGGTTATAAAATGTATTAAAAAAAAAAATTTGAGGATAGTGCTTATAGATGTGGGTTAGTGTTGACTGAAACTATAGTGCTGATATGAAGAAGCATCATGTTACCATGGGAAAGAGACCCTAAATGAACTCACACCTAGAAAGAGACGGTCCTACCATATTCAAGTAATGAAAACTTATCACATAATCAACCCCTTAAACTATGTGCTTGTATTGAGTATGTGGGCTTGTATGTATGGTCTTAAATCCTCAATCTCGAGAGGGACTTGTTTGAACTTTATTATGTAAAATTTCTATCATCCTTCATACTCTAAAAACTCTTATCAAATGGAAAACAAAGCACCATTTGAACCGTTCCACCCATATATAAACGTTAATGATGATATTTCAATTCGGTATTAACATATAATGACCAAACTAAAGTTCTTGTGGCCAATCACTACAAGATCATCCTCAACATAAAAGCCAATAGTCTTCAATCTATCTTTCTTGTATACTATGGATCAATCAACTAAAGGGAAATGCTTCCCAGAGCTCTCAAGTGTAAGCTAAAAAATATGAACTATCATAGCGAATTATTTTATATTAGAATTTGTTTTACCCTTGGAACTGAATAGATAAGAAAACATAATAGAGATGTGCTTTATTTAAAGTGGAACTTTAGTTTAGGCAAGATCCTTCAAACATAGGTTTGAGCTTACTAATAGAAGCGCTTTATTGCGAATTAAGATTATACACTTCTTAAAAAAACAGCTAGGATTCTAAACAATAAGTTTTTTTATTCCTTTGCACAAAAGTGAGTCTATAATGGCGATCATTGGACATAGAAAGAAAGGCGTCATGCATAAGGAATAAATAAAGATGATGGAAATGGGAGTGTACCTTAGCAGTGAGCATACTGCGCTTCATAGGGGAAATCAGATTAGTGCATAAAAATAGGCCTTAAATACAATCTCATATGTATTCATAGTACAGATCAAAGTCAACAAATACCCAAACCAATTAGTATAAACTTGGCATCAATAACCAAAGGAGAAAATCATGTATGTCAGGCCCCACCATTACCTATTTGTTTACTTGAATTAATTTTATAAATTATCCTCTAAATGATTATGTGAAAAGGATCATAGGCAGTACGGAAGAAATTTCTTATTTTGGAATTACAGGATTATTATACATGTTTATTAAAAAGAGTCGAGAATCATGGAAATTAATAAAAATCAAAGAAATAACAATAAATCCATGCCAGGAGGAAATAATGCAGCCATAATTATTAAAATTGAATTCAGTGATCTAAAATTCTACGGAGGATATTTAAAAACTGAGATTATTTTAATGAAATAAAAATTTGAAAACCATTTGGACATGTAAATTCACACAAGGTAAAAGAAATTGCATCGGGGACGAGGATAGCATGCACCAACGGTGGTCTTGCTCACCCATGCGAAGTTGGGGCTCGTGTGCAAAGGTGACAGGGAAGTAAGTACTGGATATGGTCTTCAGGCCCTTCGATCTTTGGCTCAACTTTTGATGGTTTCATTAAAGTACATGACCATTGCATTCAAATAGAATTTTTATGCACAAATATCTAGTTCTCCGTTCACCCAAGTTACGGTCCGCGGAGGTGAATAGTTTTATTCGGAGATTGCATGGTGAGCTCTAAACAGCTATTCAATTGAAAGTGCCCGATGCTTCTTATGACCGCAAGCTTCAAGCCATCAATAAACCCATTCCAATTGGTTAAGGCTGTAGATCCATAAAAATTACGCATGCATATCCCCCTCAAACAACAAATGCCATAGCAAGTCCTGATTGTGGCATCAACCTGGACTGATTAATCTCTAAAGAAAAGCTGGAGAACTCATTCTTCTACCTGTATCTCGATTCTGGCTGATTTCCATAGGAACATCCTTTATTTCATCTTTGGAATGAGGGGCAATGTGCAAGCCTTACAAATGCATGGGCAATTACTGTATCTGTTCCCAACATCTAAACAATTTTCTTGTCATAGGAATAGGTGAAGAAAATAAAATATGTGGAAAAAGGAAAAAAAAAAAAGAATTATCCAATTTCCTCTTTACTTTGAAAACTTCATAGTATACAGCCTCTTAAACACGCCCCAATAGAGACAACTTTCCTTTTTCTTAAAAAGCCAAGACAACATTCTAACTTCCTTATCTTTTGTATAAGAAAAGATTTCATAAGGAATATTAGTTAGAAACTAATGAAACAAAAAATTGTGCGATTTTATCTAAAACCTAATAGATTCTTTTTATTAATTAAAAAGATAAAAAGACGAGACATCTTTCACCATGTACCAAATTTCTATCAGACAAGGGGAATGGAGTCCTTTCAAGGACCATTCTAGTCGAACAAATCGGGAGAATTTATAAAAAAGTGAAAACAACATCTGAATACAAACATTAGAAGGACTCAAGGAGGAACATAATCTCCAACAAAAATATCAATTGCTTTGCTTCTCTTTTAGCTCGTCCGTCTGCACTTATTAGTAAGAAGGACCATAGAATGGAGTATCACAATTTGTAACAATAGAATATTTGGCACACAACACCCATCAGTGTCCATGACCTCTTTCTTTTTAGCCACCAATGAGATGAACAAACTACTTTTTCTTCCACCCACAAAATTGGAATGCCCAAAGCTTTTATTTGTACACGGCCTTCTTTCAACCACTACAAACCTCAACCTCAGTTGCAACACACTCAATTGTAGGTTTAGAGTATGTTTTCATTATAAACCTTGATGACTTAAACACACACCAATCCTAAGTTGTTAGGCTGCCCAAAGCCATCCATCAAAGCCTGCATTTAACCACTCCTTCAATGGATGGTCATACTTCTAAAGTCTTTATCACTAACTCTTGACTTGCAAACAAGTCGCAAATCAATAGTAAGGCCTAAAGGGGTTACCCGCAAAGCCTTACTAATATAAGTCAAACGGAGGCAAAAAAAAAGTTTATTAATCCCGATCAAACCATTGACTGGACCTCAGTCCAGTTTAATTGCCCTTTAAACAAAAAGGCTTTGAACCAAGCTTTAAAACTAGTTTAATTCACCCTTTGGGCCTAACAAGGCTAGACTCGGGCGTGAACAAAGCTGAACAAGCGGTTGGATGGCATTTCCTTCTGTTTTCTTGCAACAATGGCATGGCTGGTTTCATGGCAGCTTGGAATTCAGATGCCAGACATAATTGAAGTAGAGTATTTAAAGCTTCTTTATCCTTCTCCAATTTCGATGTGGGATGGAGTTGGAAGATTTAAAGAGAAAAATCATCAAAATGGAGATGGAGGGGGCTTGATCAAGGACCTTAGATTAAAGGAATGAGAATCGATACCACAGGCCCTAATGTTATATTGCTAACTTTGGAAATATAAAATAAAAGAACATATGTTCATTCAAACATTTTATAATATAAATTATAAATAATATTTGTAAAAATGAAAAATATTTTTTATTCAATTTAAAAATCATAAAATATATACGTATATAACTTTATATATATAGACAAATTACAATAATAGAAATTTTCTTAATTTTCAATATATATTTTCACATTTAAATATTAAATTAAAAATTTTTTTTTTTAAATATTACAATTATTTTATTTAACAAATTTAAAATATTAATACATTTAATTTAATAATATTAGCTAAAAAATAAAAATTAATTTGTTTTTAATTTATATATTATTTTTTTAAAATTATTTTTTTATTTTAATAAATAAAAAATTATATTTATATATCACAATTGACCCTAGTTTAACACTAATCCAACCATAGACTATAACTGATAAACTTTACCATTTCAATTATAGGCCAATTTTTTAAAACATTGGTTAAATAAGTCCCAAACGATCCACTATCCTCCTAGTATTTCCAAAGATATGTATTCCTTTCCCACCAAATTGGACCAAATCATACTAAGGCTTTGCAATAGCCATAATCAAAATGACATAAAAGCTTGATAAAAGTCGACTACTATCTAAAACGAAACCGAACAAACTAACTATAACAAAGTTCCATATGAATTAAATCTCATCAATGTACCAAATTATGGCTTATGCAATGGAAATGTCTTTCCCCCACTTTGTACATCTTCATAAGATTTTCCAAGGTTGTTCCCTTCTAAGTCTTGCATGATCAATAGCTCATAAAGAAGGGCAAATCCAATGTGAATCTACAACCAAAGGGCCCCACTTGAAACTTTATTCTAGGTTTGTGTCATGTGAAACCTAGTAGAAGATGATTAGCCTTGTATTTATTCATGCTAGCACCTTACTCTTTGCAAGACTTCTTTACTAAATCACAATTATTATGTTGGTCTAGTGAGATTCAAAGGATGTTAAAGATCCTTTTCAATGTTTGGTATAGTAGAAGAAGCAGTGTGTCTATGGTCGTATGCGAATATTGACTATTATGTGGATAAATTAGACAAGAAAAATTGAAAGAACTTTTCTTAATAGTATAACTTCCCAGATCCTTATGATGATAGGTGTGTTTTATTTAAACCTCCCTTAGGTTCTAACGAAAGGAGTTTTGAAGGCGTTCACAATGAGGATTATATTTTTGGATTCAATTGTTTGTTGAACTTTTACACATACAAATTTCGCATCCAATGATATATGAGTTATCCTTCCCTAAAATCTTTAAGTTGATATCTGCCAAACACCAGTTTGTAGGCATCTTGGTCAAACGGGGGGATTGGCCTATGTTTAAAAATCATTTCAAATGACACTACCTTAGCCCTCTCCTAAACCGGCTAGTAGAGACTTGGCTATTGAGGTAAGATTTGATCCCTTATTGGGCCATATAAAGGGGGAACAGGTTGAGCATACAATGATTTTTGGGGATTGAAGGTAACTCCATTATCATCTCCATGGAAAACAAAAGAAAAATGCTTCATTTGGAGATACCACCCATTTAATTAAGGTGACACCCCAATATTCTAGAGAATTGCTAGCGGAATATAGTGCAGCGAGAAGGTATCATAATTAACACACAAATATCCTAGCAAGAGAGGGGCATCTATTCAAAGTCTTTAAGGGTCATGTAGCAAGTTTATAGAGCTACGAGCACCCGTAGGACTATACTATGATTACTATTTACAATTTTAATGTCATGTAGAACACATCCTTTCTTTTTTAAGTCCTTACTATTAAGAATTAATTTTTTGTTGCTTCTTACCAATATATGGTGTGCATTAGTTAGTATTTTAAAATTAAAAGATATAGCAAATTCAAACAAAAGTGTATATGCATACAAATATTTAAAGTGAAAGGCAATCTAAACATCTATCAATAAACAAAAAGAAAATAAAGAAATTGTTTTATGAAATAGTACCAACAACAAACCTTTTGTTTTCTGAGGACCAGTATCCTTGACTTATTATTCCAACTCTTGAAGGTCTTTAATTCCCATTTTCTGACCCAAATTATTAGAGCATCTTAAGTATGCAATCACGCGATCGCTGTCCTTTATTCTTCTAAAGGAAAGCTCATACTAAGAGAGCTTTTGATGTTAAGCACATGGAAGACTGTGTCTAAAGCAGACCAAGCATCCTTTATTTACTCCTAATTTCAGATCAAAAAACTCCAGCATCCACTGTATCAGCCACAAGAGGCATGCAGAACACATACAAGGTTAATTAATCATGAAAAAAAGAAAATAAAAACAAACAAAACTCCAAATGTAATACGCCTTCTAAGGTTTTGGTTTGTAGAACTTCAAACTACACTCTGAAACATATGTTCACCTCTGATTTGTTCTATTCTGACTGAGAAACTTATGAATGAATTTGGAGATATTTATCCACCCAAAGTTGTTCATTGACCACTTGTTTGTATCAGGGAGGGATTGCATCATCTGCAATATGAACTTGCTTGCAAGCTAAAGCATGACAAGAATATAGCATAAGAAACATTATAAGTGTAGAAAATATTTACTAAACGGGAATCAACTTCAATGTTCCTACCCCTAAAAAATTAATAGTGTATATCAATACATGATAAAATTTAAGATAATTTTCTAACTCTAAATTTGAATTGAGGACAAGGGTATTTCTGGGATTTTCTATAGTGAAAAATTTGGTGGTTTATATGGCCTTTTGCATAAAAACTTCTATAGGATCTTTTAATAATAACAGTTCATCAGAGAGTCCTAGTTATGCAACAGACACTTCAAAAGGAAGTAGTGTGGCTAGCTTGGGCACAATATCGCAAAATGTCTTCAAAATTTCTAAATGTGTACAAAATTTTGAAATACTTTTTTTCATGGCCTAAATAAATCAAACTTCAATGGAAAAGTTAAGGTATTTCCTAACTAAAGAAACTTCATATAGGTTTGGAAGAGAGACTGACTGAAGTGGGGTCATACACTACAAATTTCCCAATCTTTTTCTTACTAGTAATGCAATTGTAAGTTTGGAAAGTAACTAAATTTACTTATAAATGTATTGTATATAAAATATAAAAAATAATACTTTTTTTTTTTCTATAGTTAAATAAGAATTCACCATGATATATTTTTTCTTATATACGTCCTTTAAAATGTTATTCATGTTGTACATTGATTGTCATGTTGGACTTGTGTATCTCATGCCATCCATCCTTCAAACTTAACTCTTCAAAGGGTGATGTACTCATGTCTCCTGTCTATGTCCATGCTATACAATATCAAACTGAACTACTTCCAAGGTTTCTAGTTACCCAGAAGAGCTTCAAGGGGGGTGGCCAATGGATCACTTGGTTTTCAGTAGTTGCCATCACTAAATTTTCGTACATGGACCCTCATAAGATTCAAATCATAAGATGACGTGTTAACAATATAGACAAATCGAAGCTTCTATATTGGTAAACATGCTTTTGTGCAACAATGATATGAACAAAAGCAGTTCATGAATCAAATAATAATAAACAAAAGAATAAATTGATATTCTACCATAAAAGGTGCCATTAGGAAAGCTTTGCTGTACTTCAACCTATTAATGGAATTTTTTATACACAAAACCAAGTGATTTTCTTTAATTTCTCCTGATTTAAATATTTGTTCACTGGAACAAAAGAAACAAGGATTGACTTCCAACATAATTATTACAAGATGTTATCACACAGAACCCTAAATGATCCCCTTGCCCCTCCCCCCCCCCCCGCAAACAAAAAAAAAAAAAAAAATAAAACAAATAATATTAACTAAATAAATAAATAAAATGGTGTACATGTGTGAAAGAATCTTGTTCCACTCTTTGCATTAGAACACTATTGGGTTCCAAATAAGACCTAGTAAAGTGGATAGATTGGGACAACGATCAAGGCCTGGGAATCAAACTATTCAAGATTATTTTGTGCAAAAAAATAATATCATATACAAATGATAAGGATGGTCTATTGAATCTGGGAATTATACACAAGTGAGGAATGTCACAAGGACTCAATTGTGAAAAAAATGCCTTGCTCCTACTCATGGCAGGTGGAGTACACATAGAAATCTCTCCATGTGACAATAAAAAAAAAAAAAAAGGAATTGACACATTAGAGCTGAGATCGCCAAACAATGTGCTCTAAAAAGTTCACTATCTATTAGTGTCTAAACCAAGGTAAGCATAAAGTCCTCCGCTACTGAATACAAAACTAATAGCACCTGTCCTACGACCATGCTATAATTGTTTAGCTTATGAGTTTGAAGAATGGGAATGGAAGAAAATAGATGTTGATTGCAATATGTCAAACTCTTTTGCTCATTTTGATCGATCAAGTGGAGGTTAGGGTGCTAGCAAGATCCAAAGAGGGGCAAAGGATCTTAGAGTGGATTAAGTTTGGAGCTAAGACATTTGTGCTTGCTGCTGCAGGGGTTGGACTGTGTTGTTCGGAATGTAAATCTAAATAACTTCAGAAAAGCCTAGACAATAGGAGAAAGAAGTTTCAATTGGAGCTCGGAAGCAATGTAGTGGACACATTTCCTCATGTGTTTGTTTGCTCAATGGAGGCAAAACGATTTTCCATTAAGTCCCAAAGGAAAAGAGAGTGATAAGGGAGTGGTTGGTGCTAGCTAAGCAAGTAAGCAGCCCTTGCTGTAGAGCTTCCATATGGATTTTTGGAGGTAAATCAAAGCCGACAATTCCCTTGTCAGGTTGTATAGCCAAAGAGCTTCCAAGAAGGAAACCTTTTGGGGAATGCAAATTAAACGGTGGTTGAAGGGTGTGGGCAGGTTGATGTGGCTTCCAATTTGGAGCTTTTGATTTTTTTCAACAAATTGTAGGCGTTACAATCAGTGTTTAGTGGGCAATGAGGGTTAAGATCTCACGTGAGACCCTATTTCTTCCATCCTAATAAGTCTTGGGTTAAGTATAATTGGAGAAGAGAGTGGAATCCTCTTGCTTCGTAGGTGGCTTCCTATTTTAGAACAGTTTGGGTTTAGTATGAAGGTCAAAAGATCCTTAGAAAAGAGTGAGATGTTCACGAGGAAGTGGCTATTGTTAAAAAAAAGGGTTTAGAGGTTGGCTAACGTAGGGAAGGAGATTGTCGTGGAAAATCTTAGGTGAAGATTAAGGTTCTTCCTTTACGTTTTTGTGGCCCAGAGGCTTTTTAGAAATTGGGTGCATTGTGTGGGGCTCATAATTGTAGATGAAGACACTATTCGTGTGCCAAATTTATAGTGGGATAGGTAGTAGTAAAACAGATGGAAGGAAGGTCCAAGACGTGGCAAGTTATGGTCGGAAAGCTTTACTTTGCCATTCAACTATGGGGGATGATCCCCACATGGATGTTAGTGGTTAAGTTGCCCAAGCTTAGGTAGAGGTGGATGTTAAAAAGGACTTGGAAGTACTTTACACATCGCAGCGAGGACTTCGGGTTGGAGGCCCATATGCAACAAACATGGGAATGTTTGCATGTTCACCCCATGGAATGAAGGGGTTGAATCTAGGCATAGGCATGGATGGAGGCTTTAAGCTTAATGGATGGTGTTTGTGTTTCTTTTTAAAGGGGAAGGTCTAGGCCTAAGGGAGGTGATTGACCCCTTTAGCATTACGAGAGCCTGATGCAAATTCTATAGGCTAAAAACTTGAGCTAGTAGTCGTTTAGGGGTTTTTTTTTTTTTTTGTTTTCCCTTTTTTTTGTTTTTTTTTTTTTCTTTTCAAAGTTCATTACTCTCAACTGATTTCAAATGTCAAGGATGATTCAAACCCATAGTTGAGACGAGCTTTTTAGTTGCGGTTGTGTTGTTGACTTCTATGGTCCTATTCCCAAGTACAGTTCCTTACTCCATACCTCTATTAGGTTATGGGGCATTCTCTCTTTTTTCAATCCAAAATGGTAATCTTCCAATGGAAAGATAATAGGGAGTAGGTTCGTTGGGAAAACCTCTTAGGGGTCTTTTCCAAGGTTGTTTGAAAAATTTTAATGTTGGACCTTTTGCTTTTATTTGAAAAAATGGAAGACTGATGGTGAAGATGTTAGAAAACACTATGAGAGGTGGTTGTGTAGTGCTCAAGAAGAAGGATTTTGGGGGTGCTTATTTTGGTAGTGTCAGTCTCCTTAGCCTTAGCCTTAAGCCTACTGAAAAGACTTAGGGTTGTTCCATCACTTCGAATTAATTGTGACTAGTGGTATTTTGAGGTGGTTTTTCGCATTAATCATTAACAGCGCACAATATCCAAGATTATCTTCTTTTCCTAAGGTGGTTACTAATGGGAAAAACTCGGATCTCTCTATTTCTCAAGTCCGAATCAGGTTAGGAACATGCATAATTTATCCTAGACTTTTTCTAAATCCTATACATAATGGAAAAGATAACATTTTTATACTTTAAAAGGATTCAAAAAGTGCTAACAAAAAAATATCTTAGATTTGGATGTTCCCGAATCAAATCTATGGTGAAGATGAAAAATGAAATCGTAGAAGTCTCGTAACCCACAATCTTCTGCCCAATGACTTGAACTTTGATCTTAATACATTTTTTGTGGGAATGGAAGAGAGGGTAGAGGCCATGACTCCTTTCTCTTTCTCTGAAAATAGAAGACGACTCTCTAGAAAAACTATGTGAACTCTAACCCCTAAAGGGATATTTATAGGGTTTCCTATTAGGCTTAAGTGACTTGAACCCATTAAGAGTCTAAGTCACTTAATTTAGTCCAAAACGGGTTCTAATTGATTAATTAACTCAACATAACTTACTAATTAATCAATTAACCCAATCTAAAGACCTTGTTCACTTATCCTTATGTAACCTTGCATAATTACCAAAACACCCTTAAATATAAAAGTGAACTTATAGTCAATCGACCCTCATAACCCATGCCAACAAGGTATATGAGCTTAAAACGGGACCACTAGGACCCATAGGAATATTGGTTCCCTTATAATCCAATTATAAAATTGATTCAATGTCTCATTATAGAGAATCAACCGAATTCCAGTACTTATGTAAATAACAACGAGATACCAAGTGCTTGGGTCTGTAACCTACTATCCATTGTGTTTAGTTTCCCTATGAACTAATGTCATAGTCTAACAAGATAAAAACTATTAGTCTTTCTAGACCACCTCTATCATCCTTGGGTTATAGATTCTCTTATCGTGTGTTCAATTGACATATCTTAGTTCTCAAAAAGCCTATGTTGAGTTCCACTTAAGGAACTACTATGACCATAGTTTCCATGAACACACCTCCTTAGGATCAGCCACTTTGTTGAGTTCTACTTAAGGAACTACTATGACCATAGTTTCCATGAACACACCTCTTTAGGATCAGCCAATGGGATACACTGTTTCAATCTCAAGAGATATCATGGTGCCTTTATTGAGAATACCTATTGCTACCAACTTCCATCAGTAGTGACCCAATTCATAAGGAATATATGATCAGCTTACGATCTCACCCGTAAGTCAAATCCACAGCTAACTTCAAAACAAGCTCAATATTTTCTCAAGGTTGAGAGACAACACAATGAAACAGCTTGGTGGAGTCATGGCTACTTGATAGCCTTAAGTCATAACTCACCATAGGTCCTATCCAATATGCAATCATACACACTAGTGCACTCACCATGGAAAACTCATCCTAATAGCTAAGACCAGTCATCCCCCTAATTAGGAGGTAGTGCACTACAACATTTAATGGGTTGCATAAACTCATGAACCGACTGTGAACAAGTCATCTATTTGCAAGAAACCCATGACTTAGATCTTTTATGCAATTCCTAATGCACCTAAGTCACATACAATGCAAAAGATGTAGGGAAGAATGCTCATAAAGTATAATACATGGAATAAGGATAGATGAAAGTGAAACTGGAACATCATTAAATAAATAATGAATTCCAAATTTTATTACATCATATCATCATTTTAAGGACTCCATCCTAACAGTTACTACAATGTCCCCCATGTTCGAAAGTGTGGATCTTGCCATATGTCTCTTGTTGCGGCATACTTAATGGGAACTATTTTTCTACAAGTGAGGGTTTTCATTATAATGTTGCTTTTCGATGACTTTTTTCTTTGCATTTATTTCTCAAAGACAGGTACAACAATTCATTTCCATATTTTCATTTTTAATTTAATATTTTGCAGTTCTTTATATTATTCTCTTTGTGACTATGTCGAAGAAAGGGAAAATAATGAAGATATTTGGGTTGTTAGAGGAATTTCCGATTGAGTTCAATATATCCTTATCAATTGGCATTCGTACTATAGTAAAAGTGAGGTTGACCTTGCCACTAGAAGCCCCGTTGATGGTGAGTTCTTCTTGCCTAAGAGTTGCTTTGAGGCTGGGTTGAGATTGCCTCTCCCCCCACTATTTAAAAATGTGTTGTGTCACCTCCACTTGGCTCCAAACCAACTATGTATTAATATTGTGAGATTGATGATATCAATGGTAGTTTTGGATCATATGTGAGGCCTAGGTGTTTCAGCTAAGATTGTTTTATACATTTATAATGTGATCAAATCTCTTATTCCCCATGAGTGGTATCTCTTATCCTCCACAATTAGGTATGAGTGGAATTACCTGTGCGCCCTTAATAAATATAGATTTAGATAGGGGCATTGTTACAATGTCCAACAATTGGGAGTTCAAGGCTTTTGGGCCCTTAGGTCTTCTTTATGTTCCAAGAGTTCATGGCATTCCAGGTTTGTTTTATTTATATTTTGATTTTTCTCATTTTCTTTTCTATTAATTTTCTTAATGATGTTGGTATTTTGTGGTGTGCAGAGATGGAAAACACCGAAATATTGGAAATTGAAGAATCTCATTATGTCGAGATAGCTAATTAGCTCAAGATTGATGTTGGTCTCTAAGATAAGAAGATATTACTGAAACCTGCTTAGTTGTATGCCACTTTTGTCTTAACAACGTTAATTTCCTCGACACCTTGTCTTTCCTTTATTAAATCTGAAGATGCTTCATTGGAGAAACAATTATCTTTACCCCATTCACCTCCAATAGTTGATCGTCTAAAAAAAAAACTAGGTGTAACCTTTGTTGAGTTGGTTTTCTTGGAAAGAAAATCTCAAAATATTGGTTCTAGTACAAGAGGTTTTGTGAGATCTCCAATGGTTTAGGGAAATATCCATCCCATTAGTCAGGTGACTCACTTTTCTACAACCGTATTAAGAGATAAGTCTGTCTTATCTTCGTCTCCTATTAACTTCACTGAAGGTGGTGAGGATGTTGAGGACTCATCTGGACCCAAAGCTCCTAGTTTGGGAGAAACTATAATAGGTGTGATAGGGTATGAAGGAGATGCTGGCTTCATTTTTTCCACTTTCTAGCATAGAATTAGGGAATAATATGGTTGTTGAGATAAATGACCTAATTGTAGGTGAGGATTTTGCCCTTGCCATCAAGACTGCTAGGTTATCTTCTTTGTCAGAGGATGCGAAATTTTTGTTTAATCTTTCTAATATGTTAGTCATGGATAGGTCCATTGGCCTTTGCTATCAGATATAAGGTGATCATTCTTTTATTTGTTGTTTAGTAATTGCATAAGTCATAGGTTTTTTCTTTGGTAGGTTCTTCAATTTAACCTTGATGTTTGCCATCACCTCATTTCTTTTAGGCTGACTTTGGTAGGTCTAAGGGTTAGATTGAGCGTATGTCATCCCAAGTGACCTACCATTTTGAGGAATTATCTAAAGCTAATGTTAAAATTGAAGTCGGAGTGAGGCCTGATGATTGAATCTCAGCATGAGATTGTGCAACTAAAGGAACACATTTGTTTTGAAAGAGAATGAAGAATTAAGTGACTTGCTTGAAAATATGAGGTGGGCAAAGAATGTTGTGTGAGATCGACCTTTTTCGCTTGCAAAAGAATTGGGAAATAAAAAAATAAAGTATCTTTGACACAAAGTATATAGCTAATTAATTTGTGATTTGTTTGCTTATGATGAATAAAACCAAAATGAGGACTATCTCCTTGGGTGGAGTGAAACTCATTTGAAATTGGGTATTGAAACATTTGATCCTCTAAAGTTTAGCCCAGATAATAAGTTAGAAGGTTTATCTAGTTAGCTCATGATTGGAATTGAGCTCCCAAAAGCAAGACATGATGTAACAAAGTTAGACTTAACTATCCCTTTGTTGTCTCTTTGATGTATTGACATTAATTTGAACATTCAGTCCATTTTTCTTACATTGTACATGACTTAGGTGCATTAGCAGTTGCACAGATGATACAAGTCATAAGTTCTTTGTAAGTAGATAAATTGTTCACAGTTGGGTCATGGATTTGGGCAATCCAATAGAGACTGTACTACATCACCTTCTAATTGGAAGGATGACTTGTCTTAGGCGTCGAGATTTCCCATGGTGAGTGTACTAGTGTATGTGATGCATACTAAACAAGACCTATAATGAATCATGACGCAAGGCTATCAATTGTCATGATTCACTAAGCCATTATACTACATGGACTCTCAATTTTGAGAGGATATTAAGTCTGTGTTAAAATCAACATGAGGTTTTGACCTATGGGTGAGACCCTAAAGTGATCATATATCCCTATGGATTTAGGTCACTATTGATGAAGGTTGGTGGCAATAGGTATTCTCAATAAAGGCACCATGATATCTCATGGGATTGAAATAATGTGTCCTCTTGGGTGATCCAAAGGACAAGTGATCATGAAATATGTGGCCACAGTAATTCCTATAGTGAAATTTGACATATACTCCTTGGAACTAAAGTATGTCATTTGATCACATAATAAGTGAGATTTGTAACTCAATAATTTAAAAGGTAATCTTAATAGGTAATAGAACTACTTTGTTAAATTATGGACACTAGTTCATGATGAGTTTGCATGTAGTGGATAGTAGGTCACAAACCTGAGCACTTGGTGTCTTGTTGTAATATACATAGGATATTAGAGTGTAGTTTACTCTCTATAATGAGATATTGAGTCAATTTCAAAATTTGATTCTAAGGAAGCCAATACTCTTATGGGTCCCAATGGTCTCCACTCTGAACTCATATTCCTTATTAGCACGGCTTATGAGGGTTGGATGTATTTTTAGTTCACTTTTGTGCATAAGGTCATTTTAGTAATTATGCAAGGTTGCACAAGGATAAGTAAGTGGTATCTCTAGACTAGCCTAATTGGTTAATTAAGTTTTGTGTGGTTAATTAATCAATTAACAACCTTTTTGAGTTATATTAAGTGACTTAAACCCATGGTGGACTTAAATTACTTAAGGCCAATAGGAAGCCTATAAATACCACTTTAGGGGTTAGGGTTTCTATGTCTTTACATTTTCCTCTTCAATATAGAAAAAAAAACCTTAGCCTCCACCCTTGAGATCTCTCTACCATCTCAGTGTCTAGACACAAGAAAGAGTCATCGGACGAAAGATCATGGTGTTTACAATATCCATTATGACTTTGGAATTCTCTACATCGATTGGAATTGATCCGAGAACATCTTGATCAAAGGTATGTGGCTTTATTTTTAGATATATGCTTTCTATGGCATCCATATTGTTTTTGAATACTCGTTTATCCACTACGATAGATTTAGAGAGCCGATAATAGATTTGCATACACCTTACATGATCCAGGGCATGAGAACAAAGTAATCTAGGGTTCCTAACACTCATGTTTAGAGACCTGTCACTCGAAGTGGGTGGTGAATTAACTAAATTAGATTTGGAGATAAGTTTTGTGTTTTTTTCTTATGCTAAATTGGGTTACTTGTCTTCCTCTTGAGATTTAATAATGGATGTTTCGTGTGTTATGTTTAGAAGCTTGGGTTGAATGAGAAGCAGACCAATGATGACAAAAACAAGGATGGTGGTGGTAGCTCTATGGCAGTATGTGGTGAATCACCTAGAGCTTCAAAGATCCTAGTAAGAGATTAAGCTAAGGGCAAAACACCTTTGATCCTTCCTATTACTGGTCCTCCCCATTTCAAGGGTAAGTGAGGAACCTTAGAGATCAATATCAATACATCCTCGAGGATGGCTCAGTCTTCTTCAAATCCAGCCACAAGAGACGTTGTTGTCACAAAGGATGCTTCCCTGTCTAACCTGTATGATTGTTAGTATATATTTTGAGTTTAGGTTTTTTGTTGTTGACTTGTTGCCACGAAGTTTTTGTTTGTATGTTTCTTTTGGTTGTACCATCAAACTTGGATTCATACATGTTTTTATTTGGTTCTTTGATGGCACAAGTTAAATGAGTTGGACATAATGTCAAAGCTAACTTGTTTATGTTGCGCGTTGCAGGCTTTTAGATTCACACGTCGCTCAAGTGGGTATAGTTGGGCTTTCCCCATAAACTGATAGTTCGATAGTGAATCGTTTTGCTATTTAGCAGAGTTGGTGTTAGATAAAAAATACCTCTTTTTATGGTGGGTCACCTTTCGTTACTAGGGCTTAAGTTCTAGCTCATGACGAGCCTTTTCCTTAATAACATGCCTAGATTTAGTTTGCCAATATTCATGCGAAAGGCTTACTTTATTGTAATGTACAAGGATTAGTGGGTTATTCATATAAATAGGTTTGAACCAAAATTTGCTAAGTGTAAGTTTATGGTAGAGTTCCATATCTATCTTAAAAGAGGTAGGTTAGTTTAGGCGTAGTACCTTTTCAGGTGTGTGTGAGATTTCATGGTCAAGAAAATGGTGTTCCGCTAAGGTGAGTGAACCAACATACTCTTGCTCGAGACATCTTAGCAATGCGAAATGGGCCTCCGAGGTTGGGGCTATTTCCTTTCACCTAGATATCTGTTATGATCAATTACAACTTGAAGTACCAAACTTTCTTTTTATGGGGCAATGTCGAACTTTTTGGTTATATGCTTGCATTAAGCATTGTTGGCATGCTATCATTCAAATAGTTGTCATTTTATGTTTTTCTTAAAGATGGTAACAACGTTTGCCAAGCCTTTTTTATTGGTGATTTCTTCATAGGTTGAGGTTTGGAGGGTTGATTCTCATATTTCTATTAGCACCATGACTTATGCCCCATAAGCCAATGAAAACGAAGTCTCCTTGGTTGCATTGATTTTTGCGTTTATATAGCTAGGACAAGGGTCAAAGCCCATGACGTAGTCTTCACGTGGTGTTGCAACATTTTTTTTATAGCATTAAAAGTTCATAAAGTATCATTTGAAGATCAATTTGATATATCCATTGGTGCTATAAGTGGATTATATGCTAGTACCTATTTATAGATAACCTTACTTTGTGCAGTTATACCTAGTTGTATTTTGAGTGACTCTAGGTCACATGTTTTGGGAGGTACTTATTTTGGTATTGGGTGCTTATTTTGATAGTGTAAAAAACAATACATATTTGTTATTATTTAAATTTTATAAGTACAAGGGTTGTGGCTAAAAAAGGGGTAATTAGTTGGGTATGATGACGGTGATTGGGATAAACTGGTAAGTTGATTTATTTATTTATTTAAGGCTTGGGCTTGCTTTAACTAGAGGATAGGTAACAAACATCTGACATAAATGATGGGTTGAGGGGTATTTTTGAAAAAAAAAAAATTGATAAGGGTAATTGTAACACCCCAAAATTTACTCCAGGAGCAAAATAGTAAATTACAAAGTAATTAATTAATTAATTAAACTCATTAAGGGTGAAAGAGTCTTTTACAATTAATAATCCTAGGTATAAATTAGATTTTCCTCTTGCCCTCTTTATTCAGAAAACCCTATCAACCAAAATTAGAGAATTGAATATCGTAGGGCTGAAGGTTTAAAGGTTCAGAGTTTGAAGTTCAGATTCTAACCCTAAATTAATATATTATATTCATTAGTTAGTTCTGAACACACTAGATATTCTTTAAAAAAAAAAATTCAATCTAGATTAGAGTTAGGTGGTGTTTGTTTTTTTTACTTTATTCTAAATAGAACTTTAATGCTTAATAGTGTTAAATATTAGACTGTTTGTTTTTGTGATATTTTATTTCTATTAAGCATTAAAAGATAAAGAAAAATCAACATGTTACTTTTCTATTTAGAAAAAGCCAAATATTTTAACTTTTTCTATCTAACAAAAAATTTATAATAAGTCATGAAAAAGTAGAAAAACAAACGATCTAAAGTCTAAAAGCAAATTACTTTCAGCAAAAAGTTAAAAAAACAAATACCCTCTTAGTTTATTTTATTCTTTTTAATATCAAAATATTGGAAATTTAAGATTATGGGTTGATTTATTGTTGGAAATTGGGAAATCTTAAGTTTTTAGATGGAAAAAAAAAACTATTTGGAAGATTTCGATTTAGGTTAGGGTTAATCTATTTAAAACTTTTAGGTCAAAATATTGAAATTATGATTATATGTTGCCCCATTGATGAAAATAAGGAAATTCAAAATAATAGAATAAATTATGTATAAATAAAATGATGTGAAGTATAAATTAGTTAAATTTATAGTATTATAATTAGATTAATGATAAATATTAAGTTAATAAGTAGCATAAAATTCAATTACTGAAATAAATTGTAGTTTAATTAAATTATGTTGTGTCCTAAGAAATAAATTGAAAATACAATTTAAGTTTTATATGAATTAGAAATTTATTAATTTTTTTATAAAATGATAATAGATTAAATTATCTTTCATAATTAAAAACATTAATTTGAATACTTAAAATTTTAGAATTGTCAAACCTATAATTTTAGATAAATAGTAACTGTTATTTCTTTTATACTTTGTTACGTAAAGAGTAGATTTTCTAAAATTATTTTTCTCCTAAGTTTTTAAGGACTTCTTTTGAGGTAAGGGAAATTGATACAGATTTTGCAAAAGAAAATAATTTTTTTATATACATGTCGTTTGAAATGTGTAATTCTTAATTTTACTTTTAAGCATAGATCAAATATATTTTTTATATGGAAAAATGTGTTATAACATTTATTTTGTTTATATCAAAACACTTGGAGATTTTTTGCTTTTGTAAGTTGGAATAAATAAAATAAAGAATTTGACTTTGGTTTGTTTGGCCCTTGTCAACGGGATATAATAGTTGACTTTTACATTTTCATGGTGGGAAATGTAATTGATTTGAACCCCAACCTCTAAGGGTTTGGTTAGAGGTTACTAGTACTAGTAATATTTAGTTCCGTCCACCTTAAAAGGAACATTTGAGCCTAGCCACCTATTTATAAATTTATACTTAAATAGACACTATTTGTTATTTGATAACTAGAGTGAAAACAATTGAAATGTATTTCATTTGAAAATGAATATGAAATGATTTTTATATATTTGAAAATGTTTGTTAAACTGTTTAAATGCATTAGCATGTTTTATTCAAAAGTTTTATAGATAGAGTATATGTTATATCTCTTATTTGTAAGTATAATTGAAAATATTTGATCCATGAAACTGTGTTAATATTCTTTATTGGGCTTTGAGCTCATTTCCCCTTTGTTGATAATTTTTCAGGTACCCTCAGTTCAGTTCGGGTGAGGAGTGACAGTTAGGAAGGAAATTGGTTTGTTAGGACATGTGTCAAAACTCTCTTTATTTTTTAGCATTATTTAGATGTTAAAATTTATTATTTGAGTTTGAAGTTATTTGGACAATAAAACTTGGTTTGATGTGTTAAGTTTCAAAAATTATTATATAAAGATTTTAGAATTTTTGTTTTACTATTCTGAACAGAAATTTGGTATTTTGTAAATGGTAAATTTCCAATTATAATACGAATGTTTGTGCTATTTCCACTTTAAGCCTTTAGACTTGAGGTGTGAAATGATCGTCATGTCCTTAGAGTGGGTTTTGGGGTATAACAGTAATTTTGGGAAACAAAAAATGTAAAATATCTCGTACTTTTACAAGTAGTATAGATTATCTTAATCTTTTAAGTTATTTATAGGTATGCATTATCTCTATAAAATAATGAGATGACTGAATGTAAGTGAGATAATGAGGTTATTTTAAGAAAAAAAAAAAAAAAAAGTAGAAAAATACTGTGTTCTTTTATATATAATATATATAATGTGATAGTATGTAATAATAATAATAATAATAATAATAATAATAATAATTTATGTTATATTTTATATGTCTTAATATTATATAACATTTGTTCATTATTTTTTATTTTAAAACACTTTAATAAAATATTTTAATATATTTATAACTAATCAATTAAATTATTTTAATCCCTTTCCCTATTCTCCGCATGTCTTAACCCACTATCTCCCCCGGTCCTTTGAATACCCAAGTGCATCTAAAATAAATTACAAGTGACATGATAGGCATGATGGTCATCAAATTAGAAGGCGCATGGTGGTTGGAGCTCGAGAGTTGAGAGACCACCCACCAAGGTTGCTTTTTCCAGAATATCCTCTTTTCAGATCTCTCTCTCCTTTCCTTCTCCTGAATGCAATTCATCTTTGATTTTGAAGAGCATTCTTGAATCAGGGTGTGGATAATGGAAGCTTTTACCGCTGAAGATCTGTCCAAGATCGGGGGAATCGCCACCGTTTCGCTTCTCCACTCCTTCATCCCCACCCATTGGCTCCCTTTTTCCATCGTTGGCCGCGCCCAGAAATGGACTCTTTCCAAGACACTTTTCGTCAGTGAGTCAACCAAATTTTCCCATTTTCTTAGCCTAATGGTCATTTTTCTTTTTGGCAAAAAAATGAGGCCATTTCTGCATTCAATCTGTTCAGATAAACTCATTTTATTTTTGAATTCTGGATCTTGAATTTTGTCCTGGTAGACGTGGGTTAAGCTTTTGCCCTTTGTTTGGTTGGTGAGAGAACCGAAGAAAGGAAAAAAAAAAAAAATTAAAAACTCACTAAATACGCACAGTAGTTGTGTTAATTCTAGTTGTTTGGAATTTTTCCCCCTTTTGGATTCTTCTGTGATAACAACATTTAACAATGTGGTTATGTTTGGGTTGGGGAAGGACAGTAGTTGCTTTAATAAATTTTGTTCTGAGATTTGAGATCAATGAAATTAGTAATGGAAAGGAATGTAAAGTATTTGGGAGGAGTTCCATTCAAGTTTGAATTCGAGCCAAAAGTGGCAAAGATCTTGATGGAACCCAATTGCTACATTTATTTCTTAGAAAATATTTTACTTTCTTAAGCAAGGGCATAAGGACAACTCACGCCAACTTAGATTATTTTTGTATGCTTGATATATGTTGTAGGCCACATTCTAGTTTACCATGGTATCAGAAGTTTAGAACTAGAGATCTTGAATTCAAGTTTCTTCTGCTGCCCTTTCACTCAAGCCCCACTCTGATGAGGAAGGCCGAGGAAAATAAAAATAAATTTGATCTTCATAAATTTATCTCCAATAGTTCTCCAGTTTTGTTCCCCTTTGATATGGAAAATAGAGAATTCGAAAATATATATTTGTTTTAACAATTTTCGTTATATTTCCTTATCTTTTGTTTCCATGGCAAGTCATACAAGAGAATTTGAGATTCCTTTGTATTTCTTTTTTCGTTCTCTAGTATTTTTCAAGATCCAAACAGAGTATTAAGGATTTGGTGGTTTAAGTTCTAAAGCTTTAGTTTCTTCACATTTTTCCTCTAAAAGAATGGATCATCTGGTCTTGTGAAATTTATATGTCTTCCATGATCTATATAGTTAGGTATTTTCTAGGTATGGCAGTGATTTGAGACTGATGAGAATGTCAAAAGATTTATTGTCTCATTTGGTGCTCATTTGATTCTTTAAACCCCAGCATTCATTTCTTTTGTTTGATTTTTAATGCATAATTAGTTAAAACAGAAACAAAAATAAAAAGTTTCTTTTCACATGCAAATATATTGCCAGATGGGATGCCTTTTTCTTAACTATGGAGTTGGCCTCAATGTTTATGCTCTAAAACTTTGCAGAAACTAAAATTTAGGCCAAGCATGAGAGTTTGAGTGCTTTCCTGAGTTTCCTCTATAACTGAATGCCCACTTAATTGAATGCTTTGGGTGATATTCACAACCACTGGATGCCTAAGTACATTCATTGATTGACTTGTTCTTACCTCCACCTTAGATTTGCAGTATGAAATATTGGGGTCATTGCTTTATTTTCTTTTCATCCAAGTTCTTACCTCCATCTTTGGATTACCTCAAATTTCCATGGAAATTGAGAGGGAGAGCATTTTTAGCTTTATATGTAAGAGTGGAAAATTGCCATGCACTTATTGGGCCTTTGTTTGGATGCAGTGGTCCAAGTCACTGTCTCATTGAATCTTATGAATGGTATACTTAACATAGTTAGGAGCTCCACTACCAAAGACTCTCTCGATCATGATGGTGACTGATGATGGAAAGGGAAGTTTCTTCCATCTCTAAGTAATGGGATTTAGGTCTAATTGGAAATACTAGAGTTAATCAATTTTTGGGGTGACCTCGTGGGGTTGTTAGCTTTGGGCTGTTTAGTTTCTGCTTCAGTTGAGGTATTACTCAATGATTGAGATTGGGATTTGCTCTATGGTGAGTTTGACAAAGCAATCTCAATCAAAAACCTGATTGATTATGGTCAACCTCGCTATTACTTATGTGAGGCTTTGGAAACCAATTCTCTTCTCACTAACTTTGTCCCAAGGGGGTTAGGTGGGCAAATTACCCAATTAACATGATTGAATGAGTATATATGCATATGGTTGTGTCTGTATTATTGTTATTATTTTTTATGATTTAAAGAATTCTCATATTGATGAATAAAGTGGTGGGATTTCAAGTGCTAATTCTCTTCTCACTAACTTTGTCCCAAGGGGGTTAGGTGGGCAAATTACCCAATTAACATGATTGAATGAGTATATATGCATATGGTTGTGTCTGTATTATTGTTATTATTTTTTATGATTTAAAGAATTCTCATATTGATGAATAAAGTGGTGGGATTTCAAGTGCTAATGCACTGGTTTGCACTTTGCATCTGAATACTCTAAGCACAAGATGGTTTGGAGCGTATGGCTGAGACAATTTGGAGATGACGCACTACCTTGCATTTGCACCTTGAATCATTTCATTTACAGGGATCATTGAAGGGGTTAAAAGTGGATGGGATATGTCATGCCCTCTTTTTAAGGTCATAGGTGAGTGAAGAAGTTAAAACCTATTAGTTTGAATTATAAAAGATGATCAAAAGAGATGAAGGTTGGATAGGTCAGGAAGGATAGCGGGGTCAAAATTGTTTCTCATGGTGATTAAAGTTATCATGCAATGCCAGTGGTTTAAGGAAGTTGGGAAGAGAGTTCAACTTAATTTGTTTTTTGAGGAAAAGAAATATTGTTCCATAAATTAAACAAATAAGAGGTTTAAGAGTGATTGATGATAATCATTGTGACTGGGTAGCATTGCTTTCTGTTGGTCCTTCTTGTGGAATATTTTGAAGTAGGATACTTCTGTGGTGGAGCAACTTGATATGATTGCTGAAGAGTTGTAGTGATGATGAATTAGAAAATGGGGTTTATAGTCCTGGTAATGGAACAGTTAGTGTACTATGTGGACAAAATTGTGTTATCTTAGGGCTTTTTGGGAGTTTCCATTTTGTTTTGGAGGTGATTTCAACTGTGTCATATTTGTAGGTAAAGGGGTTTCATTTTACTTGGTGTAACAATCCAAATCAGTTGGCCCCACCTTAGCCATTACTAAATGGAGGAAAATTCTCACTGGCCCGCTATGGGATATAGTTTGGTACTTGATCATATGAAAGTCATGTTGGGGAGCTTGTCTTTGCTAGCATACCGAAGGCTCTTTAAATTTGAGAATATGCTTTCAGAGGGGTGCAAGATTTGTGGATAGAGTGAAAATCTAATGGGACTCTATTGATTATTTGCAAGGCAAGTCTTATTTTTTTCCAAGTAGCTCAATGTGTTCAAAGAGGCTATACGATGTGTCTTCACGAGGTTCTTCCATCCTAAGACGGATAGGAAAACTGCCTCGGCATTTGCCCTGGGCAGATGTCCATGTCTTGTGGGCATCTGAGGGGTGAGGAGTTTGAGTATCTACACCAAGTGTGGTCCACACAAGGCCTGGGCAACTGTACTAGTTAGCCATCATGTTATAGCATAGGAAAGAGACCAGGAGACTATGTTTTTGGTACCATGTGGAGATGGAGTTACAAGTACTGCTCTATTGGTAATTCTGCTTAGATTGAGACCATTTACAATATGGCCTCTTGTGTGCCTACATAATAGGCATGTGGCTGATATCTATAAGTTTACATGTTTGCACAAAATAGACATCAATGAGGTGGAATAGGGACTATCTGAGAATGGGGGATTTTAAAGAAAACAAGCTGCTAGATAAATTCAAGGAACAGGACTTGATGAATGAAGGAAGGTTCCTTTTGGAGAAGGAGATGGAAGAGTGATGAGCAGTATTGAAGGAAAGGTGTATTAGGCACCTGTTGGGGTTATAGGATATTAGCTAGCTTAAGATTCTTGCACAGCATGGCTTATGAAATAGGAAAACTCCTTTCCATCCAGACAGGCTAGTATTTCAGAGATCATCCAGAGTTGATGAAATTTATTCAGAGTATTGAGTTTGAGAACTTTCACTTTACATGAGAAGTTTCACTTTATGTGCAAGAGCATTGGGAAGTCCGTTGATCAATAATTCATTGCCCCCTTGCTGTTGCCATCTGGTCAATGATTCCTTGCCCCTTTGGTGGTGTAATCTGGTGACTCTGGTCGATATTCACGCCCAAAAATCATGCTTTGACAATTTTTGTTGTACTAAAGGGTGGAATGGTTCCATCCCAAGGATGGAGCATAAGTATTGGAAATGGAGCCAGCAAAGGCTTACCTGCATCCACTAGTCCACTTGTTTTAAAAAGTTGCTAGTTTGGTTCCAAACCTGCTTGACCAAGCTACAGGTTGCAGCCCAATTATCAATTTTAGTTATGTTCACAAATTTTATAATATTTCTAACTGATATGTTATTTATTACATTTCGAAGATGGGTAGCCTGGTTGGGTCCCAGTCCATTAATCCTCAACTTCCACAAAGCTGATGAGTTGCCAGCTCTTGAAGGAACTTTAGATTCTTGAGAATATATAAGCATCTATTGAGAGTAGAGACCCTCGTATGGTTTTGTTGGTAGCTTATTGACATTCAAATGTAAATGGTGTGTGATATTTTTTTCTGTTGAGCAGAAGAGAGAGAGAGAGAGAGAGAGAGAGAGAGAGAGAGAGATCAAATGTAAATGGCATTCAAACTATGGTGATTTCTCATCCTTCTGTTTTCATTTGTCTATGAAAGGCTTTCTTCTGGTAATACTATTTTCTTTTTATCAAAGATTTTTTGAATAAGAAACATTGTGATATTTGGCCATGAATTGCATTTGTTTAGAGACATTATAGTAATCGTGTTAAAACTATACAAGGAAATGCATGTTAAATTCATCCAAAATATGCATAACCACCCAGAAAAAAATTTAATATATGCATGAAGTACAAACTCTTCTAATTTCTTAACATATATTGACTTATTTACAGAAAAAGCAAAAGATGCATCAGGACGGGTATGCATTTTAGTGTTTATCAGCAAGCCATTCTCTTAACTGGTTTCCAATAAAACGTTGAAAAAATAAAAGAGAGGTCCTAGGAGGAGATTAATTGTGAGTAGGTGGTGTTTGGCAATTTGTTTGACCCTTGCGTAATGCTGGATTGACTTCCCTGATTTGCTAGGTGTTTGACCAATGAATGTTACTGAGTGGTTGGTTGTGACTGACTTCTTAGTGTAGAGAAAGGTATAGGGTTTTCCTTCTTGAGATTCTTCTCTTGCCTTGTGATGTGAATTGAAGTAAAAAAATTCAGATTCTAGAACTATAACATGTTACAAGTGGAAAACTGAGGTTTGCTAGTGAAATAAATGTGTTGAATCTATCGATATGAAAATCAGCCGAGAGGATAAGCAGAAATATGTTATGAATGCAGATAAAGATACTAGATCAATTAGCTAGAATCTAAAAATCAAGGTAGTAAGCACAATTAGCTTGCAGCTAAGTGTTGCTTAATTGAAGGTGAAAGCTAGACATATTTGAGATATTGAAAATAACAAGCTTCAAATCGAAATTGAGAGGTGTAATGTTAGCCAGGCTAGTTAGGCCTGGTGAATTGATAAGAGTGACTGACTGAGATGTCAAATTGTGTTGAAGTTGGGGGTGGCTCCTCTTGCAGTGTTTGGAGCTGCTACATATAAGACTCTTGGAGATGGTCACTTTCTGCTATGCTGATGGCTTTTTGGTTGGTAACTTCCTCCACTGTGTTTTTTGTGGTAGCTCTCTATCATGATTTTCCTTCATTTGTAATGGTTGATTGTTTTAACTGTCTTTTTGGTTCATGATGTGTTGACTTGTGTTCTATCTTTTCCATGTAATTTTCCTGGAATGTTTTTGCTTGAATCACTTTGGCCCCACTATGCCTCCTGGTTTTTATTTTTGATCTCAATGGCACTTGGTACTTCACTTTACTGTGTGATATGTGGCCAGGACAATTAGCAATTATTCCTGCAGTTATGTGCAGTAATTTTGTTCACTTGAATTTTATAATGGTTAAGTTTTCAGAAGTTCTCTAATTTCCTGGCAGGTGTTCTTCCACATTCCTTTGGTTTCTCTTATTCCAACCACTTTATCCAGCTACAGTTATGTAGTACTTATCAGGTGTCTCCAAAGAGATGCCAATACTAATGTAGTACTTGTTGCTGCCATGGTTGATTATGGCCTTCTACATGTTGATGTCACTCTCTGTGGATCAAACCTGTCATCATATAGTTGCAATCCCCTTCTTTCCTGTTGACCTCTAAAATTTTGTCAGCTTGTATAGTGTGACATTTTCCTACTGCTTGGTCATTTTCTAACCTAAACATCAAGGTTAGATTAGGGGAAAGAGATCATGTAGGGTGAGATGAGAGATGGGAGAGTAAAAACAAGTTTGGCATCTTTAGATGGTGAAGATTTCATGGTCTTGAGTGCAAGTTTAACATACCTGAGAGATTATAGTGCTGAGTGCAAGAGAAGGAAGAAGTGTGAGGAAGAGGGGGGAGGAGAGTTTGGATAAGAAGGAGAATCTATAGAGAAATTGGATTGGACTAGGTATAGATTAAATAGTTTAAGGACATAATGAGAAGTGGAAGTAGAAAAATGGTAAACAATTTAGAAAGCATTGGTTTTATACTAGGCTGTAAGTTTTGGAAATTGCTTGTGCTTCTTTTAATAAAACCTGGTTTGGTCTTGATTAGTTTTGTACCTCAAGGCATATTCTTTTAATTATAACAAATTAACAATTTTTCTGAAAACTAAGGATTCTTTAGTTTTCATTAGAATTTAGAAAAATCTTGTTATACAAATGCAGGAAGATGTGTATTAATGACATCAAGAGCTAATAAGGTATTAAGTTAATCTTGACTGTCTAGGGCTATACTGTACAATGATCTGCCTTCATCTAGTCCCACTTTCTTGATTAACTCAATTAGCAGTTAAAGAGACCCAAATGCTCCGAGGTGAATGGTTATGTGGTCTTCAGAAAAAAAAAAAGTGTCTCCAGAAAGAATACATTTGAGCATCTTGATACCATGCACTGCAAGCCAATAGCATGATCTTTCTTATTATTTAAGTCAGGTAACTGATGTTTAAACCAGTTGTCTTAATCCCATCATTTCTTTTGTTTGTTTCATTTTATTTTGTATGATTCATAAGTTTGTATTTTGTTTTGTCTGGCTGATATACAACTTCCTAACAATTATCCTAATCTTATGAACATTATACTTTAATGTCCTCTCAGAAGAAAGAACTAGCTAAATAAGCAAAAGTGAAAGCTCAATGGTTATGTTTTTAGGCAAATCTTGTGCATAAACCCCTTGGAGGTGCCCTTATAGGTTGGATACACAACTGACCTAATCCTTTGCTAAGTTACTTTACCTAGCTCCATAAAATGCATTTTCTTGAATGTACACCTTTTTAGTATCTCATTGTCCTGCTTCCTGATTAGCATGAGCCAGCTGAAGTGCTTGGCTCATCTAGCTGGCAAAAGCTGATTTAGATATGCCACTTTCCTGAACTGATCTCATGGGTTCAGGTTGGCCCATTTCAAACCTAGAGGTTCCAACCTACGAGTTTGCTTGAGATCAAGAGTTTGGTGCAACTAGTCATTGAATGGTCAAGTACTGGTGATCTAAATCCAATTAAAGTGCAAATGGCTGTGTTTGAGATGGGCTGCCAAGGTTTAATCAATCTCATTCCCATTTCTAGCAATTTTTTTAATTATATTTTAATTATGTTGGTCTGCTAAGTTGGCTTGGGTTATAAATCAATCAGGTTCTGATGTGAAATGTGCAGTCTGTTTCTCAATTAATAACTAATCTCATAACCTAAATCCACCTCAATTTTAAATGGACAGGGTTTGCATTATGCTCCTAAGCTTTGATCAATCTCAGATCCACCCCATTAAAATTTACATTTTTAAGGCAATCAGGCTGGCAAGTTGGTTTAGGTTTACTGTTATAAATAGGCAAGTTTTCAATGGAGGTTTTTCAACCTGACTATAAACAAGTCTAGTTGTTTCAGCCTGACTTCCTGATGGTTGCCTGCTTTCTGAAAACCAACCTGATAAGTTTTTATTTATTTATTCATTTATTTGTATGTTTTTTAAAATTTTGTTACATGTTGTCCTCATTGAGAAACTGGTCTGGTTTGAACACGAGTTTTGACCTTGCTGAGTGGTAGCTCTTTATCTGGCCGATGTTCCAGCATATCTCATCCAAAATTTGACTACTATAAATATTTTGTTATTTTGATGAAGTTAGTTTAATTTTACATGTAGAACTTGGAAATTACATCTAGATTCTTGTCATAAAATGATTCATTATAAACTTTCAACTGCTCAACCTTGATATGAAAATCGGCCAGGGAATTCTGCTAAGAATAGTGCTTGTTGTTTACTATCTTTTTAATGGCTATTTATTTATTTATTTTTATGCAGCTGCATTTGGAGCCATTTTGCATGTGATATCCACTTCGCTTCTTGGTGTAACAGCAATCACCATGGCAAACAGTATTGCTGGGGAGGAAACAGTCCATAAACTTGCTTCACTGTTGCTTGTTATTCTTGGTGGTAGTTATATTTTGTTGTTTTTGGCTGGAAAAGGTGGTCACAGTCATTCACACAACCAACCAATGGAGAAAATGGCTGTTGCTGGACTTGTTCTTGTTCCAGCCTTGTCCCCTTGTGCAACTACACTTCCAGTGTTTCTTGCAGTTGGGAATTCTTCCTCCATGATGGTGCTTGCTATTATAGTGCTGCTTTTCAGGTATCGATAGCATGAATATTGGAATCTAACGCATTTTTCTTTCCTTGATTCACTTGTTTCTTGACACTTCTTCTAGCAAACATAGAACAGAGCATCTGTGCTCACTGTATTCCATGATTGCAATGTGCTTGCTGATTGGATGATTTGAGCCCCATCCAAAGTTGGACCTAACCCTAAGAAAGGTTAGTTTGGGTTGAGAAATCCTGATAACTAAGGTGGAGCTGGACTTCAATTGAGGCCTCAAACAACCTCATCTAACACACAAACCTGACCTGACTTGTACATGTCATTATTTTGCATATGTTGCATGCAATTTGATTGTGTCCATACAGGTAAGATGATTATTACATTGTGAATTACCCATCTATCAAAAAAAAAAAAAAAAAAATTACATTGTGAACTACCCACAACATGTGATGCTTTAGGAGTTATGAATATGATAAGAAATCCTTGTTCTAATTACTTTCAATTTGGTATTATATTTCTATTTGTAAGAACTGTATAGAAATTTTAAGTATTTAATATTGGATATTTGCTGAAAATTTTGTCTCATTCTTCTAAGTTTCATTGATGATTATCTTGTAAAATAAGCTCCCAAGGTGTGGTCGAGGGGCAATGGACTGAAGGTATTAAGAAAAGTAAAATGTATTAGTTGTAACCTGAGCATCCCAATGTAGTAGCCCAATCTAAGGTGAGCTAGGGTTTAAAATCTTCAGGCTGAGTTTATGTTGGGCCATGTTTGGCTCTTTTGGCCTTTAACCAAATAGTGCCTGAGTTGCAGTCGTAATCAGCTGGTGCAAGTACTATGGGCTAGTGTTAATAGCAGTCATCGAAGTTAAGAGAGGTGGGAAATTAAAGAAAACCTGTGAAGAATTTAATAGAAATATAGTTATAGCCTTCATTTGAATTGGTTGCAAGGGAATATGGGGCAAATTGAATGGCAAGAAAGTGTTCAGAACAACAACATTCTGCCTTCTAAATAGGTAGGTCCTAGAAGGGTCATTAGGTTGGTAGGTTAATACAATTTTTAAACTTTAGTTATTTATTTGTGAGGACTTCAATTTTTGATTTATTTATTTTTTTCTAGTGAGTTTCTTGAAATTTTCTACTTTGAAGTCTATATCCATGAAAGGTATGCAAAGTTGAAAACACTACCTAATTATGCAAATTCTGGCTGGGGAGTCTATAAATTATGCGCTCTTTGGTTGAATCACAACAACATTAATTTTTACCCTGGTGTCCTGGTAGTTTTTGTATAAAACAACATTGGACCATTCCTGAAACATAAGCCAAAATTGGATCTTCATTATCTAAACAGGTCTAGGGCATGTCGTTGGGCGGTGCTTCTGTAATTAAACCTTCATGAAATTTAATTTCTAGTTTTATCTGCATAATCATTTAGTAAACACTTCAATCATGTCCAAAGCTTCCTAGGATTGTGGGAAAAGGCATAAAAAGAAGTCGGTTTGGGGCTAATGTTTTTATCTATTGCTGGTAGAAAGAAACAGAAGAAAGGAAATAATCAACCAATTTGTGGTGATGCTTATGATGGAACTTGACCTAGTTTTGCCTCAACATTTTGCTGGCTGGGTTTCCTGCATTTCCTGGTTTAGCAGACAGCAGCATTGGGGCCATTGCCATATGTGGATATACTAGAAGAAGCTTGTGGTTTGAGTTTGCTTCCTTTGCTGTATAACTTGACATTGAGTAATGTTGGATTTTGCAGCACCATTACTGTGATGACCTCACTGGTGGCTCTCTCATTCTACGGTGCCAGCCAGCTCAAGTTTCACTGGGTGGAGCGGTACGACAAGCTTCTTGTGGGTTCAGTGCTATGTTTGGTAGGAGTCCTGACCCTTATTTTTCACAATCATGATCATGATGGACATGGAAGCTCCGCTGCTGGGCATTTGAATAGGAAACTGATTGTTCTTTGAGGATTCTTGTTAACTCAGCAGGATGTGTTTTGGGAAAGTTAACAGTTAGGGTATATATCTATATGATGGTGCTAAAAGAGAATGAAAATGTAAAACTGATGTTCCTTGTGCCATTAAGGGATGTTTCGATTTCAATTGTACTTGCAGATTCATATGACAATCCTTACATAGTGTATTCGTTTCTGACACTCTTTCCTTCGATCTACCACTTGTTACTTTTATTATCCATCAGGAAGCGGAAAATCCATGATGCTTTTCGTTTCCCAGTCATGTTGATAGAATATATGCTACTTGGTTGCACTTCTAGTTTCTTATTCTTGTTTTGAAAGCTAAAAATTTAGAAATATTTTTCGAGAATTGTTTTTTAGTAAATTTAATCGGAATATTAAAAAATTAAGTGTTTGTTTAGATACATTTTTATTTTTGAAATAAAAAATAGTTATAACTTTTTTATAAATTACAAAATTCTTATTTACATCGAAAAAAATAATGATGCTAAAAATTGAGGTATCAAATTTTAAAATTTTTGAAAGAGGATGCAAAACAAATTTATGCTTTTTATTAAAAATGTTTTATTTTTATGCATAAAGAAAGTGTATCCAATTGAACACTTAAGAGTCTTTATTTTTTTAGTTTTTTGTTAAAAGTAATATATTTTTATTTTTATTTTTTGTTGAATGGGAAAAATAAAAATATTTTACTTTTTTTAAATAGAAAAATAATATAATGATTTTATTTTTATTTTTTAATGTTTAATATAAATAAAATATTATAAAAAAATAATCTAATATTTAATACTATTAAACATTAAAGTTATATTTAGAATTAAGTAAAAAAAGCAAACACCTCCTAAGTGTTTGTTTGAATACATTTCTATTTTTCTATTTTTAAAATCATAATTAAGAATGGAAAATAGTAGTTACTTTTCTATAAATATAAAAATTCTTAGAGACTTGCATTAAAAGACAATGATTTTTATTTTTATTTTTATTTTTAAATTGAGGTATTAAAAAAAAATTCTACCTTGAATTTTAAATTTTTTTAAAGTAATTTTTAAGAACGTAAACATGTATTTTTTTTTGTATAAAAGTTTCTATTTTTTTTTCATAGAAAACTTATTACTACTTTCTATTTTTTTTTTTAAATGGAAAACAGGAAGTACATCTAAACTAGACTTGTGGGGACGTGCTTCAATGACCCCACATGTCACCATGACAAAGGATGTAAGAACACTTGGATTACTCCATTCCTAGGATTTATAGGGTGCATGCAAAAATTATCCTAGGAGCTCTCTAGATCTACATAGCGGAAGCACAATACATATTAATTTAATAGATCTAGAGAAAAGATGTTAAAGTTGTGATTTGGATGCTCCCAGATCAATTTCAATAAGTGAAGAGTAGACACAAATCTCGAAAACTAGTAGATCTTCCACCTAATGACTCTATTTCTTGGATCTTAGCACATGAGGGGATGAAATCCTCTCTAATGGGGATGGAAGTTAGGGTTTCTCTATATGATAGACTAAATGGCGGGTATATGAGTCTAAAGCCCTAACCCCTAAGGGGGTTTATATAAGCTTCCCTTTGGGTTTAAGTGACTTGAATCCATTTTGGTCTTGGGTCACTTAATCTAGTCCATTGGATCTTAATTAATTAATTAGCCCTATTGGGTTCCAATTAATTAATTAGTCTAATATAAAAAGATAATTCATAAGTTCTTGTGCAACCTTATGTATATAACAAAATACCCTTATACACATGTATGAATAGATACCTAAATATCCCTCAATTAATATGCCACTAAGGAATATAAGCTCATGTTGGGATTACTAGGACTCATAGGAATATACTAGCTTTCTTAGAATTCAATTTTGAAGTTGACTCTAAGATCCCACTATAGAGAGTTAATTGCAGTCTAATATCTCATGATATTAAAACGAAATACTAACCTTAGGTTTGTGACCTACTATCCATTGTATGTAAGTTCTCTATGAATTGATGTCTATAATATAATAAAATGAATGTTATCAATCTCTCATGATTACCTTTATTAGTTTTGAGTCTAAAATTTTCCTTTATGTGATTAACTGACATACTTTAATTCTTTAAGAACATATATCAAATGACTCTTAAGGAATTATTATGGTTATAGATTTCTCGTTGACACTAGCCTTGATTAATAATGACCAACTCCATAAGGAATATATGATCACTTCAGGGTCTCACCCATAGGTAAAAGTCATTTAAGACTTCAACGATAACTTAATATTCTTTGAAGGTTAAAAGCCTATACAACAGAGTAGCTTGGTGAAGTCATGACTACTTGATAACCAATGTCATGACTCACCATAAGTCTTGTCCAATAAGTAATTATACATATTAGTACACTTACTATAGTAACCCCATCCCGATGATTAAGACAAGTCTTCTCTCCAATTAAGAGGTAGTGTACTATAACTTCAAATAGATCACCTAAGTCCATGAACCAGTTGTGAACAACTCATCTACTTGCAGGAAACCCATGACTTGGGATCTTTTATACAACTCCTAATGCACTTAAGTCATGTATAATATAAGAGATGTCAAATTTGAATGCTCTAATAATGTAATGCATGAATAAGATAGATAACAAAGAGAAATAAAAATCATATTACAAATAATAAAATCCTTTATTGTTACATCATCTTATACTTTTAAGGGCTTTATCCTAATAAAGGAGACACAGGAAAGTCAGCCAACAATTATCACCACGTCTCTTTTGGAGACCGATCATGCTGCATAATATTAAATATGATGAGAACCTCACCATCATTATTTCAAGGGACGAGTCAGACTTAGAGGAAGAATGATTGATAGGGAGGAACTTAACTTAAAGGAGGGGACATCAACATAAAGGCCTGACCTTACATTCAATTATTAAACAAACAAATCAGGAAAATTCATTCCATAGTCATTGTAACTGCTAAAGCATTAAAAGAAGGACATAAAGATGTTATTGAAAGAGTTAAGTAGCCGATATTACCATTAACTATTTCTCGTAACCACCAAAACAAGTGGTAAGTATAAGAATAAAACCTCACTATGAATATGGTACACACACTGATTAGATTCAAAAACTTGCCATTTGTTTATCTTCCTTATACATTAATTAACTTGATTATCAGAGAGGGGTCGAACTTAACAACCTCATCTTAATATTTGTTGCTTCCCTATGCCCAATTAGCTATTAAGTGACACTTGGTCTTGTGTTGTCAAGAGGAGGATGAATAGATTGTCATCCTATGGAATATCTTATGTAAAAGCTTATAAAAGAATTAAGTTGATCATGGTGCAAACACACACTAGTAGTAAGCGACTTGTTGCTGTCATATACAAGACAACAAATAGAGGAAATAGAATGAAGGCCTTAAAGGAAAAGAGAAGAAATAATCCCATAATTGACAAAATTAAATAAACACAATAAAGAATTGGCTTGAGAAAATGGCCAGCTATAAGGAGATCATCATGAAACCAATTGTTGACAAAGCCTCCCTAGGCTTCAGCTCTCACATAGAAGCCATGTTGGAGAAACCAGGTGACAAAGGACCTACTTACTAGAAAGAGAATAATTCAACTTCAAACAATCCAAGAGAAGTCCATTCCCACAGGGAGAGGAGTGAGAGTGCATCATGCCCTAGATGGAGTAGCCAATCTATTGACAATACTCATTTTGGCCACTAGCTCTATAAGCAATACGTGGTATTACAAAAAGTCCCTTTGTAGAGGCTATCCTCCAAGAAGAGGCTATTAGAATGACTAGGAAAACTTATTTCAAGTTCTAGATCATTAAGGTGCATGCAAAAACTATCTAAGAGATTTATAAATCTACACAACAGAAGCATAATCATATAAAATATAGTGTAAGTGCTCAAAAGACAATATCTACAATTTAAATATTCCCAGATCAATTTCAATCAATGAAAAAGCAATTGTGGATCTCAAATACCTCACAATCTTTTGCCCAATGGCTTTCTTTCCTGGATTCGGACACATAAGGATGCTTGAATCATTTCTAAGCATGGAGGTTAGGCTTTCTCTCTTTGGAATATGGAATAGCAAGATGCAAGAGTATGTTTAACCCTAAACCCCTAATGGGCTTTACTCAAACTCTTTTATAGGCTTAAGTGACTTGAGCCTATCTTAGGTTTAAGTGAGTTGTTCTTAATTATGGAGATGTGTTTTAAAACTATGAGGACCCATTCCTAATTAATTAATTAATTAATTCACCCTATTCATAAGGACCATTCATAAGTTTATGTGTAATACGCCCTTATGCAGACATATGAATAAAAAAACTAAATATCCATCTAATGATGTGTCATCAAGGAATATGAGTTTGAGCAAGGACCATAAAGACCTATAGGAAAATACTAATTCCCTTAGAATCCAATTCTAAAGTTGACTTAACATCCCTATACAAAGAGTTAATTGCACTCCAATATCCTATGATATTAAATCAAGATATGAAGCTTGGGTTCGTGACCTATTAATCAATTATATGCAAGCTTGTCATGAATAGGTGTTTTTAATCTAATAAGATGAATGCTATCAACCTCTTAAGATTACCTCTATAATCTTTGAGTCTCAATTTCTCTTATTAAGCGATCAATTGACATACTTTAATTTTTTGAGAGTATAAGTCAAGTTCCACTCAAGAAATTATTACAACCATCTCAATGATTAAAACAAGTCATTCCTCTAATTAGTAGGTAGTGTATTACAACCACAAAATGGATTGTCTTAAATCTATGAACCAGTTGTGAACTACTCATTTACTTGTAAGGAACTTGTGACTTGGATCTTCTATGTAACTCTTAATGCACCTAAATCATGTAAAATGCAAGTAATGCTAGGCTTGAATGCTTAAAACATATTAGAGAGAGAAAAGAGAAAAATGTAATCATATTATAAATAATAATGAAATCTATTTATTATTACATCACATTATGCTTTTAAGGATTTTATCCTAACAAAGACACCTTATGACAACATTTTTCCAAAATTTAACATGTTCAATAAAACTGAAGATCTGTTAGAGCACTTCTTTCACATTTGAAAAATGATGATCCATACATAAGGGAATGGTACGTTGCTTTATTAGGTCTTTCTATCCACCCTACATAGGGCACTTCTTTCATATGCTTTTGTTGTGGGAAGCTTAATGTATGCTCAAACTTGCACTCATCTTGGCATTAGTTTTGTGGTTGGAATACTTGGAAGATTTCAAAGCAATCTAGGATGGGATCATTGGGTTACTACTAAGAAAGTAATGTGATATCTTCAAGGAACTAAGGACTACATGCTCACATATAAACATACTAAAAATCTTGACATCATTGGATATTCAAATTCGGATTATGTTGAATGTCTTGATAGTATGAAATCAACATTTGGATATGTTTTTCTATTTATTGGTGAAGCTGTTTCACGGAAAAGTTCAAAGTAATCATTAATTGCTTCGTCCACCATGGAAGCAAAATTTGTGGCATGCTATGAGGCCACTTCTCATGCACTTTGGTTAAGGAACTTTACCTTAGGGCTTTGAATTTTAGATTCAATTTCAAATCCATTAAGAATTTTATGTAACAATTTTGTTGCAATTTTCTTCTCCAAAAACAACAAGAGTTCAAGTGCATAAAAAACTATTGACATAAAATATCTTGTTGTGAGAGAAAGAGTATGAAATTGAATGGTATCAATTGAACACATTAGTATGAACTTGATGATTGCAAACCCTTTGACTAAAGCATTGATGCCAAGGACCTTTAAGGAACATGTTTGTAACATGAGTCTTCATATTTTGTCAAATGATTTTTAATTGAGACACTATGAAATCTCTTTAGTGTTTATTATGATTCTACTCTATCATGTTTCTATTATGTGCACATTTTGATGGAATAATATTCAGAACATGCTTGTCATGTATTTGACATTAAATTTAAACCATTAAAGGTTGCATGTATAATGGAATTATTTTAGCTCAAATTCTTCATTAAAGGTAGTTTAAGTAAGTAAATTACTAATATCGTGGTGCATGTTCAGAATTACGTTAAAAGAGTAATGTAGGACTGTCATGATCCATATTAGTAGTTTATTTGTTCAAGTTGTAAAATTTTGAAATTTAAATTAATTGTGATTGTGTATGACCACTTAATGAATCTAGTAACAGAAAACTTAAAGTCATTATTATAAATCAAGTGAGAGAATGTTAAAACTAGAAGTGGTCTTAATGACTACCTTAAGTTTTCTTTTCTTAAAAGTTAATTTTTTATTTTTTTTTAAATATTTTGATTCATTTTCCCATGTATGGATTTTGATGAAATTAAATTAGATTTATTTTGAAATTCACAATTGGTTAATGACTCATTGATAGGAAAAATCATATTATACCTACAAATAGAAGAATTCTTGGTCCCTCTCTCCACTCTTATAATTCAATAGAAACATCTCCATAACCATCACTAAGGAGTGCATAAAGGGAGAGTAGGAGAGGGAAGATTAAGAAAGAAGTTCTAGATGGTTACTTGAAGAACTTCAAATCATATTAAAGTTAGAAATATGGATCAAGGTATGATTTTTTTTTTTTTTTTTTCCATATCTTAGATGATATTGTTTAAGTTCAATATTTAACACCAAATGAAAATATTTTTCCAACATAGATTTCATTTGGGAGCATCCAAATCAAAGATAAATTTTTCTATAGTACCTTTTCTAAATCCCTTTAATGTAAAAAATGTATTTTTTTTTTTTTTTTTTTGCTTCTGTTGCATAGAATTTAGATGCTCTAGGTAGATTTCATGCACCTAACCTTAACTTGAGATAAGAAATGGAAAGATCTGAGGGTTCTTACATGAAGATGTTTGAAGATGAAGAAAGGAAAGAGAAGAAAAAAACAGAAAAGGAAATGAAAGAAAAATGAAGAACAATTGGATCAGGGTTTGAGATGGGTGGGTGTTTAGAAGTTTAAAAAGACCGTAATTTTGACATTTTATATGTGGATTTTATTAAAAAAAAAAAAAAGGAGTGGATGTGGAGAGGAATGAGATGGATGTGTTTACAACTCTTTTTTCTTTTTATCATTTGCCATGAATTCATTTATATGTTTATGTTTATCAATTAATTTTAATTTGTTTATTCAAAGTCATATTTTAAATAATTCAAATATGAATTAAATAGATTGAAGTTGTGATATGATTAATCGACGAAATTATTAAATATGTCAATTCAAATAAAATTTATGTTATATAAATTGATAAAAAAAATAATCATTTATTAAACGGTTTATATACATCAATACGAATTTGATCTAAACACGGACACCGATGTATTCTATTCAAACTTAAAAAAAACTTGTTAAAATTGGAATAGTGGTAATGTATATTATCAAAATTTTCTCCCTCTTTCTAAAAAAACCTTAAAAAGTAGAACCCGACCCGAAATATTGACTTTCAGCTGTCCTAAACGGTTCCCGCCATCTTAGTCTGTACTTTCTAGTTCTAGGGTTACCAAAAATCCACTCATTCCCAATCAGATTCCAAAATTGGTTTTTCGTTTCAGGGTCTTTCTCCTTCTACCCTTTACTGGGTAAACATTCGAAATGCCGGATTTGAGCTGGAGACACCACGCGCTTATTCAAGCATTGCTCTCACGCGGCCCCCTTATCGAGGATGACTTCCACGCTATCTTTTCCGGCGTCACCGGCAAAAATCCAGGTTTTTTCTTTCGACTAGTTATCCTGTTTGGTTGCTGAGAAAATTGTGGGAGGAGAAAAAAGAAAATATAAATCTTTGAGCCTTGCCGTGGCTTTTTCCGTAACCCAAGTATTTGATGACATGCCACAGTAATCACTTGAAGTTTCCTCCTTCATTGCAAATAGTAATGAAAATTCGAGCTGGATCCTGTTAAATTATCAATCTCAAGTTTGGTTTTGTTTTATTAGACTATTTTTCTATTGCCCTGTGTTTGGTTGCCCAGAACATGGTGTGAAAAGAAAATAAAGCGCGATAATTTGAGTCTTGGAGGCTTTTTGATAACCTAATTCAGTCACTTAGGTTTCGATTTTCACTGCAAATTAGATAGAAAAGTCAAGCTGGAGTCTGCTTATTTATCAGTTGCAAATTGTTAGATTGTTTTTATTTTATTATGCTAAAGGCTAATTGAAGGTTCATGGAGGTGCATCTACTTACTGTGTGATTGTAATTGGTGTGTTTGTTACAGGGGCTCACCAACAGCAATTGAATGATTACCTTTTGAAGATAAACAAGGAGCTTTCCTACGTTCACTTGGAGTTGCGTGGATGCAGAAACCAATATGATGGCAAAGTTTATTATGGTGTGGTTAATAATGTTTCTGATGAACAATCCAAACTTGGAACAAAATACACAGTTCCCCAGCTTGCTTTCTACAAAGGCATTGTGAGTTTCTTTGGCTTTTAGTTATTTTTAGAATATTATGGTTTTCACAGAGTTGGATTGCTGCTTTGGTGTGTTTACTTGGTCATTTTATAATTTCAGAAAGGGAAGAAACTCTCAGATTAAAAGGAAAAACTATGCTATCTCTTTATTAGGATAGAGCTTGTTTCTAAGGGAAAAAATGGTGTTAAGAATCTTTATTCACTATCATAAGAGATTTATGATAATGATTCATGGTGTGATTTGAATATTAAGAGTCTGGCTTGATTTCATCTATATTGTTTAGTTCATGAGTTATCCATATGTGATAACCGCAAATTGGGTTATTGGAAATAGAATGGGAATTATAATTAAACTTTCTTAAAAACAATAAATCATTTGTGATCATCTTAATTATGTAGCAAGTTTCAAAGTTTTAGTGTGGATGAGATGGTTCGGCCATTTAGAATGAGTGACAAAAATCTAGGAATAAATGTGCTTTGGTTTGAAGAGGGTGCAGGGGGAAGGGGAAGGCCAGAGAATACCTGGATGAAATATTGTAGGCCCTCTTGCAATTATATTCTGTAAATTAATAACCTCATAGCAAAGGAACACATGACAGACACCCAATTTCTTAATTCTTTTACTATGAGTGCTTAATAAAGACTAGGAGTGTTTTTAGGCTGTAAAATGAATTTTTAAAATATGCACATTTGTTTGCAAATGACCTTTGTGAATGGGCACGATGAATGCACAAAATTATGTGGATTGCTCTTTTAAAAAAATAAAAGTAGCTTTAAATTCCATTTCTTTCCATGATGATATTGATATTTCCTTCAAGACTTGGAACCTTGCATCTCTTTCGACAAGGAAAAAGCTGTCCCAGCATCATATCTAGCTCTCATTAAGGCTCAAGAATCTGAAATTTAAATTAATGCTTAATGAATGTTCTTTTCTGCGGTCTGGTTCAGTGAACCTGTAAGCTAGAATCAGGACAATAGCACGTTCATAACTTTTTATGTTAAAATTAATGTTTTGATATATGATTTGGCAAATCATCCAATTAAATGACCAGGTTGGTGCAACCCAGGTCAGTTGGGCCAATCAGTCACCTGTAATTTTGACCAGGCTCTTTAGATTTTTTGAATTTTGGGTGGAATTGTTAAGTGTTCTGGCATAGCCTGGTCTGAGCCAAAGTGTTTCACTGGGCTGGAGCTGCCCAGGTTAAAAAACTTTGTTTGAAACTGCAATGTACCATTTTCGTGCTAACTCATAAGTGGCTGCAGTTGTAATTTCTTTGATCTTAGATGCAATTCCCTGACCAATAGTTTATACTTACAGTTTGCATGTTGGCATCATAGTAGAATAGTGCTTTCATCAAAATATTCTGTGCACACCTACATCAGACCCAATCTTTCCTTAAATGAGAAATGAGTGGTTACAAGGAGAAACAAATACACAGCTTTTGCAATAACTGATTTTTATATTTTTCGTTTATGGCATTTTTATTTATTTAGAAAAAAGTGTTATGGCTTTCAAATTTCAATTGGTATAGTAACTACTAGATTTGTTTTTTATTTTTTACTTCTATTAGGAGTTTAGTACCTTTAGGACTTGATAACTGTTCCTTTAGTTTTGAAAGTGTTTTGTTTTTGTTGAAATATTTTGTCACTATAATCTTGGGATACTTGCTGCTATAATCTTGGGATTATGATTGAGTCTGAATATTTTGTAATTATTCTTCCTAAAATGATTGTATATTTGACCAACAAGGAAAAAAAAAAAAGAAAAAAAAAAAAAATTCTGTATCCCTTGGATTCTAATGTATTTAAGATATGCTGTGTCATGGTCTCACTCCACTCAATATTGTTTGGTTTAGGGTTGTAGTGGCGCACACACAACCCACCAGCCAACCTCAGTCTTGCTTCTTTATTAGGCCTATGCCCTCAAGAAAAGGCCTCGATAATGTGTTGTGAAAATATATGGCTCTTCCCCATTCACTCGTTGGGTGATGTGGGACACTATATTCCACCCTCCTTAGGGCCCAATGTCCTTGCTGGCACACTTTTGGCCGAAGATCAGGCTCTAATACCACTTTGTCATGACCCCACTCTCCACCTGATATTGTTTGGTTCAAGGCTACACATAGCCCACCAACCGACTTTGGTTTTGCCTTTTTATTAGACCTACGCCCTCAAGAAAAGGCCTCGATAGTGTGTTGTGAAAGCCCTTTATATATGGCTCTTCCCCATTCTCCCCGGGCAATGTGGGACACTGCATGCTATAAATATGTCGTAGTGTTTTTTTTTTTTTTTTTTTCTTTTCTTTTTAATCTTAGAAGGTCAACCTAGATTGTAATATATTATTTAAATTTCTCAGAGGAATATGAGTGAAGAAAAAATTCTATCTTAGTTTTCATGGTATCAAAGCAGGTTGAAGTCTGATTTTTTTCTCTTGTCCATTTTGTTCTTGGCCTTCATCACCATTTTTCCATTTCCTAAATCTATTTCCATTACTACTATTCTTGACAATGTTAAAGATCTTTGGAAAAATCACTCCCACAAACATCACTACTAAACCTAGATTGTAATATATTATTTACATTTCTCAGAGGAATATGAGTGAAGAAAAAATTCTATCTTAGTTTTCATGGCATCAGAGCAGGTTGAAGCTTGATTTTTTTCTCTTGTCCATTTTGTTCTTGGCCTTCATCGCCATTTTTCCATTTCCTAAATCTATCTCCATTACTACTATTCTTGACAATGTTAAAGATCTTTGGAAAAATCACTCCCACAAACATCACTACTAAACCTGCTCTTCATTCCTCTGAGATGAACCCTACTCTTCAAATTACCACATCCAAATTGAATGGGAACAATTTCATGGGATGGTCCCATTCTAGGTAGATTTTTTTGAAATCCAAAAAGAAAACGAAGTACATTTTGGGAACATCACTACAACCTTTAGTCAATGAGCCTAAGTATGAAAATTAGGAGGTTGAAAATTTGATGGTTATGTTCTGGCTTTTGCACTCCATGCAGCTAGAGCTTAGCAAGACTTAGCTCTTGCTAACAATGACAAAGGAGATTTGGGATGCTATCACAATGTCTTACTCAAGGAGTGGAATTGTTGATCAGTTATACTACTTGAAGAAGTAGATTGCTAATCCTAAGCAAGGTAAGTAATAGGTCTCAAATTATTTTAATCTTCTCAAAGGGCTTTGGCTTGAATTAAATCTGTATCATGATGTGGAAATAGAGTGTGCAAATGACAAAAAACTGAGAGATATGATAGAAAGAGAGGAATTTTTATTTCCTTGTTGGTCTTAATTTGGAGTTTGATAAAATGGTAGAGTTTTAGGCAAAGTTCCTCTTCCTTTCATAAGTAAGGTATTTGCCTCTGTTCGAGGAGAAGGAGGACGCAAAGATATAATGCTTAGGAAGCTTGAAAACAAACTCCCAAAGTTAGACGACTTTGCACTTGCTACTTCAAAAACTGTTAGGAAGAAGAATATCGACAAGGATAAGAAGTGATGCGATTATTGCAATAAGCTTTGCCAAAAAGAGAGATGTGCTGGAAGCTTAATGGAAAGTCTCAGCCTGGTAACAAAGGGTTCAATTCTGGTGAAAATAAGGCAAATCAAGCTGCACGATCTACACAAGCCTATCAAACAGCCATTGTGGAAGATTCATAGGATAATTTTCTCAACAAACAAGATGTGGAGAGGCTAAAAAAATTGTTGTTACAGTTGAAAGATCCAACCACAAGTTCTTATTCAGTGGCCTAGACAAGTAATATTTTTGCTTTAAACACCTAACAAATAATTTTTTTTTTCACATATGGATCATTGATTCAAGTGCTTCGACCATATGACCAATTTTTCTATCCCATTTTTAACCTATTCTACATGTTCTAGAAAATAAAAAATTAAGACTGTGGATAGATCGTTTTCCCCTATAACATCAAACCTAATCCTAAACTCTATTCTCCATGTCCCTAACCTGACTTACAACTTGTTGTCTATAGGACAACATGTAGTAGGTTATTATCTTAATCTTCAATTACACTATAAAGATAAGTTCTCTAATGTGGATGAGGTGAGGAAGGGATTATATGAATGTATGGATAGGATGTTGGATTACCAAGAATGTTTAAAAGCTACCATTCAGTTGGACTCATATGACCAAGCAATGGGTGAATTTGGAAGGTGTGTTGCAATTGATTCTTGAAAATTAAGAAGTCCTACGAGTTGGTGGATGTGTTTTGAGGGTTCAACACCGGAGTTGCAACAGTTTGCCATTCGAGTCCTTAGCCTCACTTGTTGTGCTTTGGGATGTGATAGAAATTGGAGCACTTTTGAATCAATGATACTTCTATTTTTTTTTTTTTTTAATTTCTAGTATGTATATTTTTATTCTAATGTTAGAGAACTAATTTCAATTAATCTTAACATATAAATTTGTTTCTTTTATTATTTGTAGATTCATACAAAGTGTAGATATAGGCTTGAGCATAAGAGGTTAAATGCTCTAGTGTATGTGAGGTACAACACTAGATTGAGAGGGTGAAGTCTACAAAGGAAATAAAATGTTGATCCAATTTTGGTAGATGAAATTGATTTGGATGATGCATGGATTATGGAGAAAGAAGGTCCCTTCCTCCCGCTTGATCTTTGTTGGCTTGAAGATAATGGACTATTTGATGTTGACGTCATTAGAATTGTGTCATCCCAAGACCAAGAGACTCAAGCGTCATCGGACAACATGGTTTCTTCACATTCCAACAAAAGAAAACATGATGAATTTGCAAGTACTAAAAATTTTAAGTTATAAATTTTATTAAATTTATTAATGAACTTATAATATTTACGCTTAGTTTATACTTTATGCTAGGCAAAGGGAAGGAGTTGAATCTAACACTGATTCATGAAGATGAGGAGTTAGTTGAAATGAGAGGATTTGATAGTGGAAGCTTTCCTACTATTGATACATCGGATGAGGATGATGATGACATTGGAGAGGATGATTTAAGTTGAAACATTTTAGTCCTATTTGTTTAACTCCATTTGATATTTTGTGACTTGATTATGGTTTTTTGTGAAAGTTTGGAACTATTAGTATGGTTAACTCTATTTTCTATTTTGTGACTTAGTTATGGTTTGTTGTGAAAGTATCGAACTAGTAGAGTTTTTTATAATTCTAATGGATTGTTTTCTTGTTTTTCATTTATGCTATTTTATTTTTATTTTTTTATATATTTTAAAATTTATTAACTATAAAATGAGGGTCTTAAAAGGCTAACGCCTCGCCTCACGGGCACAAAAATGCTTCACCTTATGCCTTTGCCTCTAAAAACTTTGTTTAGAGGAGGAAGCAGCAAATGGTAGTAGCACGGTCAAGTACAGAAGCTGAATTTCGGGCCATGGCACCTGGGGTTTGCGAGCTTCTATGATTAGAAACGGTGCTTACAGATTTGAAAGTCAAGGTTCAAGATCCTATTGGGCTTTACTATGATAATATAGCGGCCATGAGCATAGCTCACAACCCCATCCACCATGATAGAACTAAACATGTGGAGATCAACAAACACTTTATTGAGGAAAAATTAGATAGTGGACTGATATGCACGCCCTACATTCGACAACCAAACAACCAGTTGATGTGTCTAGCAAAGAACTAATAGGGACCATTTCTCATAAGTTCTTAGACAACCTGAGAATGCAAAACATTTTTGCATCTGCTTGAGGGGGAGTGTTGAATTATTCTACTGCTATAATCTTAGGATTCCACTGTAATTAGGATATGCTGTAAATAGGTAGTAGTGTTTCCTTTTTTTGATCCTTAAAGGTCAACCTAGATTGTAATATATTATGTACATTTCTTAGAGGAATATGAGTGAAGAAAAAATTCTATCTCAGTTTTCAGTTTTAGTTACCACTATTTAGATTTTAGTACTTTTAGAAATTGTTTAGTATTCTTTTACCCTTTTAGGCTTATCTAATTTCAGTATGTTTGGGTCTACTAAAGGGATTGGTTCTCATTGTAATATGAGTTTTCTTTTTTGAATAATATTTTATAAATTGTTTTCTTTTTCTTTCCAGGCTTTTTGTGTGATTTATCATTGTAGGTTCACCCCAATTGTGTGGTATTGATTGTTGATCCTTATCTATCATCTAATTTTAATCCCAGCTGTGTGGTATCAGTTGGTTTAAATCATCATTCAAGTTCTTTCTGTGCTAGATCCATTTTGGTGCTAGAGTTGAAGATTAAAAAGATTTCCAATTCAGGAATCATGAATTGAGCAGTAGAGATTCTATTGCGGTGAAGTTCAGTACCGTATGCATATATTTAGAAGGCTGTTAGCATTAAGATCAATGATAATGCAACTTAGAATAGAATCTTAAAAGAGGACTCTAGCTGATAAGATTGGATGCAACTGTGGTAGCAAAGAAGTGGTGATAAGAGTTTATCACTATAAGACAGTTAACACATGCTCTTGGGAAGGCCATCTGGCCATGACTGGAGAAAAGGGCAGTAATATATAATTCAGTAGAATATATCATCCATTTAGGAAAAATGGATTAAAAGGCAATTTACCTTTAGGGGGACTGAAAAATACCTTTTTTTCTCCAACAAATCAGGATGCGAGGAGCCTTGTTTTCTAGAAGGTTTGGAAGATATCAAAAGGTATTACGAAATATGCTGAAGTAGAAATGGCTGAATATAAGACTCAACTCCTACTATTTACAATCTATGTTACAAGTCTTCTATTAAATCTTCTGGTTTCTGCTTAAAAATGCTTTTTTCTGAGATTGATAGCATATTGGGGAGAGCTTGAGAAGCACTGCATTTCAATCAAGTTTATTTATGATTTTACTATACCAAACAACTAGGATGGTTAAAGAAACATTTACCTTCTACTGATATCCCTTAAGCTCGAGAATTAGGTTTTTCGACTAGGAGGTGACACTCTCAAGGTGTATCCATACGTGGCAAGTGGAAGATTTTTATATATTTTCATTTATTTTACTTTTATTTATTAAGAAGTATTTGGCTTTAATTAGCGTGGTAAATATTAGATTGTTTCTTTTACTTGTTACAACTCTTAGGATCTTATTATCTGTAAGATTTGGGATGGACTATAGTAGAACATGTTATTTAGTTACTGGAATTTTGAATTTGACGGAAGGTTATTTCTCACTGTGAAGGGAGTCTTGGATTTGAAATTTGATTAAGATCTTGTCTCTTTTTTCCATGTATTCTGTGCATTTACCAGTTTATTAAAGATTAACAGTAGGTGTGATATTGACTACTAGATCCCAAATGTCATCTAATATTGATATCTATCATGTGATCTCAGTTGGTTGACTCCTAGTGTTGTCTAAGTTTGTTAGAATTCATGTTTGTGACTTTTATTCTATGCTCATTGAACAAGTAGTTTTCTCCTGTAATTATGTTGTAGCTTTATCATATGATCCTAAATGTCATCTAATATCTTTATGATCTCAGTTGGTTGATTCCTAGTGTTGTCCAAGGTTGTTATAATTCTCCTGTAATTGTGTTGTAGCTTTATCATGTGATCCTAAATGTCATCTAATATTGATCTTTATCATGCGATCTCAGTTGGTTGATTCCCTAGTGTTGTCCAAGGTTGTTATACATCTTTATGACTTCTATTCTATGTTCGTTGAACAAGTTGCTTTCTCCTGTAATTATGTTGTAACTTTTCATATTGCTATTGGCTATCCTGTCCTAACCTGGTAATTGGGTGGAATTATCTTCCTCCATGGTGGGTCCTTGCATCGTGTAAGCTTTAAATAACATTAGATAAGCTGCCTCATTTTGTGAAGGATTGGATACATTAGAATGGTTTTGTCCCTTTATTTCATCTTAAATATTTGGAAGAAAAAGTTCCTCATTCCTTTGTAATGTGCTTAGCTGCCAGTGCATTAGTTTTGGAGAACTTCCACTTCAGAAAAAATTTAAGATGCTCACTTATTGCTTTTTGAGGCTTCTGTCATTGATGGTGGAATACTATACCAGAATTGATGAACACCTGCTATTGTCACCATGTGATTGTAGAATGCTTCTTTTAATTTGATACTGCTCTAAATTCAGAAAATTTATACTGCAATGTTTTGATGTTAAATATCAAGAGATTAAGCTATTGAGGTCAAATTATCTTATGTTGCGAGTTTCTTTTTTTTTTTCTTTTTTTTTATTTATTTTTTATTTTTATGTTAAATTATCTTAAGTGTTTTTTTTATGCTAAATGTCAGATTGAAGCAATTGTGCAAGATGTCACGGCTCAGGGTAGTATATCTGATATTGATGCTCTCAATATTCGATTGGAGAATCAGGTTTGATAACTTTTCTAACCATCATTACATATTCTTCCTTCAGAGAATATTAGCCAGTCCACTGTGTGATATAGATGTCTCAAATACCAGCAACATGGACCAACCATCTTTCTGATTTAAACATTCTTCAATGTGACTTGGTTTTTCTAAATAGTAGATGTGGTGGACCTACAATGATTGTGCATGGCAACTCCATCCCTATATAAGTTGGAGAAGAGTGGAGTTCTTGAGAGGCTTTGGTTATTTTACTGTCCTAAACTTTTTCTTGAGTTTATGTTAGGGCAATCTATTTCTCTAGAAATTCACCCTATATGTTGTATTGTCCTTATGCTGTCCTGACAGAATTACTATCTCTTTGCTTTGTGGTCCCTTCCATTCTTTCTCTTCATATTTCCTCTGGAATGGTAGAAAGGTTGAATGTGCTACTACTTGAATTTCGTTTACACCCTTCTAAGTGCTCTCAGTAAATTTACATATAACTGCCTGCAATCATTGGATAATTTTACTTCAAAAGCAATGGGAACTGCCTCAGTCGTGTGGCACTGGTGATTTTTCTTTTTTAAAACATTGCTTCACAAGTGTTAACTTGATCCGAGTATAGAAGAGGCTAGAAGGCCCTTTTAAATGAAAAGCGTTCTTTTGACCTTTCCATCTCAAGTTTTTTATTGTATGTAATAGTTTTTTTATGCAGTTTTACACTCTCAATGATGGAACAATTTCATCTAGGTGGTTTTGTCCTCTGTATAGTCATAGTAGCTGTCCTTTTCTGCGTCTTCCTCATTTTAATGATTGTTGTCATATATTTATGTGCTTTGCAGAGTTATTTGAGTAGTTTGCTTCCTTATTTGCATTGAGAGTGACAAGTATAATTAAAATTTTCCTCACAAATCCAAAGTTCTTGTTTATATTAAGCGAGATGTTAATTACTTTTTCAGTTTGTGTATCTTGAAACTTGTTTTGAGGGTTCCTTTTTGGCAATATCTGTTATATTTGCTCCTGTATGCATTTCCTCCTTGGACTGTTTTTCCCTTACTATTTGCATTTCAACACCATATTCTACTGCTTCGATGTGCCAGCAGTTCAGTAGCACTAAAATCTTTCTCATTGTATAGTATAAAAAAATAGGAACAAGCTGGTCACATTTAATTTATTTGGTTGTCTAGGATAGATGTTATATTTTCATGGTACTGTAATGATATTGAATCAAGGAATTGCCAGCTCCATATATATTTGGGGTTGCAAGGTGGGATTTGGTTTGCTGTTGGACATGTAAGTGCCATAACAAATATAAATATCAAACTGATATCCTTGTCATATTGTTGTTACAATGTTAATGAGTTCTTTCTTGGCAGTATCTCCATTTTTGTCAAATGCAAAGGTTCTTACCTTATCTACTTATATATAAACATGATTCTGCTTGATGATAATTCTGTTCTGTGTTTAGGTTTTGACTGGGACATCACAATCACAGGGCATTCCACCTAGTGTCCCTGCTGCATTTAAGAATTTCTCAATATCTCAGAAGGAAAAAACTCTTGATGAACTTGTGCAAGACCAATGGCTTTCCTCCACCCCAGATGGTAAAATCAGACTTGGTGTCAGATCCTTCCTCGATCTGCGCAGTTGGTTCCATAATAATGATGTCCCTTCATGTGATGTTTGCAATGAGGCTGGAGTAAAGGTTTTCTTTCTGATTCTTTTCCATGCTGATTAGACACTGCCTCATCTGTTTAATGTTTCTTTTGTGCATGATGAAGTTATCTTTGAGGTGATGAGGCCATATAGGATTTATCTACATGTAAACGATCTTTGCAATTTATTATCTGGAAGGCTTTTATGCATCACTTTGGATTCTTCATAGGATCTCAAACAATATAATAGGTATAATCTGATAAAATTGCTGGTGCTAAGAGAGCTCTCGTATGGGCCCATTAGTCAGATTGCCTAAATATTTGAATATGTAGATCACTCGTCTGGTTTTTACCTTCTTTTTAGGTTTCTATTGCATGTATATCCAGTAGGTTATAACATTTAAACACACCCAACCTCAAGTCACTGAGGGGGGTCAACAGCTTGTTGGTACTTGTAATTATGAAGAAGAAAAATATTTAGTAAATGCTCACTTAGAGAGAATATAAGATGCTAAATGTTGAATTTGTGCATGGGAAGCTGTTTCTTGCTGCTATTAGGTCTTATATGCTCGGCATGGCCTTCTTGCAACAGGCAGAATTGTGCAGGAATGAAGGTTGTATAGTCCGAATTCATCTCTACTGTCTAAAGAAAAAGTTTTCTCAAAGACGGGTCAGTCCTGATGCTTTGCTGTTTTCTCAAAGATGGATCAGACTTTGTTTTACAAACTCCATTAATTTGCTGACTTGAATGAGTTTCAGGTTGAAAGAGTGTGTCCAGGTTGTGGCACTCAATGGCAGAATGCATCCATCACAGATGCCATCGAGGAAGAGGATGAGCCAAGTAGGCCCAGTCAAAGACAGCCACCACCTCCAGCAGCTGCCACGAGAAAGAGGCTCAGAAGTTGCAAAACCGAAGACGGAGAGAATGGTGGTCCAAGTTCTTCTCAAACTTCTGTACCAGTTTCTACTGATTTCAGAAGAATAACTCGAAACTCTGCCCGCCTAGGGTAAAATATTTCATGTGTACACTCTTGATGCCCTGTAATTATAGTAGCAGCAGGTTGGAAATATGTACATGCCAGGGACTGACTGCTTATAAGCTGGATCTTGGATTCTCCAGCTGTGTGATGTCAGTATTTTGGATTATTACATATGAAATGATTCTAAATCTTTTGTTGGGATGATACTTTCATATGTACACCTATATTCCATCCAAATATCCCAAATAACATAAGAAATATGTTATTCAGGTAGTCCCAGTCTGCCCTCTCCCTCCCTCTAAACCAAATCCAATGTGTGATGTAATTTTCCTTGGGAGTTGCCCTAAGCTCCAACCACTAAAAACTTAAAAGACTGAAATGGCTGCCTTCATTTGGGTTAGGTTTGGGCCGTTGTTCAGGATGCGTTGAGCATGCAACCCCGGCCCATGAGCCCAAATTTAATTGGATTCTTCTCTAGTAGTGGGCTTGGGCTTGGGCCTGGGAAGAACAATGAGGATGTTGGCGTTTCAAGTTTAATTTTTTTTTTTTTTTCTGATGGTAGTAGATGTAGGAGAGGGAGAATAAGTCTCAGACTCTCAATTGAAGTCTTTTTGGATTTTATATTATATGATATTAAATCAGGTGCGATCAATTCTATCATTTTAAGCCTACTCAATTCCTTTTGTCGCAAGATCCAATTCCAATTCATATTCTCAACACAATAATAATCCCAATCTCACACATATATAACTCCAAACAAGGAAAAAAAGAAAAAAAGAAAAAAAGAAATCATCATCATACAGGGCAATCTTGTCTAATCAAGTTCACTTGATGTTTCCAAAGTTAAATGGGTGAAGTCCCTGTTTTATTTAGTAAAATCTCCATTTTATGAGATCCCTGGGAAGCAACTCAACAGGGGAAAAGGGCCTGAGGATTGCATCATAGTGCCTTCAGGTTTATATATATATATATATATATATATATATATAAAGAGAGAGAGAGGATTATTTACAAAAGTTTCTTCGATTCATTCACTTATAGATTTATGCAAATAAAAGGCCGTCCATGACTTAAATAAATTATTTAAAGTAAGAGTACGGTTAATAGTGTTTGTAGAAAATATTTTTAATATTTTTAATATTTAAATAATAAAAATTTTAAAATATTAAAAAATTTATAAATACTCCCTAAAATAATCGGAGTCCAACTAATATTTGTCCGTTGCTATGGATTTTACGTCCCCCCGGGCTGTTACATACTACGTTATTTTTTTATTATATTTTTTATATTTTAATGAGTACACTCCAGTGCAGTGCTGTTAATCATTATCAACACCAGTGTACAAGTGTAAAAGAAAGGGCAAGTGGGGAAGAGATCATGATAAAGTTGCTTTTTAATATTCTCCTACTCACACATCACATCACATCCATCTTTCCTACATAAAAATAATAATAAAACTACCATTATTGCATGCTCTTTACCTTTTCTCATCCTCAGTACTTCTTTTTCCCTCACAAACAAAAAGTTGAAAGGGGTGGCACCTGAGACAGGACCAAGAATGATGGAAGATCCACTAAAATCATTTACATTCCAACTCCCTTTTCCTTTTTCTTCATCTGTTTGATCATGGTAGCTGGCTTTTAGAATAAAATTCACCCAAGGGCAAAGTATTAAGAAAAAGAAAGAAGAAAGTTGATGATGCCCATGTGCATGGCATATTAGTGGGTGTATATTTGTACCATTCAATTAATCATCTTTTCTCCTTTGCCTCCCTAGCTAGCTTCAATAATTTCCATGTGCCACTGACCCACATAAATACTAAGATCCACAATAAATAATGCCAAATTGTCCAATAACTTGCTTTGCCACCAAAATAACTAGTATGTAAATTTAAATAACAAAATATAACATGAAATATAAGTTAAATTATTATTATTATTATTTTAGTATATTCATTTATGCTTTTAAAAGCTCTGATATCATTTATTGGTTGGTTGGTGGTAGTTTTAATATTAACATATTAATAAAAGAATACAAGATAAAATCATCTACACATAAAAATACATTAGGTTTTAATGTGATTCGATTATCGTCCCTATCTTTACGGATAAAAGATAATATTTTATTATATGATATAAAATATTATAAAAGACATAAATAAATACAATTATTAAATATATTGGGTCTTAAAATATCCGTAGTTTCTTCACTCTTTGTCCTTCTTACTCCACCTCCACTCTTCCTCATATATATATATATTTGATAGTCGAAAAACCTACTCAAACCTCAGGGTAATGGGTAAATTCAAGGTATTATCAATGACGAGATTCGAACATAGGACAATGTGTCACTTATTGAGACCACATTTCTCAATGTTCACCCTAACCAATTGAGTTACCTTGACAGGTCTGTTCTTCCTTATATCTCTCTATCTAACACGTATAGTCTTCACAAGCTTATATCTCTTTCATAAATTTTTCCCACCTAAAATATTTAGAGAGATCTTCCTACCACATTTTATTTTATTTTTATAAGAAATCTAATTACAATTATATATCAACTTAGAATATATTTTATATAATATTCTTTTTTAAAAAAAAATATAAATTAATCAAGAATTTGAAATATTTTGTAACATATACTACTAGTTCAAATGTACATGTAATTTCTCTATTTGTTGAAATATATGAGGAAATATTGAACAATAAATGCGATTGTAATATTTAAGATTATGTTGAAATTTGTTGTATAATGAAGATATAAGAAAGTTGTTAAACTAAAATATTGACTTGAATTAAAAGTATTTGATCTTAGATTAATAACTTTAAGAATAAAAAATAAAACAATTATAAATCTAAAATAATCTTATAAAAATAGGATAAACATGTAAATAAAATATCATTATGCATGAGGTGTATGAGATAAAATATGGATGGACATGCATATCATAAATTTTATTAAAATATTTATATTTATATTTATTTTATTTTATATTAAAAATGTATAAATAAAAATAAAAATAAAATAATAAAACAAATTAAAATTATTTAATTTAATATAAAATTGAAATTATATTATTTAATATTAATAAACAAAGGATATAAATTATAATATCCATATATATTGAAAAATTTAAATGAAAAAAAAAAAAAAAAAAAAAAGCCATGACTTCCCTTGTACTAGCACCAAGCTTTCCACTGTCATATTCATTTGGAAGGTGGTGATCTTCTTTCTTTCTTCCACAAAAATTCAAAAAGACAAAACCATTTTGGTTACTCTAGATCTCATTGTATAATGTGGGTTTATGGGTCCAATCTTACGTGTCCATGTTAGGTTGTTCTCCAAAATGAACACGTAGATTCTTTGGACAAACCCACTTGCATATAAAACACTTAAGAAATCAATTAATAAAGAATTGTTTTTTTGTGGGTATTAAAAAAATAATATGTTATAATTGCCCCACATCATTATTTTTGGCTTTATGTTATAATTGTCCCACATCATTATTTTTGGCTTGTACAAGGATTCTAACTTGTTTCGAGGTTTTGTTTGAATCTCAAAAGAATCATTCCTTTGGTTAAATAGAAAATAGAGGACAATTGTACATCTTATAATTGTTCTTATTCTATTTTAAAATGTGGAAAATAAAGTAAGACTTTAAATAACAACACCCTATAAAAGACGGAAGCTATCGACACTTTTTAAACATCAAGAAAGATGTATAGAATGATGCTTTCCTAAATCGACATGTTATAACTTGTCTAGGTAATTGAGATATTTTTTTTAGTATCATCTTTGATACTTGTAAAAACCATAATCTTTTATGTAGAAAACCTCAGATGAAATAGGATGTATTTACATGATTTAATAATGCTACCTTATGTTTGCTATCTTTTGTATGCTAAATGGTTATATTAATGAAATTGCATATACCGAAAATCTCCAAATTTCCTTTATATTTTTTCAAATCATCCTCGAAGATTGAGAAAATTTTCTCTTGAAAAATATCTTTTTTTTTTTAAAAAAAAAAAAAAAAAGTAGTAAAAATGATTTCAATTTGCTAATTTCCATGTAAAAATGATGATATGCCTATTGTCCAATTTTTTTTTTATGTCATTGTTTTAGGATCAATTAATATGTCTTTTTATTATGCTTATTTGTAACTTTTTGTTGAGGATAGAAAATGGAGTTTAAGTCCAAAATAATCATTTGGAAAAAAAAAAAATAGTGAGAATAGTGTCCCTCCCAAAATATTTGTCAAAGTAGTTTTTTCTATCCACACAATCATCCATATGGGTTTTTGTTCTTTTTAGTGTAAAAAATCACCGTTGATAATTGTGGTTTTAAAATCATAATAATCACAAAACCACAATTAGTAATTGTGGTTTTACAACTTTCTTTAGAACCATAGTTACTAATTGTGGTTTCAAAAATATCTTTAAACCACGCCCTGTTACAATTTTTAATAGTTAGTATTGTGATTTTAAAATGCTTTTTAAAATCTCTTGTATCATAATAATCCTAAAACCATAGTTAGTAAATGTGGTTTCAGAAATATTCTTAAAACCGCAGTCACAGACTGTGGTTTTATAATTTTCTTTAGAATCATATTTACTAACTGTGGTTTTAAAAATATATTTAAACCGCACCTCACTACAATTTTCAGTAGTTAATATTGTGATTTTAAAATTATTTTTAAAATCTTCTTTAGAACCTCAGTTAGTAATCGTGGTTTCAAAAATATCCTTAAAATCATAATTAGTAATTGTAGTTTTACAATTTTTTTTTTTATTTTTCTTTAAAACTAGAGTTACTAATTGTTGTTTTAAAATTATCTTTAACAAAATTTTTCTTTGACTATTTAAAATTTTTCTTTTTATCTTTTTTTTTTTTTTTTTTTTTTTTTTTTTTTTTTGTTAAATTTCCTTGAAATTTTGAGAAAATAATTTAACCTACATGCACTCTCATAAAATTATATATATATTTATGGTAAATATAATATTTATTTGTTTTATGAATTTTATTACATGAATTAAAGAAAAATATTTTTTCATATTATTTTATTGTTTATATTATTTTAAAATTTTATATTTTCACATGAAAATTAATGTCAATGATTATGATTTTAGGTTTTTCCTTATTAAGTGTGATTTGAACTTATGTTTTGGTTAAAATGTATAATTTCTTAATTACATAAAAGAAAAATCGGTTATGGTTGTAACCATTTGTTTAATTAAAATTTCTTTCATTTAGGCCTTATGATGCATTTGAGTCTTATTTGTTTGAATTATCAAGGAAACATGTGAATAACACAACATCACTAATTTGAATTAACATTTTATATAAACTTAAATGTATCAAACAAACTATTACAACATGAAAAAAAGTTCTCCATGATGGATTCTTTCTTTTTCGTTGTGAACATTTACAATAGATGGCCATATTAGTTGGATCCATTTGTGCTATTTGAAAAGTCTTTATATCTATAGACTGTGATCTGCCATCTACATGAGTTGTTGAGTAAGATGGAACTGATGAAGGTAAAACTTGATGTACATGTGTTGTTGGATGTCCTCTACGTACTCATACATGTAATTGTGCAGTATAGGATATTTCCTTAAGAAAAGATGGAAGTGAAATGGACTCTGTAACATGTGGCGGTGCATCCAATGATAGAGATGGCTGGGGTGGAGGTGGAGAAGAAAAAGTCGGTATAGATGTAACATGAAGGGGGAAAGGTAAGTCTAATGATATACATGGCTCAACAAGGGTAAGGGTAGATGGTATGGTATTCTCGGGTGGAAGTGAAGGGGCTGGTATGGATACATTAAGAGGAAAAAGTGATGACTCTAATGATGTAGATGGCTGAAATAGAGGAAAGGTAGATGTGACTGGTGGATGTGAGGGTTGTACCAAACTAGATGCCAAAGGTACATGTTGTTGACCAGCTCAACGACCACCTCTCTCTCGACCTCTAATGGGTGGTGCCCTAAAAAGCATAATCAATGATGGTGGTCTCATGAATGGCCTTAAAGCTGCGGATGGTTCTTGTGTTGAGTGTGTGCGATGGTCTTCTTCAATAGCAAGTAAAAGATCAATAGCAATTTGGTGAGTTTCCTCCAAATAATCTTAAATAACCATCTACGATACGATAGTGATCTGTATAAGAAAATGAAACATGAGACATTTGCACATAATTTAAGTTTAACATTTATTTAAAAATGGTTTTGTATCTCAAATGGTCTCACCAATAACTTAATAGCAGAAGAAGTACTATGGAACCTCGTATGATCTCTATGCAAAACAAGTGCGATCAAATGTTGCATGATATGTCGATACCACTGCATATATGGATCATAAAAATCCATGGTAGTAGTAGCAAGTAGTGCTGTCACAATATGGTTGGAACGAGTAGTCTAAAGAGAAATGTACTGAGCATGGAATGTCACCCAATCATACCAATGTCGTCCTCGCCTATCCACTAAATGTAGTTCCATATTTATAAAAACAAATGGATGTATTCCTTGTTGCATACCAAATTGGCATAAAACTCGCTCTAGTTTATGCCACTCGATAACATCAAAGCAAATAAGATGTGATATAATTTGTCAAATATCTTGGTCAACCTGACATATAACCAAAAGATGTGCAATCAAACATGCTGTATATGACTCCCATAATACCTACAATAAAATAAAATTTTAATTAGTCATGTTGGTGCAAATTATTGCAAAGGTAATCTTATGCATCAATATTTTACCTGATCTTGTGTTTAGACATCTAATTGATCTTGATAGAATGTCAACACACATGATGATGCGTTATAAGACCAAGACAGAGATATTCTCCACTTGTGGCTCAATGGATTGACTGAGAGTGCCTCATTTGGTAATAAATGATCATATAAAACATCAACTATATCATCATGTACATGTGGGATTAGTATAGGCACTGAAGGATGACCGAAATCATGTTGACCCACATGAAGTCTTTCCTATGACCACAACTACAAAATCAGATAACATTATCAAAGTTAGACAATTTACAATAATAATGCAAGCAATTAATTATAATAGATAGTTATGTCAAAAGACATGTAATAGTGTGATAGGTCCAGAAATCTTTGTGGCACTATCAAAACTCGCACAAACTCTCTATATAGGCATGCCAACACTACACTGCCCCAATTATAGTAAGAAATCTCAATGAAGTCTTTCAACAGTGGAAGATAACATAACTATACATGTGTGCCAGTCTTGGTTGCAAACAATGCTCTACTCAATAGTGCTAGTATGAAAGCATGAGCATAATGCTATAAAATAACATCATCGACCCCTATTGGTGGATATGAGAGTTGCTCACACAACCATCATGTTGATATACCTGAACCTCTAATATGAGATGGAGGTGGGACCACACCTAAAAGCTTTTAACTTAGCAGTGACCAATCTATGTCACATGTGTTAGTGATAGGAGGCCCATGAATACGTAATCCTAAAATTAGGGCTACATCTTGTAAAATAATAGTCATCTCTCCAATAGTTAGATGAAATGTATGTGTCTCAGGTCATCGTCGCTCAACAAGACTCATGATCAATGACCAATTTAGTGAAATGTGTCAGGCATAATATACACCATAAAAACCAGACTGCATGACATATGGTCAAAGACGAAGGTTCATCTCCTACTCTCGCATAAATGTCCATAAATGTTGTCGACATGTTAATACGTAATTAAGATACAAAATTTCACATTTAAATTAAATAAGAACTTAATTAAGGTTCATGATTATATATATACATATATACCTGACCAAAGTCCACTAATTGAGACCTATGTTTATCCTGTAGCACTAAAATAGAACGATCTAATGGATTTGGATCGAATCTGCCCTTTTTATGCTCTATTACTATATTGTCATAAGAAACTAATATTAATATTATAATTTTAAATATTTTGGCAGAATCTCCCCTATAAATAAGGAATTCTCCAAAATATAAAGAACTTGATTAATCAAAATATCCATTTGCAAGTAATATACTATTGAAAGGCTAATAATTATTAATAGTACAATTTTGAAATTAACTGCAAAGTCTCTTTTATAACATAGGTATTGCCTAAAATACAAATAACCTAATTAAGCAAAATTTAAAACTAATGTCAACATCCAAAGCTAACCAAAGCCATTGAAAAGTTAAACACAACTAAATCATTCATGAATTTGTGTATATGTTAAGGGAGGAATACAATGGCAATGACACATCATGAAGGTCTAACACCCATGTTCTTATTTGGACAAAAGTGACGCTTGTGACCACTTTGTTTGCACAAACCATATGTAATCGAAGTTTTACTTTCTCTAACATCTATTTCATTATGCAAACAAGCAAATTTAAGTCGTCTACTTGACACGTTTCATTGAATTTATAAGCACAATACTAGACCAACGTATGGCGACCACTCATACTCATTTTGTATAGGGTCAAACAATGGTACCCAAGTGCTAAAGTACAATTGCATAGTATAATAATGCTGAACAAATGATCTAAAATCAATTGAACAAAAATGATATGCCATTAGAATATGATTACATGGGAATCCATATATGAGTGTTTTGCCACATGTGCATTTATGCTCATGTAGGTTAACATAATATGTTCGTCTACTAGATAATGTCTTTTTACTACCCCTATTGGCTTTCACATGAAACAATAATTGGAAGTGGTTATATAAAACAACCTTATGAGAACTTGTTTTAACAACATTTACATTAATTTCAGCATCAACATAAGAAATGTATTCTTCACCTAAAGCTACTCAACTAACACCATGTTCTCTTCTTACAATAAAGTAACTATTAACTTGATGGAATATCAATTGAACAAATGCAGTGATAGACAAACTTTGTGCCCCTTTAAGCACATTATTGAACACTTCTGACATGTTCATAGTCATTATGTCATATCGTTGACCTCCATCATGTGATAGTGCCCATTTATCAAAGGAAATGACCTCCAACCAGCTAAGTGCATCTTGATTAATCCTCCCAATTGTGTTCATATGTATGTTGAACTTTTCTACCTTCTTTTTTAAGATGGTTTTACATAAAAGTTGTTTCAAACATTTGTCCTTAAAGTGAGTCATAAAGTTGCTAGCAAGATGGTGTATACAAATCCGATGATATGTATTTGGCTTAGACCAACTAAGACAAACATTAGAAAACATAACCATAATGTTTAGATGACGATCAGAGATAACATAAAGACCCCTCTTTTGAGTTACTTGATTTCTAATACATGCCAAAAACCATTCCCAACTATAACATTTACACCCTTAGTTAATGCAAAAATGAGAAGGAATAATTGATTATTTCTGTTACACCCCATGACAATCATTACAGTACCTTTATACTTTCTATACAAGTGCGCACCATTAATAGTTAGCATAGGACGACAATGCTTGAGGCTTTTTATGGAATGATGAAATGCCCAAAAGACTCACTGAAACACATCTTTATTTTGTATATTACTTAGGAATGTTTTAAAAATTATAACACATCCTAGATTTGTTTGCTCTAAGGCACCAAAAAAAAAAGAAAAAAAAAAGGCAATTTAGTGTATGATTTTTAAAAATCACCAAACAAATTATTTAATGTTTTATGTTTGCCTTCCGAAACTTTAGTGTGTGAGATCTGATACCCAAATGTTTCTACAACACTTGCTTGAATGGCAACCACTTAAAGTGTGAATTATGCCTTGGTCATTCCCTCTATATGAGCGACTATCAAGTTTGAGTCTAATTGATGATAGTCTTGATTCATGCAAGGATTGACACATGTGCGAAAACCGTTATATTTGTTGATTTCAAATAAAGATGTCTTTTTAGCAACCATAGCACGAAGCCTCCAAGGACATTGACACTATTCAACTTTCTTGCATTTTAGGAACAACAATTTCTTTATGAATGACAAAACAATATACTGTTGGTGTAAATTAATAAAGTGCATTTTTACCATCAAATCTCCTTTAAAATTAAATATTTGGCCAACTATGAACTCTTCGATTGAATATCCCATAAGGGTGTTTTCCTAAGGGGTCCAATCACATGACACAACATGATCAATGTTTTCAATATTTTCAAATGGTGGTGGTGTTGCCAAATGATATAGCATTGGAGATAATCGATTGGGTCATCCATATCCTTTAGATTTGGATTGTTTGACAAGTTACAACCTTCCCCATCCACAACCACATATCTCATTTGTTATCTTTTAATTGCTTCACAAACGACTAAAAAAGACGAGCAACTGTCCCCATCTTGATTATCATCATTATGAACATCCTTGACTCCTACATTGTCATCATCACATTGTCTTCTTTCTTCGTCTTTCTCATCCTCTTTCGCCCTATGTTCAAAAGTGAATGGATTTGGAACATTATTAGTATCATAATTTTCACCAAGTAACAAAGGTGTGCAATTACCAAATGGTGAATTCATTTATAAGTCAATTGATACTTGTTCAACAAATAACTCAACTTTATCCATTCCAAATCTGTTATGCATTTCTAATATTCAAGCTACACCACTATTGTTCTTTACTAGGCAAGGTTGGAATTTATTCCATTTTTTCATAGGATAGTTACAACTTAGAATTAATTGAAAGTGTTCTCTATTGAAGCTAGTAACTGAGTATATCATTTCTAATAGTTGTTCATATGTTGTTCCAAGAGGCAAATTAATAGGATTAACCACAACTCTATCCCCAACCTAATCAAACATCGGTTTGTGTTTTCCCCTTTTTCCCATTACAAAAACAAACTATTGCTACCGATGAATTAGACATAGTTTACCTATAGAAGAAGCCAATAAAATAAAATAAATTTCATTTTTAACCATAAAATTACACAATAAAAAACATTATTTATAACATCAATCTATAATGAAATAACAAATAACAATAATAAGGTATTCTATTAACAATAATCAAATAAAAAATAAGACCTTAATATCCAAATAATTCAATGTTTTTAATTAATAATATTTTCTTATTATTTATTACCATTAAAATTGAATAAAATATTGTTATTTTTCCATTAACAATTAAAATATTGTTGTTTAGGCTACCCATATTAAGTGATTTTTTTTTTTAAAATTTGTTCATAAATTGATTTGATATAAGTTTCAAAAATGGATGTAAAGTGTACATATTAAGAATAATTAATATTTACGACAAAAAATATTTTAATATTTTTCCATTTCTCTTTTCATTAAAAAAAATTAAAAAGAGAAAACAACATAGACATATTAATAGACTTTTACTTATATCTTGTTAATTTTTAAATATTTCTAATTTAATTCAATTTTTGTATTTTATAATTGAATAAGTTAAATTTTAAGTAAAAACTAATATTTTCTATATATTAAATTTATTTTTAATTTTATTTCTTATTTTTTTTTTTTATTTTTTTTTTTATTAATAATATAACATTTTGATAATGTTTTTTCATGTAATTAATGAAAGTTTTATAAAATGTAATATTAATAGTAACATTTTTAAAATATAATTTTGATTTGTTTAAAAGGGAGGACTAAGTGTTTTTTTTATAGAATTTTTTGTATATATTTTAGATTTTTATACAATATCATTCCGAAGTGAATTTAGACAATAAAAAAACTAAAGTAAATGAGACGTAGCACTATTGCACCTATGTTACAAGATCAATATAATGTAGGTGCTAAAATGCTAACAAATGCTTGTACTCCTGTGATGAAGGAAACATCTAATAATAACACATAAACTAGATATAGAATTATTAATTGCAATATGATTACTTAAGATCAGCTTAGAAATGGACATTCATTGCGTAATTACACGTAATTTTACCTGTAAAGCATTATATGTGTTCTAAAATAGTCATTTATTGTAGCATATTCATTGATGAAAATACCGATAATTACGAATATATTGGTATTTCGATTTTACAGATATATCAAAGATATATCGACGGATATTTTGGAAAAAAATATCGATAAACTTAAAATTGACCAAAACTCATGGAAATGTTAAAAAAAAAAAAAAAAAAATCATAGAAACGTAATTAGAAGTATAATAAACATTTTACACTTGTGTTGTTATATGATATAATTTATCATATTTGATAATAATATTGTATGTATCAATAAAAAATATGAATTTAATAAATGTACATTTATTATTAAATTACATCAAATATTGTCCTACAATAATATTGTGACATTTAATTATAATATGCCTAATTTTAAAATATATTTAATATTAAAATTATGTTCCATTTAATTCAATTGTATTAAATGATATAAAATAAATGATGATATATGTATAAATTTTCATATTTATATTTTTTATATTTAGTTAATACATAAATGATATAAAAAAAAAGTTAAGAAAATTATCACTGTAATTTTTATGTTTTTAATGGTCAATTAAATTAAATTTAAAAATAAAATAATTAGAATTAATTTGTTTATTAAAATATTTTGTTTTTATCACTATGTTAGTACATATTCTTCTAGTGCACATCAGATACTAAAAGTCAAGGTAGCTCATCGGTGATTGGCGAGCAGGCTATGTGCACTAGTTTCAGGTTCTTGAGTCCCGCACTAGTAGCCCAAACAAATCTTTTTTTGTTTGAGTAGTCAACAACCCAGTCCTACACTTGCACAACATTTTTTTTGTCGATTTTTTCACCAATTTCACCAAAATATAGGCGATAAATTATAGAAATATTGGCAATATTTTAGGGTGTCAGGCGATTTTCTTAAAAAATCGCCTATTAATTGGTCCCAATCAATATTTTGACGGTTTTCACCGATTTTTTCTGACATTTCTTCCCCTTTTTTGTATCGCCCCTCACTGAAATACGAAATTTCGGCGATTTTTTCCAAAATTTTCATCCATGAGTATATTAAATCCATCAATCGAAGATGTGCATTTAAGTTTATATTTATATTTCCAAATCATCTTAATTTCTAAAGTGAATTTTAAATTAACATAAATTTGTAATATTACTTACAACCTTCCATAACATAAGTCATTTCCATTCGTACATCAACAGAACAGCATGCAAAAATTTTACTATCTAGCATCTACCTTAATGCGATCTACTCCCCTCATAACATTTTCAACCACCTCAATGCGAAATATCAAACATGATTAATCCAAAAAGTCAATCTCATTTTGGAATAACACTCCAACCTGCAGATGTTAGTCACACTACAAATAGCCAAATCTGAATCCTAAACTAAAATAACCAAAAAAATTTCTACTTATTTTACCCAAAAGTTTGGCCCTCACTTTTTTATTTATAAATAATCTTGTATTGTAAGATATAATTATAATTTAATATTTTTTATTAGCAATTTAAAGAATTAAATAAGATAATATAATTTATAAATATTATCAAAATAAAAAACCCACATAAGGATAGGTTTGAGTTATGAGAACTAAATCCAACTCAAATTAAGTTTGGATTGAAAAATAAAAAATTAACTTAACTATAACTTAAATATTAAAATTTATCGTCAAAACCTATTAAAAAACGGATTAGGTCATACTAACAGATCTAATTTACACCCCTAATTTTACATCCAAATTTATTTTTGAAATTTATATTCTTTGTTTGTGACTTATTCCCAACTTTTCAAGTTTTTTCCTTACATTTGATAGTCTATTTATTTTGAATCTTTCAGCCAATTTGTAGAATTTTTACTTCATAAATTATAATAAACATAATAATAATTATTTTTTTATTTCAATGAAATTCGTTGGGACTTACCTTAGTCAAGGTGACCAAATACAACTACATGAAATGCAAAATATCAAACATGATTGATTCAAAGAGTCTTCCATAAGCATTTAAAAGTTGACCGTGGCTTCTATACCATTTTTGCAGAGAGAATAGTTTTCATTAGCCAATCGATATCAATATTTTAATAATTTTAAGTCAATCTCATTTTGGAAGAACACTCCAACTTGCAGATGTCCATCACACTGCAAATAGTCGAATCCAAATCCCAAACTAAAATAACCAGAAAAATTTCCTACTTATTTTACCTAAGTGCTTGGCCCTCACTTTGTCCCTCTTACTGCAAATAGTTGAATCTGAATCCCAAACTGAAATAACAAAAAAAAAAAATTATAGTTATTTTACCTAAACGTTTGACTATTATTTTACCTAAAAATAAATTGCTTTAAAAACTTACTTGGCACTACAAGACGCTATTGGTGGGAGCTACTGGTGGGAGTTGTAGATAGTGGGGAAAGAAAAGGATAGTTAGGGTTAGAGATAAAAAAATACGGGGTTTGGGATAAAAATCATGTTGAAGGAGAAACAAAAGTAAAAAAAAAAGGCTTATGATGTGGAGTGAAAGACTACTTTGGCAATTATTTTCATAAATGCACTATTTTGGTTCTTTTTTTTAAAATAAGGATTAGTTTGGCCGCAAACTCTAGAAAATGAGAGAAATATTAATAGGTTGTTATAGTACTAAAATGATAATCTTGTTTTAGCTATCCTATCAATAATGATCCTATGTGCAAAATTTTCATATACATGCATGCATTTTGTTTATTATTGATATCTTGTTAATTGTCAATTGATCATTAAATTGCTTCCCTTAGTTATACTATTTTGAGAACCCTTAACAAATCTTTTCAAGTCTTTTAAGTTGAATACTTTCTTAAATCTATATAGCATACATCGAGGGGATACAATTTAACCTCATTTTTTTCATCATAAAAAATGAGGAAATTGTTAGATTGAGGTTTGGTTAATCTTGTATTATGGTAATAGCAAAATTAGATTTAAATCTAATGGTTTATATTTGAGTGTGTTAGGTAAGAAAGATTTCTACAAAGATAATAGAAAAGATAGATCAATTCAAAACGAAATTATGAAGGAAATGAAGACATGATCGAGATTAAAGAAGATCAATATTAACATTGTTTTATGAGAATCCTTAAAAAATAATAGTTTTCGATATTGGATAAAATGCTCTTTGGTTTCAAATTTTTCTTTTTTCTTTTTCTTTTTGTTGAAAATTTCCTTATTACAATAATTTTGAATTGGAATAATAAATAATTTTTGAAAAATTTTCAAGATGGATAATTTATCAATAACAAGATTATTAAAAGAATTAGGAAACTTACTAATTTAATAAGAAATTTTTTTCTATGAAAACATTAATTTCAAGATAAAATATTTATTTAAAATGAAATGTTTTATGATAAAGGAGAATCTAATGAAAATTGAATTTAAAATTTGAGAGCAATTTTTCTAATCAAAATAATTTTGGATAAAATGTCCACATGGAAATTTTAGATTTTTCAATATTACATTTTCCTATTATCTAATGTTATCAATTTAAGAAATAAACATTTTTTAAAAAATTTCATAAAAATTACTAAGGGATTTTAAAAGCCCGTAATTAATGCAAAAGATTAAGTGGGGCGAGGGCTTTAGTAAAATCTACAACCTAGCTACAAAAAAAATCACATTTTGCTACATTTTTTTTTTTAAAATCATGAACTAAGTTTTATGGCAAAATATCACTTTTAGCCACAAATTCACTTTTCGTCACTAAAAATATGGTGGGAATAATTTCCATGTTATATTTGCCATGAACTTCACTTTTTATCACAAAGTTGTTCATGATAAAATATTATCTTTTATTACAAAGTTACTTTTCATTACTAAAAATATGACAAATAATTCATGTATAATATATGTATTGTGTTATAAACTCCATTTTTTTCCACAAATTATTTGTTGTAAAATATCGCTTTTAGCCATAAATTTATTTTTTATAGTAAAAAATATAGCAAGAGTGAATATGGTATAATATATGACAATTTTCACATAAAATTTTTTTATGGCAAAATATCACTTTTAATCATGAATTTAAATTTAGTCTTTAAAATATAGTATAAATAATTCTCACATAATATGTGATATTCTTCTATAAACTTTGCTTTTCAGTATGAAATTATTTTTGATAAAAAAAAATGTATAAAGAAATAATTACAAATTTAAAAAATTTTCAATTTTTTTTCCACAATCTTATTTGTGATAGAATTATTTTAATTATATATGCACCATATATTTTAAAATAAATAAAACTATTAAATAATTACAATTACATATTTAATAATTTATAAAAACATTACACAAAATCGTCATTACTTATAAAAAAAATAGTCTTTTTATTAAAACACACACACACAAAAAATAATGTTAGTAAAAAGCGAAAAAAAAAACTATCTGATCTTTTTTATGTCAATTTAATAATTCTAATTTTGAAGATATAAATGAACTTTATAAAAATTTAATAAAAATATATAAATTTTGAAGACAAGCATGTTATTGGAAAATTTTGTATAACAAAATTATTTATTAATTACAAAATCATAATGAATATATATATATATATATATATATATATATATATATATATATATATATATATATATATATATATATATATATATATAAAAAACCTTACAAAAAAATCTTCACAATTTTTTTACTTTTAATTTTTTTTTTCTAATTTACATAATGATTAGATTTATTTCAAAGACTTATTTAGTAAGAGTTTTGGCTTTCTTTATATTTCAATTCAAATAGTTGCTACATTTTTCTAAAGGCTTTATTTATTTATTTTTAAAATTTTCATTTTTTTCAAATTATATTTGAATATTTTTTTAAAGAATAATTATAAAAATAAGTATTGATAGTTTTTTATAGTTTGTTTTGAAATCTTTATTTTTTCATTCATTAATAAAAGTATGAAAAATAATTATAGTTCAAGATAAGTATAAAAATAAAAATAATGTTGAACTCAATTAAAAGTTTGTTATACCTCCTTGAACATCAATTGATTCATCCAAAAGATTCTGAAAGTATTTTTTTATGTGGTGATAAAGTGAAGGAGGGTTATGGGTTTAAGTCACAACAATTATAATTTAATATAATAATTATTAGGGTGTCAAAAATGTTATCTGCTAATTTTGGGATAGGTGTGAGGGTGTCATCATGTTTTTAGAAATAAAAACCTATACTATAAACATTCTCTAGACAATGAAAAATAAATAATTATAACATTTTTTGCCACCAACTTATATTCATTTCCAATGATGCTATATTACCATAAAACGACATTCATTATAAAAGGAAACTTTTTGCTATAAAATTTGTCTCAAGATAAAGGTAGTTTTTTCTTATGAATAGTTTGTTTTTACCACAAATATTATTGGTCCCTAATAGTAACTTTTAGTAGCAATATTTTTTATTATGGATAAAATTAATTAGTCACGGATTTAAAAACCGCAACATGACATTTTTTTCCTAACAAAAACATATTTTCTAGAAAACCTAATTTTTTGATACGAAAACATTTGTGATGAAACATCATATTTGTTGTAGTGATAATTGAAAATTGTATGATTTTATCATAGTACTAATCCATAAATTCACATGTGTGTCATTGAAAGCAATAATCAAAGATAACGCTTTTGAAAAACATCATTATTGATCAAAACATAAAATGATAACTAAAAAATTATGCTTTAGGGAGGAAGAAGGGAGGAGGGTGTTGTTAAGTTGTGTTGTATGTATATCAATGATGTTGTGTTAAATAGAAATCACCAGCAAATTGATCAGTTTTTTTTTTTTTTTTTTTTAATTTGACCAAAGGTATGACTTAGTAACTTCTCAGAATTCAATATCAAAATATAGAACTAGACAATAAATTGTTTATCCTTGAACATCAACGCTTTTGTTTCTTTGTTGATTGCTTTATACTCTGATTGTTATGCATTGAGTTTCTAAACTAAGATTGTGATTAACTTTGTTCTTTGGACTTGAAATATCATTCTTTTTTTGGTTGACCTATATTATCTAGGTTCTTTACTTGTTTTATTATTTTTCATTCTAATTTTGTGAGTTTCGCGATTTAATCTTGCCCTAATTAGTTGATTGGTTGACCTGTTTCCAAAGTTCTTACTACTAGTTGGTTCTTATTTTGCTCTATTAGGTGTTTTTATTTTTTAATTTTTATAGTGTTTTAACCATTTTTGAAGTTTTCTACATAACCTTGAGCATTTGAGCGCTTATCTCAGTGCTCAAGTGCTAGCCTCACCAGTGGTAGCACTCAAGTGCCCTTAGCACTCGAGCGACCATAAGTTACATCTAGCTTTGTTTCACGTAATTGTATTGCTCAAGCACTCCTTAAGCTACATTCAATGTCGTTTCCAATGCTTACACTGCTCAAGCGCTAATCTTGCATCCAATGGCTCAAGTGCTTATATAACGCCTTCTAGTGTGCCATTTTATTTGTTATCTTCCTTTTAGTACGTTTGAGTACTTTGGGTTGTTATATCTCGACTTTCAATGGTGAGTTTGCGTCCTATTTCATATATTCATCTGCATAATATTGTTCAAGACTAATTTTTGAGCATTTTTAGCCGTTTAATTAACTCGGGTATTTTTTCTTTGTTTTTTGTGTTTTAGTTGGTTTCTCTTTTCATATGGTTAGAAATTGTCGTCCTAGGGAGTTGACTTCTCTTGTGTCTTTGGAGTTTGCTTTGGGCATTCTTCTCCAAGGTTTTTTCGACTTGGATGTTCTTTCCTTATAGTGTTTTCACTCGAAGAAGACCCACGATAGATGTTATTCTATTTTATGAGGTCGTTGAGTCGAGGTAGAACACCCCATCAACCTTAGGGCCTTTCAGGACACTTCTCTTTGTGATAGAGAATTGGAGGCTTTTTTTTTACTTTTCATAAGACTCCGTATCCCTACTACGTTCAGATGTTCTATTCGAATACCCATTTCATAGTTTGTGACCTCATGTTTAAGGTCACCATGTATGGCCAAACATTCATGGTCTCTACTTATTCCATCAAGCGTATTTTGGGCATGCCTCATCTCGCTGGTCAACTTTTGGTTTTCTCTCTGAAGGTTCAGGCTCTTATTAGAAATTGAGCTTAACTCTATTCCTGTTACTCTCTATGCCAAGTTCCATCCATTATCAACTTATGTTTCCATTGCTAACTTCACCAAGTCAGCCTGGATTCTTAGTACATTTCTCTCTTATTTTTTCTACCTTTTTTCCTATCATACTTAGATTCATCACCCCGTGGCTTGGTTCATTCATACCATTCTTTTTGGACAATAGTTTGACATCGTCCAAGTGATCCTCAAAACCATGACACTACATTATGATTCCACCATGCACTCTGAAGCTCTCTTATTTGCCCTCCTTGTTACTTAGATATTGGAGGACATTAGCTTTGAGTTTGATCCTACCTTGGCTGCTTGGGTGCCTTGTGCTCTCATTGATGCGAGCTCCTAGGCCAAGCATTATAGCCATGTCTATGGTCTCATGGTTCCTCTAGCCCCTGCTTTATTGGCTACCACTCCTTAGGGTCCTACTTCCTTAGTTTATCAACGCAAAAAGCTGCTTAAAAGGCTCTTGCAAAGGAGGATGAGATTCATGCTATGGAGTAGGATCCCCCTATCACTGTGGTTGATTTTCTTGAACATGCTCCCCATGGCCGTCATAGTAGAGGCCTTGGATGTCCTTCTTGTTTGTTTGCTCACTTTACTCCTCTTACTAATGGTGCTTCTCTTCAACAGGTCATGGGCTCCATTTCTAGCCTTCATTTGTTGATGGATGCTTGGGATGCACATTTTTGAGGGCTTGAGAGGCAACTGTCCTATATTATCTCTTGGATTCATTCTCAGGGTGCCTTGAGCTCTGCTCCTCTGCCACTGCCACTCACTACAGACATGTAGTTTATGCTTTTTTAGGATCTTTGTTTGCATTGAAACCAATCAAGCTACGTCTTTTGGATTACTCTTTGATTATTTTTGTTTAGTCTAGATGTATGCTTTTTATTCTCTTGTCTGTGTATCCAAAACCTATTTTATTTATATATCTATATGTTTGTGGATCTTTTGGTTCCCCTTTGTGTTTTCTTGTTTATCTTCCTTTGTCTACTTTGTGACAAAAAATGAGGAGAATTAAATAAGGTGAGAATCATATTGAGAGGGTGAATTATATGGTTGCAAGAAACATTTATTGAAAAAATCACTTGACACAAATGTTTCTTGCGATAAATATGTTAGTGATCTTTCAAACTGACTAGAACCACACTTTGAATAAGGAGTTTAATTACATGGTCCTCATTGTGTATATCTTGGTTGGTGAAAGCACTTGGTGCACTCCTCTTGACCAACTAATGCTTGAAAAGCTTTTCCTATGTTTGATTGATTTGCATGTATTCAAGTGTATTTCCCTTTGGATTCTGCACATCAATCTTATCTTCTTACTATCCTGTTTTGCTTCCTCAACTATATTTTATCCCACACAATGCTTTACCCTTAGTATAGTTGTTTGTGTGTATGAAGGTCATAGGTTTGGGGGATAATCATTGAATCCAAATGCGATCATTGCCTTCTCTCATTTTATTTTTAGATGAGAGTAATTGAGTATTATGTAAATTCCATTATAAGGGAAGGGTGGGGAGAGGTGAGATTATATTACAATGTTTTGTCACAAAATTGCCAAAAAGGAAGATTGTTAAGACAATAAGTCTAGTACATTGTATGTTGGCAATTTTGTTCTAATATTTTATGGCTTAGGAAACCTTTTTAATTGTGACTTACTCTCCATTGAAGATCCAAGGTTGTTGTTGGTTCAATCGGAAAGTCACATCTAAAAAGGTTTATTTAGTGGCAAGTTAGGTGACTAAATGGTTAAAGTGGATCGATATATTTTTTGTGAATTAAAAATACTTAAATTAATGTTTTGGAAAAATAGGGGACGCTTAAGCGTTGGAGAAGCTCAAACATCTATCCAATGCTCAAGTATCTATCTAATGCTCAATTGCCCTAAGCACTCAAGCGGTGGGTAAGTATGCTCGAGTTGTGGTCCCAAATCTACCAAAATATGGCAAATTATTTTTAGAAATTCATGAGTGTTCTTTTTGGAAAATTCAGGATATTGATCTCCTAGGCCTATATGCTTATATAAACCATCTTTTAACCCATTTAAGATTGGACACTCATAGAAAGGTTTAGCCTAACTTGCCTTACCATTTCCAATTTCTCAAGAAAGATTCAAAGCTTGAATCTTGGGTTGTTACAAGACCCGCATCCCTTCAATGAGGTTAAGGAAAATTTACTAATGCAATTAGAGATTGTTGTGTCATGGATGTGGATCAAGTTGCAGATTTTGAAGAGTAAATCTTAGGGGTAAGCTATTAGGTAATTCTGTGTGACTTGATCTCAAATAATGGATTTTAGATTAGAAGTCTTAGATCAATAGTTTTTTTTTATCTCCATAATTAGTGTGAAGATTTTCCAAGTAAAAATTCTTTATATCCCTTGCTTATTTGATTGATGTTTGGTTATTTTGTTTACCACCTCTAACATCTCTTGGAATCAATTTGGGTCAATGGTACAACTCTTAAATTATAATCTTCAAAAATCATCAATTTACCCCCTTCTAGGTGTTACCCTACTAACAAACAATTTTTCACTTATGATTTAAAAAATGATCTTCATCAAGACGTCAAACTTTTTTTTACTTTCTTTTAAAGGCTTTATTTTGACTTATTCAATTTCGGGCTTAGACATTAACTTCCAGCTAAAGCCAACAAGTAAAAAATTATCCCAAACATCCTTGCTATAAATTGTCGATTTTATGAAAACTTTAGCAAGAAGAAATGGGCAAAGTCAAGCAACAAATTTGAGAAATGAGAATGACTTGCTTGGTAAGTATTATCATTTTTTCCCCTATTTGAATATGAAGGGGTTTCCCCATCATCTACGTTGTACATCTTTAACTATTATTATTGTTTCGGATTTTGCTTTCATATTTTTGGTATTTTAATTTTGCAAAATCTTGGACTTGAAATGTCTTATACTTTCCCCTTTTTCCCTTAGTCTCTCTATATTCCAAATTATTTTAAAATACAAAATGTAAAGTTCCAATAATTATTTGTTTCCATATTAATGTTAAATAACAATGAGAATAAGAATTGAAAAAAAAAAATGATAATAATATTTTAATATAATTTTTTTAAAATCTCACATTATACATAGTTTTTTTTTTTTTTTTTCATTTTAAAAAAACCATATTTGAGAGGTGTTTTTGCTAGATAATAAAAACATATTTTGGTGTGTGGCTTAAAAAATAATTATTTTTGAAAATTAATAATATTATTTGGTTGTTCTCAAGAAATAATTTTTAAAAATAAAGTTGTAAACATAAAATATTTTAGTGGATTAAATTATCAGTAAATTGGTTTTCAAAATTATGATATTTCAACAAAATTTAGGCTTGACAAATGATGCTCCTACACATCCAATAGGCATGCAACATATGAAAGGTAACATATGACAAAATTTGGAAGGTTATAAAATTAAGTTTTCAAAATAAAATAATATAAGTAAAAAAGAATAATCTTATGGGTAAGTTTTCTTAAAAAATAAAATAAATCCCGAAAGTCAAGAAGAGAATAAAAAAAATAATTAATATTCTCTTGTTGGCAAAGCTTGTCGAGGAAAGAGAAAAATTGTTCAAATTTTTTGAATTAAGCAATCAAATAATGCAAAAGATAGAAAAACAATTTGACATGAAAATAGAGGCTTCCCAACCAAAAAAGGCTTTACAATAAGAAAAAGATTTCATGAAAGATCTTGGAGTATGAGAAATCACAAAAAACATTACACACATTCTTTGTCATTCAATGAATTCATTTGGCCATAAGCCACTTTAGAACCTCCATTGATATTCAAATCTAAAGAAAACATTTGTATTATCCTCATTGTAATTAGAATAACTAAATCAATGGAAAAATATACTTTGATAAACATTTTTCTTAATATAAAAAGTTTTGTTCGCATATATTGTTTTAGTTATGCTTGTTTTGCAAGACTTCATAAAAATTGTGTGTATTAAGTACTAAATAGATCATTCAAACCTTAAAAATTAAATTTTATTTATTTTTAAATTCATTTAAAATAAAATAATATTAGCCATTATTATTATTTATTTTTTTAAAAAATAAATCAATTGTGCTTTTATAAGAGGTTAATATTCATATTTTTATAATACTTATAAAAATTATAATTTTTGATTTTATTATAATATTACTATTCATATTTGATTAAAAATTTTATATATATATATTTTTTAATTTGCTTGTAATTAAAAAAAATATTTTTATTTTTAATAAAACTTAAATTAAATTTTTTTTATATTATGTAAATTGAATTTATAATTTATTTTTTTACCATGAAATTTTAACATTTTTATAAAAAGAAAAAACACTTTTTAGATTTTTTTTTTTTTTTGAAGTATAAAAAAATGGTGTAGAATAATAGAAGCGTGGGTGACTTTTACTTGGGTTGGTCAATAAAATAGATGGGAAAAGAGTCGGTTGGCAATCGAAAAGGGGGAGGGTGGCTTTCCCTGGTAACTTTCTTTACGAGTAACCGTTGTGATAGGCTTGAGGCCATGGGACCATGGGCAGAGCTTATCTCCAAGTAGCTTCAACGAAGGCGAGTGGCGACAGTATGGCGTAAAATCAAAGCTTGAAAACCGTGGGATTGTGTAGGTATGTGGGCTCCAGAGTCCACGCAGTGACACTGTTGTCTGTCTTTTGTATGTGCTTTTTGCATGGATTCGCCCACCAGCACCACTCTCTCTCCCACAAACCTTTTCTCTCTCTTCGTTTCTCATCGATTCTCTAAATATTTTCTCATGGGCCTTCTCTGAAATCCAAGTTTCCGTACTGTACAGCTTCGATTTTGACTCTTCTTCCCAGGTACGCCAAGACCCACAAATTTATTTTTATTTTCGTTTCTGTTTTTTTGGTTCAATTCCGTCTTCGTGGAGTCTAGATTGGATTTGGGAATGGTTCTGTGTTTTCTTTTTTGGGAAATTTTGAGTTTGGATTGATGGAAGATATGTGATTTGTGTGGTCCTGTTGAATCTTATCCTTCATCAATCTAATTTTCACTTTTAGATTAATTTCATGGTGGATAGCTTCTGATTTGGTTTTCTGATGTTTGGGCTTTGGATTTGATGATTTTTGAGATTTGGCTCATGGAGCTTTGATTCATTGAGGTGGGATTTCTTCTCTCTTTGGTGGATTTGTTGTGTTTTTAATCAGAACTGTTGGTTATTGAGACTCCAAGAATCAGAATTGATGTTCTGGGATAGGTAAATGAGTTAGTTATATGGAAAATTCAGGTATAATAGCTCATATTGTTACAATTCTGTTCGTTTTGCTCTGCAGAGTGAATTAATGAATATTCATAGAGATTCCCTCTTTTGGGTTTTCTTCTTTTTAGGCATTGGTTTTAAATTTTGTGACTTTGGAGCTTGCTCTCCTTATCTCTTTTGCTTTTGGGGTTAAAGCTATCTGTACATGTCCCTTTTTTCCTTATTGGACAGGGTTTATCTTTATGGGCTTTGATTGTTGAAAGTCTCATCTGAATTTGAGGATCTAACTCAGTCTTTCCTGGTCTATTTTCATTCCTTAATTGTGAAATTTTCGTTTTTATATGATGGTTGTAGAAATGATTCTATTTCCTCTTCTGTGTACTAGCTGTTTGGTTTGGGAGAAATTGCAAGAAGAGAAAGGAGAACTTGGAATTGTATTAACAAATTGGTGATGGATTGGCTATTCTGAAATTCCCAGGGTTTCTTTTGTTTTTCTGTAATTCCATATCAATCAAATGGAGCATTGCTAATTTCATTCAGAATTAGCGGGTGCTTTTTCTCAATTTATGTTGATTAACAAATTGGATGTGTTTCCGCTTTCTTAATCAGCCTTTATTTTAAATCAATCTTTTCTTTTCTTAATCCTCTTGTCAGGGGGGTTGGTAGTGCCAACATTGCAGAGTGTGTCTTCTTTGTTGCCAGTCCCTTTCTGGCTTTGAGAAATGGTGTATACCATCTGCATTTTTCTCAATGACATTCTGCCTCTTCTGCTTGGTTTCTATTCAATTTTTGTTAATACTTTCATTATCTTTACAGAACAATGTTCCAATATCTTGGGTTATTAATTGGTGGCATAATCAGTATGAACCTTTCTTGGAATGATATTTAAGCAGAGGATCTAGAACCACTCTTTCATAGAACTAGAGTATTTCTATTGTGGATGAAATCACAAGGTAGTACATGGAAATTTTTGCGTTGATAGTGACTTCTGATTTTTGTATTGAAATTATGGAAGTCTGGATTTTTTTCCGTCTTTTTTATCATCCAATTTTTTTTAGCATAAATTAATTTTGTCTGCACCATTTTTTTTTCTTGCTACTGAGCAAAAGGTAAGTGTTCAAGATGAGTTTTGTTTATTTAATAGCTTTGCACTACCATTGTTCAAAATGGCACTAAATTTCTGACCAATAGCTATCTGTGCTATTGCTAATTTTCTTTTATACCTCTTTTAATATATTTGTAACTACTTAATTTCTAGGAAAAAGCTTCTTCCCTGATTACATAACAGGAGGGATTTCTAGCAGCAAGTTTGTCAAGAGATGGGAATCACAAACTCTAAAATAGAAGAAGATAAGGCTCTGCAGATGTGTCGTGAAAGGAAGAAGTTTGTTAGGCAAGCACTTGATGGCAGGTGTGCTCTAGCAGCTGCTCATGTTGATTATATTCAGTCACTCGAAGCTATAGGAACTGCTCTTAGGAGGTTTGTTGAGCCTGAAGCTCCAAATGAATCTTCCTTATACACTTCCACTAGTGCCACACCAGAGCCACTTGCTTTGACTGAGAAGTCCCTTTCCCAGTTCTCATTCTCATCTCCATCTCTATCTCAACGTGTAGATGCAACTGAAGCCCTTTCTCCAACTCCTTCACCTCCTTATTCTAGTCATATTCAGTTAAACCATATGAAAATCAGGGGCAGCTATTCCAGAAAAGTAGAAGAAAAACCTTCTTTACCAGTCATGGGGACAGTAACCTCCTCCAGTACCCCTCAAAACACCACACCTCGTTCCACTGGAAGGCCTGAGATGACACCATTTGAAGCTTCTTCCCAGCCACCTGGTACTCCACCTTGGGATTTCTTTCACCTTTTTCCTTCTGTTGATAATCAGTTTTCTTCTCAAGGAGGAGAACTGAACCAAGGTTTGGATACTACTGATGATATAACTCGGCTTAGGAAAGAGGAGGGTATTCCTGAACTGGAGGATGAAGAAGATAAAGTTTCTTTTCATGGGGAGGAAGAATCTCAGGACTCAGAAGATGAATTTGATGAGCCTTCCACAGATACTCTAGTCCGAAGTTTTGAAAATCTTAATAGGGTGCCAGATCATGTTGCAGCTAGTTCTTCACCTACTATGCCTTCCACAGGAAGTGTAGCTTCAGAAACTGGGTATTTGAATGGAGAGAAAAGCAACTCTCCCAGTTTATCACCATTGAGAAGCACATCCTCAGAAGTTGCACTTCATTCTGATGTAAGGAGCACACCTGTAAAAGACAATGGTATTGAAAATAAGGTTGCCCCAAAGGACTTCTTTTCAAGCATAAGAGATATAGAATATCTCTTTGTTAAAGCTTCTGAATCTGGAAAAGAAGTTCCAAGGATGCTTGAAGCGAATAAATTTCACTTTCGTCCAATATTTCTGCAGAAACACAGTATGATCTCTCTCTCTCTCTCTCTCTCTCTCTCTCTCTTTCTCTCTCTCTCTCAAATTGGAATTCCAGGGGACAACACTTCTATTTTAACTGTGTTTTGATCTTCTCATAAATGTTAGCAGTTTCTTATTACAAGGAAAGTAAAGTATGTTAGTTTGTTCCATAATGATATTTTTTGTCCCTTTCTCTCAGTTCATAATTCATGCAGTCCACTTGTAGAGTACCCAAACCATCCAGCACTTTAGGCAGATTGATTTCAATGGTTTAGAGCCTTGCATTCTGCAATATTGATGTTTTCTTAGGGGGTAAAAAAGAACAATGCATTATATGCTTGCTGAATATCATGAGAAATTGTTTGAGGGTTTTTCTTCATGCTAGTTAGTGAAAGCTTTTGACAAGAGACTACTTTTTATTATAACAGGTAGGTCCACAACATCTACACTATTCAAAGCTTGTTTCTCATGTGGGGAAGACCCAACTATCGTTCAAGAAGGTAGGTCTCCATGCATTCTGTGTGACATCTAGTTTCAGTTCTGTCATATTTGTATGTTAAAAAGTGTCTTCTGATATGAATATTCCAGAATCCATCTTCTTGGTTTCTTAAGATCTTGTTAAATATATTAGTCAACTAAACTATCCTATCATCACTTGTAAACTACCAATCCTGAATGGGGTTTCCATTGGGCTCTGTGCCCTTTCTTATTTTATATGAATTCTGTGGTGTGGCCCTTATTCATTGTTCTTAATTCTATGAATAAAATGAACATGAAGGCCTACAAATTTAAAAGGAAACTAACTGGATGCCAATTGCTTCAGTGGGAAACTACATTGCTCTTGGATGGAAAAATAAGTGCTTATTTGGCATTGTTTTTATGTTTGCTTTTAATCAATGAAAGTAGCAGAAGCATTAGGGATGGCTTCTATTTGGCTGTTTGGTTAACTTCTGGGAATTGTGTTTAAAAAAAGCTTTTAATGCTAAAAGGAGTATTTTTTTTTTCTTTTTCTTTTGTTTGTTTGAGATGAAAATCTGCTAAATCCCAATATTGGTTTGACAAAGAAACCCTAATTTAATAAACAAATATTTTGTAGAAAACAAATTCTGAAATGCACTAGGACCAAAAGAAAAAAAAAGGCAATTGAAATGGAAAGTATCAATTATTATCTGAATACTGTTTTTATTGCCTCGGGGTCAAGGTTTTCTTAAATCAACCAAAAAAGGCTCAAGAAACAAATAGAAGAAATGTAGGAGGGAATAAGAAGAAACAAAATGATGAAATAAGGATTAAGGAGAGATATGAAAGAAATCCTTTAGACATGATCATACAAAGTCCTTAAACTATAAAACCCTGAATTTTTAATAATCTTCAACCAGAAACTCTTCAAAGTGATCAATATATCCCTTTGTCGTTTCCTATCAAAAAAAAGAAAAAAGAAAAAAAAGAAACTCTTCAAAGTGGAGATTGTAAGAAAGTGAAATTAATATATATATATATATATATATTTAAAAAAAAAACTGAGAGAGAGAGAGAGAGAGAGAGAGAGAGAGAGAGAGAGAGAGAGAGAGAGAGAGAGAGAGAGAGAGAGAGAGAGAGAGAGAGAGAGAGAGAGAGAGAGAGAATGTAAAGAAAATGTGAAAAATTTCTCGTTAAGGTCAGATTTGTTGTTGCCTTCCTTGGTGTTTCTTTTGTTCTTAAGAGTTGGAGAATGATTAAGAAATTGGTGGTTTATGAGATTATCAGAGGCTACACTTGGTATTGTAGTGTTTTTTGTTTTAGAAGTAATTTTGGTATTATGAAAATTGCATTAAATATGAAATGACCTTTTGCATAAGCCAAAAACTTGTTTCTGCAAGGAGGAACCTCTTCTTGGATTTTGTGTGAAGCTCCTTTCGAAGCCAAAAGCACGTCAACTAAAACCACCAAATTGCATGTCAAAGCTCTTCTTGGGCTCAAAAGGCTGCTTTCAGCTCTCAGAAAGCCAAACATGCTCTAAGTACATAATACCTCTTAAATGAAGAAAAGAAGAGCAAAGAGTGCAAACACTAAATCTCTCTTTTTCCATTTTCAGTTTTTCCAGTACATCCTATTTTGCATTGTTTTGTTGGCAATATAGTCTCACTTGAAGGGAACTAGATGGAGGTTGTTGTCATGTATTACAGTGAATTTATGGATTATGCATAGTAGCCTCATGTGATTAGCACTTAGCACACACAGCAAACTTTCTGTGACTAGTGGAATGTGCTCCTTTTTCTTATAATAAAAGCTTATTTGACAGAATATTTTGCTGGCTGTGATTAACAACCTATACCTAATCTTTGGGTTCACTCATTAAATCCTATATTTATGTGCACTTAGAGCCTGCTCAAGCTGCCATGCAGTACTTAACTTGGCACAGGACAGCTTCATCTCGTTCCTCCTCATCCAGGAATCCTCTTGGCTCAAATTCAAGGGATGATATTGAGGACCTTACCAGCAACCTCTTTGACAATTTCTGCATGATCTCAGGCAGTCATGCTTCAACCTTGGATAGACTATTTGCATGGGAGAGAAAGCTTTATGATGAAGTCAAGGTATTTTCCATTACTTTGTGAAAATTTTGAAATGGAAAGATTTCTCCTTTTTTTGAAAAACTTGAAATTTGAAACTGATTATATCAAATAAATAAACTCAGCAAGAGTTGAGATCTGCCACAAATTTCTCAACTACATTAGCTAACAAAACAAAACAACTAACTCCTAAAAATACGAAAACAAACAAATTTCCCTATTTTAAATAATTCGAATTTAAAATTTGAATTTTATTAAATACAAAAAAGAAACTAGAAACTCCTAAGTTTTAGCTCCAACCAACTTCTAACATTTCGACACTCCCTCTCAAGTTGGTGCATAAATGTCTATCATGCCCAAGTTGCTTGTTAGAAATTCAAATTTCGGCTTGATGAGTCCTTTTGTAAGGATATCAACTATTTGTTGAGTTGTTGGAACAAATGGCATGCATATAACACCAGTTTCCAATTTCTCCTTGATGAAGTGTCTATCAATCTCCATGTGCTTAGTTCTGTCATGTTGAACTGGGTTATGTGCAATGCTGATTGCAACTTTGTTATCTCAGTATAACTTCATTACTCCTTCAATTGGCTGCCTTAACTCTTCTAGGACACGCTTTAGCCACAACATCTCACAAATTCCATGTGACAATTCTAAATTTTGGCTCAACACTACTTCTAGCCACTACTCTTTGTTTCTTACTCCTCCATGTAACCAAATTACCCCAAACAAATGTGCAGTAACCTGTGGTGGACCTCCTATCAATAACTGAACTAGCCTAATCAGCGTCAGTATAGACTTCAACACCACGCTGTTCATTCTTCCTGAAAAATAGTCCATTTCCTAGTGTGCTCTTAAGGGATCTCTAGATTCGGTAGACGGCTTCAAGGTGCTCTTCCTATGGAGAGTGCATGAATTGACTCACCACACTCACCGCAAAAGCTATATTTGGCCGAGTATGAGACAAGTAGATTAGCTTACCAACTAACCTCTGGTATCTTGTTGTATCAACTGGAACCTTTTTGTTACTATCTCCAAGCCTCAAGTTCGGTTCCATAGGTGTTTCTGATGGTTTGCAAATACCAATTTCTTTTAAGTGATCAAGGATATACTTCCTTTGTGAAACCACAATCCATGCCTAAGAAGTACTTTAAGGAACCCAAATCTTTAATTTGGAACTTAGTGGCTAAGCTTTTTTTCAACCTGTCCATCTCTGTTAAATCATCTCGAGTGAGAATGATGTCATTCACATAAACAATTAAAACTGTAATTTTACCTCTTGATGAAAACTTTACAAATAAGGTGTGATCTGGCTGTCCATCTCTGTTAAATCATCTCGAGTGAGAATGATGTCATTCACATAAACAATTAAAACTGTAATTTTACCTCTTGATGAAAACTTTACAAATAAGGTGTGATCTGTTTGTCCTTGTGTATGGCCTTGCTTCTTGACTAATTGAGTAAATTTATCAAACTAGGTCCTCGATGATTGTTTAAGGCCGTATAAAGACTTTCTTAGTTTGCACACCTTTGAACCGTAGTTTCCATCAAATCCTAGAGGAGAGTCCATGTACTCCTCTTCTTCCAAATCTCTCTTTAGGAATGTGTTCTTAACGTCTAATTGTTGGAGTGTCCAATCTAAATTTACTGCAATTGATAGGAGTACTTGTATTGTATTCAACTTGGCAACCGGTGCAAAAGTCTCGGAGTAGTCCACACCATAGGTTTGGGTAAACCCTTTTGCCACTAGTTGAGCTTTGTATCTTTCCAAGGTGCCATCTGCATTGTACTTAATTGTAAAAACCCATTTGCAGTCAACTGTTTTCTTCCCTTTGGGCATAGCAACTACTTCCCAAGTCTCATTTTTTTCAAGAGCCCTCATTTCTTCAAGAATAGCTTCCTTTCATTACAGAACCCTTAGAGCATCTTGCACATTTTTTGGAATTTCTACACAAGAGAGTTGAGTGGTAAAGGCATAAAACGAGGGTGACAAATTTTCATAAGATATGAAGTTAGACATAGGATGCTTTGTGCAAGTTCTAACACCTTTATGACAAGCAATAGGAACATCTAAATTTTTTATTGACTCAAACTTAGACTTAGAAGGGCTTGACACCAAAGGAAGTTTACCTGACAACTCATCTGAGGAACTAGTAGAGTTCTAATTCGTGCCTAGGTTGGACTCATGGAGTTGCTGCAAAGTTGAATCTTCTTTTCTTTGAAGATGTCTCTTCCTTGAATAGACATGAAGCTCGTGTTCTGTTTTACTTGTTTTTTCTCTCATCTTCGCTTTTTCATGCTTATGTAATGGCATTAAAGGATTGGTTCTATTAATTTCATCTCCTAAACTACCTGAGTCTTGATTTGTGGCTATAGTGTTTTGGTTCAAGTGTTGATCTGTGGCTGTAGTGTTTTGGTTCAAGTGTTGATCTGTGGCTGTAGTGTCTCGATTCAAGTGTTGATCTATGGTTTCAATGTCTTGATTTTCTAGAGCTGAAGGAATAGGGTGATCAAGGGTAAATTCAACTAAAACTTTTTGGCTCTATTTGGAAAACATCCCCAACACATGAATCTTCACTCTCATTCTCCCCTTGAAGATGATTATTATCAAAATATGGGGTTGTCTCAAAGAAAGTCACATCCATAGACACAAATAATTATCTTGAAACAAGGTCAAAACACTTATATCCTTTTTGTGTTGGTGAGTAGCCAACAAAGACACATTTCCTAGCTTTAGGATCAAGTTTCCCATGATTGTGGCTATGAATATGGACAAATGTAGTGCATCCAAAATTTTTTAGTGAAATATCAGTGACAAGACGTGATGTGGGAAAACAATTTTTAAAAACATCCACAGGTTTTTGAAAATGCAAAACTCTTGTTGCCATTCGATTCATAAAAAATGCAGCTGTAAGAACAACTTCACCCCATAAATATTTAGGTGTCTTGGTTGAAAAAACAAGGCTCTAGCAATTTCAAAAAGATGCCGATTTTTTCTTTCAACTACTCCATTTTGTTGTGGAGTGTCATTGCAAGAACTTTGATGAACAATTCCTTTTTCCTCAAACACTTTCCATAATATTTTATTAAAGTATTCCTTTCCATTATCACTTCTAAATTCTTGGAATTGTGTTTGTACCATATTGAAATTTTTTTTGAAAACTTGTTCAACATTGGATTTTTCTCTTAACAAATACACCCATGTTATCCCTGTGTGATCATCAATGAATGTAATGAACCATTTTTTTTCTGAAAGAGTAGTAACTGTAGCAGGGCCCTAAACATCGCTATGAATGATAGAAAAAGGTTTGGAGGGTTTATATGGTTGTAGAGGAAAAGAAGAATGGTGGTTTTTTGCCAATTCACAAATTTCACATTCAAATGAAGATGGATTTTTATTTAGGAATAGATTCGGAAACAAGTACTTTAGATACTGAAAGTTTGGATGTCTTAACCTAAAATGCCATAACATAATCTTATTCGTACCAACAACAGAAAGAGATTTGAAAAAAGTACTATGAGCTTGTCCCTCCAATTTGAATCCATCTTCAAAGAAATAGAGTTCTCCACTTTGCTTAGCATTGCCAATCGTCTTTCTTGAGTCCAAATCTTGAAATGCACAAGAAGAATGGAAAAAATGAGCTTGACATTTTAGATCATGAGTTATTTTACTAATAGAAAAAAGATTACATGACAAGTTAGGAACATGAAGGACATTATGCAAAGTAATGGAAGGAGAAATAACAATTGAGCCTTTCCTAGCTATGGCTGAGAAGGATCCATTTGCTATTTTTATTTTTTGGTTCCCCGCACAAGGACTATACAAGGAAAATAATTTAGAAGATCCGGTCATATGGTCAGTTGCTCTTGAGTCTATAATCCATGCACAATTAAAATTGGGTTTGACACTATAGAGGGATATAGAGGGAAGTGGTAAGGTAGTTACCTTTCTGAGCTAAAGAACATAAGGAAGAAGGATTTATAGTGGGACCCAAGGACTGGAGCAATGTACATAGGTTGTCTATTTGCTCTTTCATGAATGGAAGCTGATTTGAAAAAACTTGGTTCCCTTGATCTTCATTTGAGACTTGGAACGCACGACCATCTTCCCCATTCTTCTTTTTCCAATTCAGAGGCTTCCCATGTAGCTTCCAACATGTCTCATGCGTATGCCATGGCTTCTTACAATGATTACAGCATGGTTTTTCTCATTGCTTGAAGTTTCTTTTGTCCACATCTACCTTTGGTCCTTTTGTTATGAGAGTTGAACTCTCAATTTCAGGGTTGGTCTTTGGTTCCTGCTTTTGTAGCATGACTCTCCGGTGAGACTCTTCTCTCCTGATCTTTGAGAATATTCCTCGAAGACTAGGGAGAGGTTTTCGTCCCAGAATTCAGCCCCACACTTCATCTAATTCTCTATTAAGACCTAGGAATAGATACAACCCGTCATCTTCCTTCCTCTTCATATATCGCATACTATCAGTGGGAGAATCCCATTCCTCTTCATAACATTGATTCAACTCCTGCCACAAAGTTACTATTTCATTATAGTACACAGTAACTTCTCTATCTCCTTGTCTAGACTGCCACAACTTAGTCTTCAATTCAAATATTTGAGATGAATTCTCCACATCCGAATAAGTGTCACGAATAGCATCCCACACTTCTTTTGCTGTTGGAATGAATAGAAATGGCTTTCCAATACTCGACTCCATCGAGTTGATGAGCCATGCTATTACCATGGAGTCTTAAGATCTCTAACTCTTCAGGCATGGATCATTGTTTGCTGGTTTTTTCACCTCACCAGTCAAGTGACCAAGCTATCCCTTACCGTCAATTACGAGCTTCATCGTCTGAGCCCATTCCAAGTAGTTTTTTCCATTCAACTTGTTCACTGTCAATTGAAGGGAATTTGATGAAACAACAAATCAATGTTTTGCTTCATTAAATAATGTAGCAGAGTCATTTTGAATGCTCTCTACTGCATCCCTTGTAGTCACCGAGCCTTTGCCAGCTCCAGCCATAGCAGTTTTCACCATCAGAAACTTTGATTATACCAAAGCTCTGATACCATGAAAATTTTGAAAGGGAAAGATTTCTCCTTTTTTTGAAAAAATTGAAATTTGAAATTGATTGTATCAAATAAATAGACTTAGCAAGAGTTGAGATTTGCCACAAATGTCTCAACCACATTAGCTAACAAAACAAAACAACTAACTCTTAAAAATACGAAAACAAACAAATTACCTTATCTTAAATAATTCGAATTTAAAATTCGAATTTTATTAAATAGATAAAGAAACTAGAAACTCCTAACTTTTAGCTCCAGCTAACTCCTAACATTTCGACACTTTGCCGTTCTTTTGTTATTTTTGTTTTCATGATTATTCGGAAAGTAGCTTAAAATAGTATTTGTTGTCCATGGTTAGAGAAATGAAAATACCACACTTCCCTTCTAATTATTTCATAATTCACACTAGCCTTTGGACTTAGCGTTCCATATGAATGAGTTAAGTGAGCAATCTAAGCTTTGAACATTTGAGCATTCTTTTGAACATTTAATGGAGTCATGAATTGAATAACACATCTAAAATTGACCTTGCTCTATTACTAATTGATGTAGGACGATAGAGAGAAAAGAATATAGGGGAGAGACATTAAAGTAAAAGAGAGAAATTCCAAAGAATTATGAATATTATTATTCAAAAGGCTAAAGCATCTAATATCACTGAGCCTATATATAGATAGACAATCCTAACTCTAGTAGAAAATTAATTTTAATAATCTTTACTCGAATAAAACTTTCACTAAATAATAATAACCTAAAATAAATAATAAATAAATAAAAAAAATATTAGCACTTCTTAATTCTTATATCTATCACTTTCTACATTTACGCCTAAGATAAGTGTCTAATTTAATATCTTTGTCTCCTATCTATTTCATATACTGTGCCTTTCTTTAGAGTTATTGCATAATCTTTTATTTGAGCTTTTATTCCCTTTGTGTGCTTCTATTTTCGAAGAAATTTGGTATTAATTGAAGTAATTCACATCTCATCTCAATATTACATAATTTGTCCTTATGTCGTTTTTTTTCCTAACCTTTGTTTGTGCCAAAATGAATGTTGTTAAATTAGAACAATCCCATTTGGCCCTTTAGGGGGATGTGCAAACCCTCACAACCATTGTGACAATTGTACAAGCCAATCTTACACAATGAAAGATATTGTGACCAAACTTGTTGTGGACCTAGGTCATTTGTTGAAAGATCCTAGAAAGAATCATGAGGGGGAAACAATAGATGAATCTACACTATCAATCCTTAAAACGTAAAGACTTTGGGATTTCCAAGTGAGTTTGCTACCTACACCCCTAGGAAAACCACCCATAAATAAAGATCTAGTTAATAGTAGATCCTTAGATGAGGATGATGAAGTACACGAGGATGAAGGTTTTAGTTCCCTAATGCCTATCAACAGAGATAGGAGAGAATCTAGGTCACAATTCATCAATGATGATCCTAGGAATACCTTTAGGCATATAGAACCTAAGGATGGATACCATTATCAACAATGTCAACCTTAGGCATCAAGAACCTAAGGATGGATACCTTTAGGTAACTCCATAATGTCATTATGACTAAGCCAATTATATTCATGATGAGGTAAGTTATTTCACTAGGAGGGTCAAAGTAGAGGCACCACAATTTGATGGTAGGTTAGACCTAAATATGTTTTTACTTTGATTGGTATGACATGATGGACACTTAATGAATTTGTTTTACTAAAATGAATTTAGTATGCTCTAGAAAGGGTTATTGGTAGTTAATCTTGTGTGACATCAACCGTTTACACCAAGTCCTTTTAACTATGTGGGAAGAGATGAAGTTAAGACTAATAGAAAAGTACTTACCAAGCTATCATAGAAGTCACTTGTTAGATTAACTATTGAACCTTCGACAAACTACTACCTCTGTTAATGAGTATATGACTTGATTTGAGGAACTAATGTTATGTTGTGGAATTCATGAGGATTACTGGGTCATTATTGCTGGGTTTATAAATGGATTGAAAGTTGAAATTGAAGGTGAGGTTAGTTTGCGATCTTCCAAGTCCTTAGAGAAAGCTTATCATAAGGCCTAGGAAACTGAGAAGTACTTCCCTTCTTATCCTATGAGGCGTGCTCCTTTCCCACCTACTTTCATCAACTTCACCCTAATACCTTTCATAAGTCTACTAAAAGCACAACTAGTTCTTCCTCGACCAAACAATGGGTTAAATCCTAGTACCACTTCAACTTTTAAGACTAACTTGAATAAGTGTAAGTCAAACAATTCATGTAATTCTCATTTATTTGCATCCCAAATTGAGTGTCATCATTGTCATACAAAGGGGTGCAAAGGCTGTAAATGCCCCCAACATGCTCTGCCCGTAGAACATGAGGATGCCTCCCTAACCTATGAAGCTTATGAGTATTTCCAACTTGAGCCTATGGAAGATCCTGATTATGAGGAGGAACATTTTAAGGTTAATGAGGATGAGGAAGTTTTATCTATGATACAACGTATCTTATCCACTCTTATTGATTGTGATGCATGAAAATGTACAAGTATTTGTCATGCTTATATTCCTTGTAAGGATAAGGTTTCTAAGTTGGTCATTAATTAAGGTAGCACCATGAATTTAGTGTTTGAATCTACCCTTTCTAGGCTCGATCTAAAGCTTGAGCCCCACCCTCATCAATTCAGGGTAGCTTGGGTAGATAAAACTTCTTTAATTGTCAAGGAGGGATGTCTAGTTCCTCTTATGTTTGGGCCTTATTTGGAAGACATTTATTGTGATGTCTTACCCATGAATATTGCTCATTTCTTGTTAAGATGTCCTTGGCTATACAATCATGATATTTAGCCATGGAGGTAGGACAATTGTCTTAAAACTTGTTAAGCTAACACTTAATAAGTGCAAGCTTGTTGATGAGTCTACTCATAGGGATCAACTTGAGCAAAGAATTCAAATTTTGTCCCTTAAGCAATTTAAGTGTGACAGACATATGAGTTTAGTACATCTTGTCATAGCTAAGGAAAACCACACTTCATTTGAGTTCAATTTGGTTTACCTTTTTGAGGTTACTCCTTTCCTAGATGAATTTAAGGATATTATGCCTGAGGGCTTACTTGATGAATTACCACTCATGACAGACATTCAACATGCTATGGACTTAGCCCCATGATCACAATTACTGGTGGACAGAGCCTGGATTGAATTAGAGGGTCTCTTAGTTAAGGGTTTTATTTGTCATAATCTTAGTCCCCATATTGTTCTGAGAGAATGTGTGTGGATAGTAGAGTTGTCACCAAAATCACAGTTAAGTAGAGGTTTCCTATTTCTCGGTTGGAAGATATGTTAGATCAGCTAGTTTGTTCCTAATGGTTTTGGAAGATAAACTAATGTAATGGGTGCCATCAATAGGCTTGGGGATAAATGGAAGGCAACCTTCAAAACTTAGGATGGGTTGTTTAAGTGGTTAGTGATACCTTTGGGAATGTCTAACACCCATTATACTTTCATGAGAGTGGTGACACGTTTTGGATCATTCTTCGGAAAATTCCTTATTGTATATTTTGATCTATTGTTGACAAAGGAGGAGCATTCAAGTCATCTTAGACAAGTCTTTCATACCTTTAGCATTGAGAAATTGTATGCTAACCTTAAGAAGTACTCTTTCATGCAACCCCAAATGTGTTTCTTAGGTTTTATTGTGTTTACTCAACAGATCTCCATTGACCTAAAAAGGTCAAGGCAATAAGAGATTGGCCTAAACCTAAAACTTTGACTGCAATTCATGGTTTGCATGGTTTAACTTCTTGTTATAGGAGATTTATTTAAGGTTTCAGTACCATTACTACCCTAATTATTAAGTGCATGAAAAAAAAAGACTTTCATTGGATTGTAGTCATAAAGCATTCCCAGTGATTAAGCAAAAAATGATTAAGACTCCTATTTAGCGACACCCTGATCTTTCTAAGGGTTTTGAGGTAGTTTGTGATGCTTCAAGAGTAGCTATAGGCAAGGATTAAAGTTTTGGTAAACTTAAGCAGATTTTGGGTCAAAGTTTTGAAAATCAGCTAGGCATGAAATACAAATCAGGAAGGAAAGTCACTTTTAGTGATTTTTGTTGAAAAAATCATGCATTTCAGATTTTTTTATTTTTTGATAAGTAAACAAAGAGATTCATTAATGATAAGGCCAAAAAGCCACAACGCATACATGGAGTATACAAGGTGGCATAGGCCTCAAAGACAAAAACCTGAAAAGACTCACCTCCCCTTAAGTGGTTGCTAACCACTCCAGAAAACCTATAAGGGAGAAAGACTCCTCACCAATATACAATCTAGCCTAACTCCACAAATTACAAACAATAATATTCTTGAGTTTCTGGATATTCAACACACCCCCCCTAAAGGCTAATCTATTCCTCTCCTTCCACACCGTCTAAAAAATAGACAACGGAATGGAGCTCCAAACCTTTTTCCTTTTCTTACCCACAAAGGTGCCCCTCCAGCTGGTTAAAACCTCCTTTACAGATTCTGGAAAGACCCAAAAAACGCCTACTAACCCAAGAATAATATCCCACAAGACTCTAGCCACTATACATTGTATAAGTAAATGATTTACACTTTCTTCTTCACAATTGCACAAAAAACATCGATTAGGAAGTTGCAACCCTCTAATTTAGAGTCTATCCAAAGTAAGCACCTTTCCCCACACAGCCTCCCAAGCAAAAAAAGCGACTTTGGTTGGCACCCTATACACCCAGATACACCTAGCAGGAAAGACAGTGTTATTAGGGCAAGCCAACAAGCTATAAGCATCCTTGACCTTGAATTGACCATTTCTTCCTCCCTTCCAAGCAATCGAGTCTTCCTCCAAAGAAGGCCTGTGACCCCTCAAAGCTTGGAGCAAGTCCCCTACCATATCCAACTCCCAATCATTAAAACCTCTAGAAAAAATCAGATTCCAACCTCCTTGACCAGAATCATGGTCCCACATTTCCTCTATTGTCGCATTCCTTTGGGCAGCCATGACAAAGAGGTGGGGTAAAACATGGGACAGCGCTGTACTAGTGCATCAAATATCTGTCCAGAATCTGATTCTGGTGCCCTTCCCAGCTAAGAATGTCATATTATCCCATTTTTTAAGTGACTTTATCACTGATTTTCTCGTCATGGCTGATATTTTGGTAATTTTATCATCAATTTTCCACAAAATCATGCATTTTAGATTTTTTTTTTTTTTGGTGATTTTATCACTGATTTTCTTGCCATGGCCAATATTTTGATGATTTTATCTTCAATTTTCTACAAAATCATCAATAAACTTAGCCCTCCCTACATCTAAATTGCCCACTCCACAGGTGATTGTTTAAATTAAGAGCAAGGGGGGAATGATGGAGCTCAAACTTGGCCATTTCAGTGGCAAGTGGAGAGCTTTACAATAAGCTACTTTTTCATTTATATATGTTTGTGCACACAAAATATATTATCTCCCTTAAAACTTATCTACGGAATGAATTATTTAAAATATAACTTTAATAAATAAATAAATAAAATTTAATTATTTTATTGTCAAATTCCATTAAACTGCATGGTAATCTTCTTAATAGGTTTTTTAAAATATATTTTATATGGTAATTAAATACAAAGGAATCATAAATTAGTAACTAAAATTATAAATATTTTTAAACAAAATATAATTGTTTGTATATCATCATTTGTTTTATGTCCTTAAAATACACCTAAACTACATAGATTATCATTTTAATATTAAATTTGTTTTCAAGTATTGCTTATTATTGCCTTATCATGCATATATTGTTTTCCTTTGAAAAAAAAAACTTCAATAGTTTTTATCATTTCTTAGAGTTCTTTTCCAATATTTCTATGAGCTTAAATCAATTTCCATCTTATTGAAAACTTTTTCTAGAGCTTAGGATTTCCATCTCATATTTCCATAAAATCCAACTATTTATATTTTGCAAATTTATGATATTGCAGGTGCTATTTGTAACCAAAAGAGTTTCATCCTTTACTCTTAACCATCAAGCCCTTAGATAACTTAATTCCCAATGTAAGTTGAATGAAAGACATATTGGGTGGTTTGAATTCCTCCAAGACTACACTTCTATTTCACAACATCCCCGTGGGGTAGAAAATAAGGTTGTTGATGCCCTTATTACGTTGCAATTGTCCTCCACTCTATGAGTAATAAAATGGCAGGGTTTACATGAATTAAGGATGAGTCTCCTACTTGTACAGATTTTGGTACTATTTATGTATCTTTTAGATAGTCCTAATAGAAGTGATGCCAACTTTCTCATTTGGGATGGTTATCTTTTCAAGGGAGTTAAATTATGCTTTCCTTGTGCTTCACTTACAGAGTTTGTAGTCTGGGAGTTACATGCTGGAGGTAGCTACACAGTTTGGCAAGGGTAAAAGTATAGCTCTTGTTGAAGATAGGTTTTATTAGCCTTTGTTGAAAAGGTTTTTTTTTTTGATAAGAGAAGGATTGTATTGCTAAGAGGCGCTAAAATAGTGACTCAAGATGTACAGAAAAGAAAGGGAAATACTCACCCCCTTGCAAGTAAAATGTAAAACTGTCCATAAAGATGTAAAAAGAAAAAACCCCTCCCTCAATGGGAACCCACCCAATCAATTAACTCAACAAAGGTGGAGGGACCATCTTTTATAAACAAATTAGTCTCCGACCAAAGTGACTTAAGAAAGGAAGTTTTCGGTCTTTGGATGGACAACGCTTCATCTTCAAAGGCGATTCTATTCCTAGTCTTCCAAACAGTCTAAAAAAATGCAAAGAGGACCCGCTCTCCAAACAGTCTTGCGCTTCTTTCCCATAAAGGAACCAGTCCAACCCAAAAGAGTTTCCCCAACCGACGACGGAACACCCAAGACACTCCAAAGAGGGTGAAAAGCATCTCCCACAATGCTCGTCTTTTCACAATGAAGAAAGAGGTGATCAATGGATTCCTCTTCCACTTGACAAAAATAACATCAATTTGCTCCATCCCCTTTTTTTAACTTGGTCCAATGTTAAAACTTTATCCCAAGAAGCCTCCCAAGCGAAGAAGCTTACTTTTGGCTACACACACGACTTCCAAATGTTCTTCATTGGAAACAAAACTGAGGAGCCTGGCTCTAGGGCTTTGTAAAGAGACTTTGTCAAGAAAATTCCATCCTTTGTTTCCATTCACTGCACCCTATCCTCCTCCTCCATGATCAGTTTCTGACCACACAGGCATAGCAGAAAGCCCTCCACCTCTTCCATCTCCAAATCGTTAAAGGACTTAGTAAAGCGAGGACTCCAACTCCCCCTACTTCTTGTCCCAGACCAGACATCCTTCATCCAAGCTTCTTTTGGATCAGCTAGAGTGAACAAGGAAGGGAAGGAAACACACAAAGGTGTATTCCCACAACAAGTATCCTTCCAAAAACTCATCCTTTGGTCATTCCCCACCATAAAAGAGAATCTATTGCTAACTAAGTGCCTGAACTTCCTAATTGATTTCCACAACCCTACACCATACCCCTCTATTACATCCTAAGAACACCATCCTCCTCGATCCTCCCCATATTTCCCTCTAATTACTTGGTTCCATAAAGCCCATTTCTTATTCGCAAAACGCCAACTCCATTTGTAAAGGAGGGCCTTATTAAGTGTAGAAAGACTCTTAACCCCCAAACCCCCTTTTCTCTTATCAAGACATATTGTTGCCCATCTTCCTAAGTGAGGTCTCCGAACTAAAGCCCCACCTCCTCACAGGAAATCCCTCTGAATCTGCTCCAACCTTAACCTGACCCCCGTTTGCAATTGAAGAATAGACATAAGGTAAATAGGCAAGTTGGACAACGTACTCCTGATCAAGGTAACTCTCCCTCCCTTAGAAATATATTAACGTTTCAACATGGCCAGTCTCTTACGAAATCTCTTCTCCACTCCATCCCAAATTGCCACAGACTTGAAGGGAGCACCCAAAGACATCCTCAAGTAAGTGGAGGGTAATCTTCCCACCTTACAACCAAGCTTAGAAGCCAACTCCTCCATATTCTTCACATTGCCTACTAGGAACAACTCACTTTTATCCAAGTTAACTTTCAGCCCTGATATAGCCTCAAACCACATAAGTAGCCAACTTAAGAAGGTGATTTGGTCCTCGTTAGCCTTGTAGAAAATCAGAGTATCATCATAAAAAAGCAAATGGGAGATTTTAACCCCTTCTCCCCCTCTACCCCTAACCTGGCAAGGTGACAAAAACCTCCATTAAAAACTTTTTTTATAAGGTAGCTGAGTGCTTCCATTACTACCACAAACAAATAAGGCAAAATAGGGTCTCCCTACCTTAGACCCCTAGAGCTTTGAAAAAAGCCTGAAGGGGTGCCATTAACCAGAACTAAAAATCTAGCAATGGACACACCATTTTATCCACTTGATCCATTTCTCCCTAAAATCTATTTTTTCCAGAACCGAAAACAAGAAAGGCCACTCCACATGATCATACGCCTTCTCTAAATCCAACTTACAGAGAATTGCTCCTCCCTTGCTCTTCATAATCGAATCAATTGCTTCATTTGCAATAAGCACTGCATCCATAATTTGCTTACCCTCCACAAATGCATTTTGGGCATTGGAAATCACCTTATTTAACACCAGCTTTAACCTATTAGCTAGTACCTTACCCATCCACTTGTATAGCCCCCCCACAAGGCTGATAGGCTTGAAATCCCTCAAGTCCTCTATCCTCTGCATCCCCTCTTTTTGGGATCAACACTATGAAAGATGCATTCACACTCTTAACAAAACAACCATCATCATAAAAATCCTTAAAAAAATTCATCACTTCATCCTTAACGAACTCCCAAGAAAACTACCAGAAAGCCAGGGAGAAACCATCCGGGCTTGGTTCTTTGTATCCACTAAAATCTGACATAGCACCAAAAATCTCCTCTGTAAAAGATTTCTCCAGCCCTTTTGCCTTTGTAGAATCTAACTTCTCAAAAGACAGACCACTTAAGCTGGGTCTCCACTCACCAGTGGCAGAAAGCAAATTCTGAAAAGCTCTGCCCGCTTTTTCCTTTATATCACTGTCCTCAGTGATCCATGTTCCATTAACTTTGACTTTGGCCATTTGGTTCCTTCTTCCGTGCGCATTAGCCATTCGGTGGAAAAAGGTTGTGTTCTTATTCCCCTTCTTCAACCTGATTTCCCTTGATTTTTGTCTCCAAGACGTCTCTTCTAAAAGAGCCCACTTCTTGTAATTCTTCCTAGCTTCTCTCTTAAAATCCTCTTCTTCCAGAGACAGTGATTGACAATTTTCCTCTGTATCCCAAAAATTTACATTGTTCAGGGCCAAAACCTTCTGAACTTCAATCTTCCCAAACACTTCTTTGTTCTAATTCCTCATAAAAGGTTTCAGAGCTTTCATCTTTTGAACAAGAATGAAGCTAGCAGTCCCACTGAACTTTAGCCCCTCCTACTACAATCTCAATAAATCTTTAAAACCCTCCTCCTTCAACCACATATTTTCAAACCTAAATGGAGTGGGACCTCTCCTCACCCCTCTTTCCTTAAGAAGAATTGGAAAATAGTCGGACACCGTAGAAGGAAGGACATGCTGGATGACTCTAGGAAAATAAGACTCCTAGTCATCAGAGATCAAGAACCAATCAATTTTAGACTTCGACCGATTACTTAAACTGCCACTCCAAGTAAATTGACCTCCTTGAAGGGGTAAATCCCTCAATTATAAGTCCTCGACTGTCTATGAGAATCTCCTCATGGTAGGGGATAAAATGCCACCTTTACTATGCTCCGAGGGGTATTTGGTCATGTTGAAATCACCTGCCACACACCATGGGTCACTCCATAATCCTCTGATAGCCGCTAGTTCTCCCCAAAAACCTTCCCGATCTTTCTTTAGTGTGGGTCCATAAACCCCAAAAAAGCTCCAACAAAAACCATCTTCACAATTCTGGAAGCGACAAGACACTGAGAAAGTTCCCACTTCCATCTCCAAACACTGTAACACCCTCTTATCCCAGAAACCCCCCCCTCGGCTTCTCACAACCCCAGAGGACATCTTTTAAATCTTGGTTTCCTATAGGCAAACCAAATCCACCTTCTGAGACTTAATTACAAAACTCGAATTTTCATTTAACTTAAGCAGGTACTCCCCCATCCCCTTTCTGTCCCACAATACTTCATCGAACACTACAAATTTTTCAGTTCCCAATCAGACCTTGAGGACTTCTGCCCTTTTATCTTCTTCCCCGACATCTTTTCAAAATGATTTCTTCTCTCAATCAACCTTTTGAGAAGCTTCAGAATCTCCCCCTCCACGCCCTTTCTTGGCATACCCAGGCATCGACAAAACTTTGCCAAGCAACAATTGCTCCAAGACTCTAAGGCCCTTCCCTCTGTTTCCGTCATCCCTTCCCTCAAAACCTTTCCCTCAAAAACCCTAGAAACTCCCTTCTCTTTACCCATCCCATATGCCATAATCACCCTCAATGGGTCTATTGCCAACTCCCCAAGGCTACCTCCCAAGTCGACGATTGCATCATGGTCCTCTTCTACCGCCACCATTGCCCGATCCATCCCAAAGAAAGGAGAAGAAGAAAAATAGACCCGCCCCCTCGAAGCACAAAAAGAGCCATTCGAAAAGAAAAAGTGCCCAGAGGAAGGCACTCGTCAATAGGAGAGTCGTTGACGACCTTCAATTGATTCCCCTTAGCCTCTGCGAATAGTGCCCCTCCGCAAAGCTCAACTTCGGCCCCCCAATCTGCAAATGTCAAAATTCTCCCAAAAGCCCTAGCCTTCTTAAAACTCTCCCCAAGGCTTACCACAATTGGGCTTGCCTGTTTCTCCCCCCCTGCTACTGGGTTGCCCCTTCTCCCACACTGCAAAAGGCCCACTGGTCTCATTCTCCCTCACTGCTCAGTTCAGCCTAGCCCTTAAAACTTTTAAAGGGCTTTGCTTTTCTATCAAAAGGCCCTTCCCTTTTTGGACCCTACTAAACTTCCCACCAGGCCCAGATCCCGTCCTTCTCTCCACCCCCCCAACACTTTTCTCCAATACCCCTGCTTCCTCAACCAATCCTTTACCTGCTCCACCACCTGCCCCTCCCTCAGTGTTCTCAGCCTCTTTTGCAGGCCTGACAGAGGCAACGTCCGATCTGTCCTTTTTTTCTCTATCTTCACACTCCAAACCATCCCTGCCAGCATGGAGAGACTGCCCCACACTCCTCTCTGCATGTGAAACAGCCTCAACATCGTCCCTAACCTTCTCCGACTCCTTTCCGTAGGAACTCCTCATCGGAACCACTGCCAACACCCACGGCGGCGCTTCCCACCACAAACGTATAGAAAAGCAAGAAGAGCCAATCACTAAATGAAGCATCCCAGGTAGGTCTTTCCCTTCATTCTTTACCAGAATTCTGGCCCATTGCAGTTGATTGAACTGTCTTGTGTCTTCGTCCACCCCCTTGAAACCCCCACAACAGTCTCCAATCTTTCTAAACACCTCCCAATTCCAATGGTGTAAAGGAAGGCCCACCACCCTTACCCAGGCTTCTTTGGCATGTATGCCTGGATTGAAATAGCCCACTTCTGGACACCATTTCTCCAAATGCAGCACCTTCTCCTTGAAAGGTCTCACCCCTCTTTTCAACACTCTCTCTGCCTCCTTTTTGTCTTCAAACTCCAACAGAAAAGATGTACCTCCCAACTTCAAGAACCTCACACCCTTCAAGTTCCACAGCTGCTCCGCCCACCTTCTTAAAGAGGGTAACTCCGTTCCCAAAACTGTGCCCTCTCCCCACCTACCAACCAGGCAAAGAGCCAGCTGGTGCTCCCTGCTACGCAGCTCCCTGCCCCCCAGCTGAATCCAGAACACATCTCCGACCCTTCCAGCTTTCGCCTTAGCAACATCCACAAAAGCCCTCAATTCACCCGCCCCCTTACTACTACTGCTCTTCTCAACCCTGCCCTCTGCAGGAGCGGGAGCAGTCTTAACTTCAGCTGGGGTAATAACCCCCAGGGAACGTAGCTTCTCAGCCAACGTAGCCCAACCCCCAATGAACCCCTTACCTTCAGGGAAAACTAAACAAAGTCTTTTAGCTTCCAGATCTATAACTGAACAAAGAACGCATCTCCCCGCCTCGTTTACACACCTTTCCAGCTTGAACTTTCTGCCCTCATCCTCCCAGCTCTTAACAAACCTTCCTGCTCTTTCCTCCCCACAACATTCTTCTACTCCATCCAACAACCTCCCTAGGCTTAAGTCTCCTAAACGAATCCAAGAGGATAAGCCTCTACTTTCCAAGATGATACCTCTAAGCTTTCCTTGAACTTCCTCCACCAAGACCTCGAACGAATTTGATTCCACCGCAAACCAGCAGCTACCCCCTCTCATGCTCTCTATTTTCATTTACAAATTCCTTTGTTGAAAAGTGATGATGCTTGAATAGTGTCCCAACATTGTAGCTGTCAGTTAGGTAAGGGTAAGAAAAAAAACACAGGTTTGTACACTCCATTACTTGTTCCACATACACCTTGGCATGATCTTAGTTTGTACTTTTCTTAGGGCTGCCCAAGACTGCTACAGGTCAAGGTTTTATTTTGGTAGTTGTGGATAGATTGTCTAAGATAACCCATTTTACCCTATGTTCAAAGATTGTTGATGCTTCCTATGTGGCAGAGTCGTTTTTGAATGAAATTGTAAGTGGTTTACCTTCTACCATAGTGTTTGATAGGGATGTCAAGTTTGTTAGCTATCATTGGAAGATACTTTGAAAATTGTTTGGAACTACTTTCTAGTATTCCTCTGCTTTCCATCCTCAAATAGACGGTTAGACAGAAGTTGTTAATTGTACTCTGGGTGACTTGATTAGGTGCTTAGTTGGTAAGAAACCTGGTAATTAGGATCTTGGTTTACCCATCGCTGAGTTTACTTAGAACCACTCTGTTAATCAGTCCATAGGAAAAAGTCCTTTTGAAGTGGTTCATGGTATTTCAACTTGCCAATCCATTGATCTTGTTTCTTTGCCAATTGATTTATCATTCTTCTAATTCTGCCCGTCTTTGTTGACCTTATTCATGGTTTACATGCTAAGATACAACAAAAAATTGGTTTATGTAATGTTGATTATAAACTTGTTGCTGATGTACATCAAAGGAATAAAGAGTTCGGAGAGGGTGATTATACTATGATTCACATTTGTCCTAACTGTTACCCTAAAAATTCCCTAAAGAAATGCCATGCCCACTCACTTGGCTCATTCCTTATCCTTCAAAGACTTGGATCCAATTGCCATTGCAAATAAACTATAAGTTCAGTTTTCAATGTGGCAGATTTATTTCCATACTGAGGCACATTTGAGCCTCCAACGTTGCCTTCTTCTGTTTTTGCAAGACAATCCTCTGGTCTTATGTCTTGTGCTCCTTCTGTTTGATCAACGTCAACAGATTTGATTTTGGATATATTAGCGGATCATTATGTTGGTTCCCTAGCTGGTGATGGTTAATGCTTCCTTGTTCAATAGAAAGATCATCTTACTATCGATGATACTTGAATTGCTGATAAGGAGTTTCACCAACTTCTTAATCTTTTAGAGCAATATTTGCAACATAACTCATAGGAATTGCGTCTTTTTTTCTAGTTGAGACAATGATGGAGATAAAGATGTTAAATCACACTCTTATGTCATGCATACATATAGAAAGTGATAGATGTAGGAAATGATAATATTTTATTTTGTTATTTGTTGTTTATTTTAGGTTTTTTATTATTTAGTGATAATTTTTTATAGAGTTTGGATTATTAAAATTAGTTTCCTACTAGAGTTAGGATTGTCTATCTATATATAGGCCAACTGATGTTAAATATTTTAGACTTGTGATTAATAATATTCATAATTCTTTGGAATTTCTTCTTCTACTTTTTATTTTTTTCCCCTATATTCTTTTTCTCTTTATTGTCTTACATGGCTCTTTGTTTTTTAGTTTCAAGTTTATGTTGCTTAAGTATCATCTCTCATAATATATATTTTTTTTCAAGGCTCCCATGATCACCGAGTTTCACCTTATATAATTTTCTTAATTCCAGGCTAGTGAGATGATCAGAAGGGATTATGACATGAAGTGTAAAACTCTAAGACAACAGGAATCAAAGGAAGAAAGTCATAGCAAGATTGATAAAACTCGGGCAGTTGTTAAGGATCTACACTCAAGAATCAGAGTTGCAATTCACAGAATTAATTCAATATCGAAGAGAATTGAGGAATTAAGGGACACAGAGCTTGAGCCACAGCTAGAGGAGTTAATTTCAGGGTATGTGTTTATACACTTCTCATTATCATTTAATATTTAATAATGGAAATTCATTTGCATCTACAAGATTTGGATACTCACAATTTAGACCTAGCTGCACCCTGTAGAATTCAGACTCACTAGTCCTAAGAAATTCCATATATTTGTATGTGCATAAATTTGATTTTATATCATAATATTATTATAAAATTAAAATAAGTTGGTTCAAACCTTTTGACCTACGTCAGGAAAAAATCTACTCAAATTGATGGTTCAACTTCTAATGATGTCTAATGTATGGTAAGGACGTTGAAGGTCTCTGTGGAGAGGAAGACCTTCTTGGTTAGGCTTGAAGGCGAGTCCAGTGGAAAATGGTGCTCGCTTACAGAGCATAGTAGAGGCTCTGTTTTCGCCTTAGGTATTGAGAAGGAAGAGGTTGGGTGGCTAATCAAACATTTGAGGAAGACCATCAAACTGAAGAGTTACATGGGTTTCAACAAAAAATACAAGGGAAAATCCAGTATCCATTTAATGGAGATATGCTTCAACAACCATGGAAGGTTTATAAGGCTTTCGGAGTTCGCCTCCAATAGAAAGTCAACTTTCCTGGTAATACCTGAGGGTGAGAAGGGCAGGGGTTGGGAGCAACTAAAAAGTGCCCTGTCTTCAATGCTGGTCGTCCCCTCCTCGAATATAGATGAAAAAGGAAGGCAGTGTAGGGAGGAAAGTTTTATCCACAAACATGTGGGTCCTTTTGTATCGGTCCTTCGCGAATGTAGTCAGAGAAGAAGGATCGAGGAGAGGAGGCCTTGTTCCAGTTGGGAGGTGGGCGAGAGCTATGGTGTGCGAATGTCCATCAGATTTTGTTAACTGGGTTGAGGTTAGCCATGCTTTGGCGAAAAGATTAGGGCAAAAAGGTGTGGTGACTATCGTCCCCTTCTCAGGCGGAAAAGGTATATTTTTTTTAGAAACGATAGATGAAGCTTTCTCTCTGCAGGATTTAAGGTTTCTTAAGATTAAGGGGGGGTATACATTCCAATTGAGAAGATGGTCGCCAAGGGAAAATTCGGAAGTCGTGGGGAAGTTCAGAGGAGGATGGATAGAATTACGGGAATTGCCTTTTCATTTATGGTTTGAGGAACATCTGAAGAAAATTATGGAGCAGTGGGGGACGGTGATAGAGATCGATTGGCCAACGTTGAAATTGTATGATCTTTGCAAGGTGAGGGTGAGAATTTTAATGAAGGAACGGTTAGTTCTCTCAGCTTTGATCGAGGTGTTAGATGGGGGATGGGTGTTCACAATTTCAGTTGTAGTGGTCGGAGTTGAAGACGTTAGGCAAGGTAGAGAAATGGGTGAGTCAACTTAGTTGGATTTTGAGCCTCACTCGTGGACAGGTGGTGGAAGACAGGTTGAGAGAGCTAGATCAACGGCTGAAGGAATTTCTTCTGTTAGGGCAGCTGGCAGAATGATGAAGGGAGGAGAAAGGCAAAAGGCTGAAGCATTTCCCGTGGGGACACTGGCAAGAGAAGATCAGAAGTGGGGAACAGTTGGTTCCAACCCTCCTCGTCGTTCATTTTGAATTCAAACAATTAGAGTTTAGGGCCTGTTGGGTCAAAGTAGGATGGCGAAGTTTGGGCCAGAGGGCACAAGGCCCACTCAATTGACGAGGAAGGGCATGGGGCCTCTAATTCAAAGCAAGAGAGAAGGGCCCAATCTCCTCTTAATCCCAGTCCACTAGTAGAAGCAGACTTGGGCTGGGAGAGGGGCATTAATTTAAATGGCCCGCTTTCGAATTTAGGCCAAGAAACGGTAGAAAAGAAGCCCATTTTTGAGAAGGGCTTTTTACGAAGAGAAGACTCCTCTGCAAAGGGAAATGGGAAATTAGTCTCAGAGGTCTCTGATGCTCAGCCGAGGGGCTTCGCGATGAAGTTTGGTTCAAAGAAGCTGTGGACTACTCTTTTTCCTCCAAGTTCTAGTTGCCGACAAGGGTTCCGAAGTCGAAGCGAGCCTTTAACACATGAGAAGCCATCGTCAAATTGTGAAGCTCCTCCAAAGGTAGTTGTTTTTGGAGCGGGAACATGGATGGAACGAGGATTCAGTGCGTGTCCACTCACTTGTTGTCGATTGTTAGGGTTCCGAAAGAGGTGTTCAGGAGAAAGGGCTTTGTCATCAAGAGGAGACGCGGTTTTGCGCAAATCCTCTAACGTTGAAGACAGAGCAAGCTATAAGGGCTGCGTGGGTTTTGATCATCGTGGCTCATTAGTCACGGTTTTTCCTTCTAATCCAGTAATCAGAGAAAAATGGCTCAACTTTGGGGGGACTTGTGGAATGTTGGTAGCGGAAAACTTGGAGGTATCTTCGTCTTCACATTCTCAGTCATCTTTGTCAACTTTTCCCCCTCCCTTTGGCTTGGCATTTCCATCTCTGAGTCCTTCTGTTCCCGATCTTCCCAATTCAGTTATTCAGTCTCAGTATCCTACGAAAACTCAAGTTATTTCTGAAATTTTTTCCAAAAAAGACGACGATGGTGCTTTTTGTCAAGTGTCTGTTGGCAATCCTAATCTAGGTGTTGTGGAGTCCCAGTTAGCTTATCTGAACCAAATGCCCGAGGGTATTAACCCCCTTAAAACTTTGCCCAACATGCCTAATGAGGCCTCCAACCTGGTTACAATTAGCCAGGGTGAAGTTGAGTTCTCCCCGTTGGGTGAGTTCCAAATAGAAAGCCTTTCCCCTAGGAAAATGGCTAAAGTTTGTGAGGTCTTAAGTTCTCTGGATATTAAGGTGTATTCTAGGCTGAAGAACAAATTCTCCGCAGGTATTTGAGACCTGTTGGAATTGGTATGGAGGTTTAGGGTCAGTGAGGTTTGTCCATGAAAATCATTAGTTGGAATACTAGGGGTTTGGGATCTAGGAAAAAATGAAGGGTCGTTAAAGAATTTTTGAGGCTAGAGAATCCGGATGTTGTGATGATTCAGGAAACAAAAAGGGGGGTGTGTGATAGAAGGTTTGTTGGTAGTGTCTGGATGGTTAGAAATAAGGAGTGGGTTGCTATTCCGGCGAGCGGGGCTTCAGGTGGGATTTTGATTATTTGGGACTCTAAAAAATTGTGCAGTGAGGAGGTGGTAATAGGCTCATTTTTTGTGTTAGTCAAGTTTATGTTGGATGGTTGCAGACCCCTGTGGCTGTCCGCAGTTTATGGCCCAAACAATCCCTTACTTAGGAAGGATTTTTGGGTGGAGCTTTTAGACATTTTTGGCCTTTCTTTTCCTTTATGGTGTGTGGGCGGTGATTTTAATGTTATAAGGAGAAGTTTAGAAAAATTGGGAGGCTCTAGTTTAACTTCTAGCATGAGGGACCTTGATGGTTTTATAAGAGACTGTGAATTACTTGACCCCCCTTTATGGAACGCCCCATTCACTTGGTCAAACATGCAAGAGTCACCTGTGTGTAGGAGATTGGATCGGTTTCTTTACTCAAATGAGTGGGAGCATTTCTTCCCTCAAAGCCTTCAAGAAGTTCTTCCTAGATGAACATCGGATCATTGGTCGATAGTTTTGGATACCAATCCTTTCAAGTGGGGCCCAACACCTTTTAGGTTTTAGAATATGTGGGTGCAACATCCTAGTTTCAAAGAGTGCTTCAGTAGTTGGTGGAGAAGTTTTCAAGGAAATGGTTGGGAAGGTCACAAGTTCATGAGGAAATTACAATTTGTTAAGGCCAAATTGAAAGGTTGGAATAAGGATTCTTTTAGAGAGCTAAACGAAAGGAAAAAAAGCATCCTGAATGAAATAGCTAACATTGATGCCGTTGAGCAAGAAAGGGTTCTCACTTCTAAACTTTCAGCTCAAAGAGCTTTAAGAAAAGGGGAGCTAGAGGAATTAATTTTGAGGGAAGAAATTCATTGGAGACAAAAAGTTAGGGTGAAATCGGTTACAGAAGGGGCTTGCAATTCAAAGTTTTTTCACAAAGTGGCTAATGGCAGATGAAATAGGAAATTCATCAAGTTTTTGGAGAACGAAAGAGGTTTAGTGTTGAATAATTCTGAGAGCATCACAGAGGAGATTTTACTTTATTTGGAAAAGTTCTACTTGAGTCCTCCTGGAGAGTTTTGGAGAGTAGAAGGCTTAGATTGGTCCCCTATCTCAGAAGAGAGTGCTTCTAGGTTGGATTCCTCTTTTACTAAAGAAGAAATTTCTAAAGCCATTTTTCAGTTAGATAAGGATAAGGTGCTGGGGCCTAATGGATTTACCATTGGAGTGTTTCAAGATTGTTGAGATGTGATCAAGGAGGATTTGGTAAGGGTGTTCGTAGAGTTTCACAGAAGCGGGATTATCAATCAAAGCACTAATGCCTCCTTCATTGTTCTTTTGCCCAAAAAAAAGTCTGACAAAGAAAATCTTAGACTTTAGACCTATTAGCTTGATCACTTGTCTCTATAAGATAATAGTCAAAGTTCTATCTGGGCGATTAAGAGGGGTACTACATGAAACTATCCATTCTACTCAAGGTGCTTTTGTTCAAGGGAGACAAATTTTGGACGCAGTTCTTATAGCCAATGAGATAGTGGATGAGAAAAGACAATCAAGGGAGGAAGGAGTTGTCTTCAAAATTGACTTTGAAAAGGCTTACGACCGTGTGAGTTGGGATTTTTTGGATCATGTGTTGGAGAAGAAAGGGTTTAGTCCTAGATGGAGGACCTGGATGAGAGGTTGTTTGTTTACGGTCTTTTATGCAGTTCTAGTGAATGGAAACGCTAAAGGGTGGGTTAAGGCAACCAAAGGATTAAGACAAGGTGACCTTTTTTCCCCTTTTTTGTTTACTATCGTTGCAGATGTATTGAGTAGGATGTTGTTGAGAGTAGAGGAAAGAAGTTTGTTGGAGGGTTTCAGGGTAGGTAGGAATAGAACAAGGGTGTCCCATATGCAATTCGTAGATGATACCATTTTCTTTTCTAACACTTGTGCGGAAGATCTGCAAACTCTCAAGAGTTTATTGTTAGTGTTTGGGCATATTTCTGGGCTTAAGGTTAATCTTGACAAGAGTAATCTTTTTGACATCAACCATGATCAGAATCATCTTTCTCGGTTGGTCGAGTTGCTTGATTGCAAGGCTTCTAATTGGCCTATACTCTACCTGAGTCTTCCTTTGGGAGGGAATCCAAAGGCTTGTGACTTTTAGGATCCAATGATTGAGAGAATCTTGCGGAGATTAGATGGGTGGCAAAAGGCTTACTTATCTTTTGGAGGTAGGATAACTCTTATCCATTCATGCTTTTCCCACATTCCTAGCTACTTTCTATCCTTGCTTAAGATTCTCGCTTCAGTGGCTGCAAAAATTGAGAAATTGTAAAGGGATTTCCTATGGTCAAGGGTTAGGGAAGGTAAAAGAGATCATCTTGTTAGTTGGGATGTAGTGTGTAATCTGAAGGTAAAAGGGGGATTGGGATTTGGGAAGATTTCTCTAAGGAATCGCACTCTCTTAGGGAAATGGTTGAGGTACCCTAGGGAGAGTTCAGCTCTGTGGCATCAGATCATTTTAAGCATTTATGGGACACATTCCAATGGTTGGGATACAAACACTATAGTTAGATGGTCACATCGTTGTCCTTAGAAGGCTATTGTACAAGTCTTTCAGGATTTTTCCAAGTATACTTGGTTTGTGGTAGGAGATGAGGAAAGAATTCGGTTTTGGGTAGACTTGTGGTGGGGGGACCAACCTTTGGGTTTCCAATATCCAAGACTATTTAGAGTAGTCATGGATAAAAATATTCCTATGTCTTCAATTCTCGGTTCTGCACGCCCCTTCTCTTGGAACTTTTGTTTCCGTCGTAACCTTTCCGATTCTGAGATAGAAGATTTAGAAAGTCTCATGCGGTCACTTGATTGTTTGCATTTATCCCCATCGGTTTCAGATGCGAGATCCTGGTCTTTATCTTCCTCAGAGCTTTTTACAGTCAAGTCTTTTTTTCTAGCCTTGTCCCACCTTTCCGATTATTCTCCAGTTTTCCCTACTAAGTTTGTATGAAATTCTCAAGTCCCTTTTAAAGTCAAGTTCTTTGTCTGGTTAGTGACACACAAGAAGGTAAATACTAATGACTTGCTACAATTGAGAAGGCCCTATAAAGCTCTTAGTCCTGACATTTGTAAGTTGTGTATGAAGTATGGAGAATCAACAGATCATCTTTTCCTATATTGTTCTTTGATGATGGGGTAGTGGCACGAATTATTTCAATTAGCCAAGATGGATTGGGTTCCCCCGAGAAGCATCTCCGACATGATGTCCATCAACTATAAAGGTTTTGGATTATCCAAGAGAGGGATAGTTTTGTGGCAAACTGCGTGCATTGCTTTAATTTGAGTTGTGTGGCGGGAAAGAAATGTGAGGATATTTGAGGATAAAGCAAGGAATTCAGTGAATCTTTGGGATTCCATTCACTTCCTTGCTTCTCTTTGGGCTTTTTGTTCCATGATTTTTAAGGGCATTCACCTTAATGTGTTACAACTAGATTGGCTAGCAGTGTGTAGCTCCAACGGGATGGTCTAACCTAGAGAGTTTGTTTGTTTTTACTTTGTAGCTTCTTGTTTTCGTATTCTTGTTGTTTAGTTTTTCTTTGGTGGGAGGATTTCTGATCCTTCTCGTGTACTTCTTATTTTTATCAATATATCTCTTTGTAGTTTCCTATCAAATAAAGAATTCATTTAATGGAATGATAAAAAGTATATGAAAATATTTCCTGCTATTTGTGGCAGGAGCTTATTGCTGTTAGGTAATGTGTCATGCAATCAGTGAGCACACATTTTTATTTCCATTCACAAATGATGGACATCTCCTCTTTCATCTTGATTAAGTACTTCTATTTTGTTTATACTATTTTTTATGATATCAGCAGGAAACCTACCAACTAAATATCTAGAAAATAAGGTAGTTAATTTACACAGAAGGATGTCTGTCGATATGTTTATGCCCAGGCACATCATGCTAACCTAGCCACAATTTGGGCAGGTTATCTTTATTCCCTTTTAAGTAAACAAAAATTAGGCTGGTTGTGCAATTAGTTTGATTTTGAAGGGAAATATTGTAGTATGATCAAAATCTCTCTCCCTTGTAACAAACTCCATCTACAATTTGAACCTTCTGTCTCTCTTTCCAAGATAAGATACCATGTCGCTCATAATTCTCTACCTTTGAATTATGAAATTTCTATTGTTAGTTCTTCAATCTTCACTCTCTGATTTCCTCTGTAAGCTGGTCCCAACACATTGCTTTCCCCTACAGTACCTCCTGCAACTGTTTTTCCAATCTCTAGCAAAGGCATGCTAACAAACTTTGCCTCAGAAGTCTCATCTGTCTATGAGATATATTGAAATCAAGATTTCACAAACTATAACAATTGAACTAAAAAGTTCTGCAAGGAAAAGCACACAATCACAGAAGCTTAATCCTGTAAATAGAAATAAAGAGCTTTTCTTTCTCCCAGTTACTGTAAACTTCAAAGGGGGGGAGAAATAGAAAAAAAAAAAAAAAAAAAAAAACATATACATGGACCAATAGAACTCCATTTGAGACACCTTAATGTGGAAAATAAAGAAGCTGATACTAACAGTGTGTTTTATATGGGGATTTGCAGGTAAAAGGAAAGAATTTGAATGTAGTAAAGAAAAAATGTTTTTTCTCTGTTTTTCATTATTAATTTGTTACTTGCACAACCATACAAGTCAACTATACAAGAGTAATTATAGAAAGAAATGTATGTAATTAGACCATATTAAATCACAAATCTTCCAACACCCTTCCTTGGTGGGTGCAAAGAAATTTTGCATTCCAAGCTTATCTAAGATTTGATGAAATGTCAAACTAGGGAGACCCTTGGTCACTATGATCACACCTTGGATTTTAGATGTACAAATTAATACTCAAATACAAAATTAGTGCTCCTAAAACTTGGGAGACAAAATAAATGCTAAGTTTTAGGTAGAATTTTGTTCGAAGAAATGATGTGGAAACCTATTATAAAGAAATATGTACCCTATGATAAAACTTTGGGACCATTAATTAACAAAATATAATCTGTTTCACATAAAGAAAACTTGTACAATAATACTTTGTACATACCAAAATCCCATGATTCACTAAAGGTAGCCCATACTACAAGTATTAAAAAACAAAGATAAATTACATTATTTCTTCAAAATGATTTAATCTTTCTTATAATACAAAGGCAAAAGCCTCAAAACACTCTCAACATGAGTAAAACAACATCCAATCAATAGCACATGCACAACTCAAGCATTAACCCCAACAAGTGTCTTCTGACCTGCATCTAAAAGTGAAAGGGATAGAGTGAGTTCACAATTCAGTAAAAAAGTTTATAATCATCCTATACATATCCTTAAAAACCTTGAATTAAACATATTGCAACATGCATAATAAACATTTTATAACCATTAACAAATGTGCAATAATGTCAAATATGCATGTATGTTGTTGATGGTTTCATCTCTGCTTTGCCTCATCCATTCTCTCACTCATGATAAACTACTAATCCCTACTAATGTACATATCAACCATCAATGCTTCAAAAGATGTTGGGTCATAAATAATGACTATTCTAGGATTACCACCCAAGGACAAGTCATATCTCATGTCTTTTGGGATTCATACTCAAGGGGGGGACCAACCTCATGTCTTTTAGGACTCATACTCAAGGGTAGGACTAACCTCATGTCTTTTGGGATTACAACTCAAGGGTAAGACCAACTCCATGTCTTTAGGGACTAAAATCTAGAGGTAAGACTAACCCCATACACCCACACTAGCATCTCAAAAGAGAACATGAGATACATAGGTAAGCTAGAAAGGGCTTTCCGTATTGATAAATTTTTATTCCCCATTTAAAGAAGTGTATGCTTGTGTTATTGTGTGTAGTCATGCACCAATCGAAATATCTAACACCCCCTATCTTGAGATGTTTTTATACAATATTTATAACTAGCTTCTTTTATCTGGGCTGATTTATGAGAAAATGAAGAACGTGGAGATCAAAAGGGGTGGGAGAAGGTGGTTTGCTGTGGAGTCCAAATCTTTTGAACTTGTGGTTGATGAAGTTGGAGGTAAGCTAAGAGGGTGCATATGGGAGAGATGCAAAGGTACTTCCTCTTGGATTAGATTTGGGGATGCAAGTCTTAGCAGTTTGCTAGCTGGAGTAGAGACTTGCTGCAGAGGTAGAGATGATAGAAGCTGGTACCTAGCCTGGGAGGAGGAGGGAAGGAAGTACAGGCTGGAGCGGCGTTTAAATGGGGCGGGAAGATTCCTCTTGTGCTCTGTCCGGGACTCAGAGGCAAAACATTATTGCTTAGTCTTTCCAGAAGGGAAGGGACTATTTGGAGGGTGGGATTTATTGGCAGAAAAGTTGAGGGAGATTGGGGTAACCCCCATTGGAGGATCAAAGGACCCTTCTTCCTTTGAGGTGTTGAAGAAGGATAAGGAGCTAGAACCAAGGACCTACGTGGAAGTTGCAAAATCGAAAATGGGTAGGTTAGGTGATAAGGTTTGGCTGGAATTGGGAAGGAGGGTGACGCCTGGAAGACTAGAGAAGTTAGGCCGCTGTTTAGTGGGTAGATGGGAGAACGTTGCGATTTCTCCCCCTGAGTTGGATTGTCTTAAGGATTGGGCTGGTCATGCTTGGCTCCTCAAAGGTATGTTGGACATTACTGTATTGGGACGAGGTCTCCTGCTTTTTGAGTTTGAATGTTTAAGTGAAGCAGAGCGGGTTCTTGCAAGAGGGAAGAGAAGGATGAAAGACAATGCCTTACTTCTGGAAAAGTGGCATCCAGAGGTGGGATGTTTTAGTAATGGAGCCAATGCTAATGAGGCATGGGTGAGAGTGGTGGGTCTCCCCCTTCACTTTTGGAGCCGCGAGGTGTTCAAATTGATAGGTGATGGTTGTGGAGGGTTCATTGCAGCGGACGAATTTACGGAGTCTATGGTAGAATTGCAATGGGCTAGACTGCTGGTGAAGATGGTCGGTAGGGACTTACCTACCTCTGTTCAGATTGTGACTGGGACAGGGTGTTTTTCAGTCCAGCTATGGTGGGAAACTCCGCCCTGGTATTCTCAGGTGGTGCCGGCGGGAACCCTCCTCGGGAAGGGGATAACAGAGGACGAAAGCGAAGTTGGTAGTGGAACACGTGCTGAGTACAGTGGTAGAGTGTTGGAAAAGGAAGTCTAGCCTATGGAGCAGGCGGGAGTACAGATTGAGCCGTCAAGTGGAAGCTCGTCAAAAGGCACCACAGGCTTTTCCCCTGAACCTGCTTAAAGGGGACTTGGTTTGGAGGAGACTGTTGGAGAAGACAGGCTAGGGAATAGGGGGCAAGAGGCAGGGATGCCAGTCAAAGAGGGTCGCACAGTTTCTGAGCCTGAAGATGTTAAAGGTGGGCCTGTTTGTTGGGAGGCCCAGACCAGTAGCGGGCTCGGGGAGGCTAGCCGCAGGTCTCATTTTGGGAAAGCCCATTTGCTGGGGTCGGCTAGCGAGTCAAGGCCCACTTTGTTAAGTGGATGGCTATTGGACGGGGAGGAAAGGCCTTTTTTCTTTAAGGGCTCAATCGTGGGCTGTGAGGGGAAGCCCGGTATGGGTTTTGGGCCTGGGCAAGGGGGGATAAAAGGAATTAGGGCTCAATCCATTGCTGCGGTTGTGGAGCTGGAGGCTAGGGCTTTTGAGAAGGCTCCGTGTGCCCAAGTTAGAGAAGACATGGGGGTCATCGGCTGTATCGGAGGGGTTTGGAGGGAATCAGTTGCTCTTGCGTCGAATGATAGAGCGCTGATGACTGACAAGGCGCTATCAGCCGAGGCTTCCAGGTACGAGTCCTCTTCCGTTGTCTTTGGGGGGGATCAGGGCTTCTTCTCTTCTTCTCTTTCTTTTGGGTGTGATCGGGCGTTGGCGGTGGGGGGTGCTGCTAGCCCGGATGACACTATTGAAGGAGTTGGGACTCAGGTTCCTTTGTGCGCAGTGCTGAGTGATGGTAGTCCGTGGCCGAGGGGCTCTAAGGGGGAATTGTCTAAGGGAGATAAAACGGAGGAGGTTTTGGCACTGTGGGAAAGGGAAGATCCTGGCAATAGGTGGGAAGAAAGCAGCTTGATAAAGTTCAGCAAGGCTCTGGGGTTCTCGATAGAAGGCGTTGAAGGGGAATTCCTAAAGTTGCTTCAAAGACTGAAAACAAGAAGAGATAAAGGCAAGAAGAAAGGAAAAATAGGTTTGACTAGGTTTGATCGGGAAGTGAAAAAGCTTGAATGCTCGGTTAATTACGATGGAGGGAGCAGAAAGAAAGGGTCGGAAAGAAGAGGGGGGGACAAAGCTTTGTGTATTAGATGAAGATTAAGATATTATCTTGGAATGTTCGTGGGGTGAATGACAGAAATAAGAGGAAATTAATAAAATCCTTAATAAGACCCAAAATGTGGATTTGGTATGCCTTCAGGAGACCAAAATGACAGAGATGTCTGTAGGGGTGGTGCGTAGTCTTGGAGCAGGGAGATTTTTAGAGTGGGGAGCTTTGAATGCCAGGGGTGCAGCTGGAGGGGTGGTAATCTTCTGGGATAACAGGGTGTTGGAGTTGTTAGGGATGGAGGTAGGTTGCTTCTCGATTTCCTGCAGGTTTAAGAATTGCGAAGATGGGTTCGGATGGATATTTTCAGGAGTGTATGGCCCTATTTAAAAAAGTTCTAGAGAATTTTTTTGGGAAGAGTTAGGGGCCATTCGTGGGCTGTGGAATGACCCTTGGTGCATTGGAGGTGATTTCAATATGATCAGATTTCCGAATGAGTGAAGAAGAGGAGGGAGGGTGTCTCCCTCTATGAGAAGATTCTCGGAGGTGATTGATGACCTGAACTTGAGAGATCTCCCGCTTCAGGGGGGTCCATTTACCTGGAGTGGAGGGTTGAACAGTCAAGCCATGTCAAGACTTGATCGTTTCTTGGTGTCGGAAGACTGGGAGGGTCATTTTAATGGGGTGGTGCAGAGTACCCTCCCCAGGCCAGTTTCTGATCATTTTCCAATCCTATTGGATGGGGGAGGGGTGAGGAGGGGGCCTGTCCCTTTTCGGTTTGAAAATATGTGGCTTAAGGAGGAGGGTTTTAAGGATCTGCTGAGGGGGTGGTGGCAAGGTCTTAACTTCAATGGTTTCTTCAGCTTCATCCTAGCTGAGAAGTTGAAGGCCCTGAAAGTTATCTTAAAAGCTTGGAACAAGGAGGTTTTTGGGAAGGTGGGGGTGAATAAGAGTCTGGCCTTGGACAAAGTGGCTTACTGGGACTCTCAGGAGAAGCTCCGGTCTCTCTTCATGGAGGAGTTGGAAGCTAAAAAGGAAGCAAAGGGGGAGTTTGAGAAATGGGCTCTGATGGAGGAGGTCTCGTGGAGACAAAAATCAAGAGAAGTGTGGTTGAGGGAGGGTGACAGAAATACTGGCTTGTTCCACAAGATGGCTAATTCCCACAGAAGGAGAAATTGCCTGTCTAAAATTATGATTAATGGAACCTGGCTTTCTGAAGAATAGGCCATTAGGGGGGGTGTGGTTAGTGCTTTCAAGAATCTGTTAACAGATCTAGGTGGTTGGCACCCATCTATGAAGGGTTTGGATTTCAATAGGCTGGATGTGGAGGAAGCAGCAAGGTTGGAGGAGGTTTTTACAGAGGAAGAGGTCTTTTTTGCTCTCTCAGTCCTGAACGGGGATAAGGCCCCTGGTCCAGATGGATTCTCCCTTAGCTTTTAGCAGTTTAGCTGGGACTTTGTGAAAGAAGAAGTTATGGGTTTTTTTAAGGAATTCCACGAGCATGACAGATTCGTAAGGAGCCTGAATTCAACCTTCTTGGTCCTAATTCCAAAAAAAGCGGGAGCGAAGGACCTCAGAGAGTTCAGACCGATCAGTTTGGTGGGAGGGTTGTATAAACTGTTGTCAAAAGTGTTAGCTAATAGGATTAAGAAGGTTGTGGGGAAGGTGGTGTCTTCGGCTCAAAACGCTTTTGTAGAAGGGAGGCAGATTCTTGATGCTGCTCTTATCGCTAATGAGGCAATAGATTCCTTGTTGAAGCGAAATGAGAGTGAGGTGTTGTGTAAGCTGGACATTGAGAAAGCTTATGATCACTTAAATTAGAATTTTTTGCTCGGCGTCTTGCAAAGAATGGGTTTTGGGGAGAAGTGGACTGGCTGGATCTCCTGGTGTATATCCACAGCATCTTTTTCAGTCTTGATCAATGGCACTCCAACGGGGTTGCGACAGGGGGATCCTCTTTCCCCATACCTTTTTGTGATCGGGATGGAGGCCCTTAGTAGGCTCCTATTTAGAGCGGTGAGAGAGGGGAGGGAGGGGGGGGGGGGGGGGGGGGGGGGGGTGGGTTCTTTCAGGCTGTAGGGTTAAAGGAAGAAGCGGAGATGGGGCATTGATTTCTTATTTGCTGTTCGCTGACGACACATTAGTTTTTTGTGAAGCTTCCCAAGATCAGATGGCATACTTAAGTTGGTTGTTGATGTGGTTTGAAGCCATATCAGGGTTGAGAATTAATTTGGAGAAGAGTGAAATTTTGCCGGTCGGGAGAGTAGAGAATTTGGAAGTCTTAGCTATGGAGTTTGGTTGTAAAGTGGGCAGGCTGCCAACCACTTACTTGGGGATCCCTTTGGGGGCGAATCACAAGTCCGTGGCCGTGTGGAATGGGGTGGAAGAGAGATTTCGGAAAAGGCTTGCCATGTGGAAAAGGCAATTTATTTCCAAAGGAGGGAGAATCACTCTAATTCGTAGCACTTTGTCAAGTATGCCTTTATACTTTATGTCTTTACTACGAATGCCTAGGGTGGTTAGTTTAAGATTGGACAAAATTCAAAGAGATTTTTTGTGGGGAGGGGGAGCCTTGGAGAGGAAACCTCATCTAGTTAAATGGGATTCTGTTTGTTTGGATAGAAGGAAGGGGGGCTTGGGAGTAAGATGTCTAATTACTCTCAATAGGGCCCTTTTATGTAAGTGGAATTGGCGTTATGCGAATGAAAGGGAGACTCTTTGGAGGCATGTCATTAGGAGGAAGTTCGGGGAGGAGGAAGGGGGGTGGCTTACTAAAGAAGTTAGGGAGAGTTTCGGAGTTGGCCTATGGAAGGAAATAAGGAGGGAAGGTTCTCTTTTGCAGAATAAAGCTGTTTTTTCTGTGGGGAACGGGAGAAGGGTGAAATTTTGGAAGGATACTTGGTGTGGGAACACCGCCCTTTGTAATTCCTTTCCTTCCTTGTATGCTTTTGCGACTCATAAAGAGGCTTGGGTTGAGGAGATGTGGGATCCTTCGGGAGAGGAGGGAGCGTGGAGTCCTAGTTTTTCTAGACCTTTTAATGACAGGGAGGTGGGGGAAGTGGAGAGATTGCTTTTGAAAATCCGGGGAAGGAGGCTTAATCCTCTTTTGGAAGATAGAATGCAGTGGAAAGTGACTAAGGATGGGTTTTTCACAGTCAAATCTCTTTATAATACTCTAGATTCAAGAAGAGTGGATTAGTTCCCTAATCGTATTATTTAGAGCTCTTGTGTGCCTACCAAAGTGAGTTTTTTCGCTTGGGAAGCTACTTGGGGTAAGGTGCTCACCTTGGATCAGCTTAAAAAGAGGGGCTGTATTCTAGCTAATAGATGCTTCCTTTGTTGTGAGGAAGAAGAGTCAGTTGATCATATATTGATTCATTGCACCAGGGCTAGAGTTTTATGGGAGTTGTTGTTTGCTCTATTTGGCGTTGCTTGGGTCCTCCCTCTTACGGTTAGGGAGACTCTTATTGGGTGGTGTGGCTTCAAGTTGGGCAAGAAGCGTAGAAAGGTGTGGAAGGCAGCCCCGTTGTGTCTTTTTTGGGCGGTTTGGAAGGAAAGAAATAGGGTTGCTTTTGACAACGAGGAGGTTTCGATCCATAGGTTAAAAAATTCCTTTGTGTGTAATCTTTGGTTGTGGACTAAGTCGGTTGTAAATGAAGGTCCTCTTTCTCTTCTCAGTTTTTTTGATTGGCTAGGTATTAGTTGAGGGCTGGTTTTGTATTTCCTCTTCCTTTGATTGTGCCTTTTGGCGCCTCTTGTATACTCCCTGTATGCTTTTGGGTCCGCCTTAAGGTGCCCTTTTCTAATATATTTCGTTTTTCTGCGTTTGCCTATCAAAAAAAGACTAACCCTATACACCCACATAGAAGTGTCTTACTTGAGGGTTTTAGGGATTTTCACCCAAGGACCCATGGTTCCACATAAACAATAGATCTAAATATAATACTACACTTCTCATAAGTACTTTTTGCTGTCGATTTGTCTTTTGGATATTATCTGTCATTGTTCCATACCATTCTTGCAATGTAACAACACCTTGAACCAAGTCCACAAAAGCCGTGATTTCTTATACCAATACATATCCAAACATCATGACAACATTTGAGACAATGATGCAAATACACTATGAGCACCATGGTAGATTGAAATACTTCATAAATTCATATTAAATATAAGAATTTTCAATAAATGCTTCTAGAAAAGAAAACAAAAATACACAATAGAATGATATAAATTTTTTTTCCTTACACTAACTTCTCCTTTGCAGTTCTTCTTCTATGTAGAACCCTTAACTATTACAAGGAACTGAAATAAAACAATACAATTTAGGTTTTCCAAACATAAAAATTACACAATTAAGGCTCATGATATTTTTCCTTTATTGCTAATTTTAACAATTATTGTTGATAACTTAATTTCCATGTTCCCTAATCTACATGCCTGCAAGTTTCCAAATCAAATTTAAGGTGAATTAAACAATCTTCCGTATGCATACTGATATTCCCCAATCAATTTAGCGTACTCTAAATATTTTGATTCTCTTTAAACTTAATCCATTAACAAGCTTCAAATGCACAGAAAAGCCTAATTAATCACATGATTCATCAATCTATTTTTCAATTAAAGCAAACTAAACAAATATGCATGTTGATTCTTCCATCAAAATATGTTTAAATTAAAATACTTAAAACCCTAATTAACTTTGACTTATAATTAAAACATGATTATAACTAATTAAATTCAGTTTTTAAACAAACTTTACCATTAATTCGCTTCAACAGACTATTTGGACTCCAAATCTACTAAAATTACTAACCTTGTCTTCTTACTCACTTTGATTCCTCCACATTTTCTCTCACCCTCTCTCTCTAACCCACCAGAATTCTGCAGAGAATGGGCTGAAATGAAGGCTAACAACCCTTATATAAGGGTCCACAAGCAAGCATGAGGTGGCAAGCACTAAAGCTGCCACTAACCACAAGTCTCCAATTTGCACTTTAGTCCCTCTAATTGTTAGATTTTATGCTTTTGCAGCTGCCCATCAGTCCCTTAAGTCTTCTTAATTCTAATTAACCCCCATGAAGCTAATACACATGCTTCAGCCGTTAACTAATCATAATTAACCTTAATCAAAGTTTAATTCATAATTAAACATGATTAGCGTTAAATTAGTTTTAGCCTCTAATTAAGCATATTTAAGGTTAAGTATTAAGATAACCATTATTATTTATTTAGTTCATTACTACTAGGTATTACAGTATGTTGCTCATTTGTTTTGATGAAGACATGTAGGATATATGCACACTTGGCTAGTCTCTAATTTTTCTCCGATGACTTGTCCATTAATCTCCACATGTTTCATATGATCATGAATCATGATGGACCAGGTTTGAGTTATATACATAGATGCCTTGTTGTCATAGCACAACATCATGATATCTTTGATCTTGATCTTAAGGTCAGTGAGCACAATTCTTAGCCACAATGGCTTGCAATTGTCTTGAGCCATGGTTCTAAACTTAGTTTTTGCACTTGCTCTAGCAGCAACGGGTTGTTTCTTACTTCTCCAATGGATGAGATTACTTCCTAGAAACATACAATACCTGATTTGTGACTTTCTATCTACTATGGATCCTACTCAATTTGCATCAGTATAGGCTTCCAACCATAGATCACTGTTTCTTTGAAACATTACTCCTTTGCCTGAGATATCATTTTTTTTTTTTTCATTTTTCTTTTTGATACAAAAACAAAAACATCTTCATTCAATAAATGATGAATACAAGAAGGATGAAAAATCCTAAGATGTACTAAAGTTAGATAAAAAGTAACTAAGTATCCAACACTGCAACAAAAGTTGCCCCTCCTCTTAAGTAGTAAAAGCCTTGTACACAAGATAGAAAGACATTATACACTCAAGGGGGAAGAAAATCTCTAACAAAAGAGGCTAAGCACATTGCTCCTTGTTTGGTTAACTAGTCAACTACATGATTAGGTGAACAAGGAATCCAAGAAAATGAGCAACCTAAATCACTAGCAATGTCTATAATTTTGCACATGCAATTATCAAGCTTCCAAGAACCTCTCTCCATATTCAACACCCAAGATATTCGGTAGCAAAATCTCTGTCCACTAAAAGATTGGATAGACCTAAAGCTTTGGCCTGTTGCAAACCCTCTAATAATGCTAAGTGCTAACATATCTGCCTGAATAGCGAACCCTGATTCTGCATGTTTAAAGTAAGCTCTCAACATTGTACCTATATGATCTCTAATCGCTCCTCCTATACCCAACTGTATGGGATTGCCAAAGGAACAATTGTCAAAGTTTAACTTAACTAAGCTGACTGGAGGGGTTAACTAATGCCTCATTACTTTTCTCTTCAATTTGTTTTAGTAATAAGTACTCTTCTAGTCTAGTGTGTGTGTATATATATATATATATATATATATATATATAAGGCTCAGTGAATGAGGCCCACAAGGAAGAGGAAAAGTAAATATGATCCACATGATATTCATATATCTCCATCTATCCTCAAATATCTCTGCATTCCTCTCCAACCAAATGAACCATATCAACGATAAAACAACCACCTGCTAAAGAATCTTCACTCTAGATTGGCTGCCAAGCCTTTAAACGAGATTCCCAACATCTCTATTATGCCTCTAGGAGGAATCCACTCGTGATTGGTTGTGCTAAACAATCTATGCCAAAGTTGTAGTGCTGTGGGACAATGGAGAAAAAAGATGGTTAGCTGATACGCTACTCTTAAAACGCATAGCACATTGATTCACTCTTCAATTGAAACAAGTCATTGGTACTAACCTTATTATTAGCTATAAGTCAAGCAAAAGCTTTAACCATAGGTGGAGCTTTTGAGTTCTAGATTAATTTAGCGGGAGAAAAAAAGGGCAAGATAGGAGAGGCAAATAAGGTTAAGGAGCTTTATAGAAAGATCTCATAGAGCAAAGACCTAAAGGAGACAAGTTCATTGGTAGAGGAGGGTGATATGTATATATTAGCAAGGAGGCAAGGAGACTAGATAAATTTACTAAGGTAGCCTTCAGGTATCTGACAATTCTGTATACAACTTCTAAGTGGGATGAGTGGTGCATGCATAAATTGATTGATTATACCTACAACATAAGCAATATTTGGCCTTGTTTGTAATAGGTAGGTCAACTTTCCCACCATTCGTGGATAATTGCTTTGGTCTTATGAACCTTCTTCAGTTTTCTTCCCTGGTTTGTGATTTGCCTTAATAATAGTCTCAACTGGTTTAGATTCTAGCATATTTGTTTCTTTTAGTAGGTCTTATATATACTTTTGTTGCAAGATAAAAATCCCTTGTTTAGATTGAGCTACTTCTAGACCCAAGAAATATCGTAGACTTCCCAAGTCTTTATTTCAAACTCATTTGCTTAGTATGTTTTCAGCTTTATAATCTCCCGTTGATCATATCCAATGATTGTAATGTCATCAACATAGATGATTAAAGTCTCTTAGGGAGAATGTTTTATAGAAAAAGTGTGGTACCTTGACTTTGATGATACCCTTTTTTACCATGGATTTGTATGTGATGGGGTAGATCTAGTTCCATCCAATTGTTTTCTTCCCCTTAGGTAAATCCACAATTTCCCATGTCTCATTTTTTTCAAGGCTTGCAACTCTTCTTCTATAGCATCCTTCCATTGTTTCATGTTTAATGCCTCATAAACTTTTGTCATGTTTGGAAGGGAAAGCATGATATTGTGGTGATAGTATCTCAAATGACACAAAGTGAGAGATTGGATGCTGAATGCATGACCAAGTTCCCTTACTAGAGCAATCATCAAATCCAAATCATTGTTAGTATTAATATCATGATTAACATTATCATTACCTAGCACTAAGTCAAAATTTGGGACCTATGGAATGATAGAGAGCTAGTTTTCTAATAATACACCTTCATAGTAGGCTTTTTGGATAGGGACGGGTGAAGTTTGCATTTATCAAATTTTAGTAGGTGCTTTTCCTATAGAATGGTTTCATGAAAGTATGGTTTGAGATTCTTTTATACTGGAATCCGTTGAGGACATTGGTAGTACTTGGTTTTGTTCAAGAAGACTCAGAAAAAGTTGATTTTGAGGGGTTGAGTCAACAATCTGGTATGAAACAGTCTCATTTTTAGCAACATTCGGATCACTACTCCCCATCACCATTGTCATTTGTTATAAGAAAACCTATCTTTCTCACTATTGTGATTCTCCCCCTAAAGATAGATATTCCCAACATAAGGTTGATGTTCAACAAAAGTCATATCTATGGTAACATATGTTTTTCTAGTTGGTGGTTGATAATATTTATACACTTTTGTGGAGGAATAAGATAGAAATATACATTTAAGATACCTAGGATTGAATTTACCTCTCAAATGATTATGGATGTGGACGTATGAGGTGCAACCAAATTTCTTTGGTGGAAAATTATGACAACTGTTTTTTAGAGTGAGGGTGTGTGAAAACAAAGGAGTAATCACCCTATAATATTTTTTTTTTTCATCATAGTGAAAAATCTATAGCGACAAAGTGGACATAGCTTTTACATTGAGAGTGAACCACTAGAAATCTCATTGTGCTCTGTCTATTTTCTATTTATTGTGTGTTATTATTCTTGTAAATAAGGATTTTCTCCTAACAAAACTTGAGATGGACGTTTGTTTATCAAATAGGCAATTGTTTATATGACATCTCCCAATAGTGCCTTGGAACTTTCACTTAGAATAGAAGTGACCAAGCCAATTCTAATTAGCGTTGGTTTTTTCTCTAAGCAACCCCATTTTGTTAGGAATGTCCACACATAAGTGATGTACAATCCCTTCATTTTCTAGATATTTTATCTCTTAGTTGAAATACTCTCGACCATTGTTAGATCAAAGAGCATGTATTTTTGCCCCAAATTGAGTAGAAACAAATTTATAGAAAATAGGAAAAATGGATGTAACCTCTGATTTAGATTTCATAAGGTAAACCCTATGTTTGGAGATTTCATCAAGTAAACCCCGTTTTGGCTCTTATACTAATCTCTTGAGAGTTTCAGTGTCTTTTTCTATAACATTGTTTTTTTTTTTTTTTAATTTTAAATATCCCTTTAAAACCTTAAAATTCGATTAAGAAGAAAGAGCTATTTGGACCCTTGAAATTCATTTAAAAATTTTAAAGTTTTGGTTGTTTCACAGCACTATCATTGAAAACCAATAATAAGTGGGGTTTTTTATTTGCTTGCACATAACTCAATGATTTGGTCCTTTTCAAACCACATCAGGCTAGAAAAATGGCTTGGAAGTGTTGTATATATATTTTAATAAATAAGCACGGAATGAATTAACAAGAGGCAAGAAAGCCGCAAAGCATACAGGGGGTATATAAGGCAGCTAAGGCCTCACAACCAAAAAAAGAGAAACAAAAAACTCACCAACCCTTAACTGGAGGCTAACCACTCCAAAAAGCCTATGAGGGAGATCGGCTCCTCTCCAATATACAATTAAGCCCAACCCCATAAATTACAAACAAAAGAAATTTTAAGCTTCTGAATTGCTAATACCCCGCCCCTAAAAGCTAGTCTATTCCTCTCCTTCCTGGAAGTGCTGTATATATTTTATTGTGTAATTACTAATTATGCAAGTTACAAAGTAGTGCCTCATGGCAGGATTTGGAAAATCATCCCTCAAACTTAAATTGGAGATTTAATTGTTTTCATTTGTGAAGTCTAGTTTAGTTTGCTTCCAAGGACTAAAACTTTTGCATTACTGCTTTGTTGGGTCTTCCTCTCATTATAGATCTCCTTTGTACTTGCTATTTTTACTATTTTCCTAGTTTGTCATCCTAACCCTCAAAATGCTAACCAAAACCACTAAATGATGTAATCGATCTTTAGGTTATTTTATTATTTTAATCATATTATATGTGATGGATGACCGAGTTTGGTTACTAGGCTTCAAGTCAGATTTTAGGATTCTATTCCTCTCTATATCACATGGACCAGGATACAAGTGCCAGATTCTGGTGAGTGTGTAAATGTCGGATTCATTTAATTGGAAGATCTTAGCATAGAGTTTTAAGAGAGAACAAAATTGTTTGAATGGCTTAACTTTATTCATTTTTGATGGAGAGTATTTATACAAGATAAGTATACAAACGATAGAAACAAAATAACAAAGGGATAGCTATTCCTACTCCTATTTACATGGAGAAAATGATAGAAAGAAAATAACAAAAGGATAGTCATTTCTTACTCCCATTTACATGACAATATTAAAAAAAAAAAAAACCAGAGTACATCAGTTTCATGATTTTGTGGGATTCTGCTCAATACTTGGGACATAGGGTGACGGCTAAATACTCTAATTTCTCTTTCCTCATGTTCTACATCCTGAGCTGATTTGGAGTTATAACTAAGATGGATTGTATAATTTAGGTTTGATGTATGAGATGGAAGTTTGTTCTTTATTTTCTTCGTTGGGCATGCCATTTGGACATCTTGGATATCTTCTATACTTGAAATCCTGACATGTCATGTCTGGCACAGGCATTTCACATACTTTGAAGTGATGACATAGATTCTCCTATAACACAGGTCATAACTTTTGTGAGTGACATCTATGCTCCTATTAATGATGAGAAAATTAGGTTTTACCCTTTTAGTTCCTTTGGGAAGTTCCAAATTCTTCTTCCCGTCCTTCTGTTGTCTTTGCTTCTTGTTTATTTTTCTTTCTTCTCCCATGCCTTTTATCTGTATCATCTTTTGTCTCACTCTGCTGAAATATTTCTGCATAAACATCAGGTTTTCTACACCATTGATGGTGTGATTTTATGTTGGAAATGATAAGAATATTTTTAGTTAGATTATTATCTTTGATGTTGAATTTACAGTATAATCACATATCAAGAAATGAAGTGGTTTGAAAATAAATTTGAAAAATCAGATGGATATTGTAATAATTAGAAGAATGAGAAACAAATATATCATAACTAGGATGTTTTATTGATCAAAGTTTCTGATCATTGAATGCTTACTACTAAATCATTATAGGTATTTTTAGCACTCTTCAAAAACTTATAAAGGCATGTATAGGATCCCATATTAATGGACCCATCATTTTTACTTGAGAACTGAACCACCTCCTTCATCAAAACAAAACTGACCTTTATAAAGGTATGTAAGCATTTGGGCCCATCTTTACTCAAATCCCTTTCATGCTAGTCTTGGCTGAAAATGTTACTGTCTTGAATTCACCCCATCTCTACCATCTCAAGCAGGAAGTATCGTTTTGTGGGAGGATCTCCCAGCCAAGTGAAAGTAGTAGTCTTTTGGTCTAGTATTTTGAATGTGTCACCCCTCTTACCAACATGATACCCACTAAATTCAGTGACCAAGTGATGACTAGGTCTCAGGATTAGAGTGATGAGAATAATGATATGCAGAATCTTTTGGTGAAGAAATGATCAAAGAATGAACCCGGTAAAACATTAGGGTGTATGATTTCCGTTCTTCTCTCTATGAGAATCTAATCTCACTCATCTATGTCCGGAATCTTCATCCTCATGCTGACCAAAGTCTCCATCAACCTTATCCTTTGATATTGTTGAAGCAGCCACTTCAATTGAATATGAAGTTTGGATGTCCAATACCTCATACATAGTTCTGTTTATGAAATCTAAACCATGAAATAATGGCATATCAGTATGCAGTAGTGGCTTGGGCCAGCCGGATAATACACTGTAAGCATCATGAGGGAGCTGCTTTTAAATATTTGAGTATACCCGACGATTTTACCTGTTTGTCGTTCCATATATGCTACCTATATTCTTGGTGTAGAGATGTTTTAGTTTAAACCTTCAACTTTGAGCTTCATCTGATTCAACCTTTCTATCCACTGCAGGTTAAGTCGAATGTGGGAGGCGATGTTTGAATGCCACAGGCTTCAGTATCACATCATCTCAGTTGCATATAACAATGGCAACACCAAAATCTCTATACAGTCAGAATCACACCGGCAATTCACCATCCATCTTGAAATTGTACTCAGTTCCCTATCTTCAAGTTTTGCGAAATGGATCGGTGCTCAAAAATCCTATTTGCAGGCTATTAATGGATGGCTTGTCAAATGTGTGTCGGTTGAAGACAAATCCTCAAAGAGAAAAAGGTGGCGGAGATCAGAACCACAGTTGAGAGATTCTGGGCCACCCATATATGCTGCATGTGACGTCTGGTTGGACATGCTAGACAAGTTACCTACAAAGGAAGTCACAGATTCCATAAAGGGTCTAGCATCTGAAACCAGCTTCTTCCTACCACGGCAAGAGAAGAGCCAAGACAAGAGTATGAACAAACCACATTCAACAGACCCAGATATTAATATACTTAGGGATGATGCTCCTCCAGTGGACTGGGTATCAGGGTTTGAGCGTTTCCAATCAAGCTTGGCGCGCTTTCTTGAGCAGTTGAGTAACTTTGCAGAATCATCGGTGAAGATGTATGGGCATCTTGAGCAGACCATTAAAGCCTCTAAAGCTAGGTATGAACAATTTGTCCCACCCAAATAACACTGTTGTTTAGCAGACCAGAAGAAAGAATTGGAGAATTGAGGTGGTGAAGATTTGTATATGAAGATGAGAATAAATAAAAGAATAAGGTGGGTATTTAATTGGATGAGGAAATAAAAGGGTGGTTGGGAGAATTTGAAGGTGATCAGATTTCAGAAGCAGGGGCTGTATAGAGTTTTTGTGAACATAAGAACTGAGCTAGAATTCCACTTCCCCTCTTGTTCAATATAAATGCTTTCAGAGATTGAGATTATGTCTTTTGTTTATTTTATATCAGCAAGTCCATATTCATCCCAATCTGCATGACCAGAAAAGTACAAGTAGTCTAGAAACCAATTTACAGGTTCATTTTTCTTCTTTTTCTTTTCTTTTTGTTAAATTGGTCATGTTTGGTTGCTGGGAAATACTGAGAAAACCCCCATTTTTATAATTAATTGAATAAGAGAAATCAATGAACCAACCATTCAATGTCAAATCACCGACAATTGTGTAAATCATATGCTGATGTGTATATAAATCCAATCAATCTGTAACATGTATGCCCTCCTCAATTCTTCAAAATAAGAAAGAAAGAAAGAAAAAAAGAAAAAATAATCAATACAGCCAACTTCAAGTACATGTAAGATGTTCCCTCTTCCTTTTTCTTTACCAAAGTCTCACGCTGAAATCACAGTCCTTGGAAACGATCTTCGACTCCGCCGTCAACTTATCCACCGTTAAGTCACACGAAACTTTAACGGTGATCGTCCATGTTTTAACGGACCCCACCTTGATCTTCACCGGCGCCTTCAACTTCAGCTTCAACGGAATATTCCCTTCACTCTGTTGATTCACCAAGCTTTCCTTCATCCCGCTCGTCAAAACGACGCCGGAGCCCTTTAGCGCAGTCTCGAACACGGTGACGTTCTTGGGGGGCTGGTAGAACGCCGGCAGGACGCCGTCACACAGGTTGACGTCGGAGTAGTAGACTTTAACTGAGCTGTCTTCCTGGTAGTAGATACTGATCTTCTTGTTTGGGTTGTCGGCCCTGACGGTCACATCGAACTCCGGCGAGATCGACGCTGTCGCGGCCGCCGAGGAGACATTGAAGCCGGTGATGGAGATGTCCTCGACGGAGTAGCTGATGGCCTTGGGCCGGATAACAAGGTAGAAAACGCCAGCGGCGATGGCGAGTAGTAAGATGAGGAGCGCGGCGAGGCCGAGGAACCAGCAGAGGCAGCAGCAGCAGCAGCTCCGTCGAGGCTTCCGGCCACTGTACTTCTGGTAGCGGCGGGCGTTTTCGGGAGGCGGGTGGCGGAAGATCTGGTCCTTGGGGATCTGGATGACATAGGTCCCCGCGGGAGGGACGGGATTTTCCGGCGTTGGAGGATCGGGATTGGATGGGGATTGGGGTGGGGGAGGCGAGGTCGGTTCAGGAGAAGAGGCTTTGGGGTGAACTCGATCAGCCATTGCTCTCGACTTGAGTGGTTGTAAGAAATGAATAGAAGAAGAGTAGAGGCGCTGGGCTTGATATATGGGGGCTCTGCAACAGAGAGAAGAAACCGCGTAGGGAGCAGGAGGAGAAATCAGAAATGGGAGGCAGTGTGTATGTGGAGACTAAGTACACGTGAACCCTTTGAAAACGTGACTCCGTCTCTATGTTTCTCTAATTCATGACAGCTATACCCCAGCTACTTTCATTATTTATTTAATTAATTAATTAAACAAAAATAATTTCAACCCTCCAAAACTATATCAACTCATTCACAATTTGATTCCGGGAAATTAAATTTTTCTGTTACAAATTTTCAATTTTGATAAAAATTTACCGTTTGAATTATTTAAATTTTATTTTTAAATACTTTTTTTTAAGGTTGTTGATTATATTTTTGTTGTCGGTCCATGACAACATGGGACTTAATAAATAGATAATTTCTATATTTTTAAAAATTATAAAAACTTATTAGCATATTTCATCTTTATAGCTTTAACATTACCATAATAAACTAGTATTGATTTCACTCTGTCTCATCGGCATTACATTCTGAGTAAATACACTTATCCCTTATTAGTTTAAAATTTTACGAAAAATCTAGAGAGATGAATGAAATTAATTAATAAAAAGATGATGTGAGATTTTTTATAAAAAAATTTACCAAAATTGAGGGGAAGTATGATCAGATCCTTTGAAGGGACTAAGAGCATTTTTTTTTATAATGTTTCAAACCGTTAATAGAGGTGTTTTTCTTAAAAGTGTTTTTAAGAGAATTACCAAGTGTTTGTCCAAAAAAAACATTATAAGTAATTTTTTAATGTTATAACTGGTTTTTCAGAATTTAAAAAGTATTTTCTAAATTTTATTAAAACATCTAAAAGTCTATTTGGAAATGATTTTAGGAGGTATTTTTACTCCAAGTGTTAAAAATATTAAAAATAATTTTTAAAATTATTATCAAATAAAATCTAATTTTTATTTTAAAAAACACTTTTTAAATCAAAAGTATTTTTAAAATCATTATTAAATAGACTGTGAGTGAGGTAGACAACGATTTTAGGAAAAGTTTCTAAATGAGTTTGGTAGTGAATTTTTTAATATTTTTAACATTTAAAATTTTTAGAAATATGAAAGAAAAAAAATTAAGTGTTGAAAAAGTAAAAAACGATTCCTAAAATCACAGCCTCTAAATCAATCCAGAAATTTCAGAAAAGAAAATATAAGGTTAAAGTAGGAAAAACAAAGGGAGAATTGTGTTTTGGGCCCAGCTGGGCCCAAAAATTAACATTTGGTCCTCCAACCACCCATATTTAAGCCCAAGGATATGAGATAGTAATTGACAAAAATACCCACTTGACTCATTTTTGTCTTTATTCTACTACTTGCCACTCTTCTTTCTTATTTAACCATTTTTGGATTTTTCATTTTTTTAAAACTCTTTTATAAATAATTACAAAATTACATTATTTTTTATTTTTAAATTATAAATAAACAAAAATTATATTAACGATTCAAAGACTATTTTGGAAAATATTTTCTAAAAAAATATTAATTTAAATAAATAAAAATTATCTTTTACATTTATTTTTATAGTTTACATTTTAGAAGTAAATAATTTAATGATTAAAATACCATTTAAAATAAATATATTCACTATTTTAATTTTTTTTGTACTAAAAAGTATTTTAAAGTTTTTTTTTACTATTATAAAATAAAAAGTTCAATTTTTTTTTTTTTAATCTTCTTCCTTCCTTATTTTAATAACTTTTTGAACATGATTTTTAGTAATAAGTTATATGAAATGCTACAAATTTGTTTATTAAGGATTTTTTTTTAATGATTTGAATTAATTGAAAATTTATTAAAATAAGAAAAAGAAAAATAAAGAAAGTGGATGGATTGAGAGTTTTTATTTTAAGTACTCGATTAAAATGATGATGGATGGAGAATATTTATTTTAAGTACTCAATTAAAATGTTTTCATATGACCTAATTTTAGAAGTGGATTATACCAATACATAGTAGAGATTTATTTATTTATTTTTATATAAAAAGGGTTGAAAGGTATATTTACTTGTTTTAGATGAAAACAAATAACTAAAAATTATATAGATTATATTTGAGTTTGGTTTTAAAATATTTTTCTAGTTTTTATTTTTATTTATTTTTATTTTCTATATTGTCTCTTTTTGAAAATACGTTTAAGTTATGACAAATATGAAATTTGTGTCATTGTACAAGGGTATTACACTAATTGTACAAGGGAAATGTGCTAAGTGTACAAGGGTGTACAAGGCTCCTAATAGGTTTTGTATGATTTTTAAACAACTTGAATTTGATATTAAGACGATTATTGATAGTTTTTTTTTTCTTTTTTTTACCAAACTATTTCATTAAGACATTCCCTACAAAAATTAACACATAAGAAATAAAATTTTGAGTTATTTGAGTTATTGTACAAGGGTATTATATTAACTGTACAAGACAAATTTATTAATTGTACAAGGGTGTACAAGATTACTTTTTGTTATGGATTTCAAGTGATTTTGAAAAACTTTCCTATTTTTTTTCACTCAAAGATTTTTCCCCCACTCAAATTCTCTCACTCAAGAATTGTTTTGAATTTTATTTTTAAATTTCATCATCAAAATTTTGTAATTGCATATTTTATTTTTGTAGTTTTAGCAATGTTCTTTCTTTTCACTATTTTTTATTTTTTTTTGTGAAATTTTATCCAAATGAATCTATATTTAAAATTATAATCATATTTATCAAAATTTTTACTTAGATTATCTTTAATTCTTTTAATATATATTTATACTCATTTATTTAAAAAATGAAAAACTATTTTTTTTTTGTAAACATGTTCTATTACATTTCAAGTAAAAAATTAGATAAGTTTGAAAGTCAATAAATAAAAAAATTAAATACCACTTTCAATAATTTTTAGATAAAATTTTATATAATATATTTTATTTGAAACTTAATTTTTAAAGTTTAACTAAAAAATTGTATTGACAATTTTCTTGTTGTGGGTCAAAATACTTTACATTAATCTATCTAGATAAGAAAAATTATTAATATAATATTAGAACTTCATATCTTAGTTATTTTTTTTCAACAAATTTATCTTTTTAAAAATTTTAAAATAAAAACATTAAAAATTAAAAAGCTATATATATATAATAAAGTGAAGTGATAGTTAATTTTAAAATTTTTTAAAATATGGTTAATGTAGAAAATATAAAAAATAATTAAAAATAATAGAAAAATATAGATGAAAGGGTAATGTAAATTTAAAATAAAAAATTAAAATTAAACTAAAAGATAAATACAAAAAGATAAAAAATATTTGAATGAAAAATCCCAAAATTTTTATCATTGCTTTTAATAAGAGCAAAAAGATTCAATATCTTTAAAAATAAAAAATAAAAAAATATTATTGCTTTTTATTTGACATAAAATAGAAATATATATTGGAATAAAAAGGAAAAAAAAAAGTTAGAAATGAGTAATATTTAATAGGGAATAGAAAGGGAAAAAAACACAAAAAAAAATTAAAATTCACACTCACTTGTAGGCATATAAGGGATAAGGGTATTTTAGGTATTAATGAAAGACAATATCCTTCATCTTAATTTTCATACTTTGTTTGGCTCTTGGGCTTAAATATGGGTGGTTGGAGGACCAAATGTTAAATTTTGGGCCCAGCTGGGCCCAAAACACAATTCTCCCAAAAACAAATGGAAATCTCAAAGTGGAATAAACACAAATATACATGTCTTGATGGATAGCAGCCAAAGGTCCGCAACTGATGAAAGAGGCGCAAGAGAAATACTGAAAGAGGGAGGAAAGGCAACGGTTGATTGATTCTTTGATTTCAGTGAACACGCGTGCAGCTGTCTGCGGTCTGCCGAGACGCGGGAGGGTGAGACCGCGAGCGAAAGGGTCGGAGTCAGAGAAGCTTCGCCTACGCTTCTCTCTTTCCTCCTCCTTTCTCCACAAAATGACTCCTCTTTCTCCGTGTGGTGGTTGGCAACCGAGAAAATAAATTGATGTTTGGCTATTTATCTTTACCTCTTGGGCATACAAAATTTATTCGTATCTTTGTAATCCAACACTAAAATGATATAAATTTAATTTGATTTCTATCAAGTGTAAAAGAATAAATTTCTTTTTTTTACATATTAGGAAAGGAAACTCTGCCACCTCTAAATGTGGTTCGTAAATTATTCTTTCAAGTTTTTGTATCCATTACAAATTTCTAAAATCTAAAAATAAATTTCTTTCCAAAAAGAAAAATATATCAAAAAGTTCGCTAACCAATTAAAATTGATATTTTAAAAAAGTATTTTTTATATATATATAAACTTATTTGACCTTAGGGGATGTTTGATTGGCGTGATATGACCAATCAAACGTAGTCTTAGATATTATATACCTCCATATAGGACACAATATTTTTAATATATTTTTTATATTTTTAATTATTATTCATGACGTTACAATAGTCTTTTTTATTAATTTTATTAAAATAAAATTTTTGTCCACTCCATTGGGTTATTCTAATTGCAATACAATCCTCTCAAAGATTCCTTATACATTGAGTTTAAATTTATTAATCATATAATCAACCTTCACTATTTCTGATGTAATTATAAATTCAAAGACTATGTTTAGTTCCTGAAAAAATTAAAGAAAAATGTGAGGGGACAGAAATAGAATGAAAAAGTCGAAAAAAAAAATAAAAAAAGAAAATAAATTTTTTTTTTGAAGTTTTTCTTATTACTTCTCGGAATTGAACATAACCAAAATATTTATCAAATGCAACCAAGTGACACTAATTCTGCCTCTATATGTGTTTAGAGTATAGATCCATTTGTCGTTGCCCCCTTTGTTTCCTTCTATTCTACCTTAGAACGTGTCACTATCACACATCAAACATATCTTAATAAATTAAATATATATTTAATTTTTTGAAATTTTAAATTTCATTGAATCATTTTATTAAATACTTATAATTTATCATTAATGGTAAGATTAATTTATTCCTATATTTTTATTACAATTGGTCCTCCTTTTGAATAAACATTTCATTTTGGAAAATATATTTGGAATAAATATAAAAAATTAATAATATTTTTATATATGCCCAAACATTGATGACAATTTGGATGTATGTCTAAATTTGTCTTAAATTTCCATAGACTTGAATTTCATCAAATATTCAAATTATTTATTTTTACTAATAAATGCTAAATTACTTGTTTTTATTCATATCAAAATATTCTTAAGTAGTAATCTAGAATCTTCCCAAATGTCCAAAAATATCATAATTTATTATCATAATAATTTTTTAAAAAATAATTTTTGTAAAAGATAATTTTCAATTGAATTTCTTCCACTTATCATGAATTTGAAAATATTATTGATTTTTTTTTTTCCAAAATTCCAAAAAAAAAAAAAAAAAAAAGCTATGGTTTATCCTTCACTTGGTGCAGGTATTGAAGTGTTCTACACTTTGAAATTACTTATCTGTCATTTAGCATATGACAAATGTAAGACGCCACCTTATTTTCTTCTCGTCCGTCCATGCGTTTACAATTCTCTTGTCGATAAGTCTTGAGGTGGGTCACCATCTGAAGATAAAATATCATAAGTGGAATACATTACAATGGATTAAAATATTCATCATTCTATTTCTTACTCCCTTCTAAACTGGATTTGATAGCAACTCGGCCCACATGTTTGAATCATTCTATTAATTATTTATCAGTATATGTGAGGATTAATTAATTAATTTTTTTTTATAACCGTGGATGTTCGAGTCAGCTTACGCGCACCTCGATTAGTGTGAGGATTAATTAATATTAAAATTAATATTTTACTTTTTATATAATTTTACATAATTTTTTTTAATCTTCTTCATTTCAATGTGTGAGTGTCTTCTCTCGGTTTTATTGTAGATTGAATTTTATTTTATTTTTTAAATAAATTAGATTAAATTATTAAAAATTGATTTTTAGTCATTTAATGTAATTTAAAAATACAATGTTATCACAATTAAAATATAAAATTTTAAAAAATAATGCTAAAATTAATTGTACCTTTTTGGTCAGCTTTTTGGTTGAAATCAAATTAATAAAAGGCTTTGGTGGTGGTTTTTTTTTTTAAAATCTAAATACAACTTAGTTTAGTTTTTTTATTATTATATTTTTGTTAAGTATTAAGTTTTAATAGGTAAGCCTTGTGTTAAGATTGTATTTTGGTTGGTTCAAAAAGTTGTTTTTAGCATTAAGCAAAAAGTCAAATGTTTTGACATTTTCTATTCATTTACAAAATTAAAAAAAAAAAAGTCATAAGTAAAAAAAACAGATAAAAACAAATAATTTAAATTATGAAAATAAATTACATTTAATATAAAATTAAAAAAAAAAAAAAAAAAAAAAAAAAAAAAAAACAAACGTCATCTTAAACTAAAGGTTAACCAATCTTGTTCCCGAGTTCAAGAGTTAAAAAGAGTTAAATTTTGTGTTTTTGAGTTGTGTTAGGGTATTTTGAGATTTTGAAACAATAAAGCATTTAAAGAAAAGATATTTCCTAAATTTAAATCATTTTGAGAAGTTAAATTTGAAAGTAGGATTTTTTTAAGTACTAAAAAAAGACTTCTTCAATATCACGTAATTACATCAAGTCATAACTTTGTATTGATACGTTAAAAATTACGATATATTTAAAAATACTTTTTTAATTACTATAAATTTCAAGTTATTTTTATAACTTTCGCTTTTAAGAAAATATGTTTTGAAAAGATCAATACACATAATAAATACATTGGATTTGGGTCAATCCATTAAACTAAAATACATAAGTAATAAATTAAGTGGAAAAAAAAGAATGTTCAAACCAAATTAGGAATTCGTGTTTAAAATAAACATTGATCAGAATTATTAACTCTTTTTAATCTTATAGACATGTTTTAAAACAATCAAAATCCTTTAACCCCGAGTGAGTTTGATCTCATCATGGGTGCCGGCCAATTTGTACAAATACATTTGTCAATACTCTTTTTTCTTCTATTCTAGACTTTTATTTGTGATATACCATTCAACATATATATGTCACAAGCCCCCTTTTCTTTTGTTTTTCTTCTCCTCCAACCACCCCCATATACTTCATTCTTTCTTTTATTAGTGAATTTTTTACTTGTCTTCCCATGCTCCATCCTCCCCTTAATCTTATCTATAAGTCTTCATGTATCACTATCAGAAAACTAAAATATTCATACATATTTATTGAACTTTTCATTTTCTCTGACTTGGTCACATTTCAACCTTCATATGTGAATCATTTTATTACATATTAAATGATAGGTGAATACCCCAATACTTACCATTATTGTTAATATTATTTTTTTTTCCTCATATTATTATTGTGATTAGTCCTCTCATAGATAAACATTTCATCATAGAATACATTTGAAGTAAATATAAGATGAATAATTGTTAGCCCAAGGTTTAATCTATCATATTTTAATGATAACAAAATTGAATCAAGGAGCTAATGTTCTCTTTTGAGTTTGAATGTTTGATTTTTATATGTGAAAACAATTTTAAGTCCCGTACAAAGATGGATCATCCCAATTCAATGAAGACTTGGAGGGATTGAAGAATCTTAGGAGCCACATGTAAGATTGACTTGAAGAGTTCCAAGGTTGTTTTTTAAAATTTCATGCACTCAAGACATAATTTTTCTATTCATTCAAAATATTATTAAAAAAATTATTAAAGTCCTTAAAAATTGGATGAATTTATCTTGGAAGCAAAATCCAAGCTTAAAAAGTTTGTTGAATACCCTTTCTGAAAGTTTTTAAACCTATTGGTAACATAATTGCTTTTTTACTTTCCCCCTTTAAGCTCTTCTAAAAGGAAGACTAGTTTTTTTTTTTTTTTCATTGACAAGGGTATTGATCGATTGGTTGGTACGATTAGAGTGTATTTAATAGTAATTCTAGAAAGTGTTTTTAGTCTTTCTAACACTTGAAAATTTTTATCTTCTAAATATTAAAAATGTACTTTCTAAAATCACTACTAAACACACTTTTAGTTAAGGTATTAAAATCCCAAGCTTTTTCTTATAGTAAGGTTAGCTCAGCCTCATTTGGTTGAGACAATCAAATGAACCACCAGGTGCACCTAGATGAAGTTTTATAAGCAACAGTCACCTATTGTACTATATTTTTGACTCTTCATGGCTATGTGATTGGTCAACCACTTGGTTCAATCGATCCAAGGTTTTTGTGCCTAACTGTTAGTTTAGTTTACCAACTCATATTTAAGACCCTTTTGGAGAGTTTATAAGATAGAGATACTTATGAAAATTACTATACATCTTGAAAAGAGTCTTAAATCATCTTGAGTGCATTTATTCCTTGTTTCTTAAAAGATTTTTGAACACACTAGTACAATCCTAGTTCCTACTTGTGTTGATTCATTCTTATATCAAAAACTTGTGATTATTATTCAAGTGAGATTGATCATTTGAGGTGAATTGTGAATGTCTTAAGAATTAAATTATAGACATTGAAGGCTTATGTTTAAGCCTTTGGAGATAGTAGAACCTTCATTCAAATTGGAACTTGAGGAAAGTGAACATAGATGGATTGTAAAATCATTATAAACTTTATTTGCTATTTCTTTTCTTTACTCCTTTTATATTTATTTCATTAATTGTATTTATTAAAATTTTGAAAAAATGATTAACACTTACTTCAACCCCTCCCCCTCTCTTGGATGTTTACCTAGGATTGAATCAACTTTATTTCACTTCAATGTTTAAGATAAGAGATAATTATTTTTCAAACTCGAAAACACCCTTGATAATCTTTTGACCAAAACATTTTTTTGAGAACTTAAATTGGAAACAAGGTGCCTTTTGACAACATATTTTAATTTTTTAAAATTGTTTTCATATGTTTTATGAGAATTGTTCTAAACAATAATTTTATAAATACTGATCGAGAATGATTAAAATTAATGTACCGCATATAAAAATTATATTTAACAAATATTTGAAAAGATAGAAAGCAAGTTGAGAACATTTCATGTTCTAAAAAACAACAAAGAATTGTCTTGAAAACTATTCCCAAAAATGATTTATATTGCCAATTTCACCTATATTTTCTCTTATTCACTTATACCTTGATCAATTCTCCTTTTTTTTTTTATTTTTTACTATCTTCAAATGGATTTCTTTTAAGCTATGTCTGGTTCTCAAAAAATAGTAAGAAAAGAAAAAAAAATAATAAAGAAAATCATATTTTCATGTTTGGTTTTACTACAAAAATAGTAAAGAAAGGTAAATGCAATTAAAATTAGTAAGAAACTTATATATTTTTAAATTATTTAATCTTTAGATAGAAGCCTTAAATAAGTAAAATGAATTTGAAATAAGATATAAAAATAATTTATTAATTTTTTCATTCTCTTTTTCTTTCCTTTTACCTCTTCTTTCTATTTTATTTTCTTTATATTTTTCTCTCAAATTTTTCCAAGAACAAAACATAGTTTGATAAATTATTGAAATATATATATAGATGTAATTCCAAGTAACTTATTCTAGAGTTGTTGCTTTTAGTCCAAATCCTATGCAAGATAAAAGAAAAAATGTCTTTGTTTTTTAACAGAAAAGAGGATGAAGAGTGGTTGAGGGTTGAATGAGGAAGCATGTGGAAAAGCTTGTGCTAGGATGATGATGATTGATGAGCAACAATGTAGCTTTGTGAAGAGATTCCAAGTGTTAATGAAAGTATTTTTAAGAGAATTATCAAAAAATTATTGTAAGTAATTTTTTAATATTATAAGTGATTTTTAAAATTTTTAGAAGTATTTTCTAAATTTTATCAAACATCTAAAAGTCTATTTGGTAATGATTTAAGGAAGCGTTTTTACTCATTTTAATGCTTGAAATATAAAATTTAATCTATTTGATAATAATTTAAATATTAAAAATGTTAAAAATACTTCTTAAAATCACTACCAAATAAAATTTAATTTTTATTTTAGAAAACACTTTTTAAACCAAAAGTGTTTTCGAAATTATTATCGAATAGACTCTGAGTGATTTTAGTAAGTATTTTTAAGTGAGTTTGACAATAACTTTTAAATCTTTCTAACACTTAATTTTTTTTTTTAATATTAGAAAATTAAAAAATGCTTCTTAAAATCACATGCTACTAAGTGTTTCTAATTTTTTTAATACTTATAATTTAAAAAAAAAAAAAAATTAAGTGTTTGAAAAAGTAAAAAATGATTCCTACCATCGCTATCAAACGAAGCTTTTAAATCAATCCAGAAATTTCAGAAAAGAAAATATAAGGTTAAAGTAGAAAAAACAAATGGAAATCTCAAAGTGGAAGAAACATAAATATACATGTCTTGATGGATAACAGCCAAAGGTCCGCAACTGATGAAAGAGGAGCGAGAGAAATACTGAAAGAGGGAGGAAAGGCAACGGTTGATTGATTCTTTGATTTCAATGAACGCGTGCAGCTGTCTGCGGTCTGCGGTCTGCCGAGACGCGGGAGGGTGAGACCGCGAGCTAAAGGGTCTAAGTCAGAGAAGCTTCACCTACGCTTCTCTCTTTCCTCCTCCTTTCTATAAAATGACTCCTCTTTCTCGGTGTGGTGGTTGGCAGCCGAGAAAATAAATTGATGTTTGGCTATTTATCTTTACCTCTTGCGCACACAAATTTTATTGGTATCTTTGTAATCCAACACTAAAATGATATAAATTTAATTTGATTTCTATCAAGATTTCTATTTTTACATATTAGGAAAGGAAACTCGTCACCTCTAAATGTGGTTCGTAAATTATTCTTTCAAGTTTTTGCATCCATTACAAATTTCTAAAATCTAAAAAAAGATTTTCATTCGAAAAAGGAAAATACCAAAAAATTCGTAAATCAATTGAAATTGATCTTTTCCAAAATTATTTTTCTTTTATATATATAAACTTATTTGTGCTTAGGTCCATGAGTATTCACTTGGTGCAGGTATATTGAAGCGTTCAACACTTTGAAATTATTTATGTGTCATTTAGCATATGACAAATGTAAGACGCCACCTTATTTTCTTCTCGTCCGTCCATGCGTTTACAATTCTCTTGTCGATAAGTCCTGGGGTGTCACCATCTGAAGATAAAATATCAATAAATTAAAATATATTTAATTTATCCAATCTTTTAAATATTCATCATTCTTATTCCCTTCTACCGGATTTGATAGAAACTCGGCCCACATGTTTGAATCATTCTATCAATTATTTATCAGTATGTGTGAGGATTAATTAATATTTTACTTTTTATATAATTTTTTTAATCTTCTTCATTTAAATGTGTGAGTGTCTTCTCTCGGTTTTATTGTAGATTGAATTTTACTTTTTTTAATAAATTAGATTAAATTATTAGAAATTAATTTTTAGTCATTTAATGTAATTTAAAAATCCAATGTTATCACAATTAAAATATAAAATTTTAAAAAATAATGCTAAAATTAATTGTACCTTTTTGGTTGAAATCAAACTAATAAAGGCTTTGGTGGTGTTTTTTTTTTTTTTTTTTTTTTTTTTTTTTTTTTTTTTTTTATAAATCTAAATACAAGTTAATTTAGTTTTTTTATTATTGTATTTTTGTTAAGTATTAAGTTTTAATAGGGTATGGCTTGTGTTAAGATTGTGTTTTGGTTGGTTCAAAAAATTGTTTTTCATTAAGCAAAAAGTCAAATGTTTTGACATTTTCTATTCATTTACAAAATTAAAAAAATAAGTCATAAGAAAAAAAAAAAAAAAAAAGAGTTAAAAACAAATAATTTAAATTATGAAACTAAATTAAATTTAACATTAAATTAAAAAAAAAAAAAACAAACACCATCTTAAACTAAAGGTTAACCAATCTTGTTTCGAGTTCAAGAGTTAAAAAGAGATAAATTCTGTGTTTTTGAGTTGTGTTATGGTATTTTGAGATTTTGAAAAAATAAAGCAAAAAAAATATGGTAATTGAAAAAATATTTCCTAAATTTACAACATTTTGAGAAGTTAAATTTGAAAGTCGGTTTTTTTAAGTACTAAAAAAAGACTTCTTCAATATCATGTAATTACATCAAGTTACAACTTCGTATTGATACATTAAAAATTACAACATATTTAAAAATATTTTTTCAATTACTATAAATTTCAAGTTATTTTCATAAATTTCGCTTTTTAGAAAATATGTTTTGAAAAGATCAATACACATAATAAATACATTGGATTTGGGTTAGCCCGCTAAGTGATAACCAAAATACAAAAGCAATAAATTAGGTGGGAAAAGAGAAATACTCAAACCAAATTAGGAATTCATGTTTAAAATAAACATTGACCATAATTATTATGACCCTTTTTAATCTTATAGACGTGTTTTAAAACAATCAAAATCCTTTGACCTAAAGTGAGTTTGATCTCATCATAGGTGCCGGCCAATTTGTACAAATACATTTGTCAATACTCTTTGTTCTTCTATTCTAGAATTTTAGTTGTGATATACCATTCAACATATATATGTCACAAGCCCCCTTTTCTTTTGTTTTTCTTCTCCTTCAACCACCCCATAAACTTCATTCTTTCTTTTATTATTGAATTTTTTACTTGTCTTCCCATGCTCCATCCTCCCCTTAATCTTATCTATAAGTCTTCATGTATCACTATCAAAAAACAAAAATATTCATACATATTTATTGAACTTTTCATTTTCTCTGACTTGGTCACATTTCAACCTTCATATGTGAATCATTTTATTACATATTAAATGATAGGTGAATACCCCAATACTTACCATTATTGTTAATATTAATTTTTTTTCCTCATATTATTATTGTGATTAGTCCTCTCATAGATAAACATTTCATCATAGAATACATTTGAAGTAAATATAAGATGAATAATTGTTAGCCCAAGGTTTAATCTATCATATTTTAATGATAATAAAATTGAATCAAGGAGCTAATGTTCTCTTTTGAGTTTAAATGTTCAATTTTTATATGTGAAAACAATTTTAAGTCCCGTACCAAGATGGATCATCCCAATTCAATGAAGACTTGGAGGGATTGAAGAATCTTAGGAACCATATGTAAGATTGACTTGAAGAGTTCCAAGGTTGTTTTTTAAAATTTCATGCACTCAAAACATAATTTTTCTATTCATTCAAAATATTATTAAAAAAATTGTTGAAGTCATCAAAAATTGGATGAATTTATCTTGGAAGCAAAATCCAAGCTCAAAAAGTTTGTTGAATACCCTTTCTGAAAGTTTTTAAACCTATTGGTAACATAATTGTTTTTTTACTTTTCCCCTTTAAGCTCTTCTAAAATGAAGACTAGTTTTTTTTTTTCATTGACAAGGGTATTGATTGATTGATTGATACAATTAGAGTGTGTTTAATAGTGATTATAGAAAGCGTTTCTAGTCTTTCTAACACTTAAAAATTTTTATCTTTCAAATATTAAAAATGTTAGAAATACTTTCTAAAATCACTATTAAAAACACTCTTAGTTGAGGTATTAAAATCCCAAGCTTTTTCTTCTAGTAAGGTTGGCTCAACCTCATTTGGTTGAGGCAATTAGATGAACCACTAGGTTCACCTAGATGAAGTTTCATGAGCAACAATCACCTATTGTACTATATTTCTAACTCCTCATGGCTATGTGACTAGTTAACTACTTGGTTCAATCGATCCAAGGTTTTTGTGCCTAACTGTTGGTTTAGTTTACCACCTCATATTTAAGACCTCTTTTGAAAGTTTATGAAATAGAGATACTTATGAAAATTACTATACATCTTGAAAAGAGTCTTGAATCATCTTTAGTGCATTTATTCCCTTAAAAGATTTCTGAACATATTAGTACAATCCTAGTTCCTACTTGTGTTGGTTCATTCTTATTTCAAAAACTTGTGATTATTATTCAAGTGAAATTGATCATTTGAGGTGAATTGTGAATGTTTGTTGGAACTTAAGAATATAATTGTAGATATTGAAGGCTTATGTTTAAGCCTTTGGAGATAGCAAAACCTTCATTCAAATTGAAACTTGAGGAAAGTGAACATAGATGGATAGTCAAATCATTATAAACTTTATTTGCAATTTCTTTTCTTTACTCCTTTTATATTTATTTCATTAATTGTATTTATTAAAATTTTGAAAGAATGATTAACACTTACTTCAACCCCTCCCCCTCTCTTGGATGTTTACCTAGGATTGAATCAACTTTATTTCACTTCAATGTTTAAGATAAGAGATAATTATTTTTCAAATTCGAAAACACCCTTGATAATCTTTTGACCAAAACGGTTTTTTGAGAACTTAAATTGGAAACAAGGTGCCTTTTGACAACATATTTTAATTTTTTAAAATTGTTTTCATATGTTTTATGAGAATTGTTTTAAACAATAATTTTATAAATATAGAGAATGATTGAAATTAATGTACTGCATAAAAAAATTATATTTAACAAATATTTGAAAAGATAGAAAGCAAGTTGAGAACATTTCATGTTCTTGAGACTTATGTTCTAACAACAAAGAATTGTCTTGAAAACTATTCCCAAAAATGATTTATTTTGCCAATTTCACCTATATTTTCTCTTATTCACTTATACCTTGATAAATTCTCCTTTTTTTTTTTACTATCTTCAAATGGATTTATTTTAAGTTATGTCTGGTTCTCGAAAAACAGTAAGAAAAGAAAAAAATATTAAAGAAAATTATTTTCTCATGTTTGATTTTACTATAGAAATAATAAAGAAAGGTAAATGTAATTAAAATTAGTAAGAAACTTATATATTTTTAAATTATTTAATCTTTAGATAGAAGTGTTAAATAAGTAAAATGAGTTTAAAGTAAGATATAAAAATAATTTATTAATTTTTTCCTTCTTTTTTTCTTTCTTTTTACCTTTTTTTTCTATTTTATTTCCTCCATATTTTTCTCTCAAAATTTTTCAAGAACGAAACATAGTCTGAGAAATTATTGAAATATATATATATAGATGTAATTCCAAGTAACTTATGCTAGAGTTGTTGCTTTTAGTCCAGAACTTATACAAGATAAAAGAAAAAATGTCTTTGTTTTTTTAACAGAAAAAAGGATAAAGAGTGGTTGAGGGTTGAATGAGGAAGCATGTGGAAAAGCTTGTGCTAGGATGAAGATCATTGATGAGAAACCATGTATCTTTGTGAAGAGAGAATGATTCCAACATTTTTCTGAGGTAACATGTCTTGAGATTGATTCATCAGCCCATATGACAATTTATAGACTAGTGTATCAACTATACATGGAAAAGAAGAAGAGGGTATGACTTAGAATGGATATGGCTTGAACTTTCCTACAAAAAATATCAATTGTGTGTCTCTTTCTGCTCATTTCATTTGTAGTGCTTGGAGCCTATACAAAAGAACAGTACTGGTGAGGGTGTTGTTTGCTAGGGTTGGGTATTGAGAAAGTTTATACTATTACATTTGATAATGTTGCCATTAATTATATAAAGAGAAAATTGAAAATTTTGAAATGGGTGCATTTTAGATAGTGAATTTCTACATTTACATTTTTATGCTCATATTTTGAATTTGATTGTGACCAAGGGCTTGAGAGATTTGCACGATTCACTAGCTAGTATTAGGGATGTTCTTTGATATGTTGGATCTTCCCCTGCAAGGTTACAAAAGTTTAAAGCATGTGTAGAGCATGGGAAAATCTATTTTAGTGGTATTGTGGTGTTAGATGTGCCTACTAGGTGGAATTCCATTTATATGATGTTGATTCAAGTATCAAGTATGGAAAAGTTTTAGAAATGTTAGTGATGGAAGATGAGCACTATTGCAATTACTTTGTTGAGGATGATGGTAAGAGGAAAAAAATTTGGACCACTTATACCAAATGATTGGGAAAATGCATAAGCTTTTGTGAAATTCTGAAAAGCCTTTTTGATGCCACATTGAGATTTAAGGCTACATTAAGGTGGTGTTTGTTTTTTTGGTTTTTTATTTAAAACAATTTGTTTTCAAAATTTAAGTTGTTTGTTTTTCTACTTTTTCATGACTTATTATAAACTTTTTACTAAATAGAAAAAGTTAAAATATGTAGCTTTTTCTAAATAGAAAAAATAATATATTAATTTTTTTTTTTACTTTTTAATACTTAATAAAAATAAAATACTATAAAAACAAACAACCAAATATTTAACACCATTAAGCATTAAGGTTCTATTTAGAATTAAGTAAAAAAACAAACACCACCTAAGAGTGTGTCTAGTAGTGCTTCTAGAAAGAACTTTTAGCATAAAAAAGGGTTTTTGAAGAAAAATAAAATATTTGATCAAATTTAGAAAATACTTTTAAAAAGTTGAAAAATCACTTATAGTATTGAATAGAGAAACATTTAATACACGATTCTTTTAAAAACAAAAAAAAAATACTTTTACTAAAAGCACTTTAAATAGAAACACCATCAAAAGCACGGAAAGTGTTACTTCTAATACTAATTTTTATGAATTATGTTTAATTCATTCTGAGTTGGTTGAATGGAATTAGGCAACCAAAATGCCATGGAAGCTTGAGAAGTATTGAGGTTCTCCTTATGGAGTCAACAAATTATTGACTATTTGAATTATGCTTGATCATTTGAGATGTAATAAACTTGAATCATGGGTCATTTTGTTTTGAACAAGTATATGATGATGTTGTTGTTGCATCTTTGACAAGGGAATTCAAAGACAATTTTTTTTTTTGAGTGTATGACTGCTATAATTCATGTGAACCCACTTTTGATACTACCCAAACTTCTAGTGAAATTCAATCATCGAGTGTGGTCAATGTGTCAAAGGATTAATATGATTTGTGATCATCCTTCTCTAAAAGTTGTCTGGATTCAAAAAAACAATCATTTGAACCCTCTGATGATGTAGAAATGAAAACTTTGATGTGCTGAATTGGTGGAAAGTAAATTCTACAAAGTAAAAAAAAAAAAAAAAAAAATGTCTCAATTTCTGGGTCTGCTTTCAGATCAGGAGGTCATTGTGATGATTGTTTTCAGAGATCCTTGAGTCTAAATATGGTGGAGGCTCGGATAGTGGAACTGGTTGGATGCTATATCTGATGAATCTTCAATTTTCTGGTTCGTTTTTGTTTTTAAATAGTTTGCTGGCTTTATGTATATGGACTACTATAGGGTGTTTTGATTTTTATTCTTTGGACTACTATATTGTGCATCTATAGATAGCTCTAGTAGTTATCGATTCTAATGAGATAAGCTTGATAGGGAAGACAAATGTTCTTTGTTCTAATATTTTTGTTGGGTTAATTTCACTCGAACTCCCTAAGATTTGGTGTAAATAAGCACCTAAACACCATTGATTGTTATCTGTAATTAGGGTTGGAAAACGAACTATATATTTGTGAGGAAAAAAAGAAGTGAATTGCATATCCTTCCCTTGAATGTGAACTTGTAGTAGGATTTTCGATCTTGCTTGAGCATCTGGGATGGATCCTGATTTCTCCTATGATGGTAATACAGAAGCATGCACCTTCCTACAGAGCCCGGCCACGCTTGCACAATGGGTGGATTATGAGCGATGACCATAACTCAAAAATGGACTGAGCAGAGAATCCACTGAGCTGAAAAAAACAGAAAGACATGGAATAGAAAAATATCAGCTATTGGTTTGAAGTTTGCTGTTAAAACTTTTGTAGAAGAAAACGCTCCTAACCTGAAAGGATAAGGATGTTCCAACATGGATTAGCTTTTCCATCTTCTGATTGTATGGTCTTCACAACTCATATTTCATTGCATATTTGTTGACCATCCTTATTCAAATCAACGAAGTCATCTGACCGATGCATAAGTAACAATCTGAGGAGATCAGTTTGGGCAGATTGTCAATCATGCTTGAAACTTAGGAATATTGGTATGCGCAGGAAGTAGTAAAAAGCAAGTACCTGAAACTTCAACCAGTAAGAAGAAAATGATTCATTATCAATGCTATGGCTCACAAGACAATGACTTCATCATCAATCTCAATGCAGGGGATATGAGCAATTTTGTGCCATTCTTTCCCTTTATCTGTTTGGCATCCCTTTTTCAACTGAGGACAGCGGTTAATGGTAAGAAACGAGAGGCAGATAGGCAGCCCATCTTTAGGGAAGGACTTGATGTCAGGACAGCTGTAGATCTCCAGGCTTTTAAGAGAGGTAAGGCGACGAAGCCCATCCTTGCCCAATGACTTCATTGGAAGATTGCATATTCTGAGAGATGTCAGAGTAGAGGGCAGCAGCCCCTCTTCAGGAAATGACTCCAATCTATCATCTTCTTTAAATCCTCCCCTGATGGTAAAAGTTTCAAGAGAAGGGTGTCTTTGCAATCGCCACTCCGTCCGACAAGCTAGGAGTTTGTTGCAATATGAGATCTCGAGAAAAGAGAGGTTAGGCGGTAACCCTCCTTCTGGAAATGAAACAACTTCCGCACATTTGTATAACACCATTACCTCTAGGGATGGGAGCTGTGTATACAACTGGTGGGGCAGTGACTTGAGCTTCTCACAATTGAAAACTCGAAACAATCTCAGGTTGGGGGTGGGCAATCCTCCTTGGGGAAAAGAGACAAAATTAGGACAATTACAGATGTGTAAGGTCTCAAGAGAGGCGAGATCTTCATGGTGAAGTCCCTCTGGGATTGCAAGGGACTCCAAATTCTCACAATTCCAGATATTAAGATACTTAAGCTTAGTGAAGAAGCCTAATGGAAAGGATCTGAGAGAATCACAACTATTTGTCATCCAGAAGGTTTCAAGGGATGCATAGGAGTTGTGAGCCATCTCCTCAGGAAGAGGGAACTCTAGTTTTCTACACTTGGAGATAGATAGTGTTTTCAATGAACCAACTCTAGGAAAGGTCCGGAGAGAAGCACAATTTCTGATATACAATTCTTGGAGATGGGCATTGTTGGATGTCATTCCCTCAGGTAGAGACTGTAGAATGTCGCATCCACCGATTTCTAGCCTTTCAAGCATGGATGACAGCCCCATCTCTGGAAGTGAATAGAGACTTGGACATTGCCTTATCTCTAACCGCTTAAGAGATGTGAGCATGTGTAAAATGGGAGGCAATTCCTTTAGCCGTGGGCAGTTGCAAAGATGTAACTCTACTAGAGAACGAAGGTGTTGCAATCCGACTTGTATGGAAGAAGTGGTGATCTGACCTCCTGGTAAGTGTGTCATGTTAAAAATTTTGCTTGCAGACAAGGAAGAAACTGAGGTTAAGTGAAAGGCACTTTCAAGCACCACTTTATCACATTCATGCAACTTTACTTCACAAATGGAGGGAACTGTTGGAAGTGTCACCACTAGCTGCCTGCATTCAGAAATCTCAAGTTGTCTTAAAGAAGACAGGCGACAGGGTAAGTCCCTAGTCAGTTTGGGGCATTTTCGAATACAGAGTTTCTGGAGACAAGGGAATTCTTCACCTTGAATTCGTAAAGGAACCCATTCCTCCCATTCCGGCATCTCCTCAAACATTAGAGTCTCTAGTGATCCAAAAGGCTTTGCTGAAGAAGAATCATTGCCATAAAACTCTGCACCCACCCTCTTTACTGCATCAAAATGCACAACAGAGAGGCTTTTAAGATTGGGAAGTTGCCCAAGTGGAGGCAAGTAAGGGCAGTTTTTACATTTGCTGAGATGTAAGAACACCATATTCGTGAATGAAGGTTCCCCTAACCAATCTGGAAAGTTTGAACCACTGTAGCAATCAATCGTAAGCTTTTTCAACTTTTTATGAGGCTGGAGATGTTCAAGTACACTTGCTTCATTTTGCGAATCAACTGCAATATTGTTATCATTATCTTTCCATTTCAGCACTAACTCATCAAGGTTCTTCTTATCCTTTACATTGGCTTCCCTGGCATCCATAGCATCAACCACATTCTCCAAGTTTAAAATTGAAAGTGTTCCCCCAAGGCAGAAGAGGTCTCTCAACTCTCTGATACTTGACCCATATTGCTTGCCCACAACAAAGGCAGACAAAGTTTGGAGGTTTTTTAATTTTTTCATTTCCATTGGCATCCCTTTCAAAGAAGTTCCGCTGCTTTCAAGGTGACGCAGATTGATCAGATTCCCCATGTTTTTAGGCAGCTCATTCATATGATAGCAGTGTGACAGTACCAGTGTTTGCAAATTCACAAGTGTGCTTACTGATTCAGGTATTCTTTTGATTGCAGTGTAAGATATATCAAGGTAGCGTAGATGCCTTAGATTTCCAATTGAATCAGGCAAGTCAGTGATCTGATAGTGTGACAAGGATAGAACCCTTAAACGCTTTAGTGTTGGCAACATATGAACTAGTACCTTATGAGTTAAGTAGCAAGCTTCAACTTCAAAAGACATATTTAATGGTAAGAAAGTCCGCAAATTAGAAGCTTCACAAAGGAAATCAAACTTTTCAGAGACGTCATATGTTTCACGAAGGTATGATGAATGACGAACCTTTTCGGGATTTTTTTGCTGCTTTCCAGCCTCCATTCTGAGACAAAATTCTCCAGATACAAATTGCGATAACTCATGCATTAAGTCATGCATCAAGTAAAGAGATTTATCACGACCAGATTGTTGAAAGAATGATCTCATTAACAGATTGCGGAAACACATGTCACCGACCTTCTCCATGGTTTCCCCACTGCCAGAGTCATCCAGTAAACCTTCTGCCATCCATAATAACACCAACTTCTGCTTTTCATACTCATAATCCTTGGGAAATATGGAACAATATGCAAAACATCGCTTCAATTGTGTGGGAAGATAATGATAGCTTAGTCTTAAAGATGGAAGAATCCCACTCTTCTCCTTTGGTAAAGCCCATATTTTGCAATTCAATACATCATTCCAAGCTTCACTATCTTGTTTAGAACGCAATAGACCTCCCAATGTCTTCGCTGCCAAGGGCAATCCTTTGCATTTCCTCGCTATCTTCCTCCCAATTGGTTCCAGGCTTCTGCGCGCATCTGAACTTATGTTTGCAAACGCATGTTGTGCAAACAGTAACCAACATTCTTCTGAAGATAGCTCACCAAGGTGATGAGAAGGAAGGGTGGACATGAGATATGCGACTTCCTCGTTACGGGTGGTTACAATGATGGCACTGCCTTGAGCTCCAACCTTGAAAGGAACTTGTAAGACATCCCAGTTATGGTAATTTTCATTCCACACGTCGTCTAAAACCAGAAAAAACTTTTTCCCCTTCAATTCATTCTTCAGACTATCTTGTAACAATTCCAAGTTCTTGATGTCATAAGAAGTTTTAGTCACCGATTCTAGAACTGCCTTGGTTATTCTTGTGACATCAAATTGATCCGAGACACAAGCCCAAATCCCCATCTCAAAATGGTTCTTCACCCTCTCATCATTATAAATCATCTGAGCCAAGGTTGTCTTACCAATCCCACCCATACCAACAATGGGAATCACAGAAATTTTACTATCCCTAGTTGTTTCATCTGAAAGCAATAATTCAATAATCTTCTCCTTGTCAGAATCCCTACCATAAATTCCAGACCCGTCCACTGAAGAAGTGGTCTGTAACTTCCTCTCAGTGGCATTTGAGAGCCCTCTAACATCTTCCCTCAAAGGGAGGTCAAATTTTCGTTTTGCAATAGCCTCTAACTCCTTTGTAATTCTCTTGATAGTTCTATCCATGTTTTCATTAAGTATGAGAGCGCCAGAACCAGAACTAGAACAGCAAGTTGGGATGAGCTTTTGTACCTTAGTCATGGTGGTTTGAGGTCCACCCATAGGCTTTGGTTGCTTAGCTTCAGTATCAAACTCGTCCAGTACATCTTCCATGTCGTAGGCCAAAGCCTTGAGATCATCCAACCAAACTTTCACTGCTTTCTCCCTTATATGCTTCTCCTCAGCATCATTTAGAACTGCTTCAATGCCCAACAGAGTTTTCCTCCACTCTTCAAAAGTTGAATCAACCTCAAGGAAGCGGGCATAACTCCACAGCTGTGGGGAGAGAAATTTGGTAAACACAGCCTCAAGGAATGCAGATAGAGCTGCCTCTGCTGCAAACATGTTTTCTCCCCCAAAAACAAGGAATTTAGGAACTGAGGGAAAGGGGTTCAGGATGAACTAGCAGGTGTTTGGTTGGGTGGAAAATGAGGTCACTATAATCGTGGTTGACTCCACAGCTGGTGAATGACAGGATTTTTTATAATTGTACGGTAAATTTAAAATTAATTTTAAAAAATACAGGACATTCAAAAATATTTCTAAATCTACAATACTTTTTATCACTTTAAAAAATATCTATTGAAAAGAAACATTTCACCATTTTTATATCAATGATACTCATTAAAAAAAAATATTCAAATTTACATTAAGAGTGTATCTTCAGAAAACACATTTCATAATTTTTATATCAATAACACACGTTAAAAAAAAATTAAATTTATATTAAAAATATCTCTGCAAGAGGCAACTTTTATAATTTTACAAAATTGAATTTATATTAAAGTCTCTTTTCACAATTTTCATACCAGTTACATTGTGAAAAAATTGAATTTGTACTAAAGATGTCTTCTTAAGAAATATTTTCTATAATTTCACAAAATTAAATTTATATTAAAGATATCTGTTAAAAAGACACCTTCAACAATTCTCGTATCAGTCATTTATTGAAATAATTGAATTTATATTAAAAGTGTTTTTTCAAAATATATCTTCCACAATACCATAAAATTAAATTATATTAAAAGGTTTTCTTTTTAGAGACACTTTTAGTATAAATTTAATTTTTTCAATAAGTGACTAATATAAAAATTGTGGAAAGTGTTTCTTCAAAAGACACATTTAGTATAAATTAAATTTTGTAGAATAGCAGATACGCCTTCAATGTAAATTCAATTTTTTTTTTTACTGTGTGACTAATATGAAAATTGTAGAAGATTGTCTCTTCAAAAGACACCCTTAGTGTAAATTTGATTTTATGGTATTGTGAAAAGGATAATTCTTTAATATAAATTTAATTTTTTTTGACGTATATGACTAATAAAAAAATTATAGAAAAATGTCTTTTGAAGAGACACATTGAATGTAAATTCAATTTTTTTTTTTAACATGTATCGTTGGTATGAAAGTATGAAAAATATCTTTTTAAGAAATACCTTTCAAAATGACAAAATATACTGTAAATTTATCAATATATTTTTAATATTACTATTATTTTTTAATATTAATATTATTATTTGATAAGTCAATGTAAATATTTATTTACTATTTAAAACAATATAAATAACTTTTATACTAATATGCAATGTTATAGTTAGTATATCTTTGCCTCTACATAACCCATTACTATCTTGTATGCGTATTTTATTCAAGTATTGCATAATTAATTGATTAATTAATAAATATAATAATAATAATAATAATAATAATGGTATTTTGCAAATAATTTTACAGGGCATTGGTTAGTACATATCACATGGTAAGATCAATTGACCACTAATCTATCTTATTTATACCTTTATGTAAAAATCCCTTTTATATATATACAATACTATTTTTTGGTACATACTTAGGTGATGTTTATTTATTTATTTATTTGGCTTTATTCTAAATATAATTTTATTTTAATTTAATATTAAATAGTGATTAATAGTGTTAAGTATTACGAAAAATTGAGTTTCCGTACTCATAAAAATAATTACAAAATAGAAATGACTAAACTTCTCTGTTGTACCAAAATACTTAAGCCTAATATGTAATAACTTTGGTTAAGAAAAATCAGAGAAAAAATTACTACGACTTTTGTAGTATTTCAAGTATTGTCCCCAAGGACTAACTTATGGGATTTGTCAATACTATGGCAAACGAATTGCTTGAGTTTGAATCCAAAAGTGAAAAATAATATATGAATGAAGTGAAACTAAGTAAAAGAACTAAATTAATAACAAGACAATTATTGATTTTTAATTCAATTGATTCAAGTTTGGGGCTTTCCATTATTTAACTTAAGGTATAGAAATAGAGAGAATTAGGGTTTCTCAAGTAAAGTGATCCTAGGGTTTTGGGATCTTTGGCCATTTGCAATCAACTTGAGTTCTATAATTCAAAATTGCATCCGAAACCTAATTTTCCCTTTTTAAAATAGATTCTTAAAACAATCAAATGAATAAGATTGATTATTGGTTTAAAGTTTGGCTCTTTAACCTTTCTTACTCCTTATAGCTTTGTTTTGGGACAAATAATAATAGGGAAGATGAGAATAACTAATGATCAAGAGTTATCAAGAATCACTATTATCAGGTAATAACCTATCCTATCATTCCCTAAACTAACTCACAAAGATAGGATAAAAAAAAAATTGATAAATTATTTCCTAACTAATAATTAATCTCATTATTATAATAATTTACCCATTGTCTTTATAGGTTCCCTAGCTCTTAGGTTTTCATTCTTCAAGCCCTAAGTTGGCTTTTTAGCCTCTCATGGGGGTGATATCACATTCACAATAGGGTAAAAATCCATAATTTGAATCAAAAGAAACTAAAAACAATATATTTAATAAAGAAGAAAAAGAAAACAAATCAAAGTTCTCATCTTCTTCCACCTTCAATGTTCAACTCTCCGGAAAAAGATCCAAGATCTCTAAACCTAGAGCTAAGAGAGTTTATATAATATCCTCAATTACCTAACATGTGGCACACTCTCATTGGCCACTTATTACAAAATAATTACCTAGAAATGACTAAAAAAATAATAAAATGGTGATTTATAGTCGTGTGGACCCACTTAGGGCAAATGGAGTGCCCTAGATGCAATTCCTAAGGTAGAGGAGGCAAAACATCAAAGTGGCATTGGGTGAATTCGAAATTAAGGTCATTTCGAATTGGATTCCAAATTCACAAGTTGAATTTCGAAAGCATTTTGAAATGGTCCTTCAGCTTTGTGTAGTTGTCTTTAAATGACCATAACTTCTTCATTTCGGTTTCAATTTGCACACCGTTTAAAGTGTTGGACTCTTGATTTCCTGAGCTTCGAAACGATATCTGGTATTCATAAAATAGACTTCAGAAAGTTCTCCAAATTTGTTCTCAAAGTTAGAGTATATGTTGCCACCAGATTTTGAATTCTAAATTTCCATGCAACTGAATCTTACTTCATGCCTCATTTCCTATATTTTCTTGCCTTATTTCTTACTCCATAATGGTCATTTCTCATCTCTTAAGCTCATGATATCCTTTTCTTGCCTTTCCTCATGGTCTATGAGTCTTTACTCGCTTATTTCATCATTTAACTCTTTTTTGATATTTCAAAATCTAAAGTGATTCAACTTGCACCCTTTTCTTCCCTTGAACTTGAGATAAATTTCCAAAATAAAAGTTAAACTCATGGCTAGGGTCCTAGCACCAATTTAGGTCAAGTTGGGTGATTTGAGTGTCTTTTGGTGCACAAATCATATTGAGTATGTGTCATTAGAGCACATATTTTGGCTCTAATCAAGAAACCCTTTAAAAATAATTCAAGTTTTATGCATTCACCGGTCAAAGGTAGTATTAGGATGATCAAAGGTAGTACCTATATCATTAAAAGGTAGTACCTGAATGGTCAAAGATGTTATCTTTAATTAAAAAGTGCATGAAATGCTGATTATTTTTAGATAACTACTTAAAATTTGTATTTTATAAATTTGAGTTAAGCATTACAAATGGAGTTTTCACTAGAGATCAGCATTGTATCATTTGTGATTTGATAGAACATATCACAAGATAGTGTCCCACTACTCCAACTATTAAAGGGATTTTGACCAATATTTTCAAATTCGAATCGGTCATTGAATTGAAAATTTTTTTGGTTCATGGTTCATTGGTTGGACTAGTGGTTGAAATATGGTTGAATAGGTAACGTCATAAATATATAATTTATATATTATTAAAATTAAAAATATTTATAAGAAATTACATATATATATATATAATTAAATTTTTTAATAATATTTCATTTTTATATATAATATATCAAATTAAATGACAAAAATAAATATAAATGTATTTTGAAAAAACCCCCCATTTTTATACCTATTTATACGCATTTTAGATAATCTAATTTTTAAACCCATTTATACCCATTTTTCAGAGAACCCATATGTACCCTCCATTTTCACACTTAACCTTCATCATTCATTTAAAAAACAAAATCCTAAAACCCTCTCTTTCCACCACTAGCCGCTTCCCTGTTTCCCTCTTTCTCTCACCATACCTGTGTTTACCTTGACTAGCAGCCACCTCACATTTGCAATAGCTCGAGCGTGACTGCTAATCATTGGCATCCTCCCATTCCTACCATCTCACTATATCTCTATCAAGGAAAAAAAAAGACTTGCAATGAACCGTTTGGTTCACCAAAAATCGATCAATTCACTTAGTTCGCTAGTTTGATCGTCGGTTTTGACAGTGAAAGGTCAGTTCAATAGGTTGCTAACCCAAAAGGGTGGACCAAACTAAAAAGGTCACCGATTTAGTTTGATTTTTAAACCAATGATTTTGATCGAATAAACTAATGAAATAAGGATGTTCAAACAACAATCGAGAAACAAACCCTTATTCCATAAATATAATTTAGGTTGGAGGAATCACTCAAACCTCTCATAAAGTAATCAAGCCAATTATCAATAAGAGATGTTGAGACCAAAGTTAATTTGGAAACCAACAAATGATGCAAATTTCTCCATTTAGCTAAGTGCTTCAAGTTCACTTCCCACACAATACCAACAACAACAAAGTCATTCTCAACTAGGAAATGTCTTTTCAACCCTTGAGAATTTTAATTTAGAGCTTCATCCATAATCAAGATAGCATCCATGTGTAGCCAACAAAGTTCAATACTCATTCTTCTAAGGTCACCACAAACATCTAAACTTCTATAAATAAGCTAAACATTTATGGTCCATAAGAGAAAGGTAGAATCCTTGCCCAACCTCAACAAAATTCAAGAAGAGTTGCTAAGGTAGGTATGAAACAAACTAGAGAAGAAGATCACCATAATGTTAAAGTGTTGGATCTAGAAATGGTCTTAATGATTGTATTAAGTTTTTTTTTCTCAAAAGTTTTGATTATTTCCATGTATGAATTTTGGTGACATTAAATTATAATTATTTTAAAATTTACAATACTTATTAAGTTCATATTATTATTAAAAAAATTGAAGTATTTAATTAGTGATTCACCGATGGGAAGAATCATAAAGTGCTTTCATATAGAAGAGTTTTCCATACCTTTCTCCTCTCACAAATTTTTAGAGTATTTTCCATACCTATCACTAAGGAGTGCATGAAAGAGAGAGCGAGACACTAAAAATCAAGAGTAAAGTTTAAAACAATTACTTAAAGAACTCCAAATTATATTGAAGTTAGGATTATGGATCAAGGTATGCTTTCTTTTTCGTATCTTAAATGTCATTTTTTAAGTTTGATATTAAAAACTAAATAAAATATTTTGCATTTGTTGATTAAATAAGGAAAAAAATGGGAACTGATTAAATGAAGAAAAACTTAGGTAATTGCAACCTATTAATGAAAAAAACCAATAGAGCATTTTATCTATATTATTATTTGCATCATGTACTCATCTCCTTTTAATCCTCATTCATAAATATACTTATCTCTCTATAAGAAAATAAAGAAATGGTAATTATAATTATATATAGAAAATCTAGTAAATACTTTGTTTTTTTAATTAATTAATTAATTAATTAATTACTCTTATGATTCATTTGTCACATCATTTTCATTGTCGTCACATATTATCTCATTTTTATTTTCTCGATATCACATTTTTCCTCCATAGGTTAAAAATGTTCATATTTAATTTATAAAATAATAATAATAAATTGATGTGAATGTTAAGCTTTAGTATATTATAATATAGTCACCCAAAATAAGAGGTTATAAGTAACACAACTTTAAGTAAAAGATAATTAATCCATTAAAATTACATTATATGAATATTTAAATTTAATACCTATCTAGATGTTCATCAAGCCAAAATGTTAGACAAAAAGTAGTCCCCTAATGGGGTGGGGATGAGGTAAACCCAAAAATCCTTTTTTGAACCCAACAAAAACTTCCATGCTTGTTTGATTAATTTTGTTCATAAAATTTGTAGCTTAAAACAACTTAAAATGAAAGCAAAAATAAAATTGTTTTTGGTAAAAAATTTATATTGATTTATCTACGAAAATGGTATTTGTTTTTCGATTTAATAGAAAAAATAAAAATATTTGACTTTTTCTATTCCCATTGATATCAATCAACATAATTGATATCAATATAATTAAAATAAACTTATTATCAAATGATTCAATTTAGTTGTATTATTTGATATCAACATAAATAGGAAAAGTCAAATATTTTGAACTTTTCTATTCAACCAAAAAAACAAACAGGATCAAAGTCTTTTCATATTTAATTATAATTTTTATAACATTAATATTATCCCTAAAAAAATTATGACTTTACTTTAACTTTAGCTTCCAAACAAAGCCAAAAATAAAAAGTTATCCCATACGAGGCCGAAGAACACGACTCATAAAGCAGTATTAAAAAAAGGGGGGGGAAAGAATAAATATACACAATTCCAGGTGAACAATCCCAGATGAAGGTTTCGAAAGAATCTATCCCATTCCCCAACATCTACAAAATACCTTTATTCTTAGCCCTTACATGTCACAAAATTCTACTTCCATTCTGAACAAAGGGAGGCTTCAACTAAACAATTACAGACAACAATGGAGGCAACACAAAAGCCTAAAAGGAAGAATCAATCAATTGGGTTAGTGTCGAAGTCTGCAGTTAGAGCTAATCCTCAAGCTTGGTGACCTTTCATAACACTACAGATGAAATATCTTCATAAACCGTCCTCATGTCTGGTCTCTCAGATGCTGGGAGGATACATTTTAGAGCAACTTGCAGCATTTCATGCAGACATCTTGGTGGGTGGTCCACAGACTGCATACCTGGAATGAGCCTGTCAAAGCACTCACCCCAACGGTTTTCTGCAGCCAACCACCTGACCCACTCTGTCAAATCCACCACTCCTGTGTTCCCGGACACTATCTCCCCAGAACTTTTTCCGGTCAGCAGCTCCAACAAGATGACCCCGTATGCATAGACATCGCTTTTCAATGATGGGCACGGTTTACTTGAGCTGGCAAACTCAGGTGGCCGGTAGCCAAGAGCACCTGCATTTAGAACCTGCTCAGCAGAGCCTGCAGGAGTCATTATCCGGTGGAGACTGTAATCAGTTAGGAGTGCATTTAATTTACGAGTTTCTAATAAGATATTTGTTGATTTCAGGTTGCCATGAGGTATGGCTCTCTCGTTATGGAGGAAGTTCAAACAACAGGCTATATCTCTAGCAATCTTGAGCCGCTCAACCAGAGACAGGGGTGGGAATTTTCTTGGCTCCATCTCTGCATAAGAAGTAACAAGCATGCAAATCATCCGTCACAGGTTAAGATAATGCCATAAATCGCATTTAAAATGTAATGTTCGGGATCTAAAAAAAAAAAAGAATTGTGACAAACTGATTCAATCAAGGCAAAACTTTGACTATGTTACACTATCATAGATCAGAAGAATGCAAAATCAGACAAATATTACAAATTTATTCAACAAACATATGCATATCTCATCGATCCTCAACTAGACTACACAATGTTTTAATCATCTGAGCAATTTGTTTATTTCTAGGGTGACAAAAATTATTCTACCCAGGCCAAAGAATGTGCTCAAACAGTATTAAAATACAAATGAAAAGTAAGATAAATAAACTATAAGCTTAGCATATTTTAGGAGTGAAGATGATGGTCATATGCTTAGAACCAGACCTGTATTTCCAAGGAAGAAAATTTGAAAAGATTGGAGGTCAACTAACTGCAATCACAAAAAAGTACAAAGAAACTTACGATGAAGATAAAGGGCTAAACACGGTGCATTGATGAAGTTGGATATGATCAGCTTCTCATGCTCCCTTGGACCCCAGTAGTAACCCTGCAGAGAAACTAGATTTGGGTGCTTGATGTTCCCAAGTTTCTTTGCTTCCCTTGAGAATTCCTTCCTTCCTTTTGCTATCCCCTCCCTCAGCCATTTTACAGCTAATACATGACCGGAGTCAAGGGTAGCTTTGTATAATGTTCCATGACAACTCCTCCCAATAACTTCTGCCGGAGCATGTGACAGTTCTTCTAAAGTAACCACCAAAGAGCCATCAAATAGATGTAGGTCTCCAGCCAATTTATCTGGAGAACACACCTTGATCACATCAGGATTCTCATCTGGCCGATATGGGCTTTTAGAAGGTGATGGATTAGAAGGTGACAGGAGAAATATTGGAGAAGATATTCCTTCATCTTCTCTTATTGGTTCAGGAGGGCTGCCATCACCAGGCTTCTTTGTAACTAACGATATAATACCATGCTCATGTTCATATCCCAAGTGCGATGAAGATGTATTGTCTTGAGGGAAACCAGATGAAGTAATTGATGGATCTAGAATTTTGTGAAGTGCTGATGTATGAAGATCAGATGAAGTCTCCTTGTCGGTACCTTTCTTCATGCCATTCCCTTTCAAACTGTCCCTGCCACATTCTATCCAGTGGGCCCCATAACATATCATTACGAACAAGAGAGCTATCATAGAAACTCCACCAACCAAACCAGCAATCAGAGCAGCCCTAACAGCAGGCTTCATGTGGGACGAACCTTGCCCCCTCAAATCAAGATCGGGAGCAGCATTTGATGATGATGGTGAATGAGGGAAAGCCAGAAAGGAATTTCCTGGATGGAATGCTGAATCAGGAAACCTCCTCAAGTTTTCAGGTACTATGCCAGAGAGATTATTATAAGACACACTGAATCCTTTCAATCCATCTGGAAGGTCATCAGGGATGCTACCCTCAAAAAGGTTGTTAGATAGATTGAGATAAACTAATTCATGGAAACCACTAATTTCTTGGGGCAAATGACCACTTAATGAGTTACCAGATAGATCAAGAGAAACTAGGCTCAAATTTTGGGTGGAATCAATTGAAGGAATATCTGGGATTGCCTGCAGAGGTATGGATCCAGTCAAATTGTTGCCAGACAGGTTAAGATCAGTCAATCTTGTTGAGTTGAAGAAGCTTGGGAGGAGGAACCCAGTGAGCTGGTTGAGGCTTAGATCAATCACTTTTAGTTCCTGGTATGTACCTAAAACAGGTGGGAGAGATCCCCCTAATGAGTTGTTGGATAACTTGAGTGAAGTCAACCTCAAGAACTGAGAAGTCTGGTTTGGCAAGGTTCCTGTCAATTTGTTTGAGCTTAAATCAATAATTTCCACATAATTTCCCCAACTTTGCATTCTGGACAAGTTCCCTGACAGCATATTATTACTCAGATCAATGATGGAGCAGTGCCCCACCCTGGCAGGCAAGAGACCTGTCAGCCTGTTTGAAGACAGATTAAGATTCTTTAGAGTTGCAGACGTGATACTTCCGACAGGACCTGCCATGAACATGAATTGTTTTAGACTAACAAAGAAAAGCAGGAAAATGGGGAAGCATTGGATTCAGTATTGTCACAATCTGAGAATAATGACGTAACCAATACTTGTAAGACTGAAGAGCCTGAAATTAATAAAAACCATATGAAATATTATACAAGGCAAAACTCAACAGCCCAGAATAAGATCAACTAGAAACTGCACAACAATGTATAATATAGAAATAACTTTCAAAGAGTTGATGCGGTATTTACATCATAGGCAGTCATGTAAGAAATAATATCATACTTTTATATATTAAGCATGAGTAGTTTTTGGACATTATTAAATATTTAATATGAAAAACTTATGCATTGGTGTGATAAACGGGGTTATAACATGTACTAAACCTCATCATATCATCTTGGTAAGTACACATTATTCATTTCATAAGTCCTAATGCATTTAGGATTTGATCCTTTCAGATTCTTGCAAACATTATTTTCTATTGAACTAAGAAACTGCATTAAGTGCCAACACCAGTACCACCTTATACAAGGCACACCAATGTTGTGACTGAGACCAATTGAAAATTAATCAAATCATGTCAAAAAACTCTAATCAGAGAGGACAATCAATATTCAGATAGATTTAATACCAGCCACAGCCAAGACCTGCATGTTCAAACAGAAATATTTTGATAGAATATAATCTTTACACTTGCTACTTTAAGCAATATTGATGGGCAAAGGGAACCCTTTTATCAAGGAAGTTCAAACTAGCAATATTTTCCGCTCATTTCTTTCTCCCTTTTGCAATCAGAGGAGTATTAATACACTCCAAGACTAAGAAAAAGAAAATAAAATACACATATCAGACTTCATTTAAGCAAACCCAACACGAGTCCAATGATTATGATTCAATTTCACAAATAAAAATTCCCAGAAAAAAAGGGACACTCAGTCACAATGATTCAGATAAGGGCATCAAAAGCACTGCTGTGAGCAGTTAAAGAGACAAGCATGAAACAATGAAAGCAGGAAAGGGCAATGAGGGGGGCCCAATGGTAATTAGTCCATGATGTGCTCCCATACTATCCAGCTGATGAAGTAGGCCAATAACTCTACGTCATTCAATTCCATTTCTTTACTAGTTCTATTTATTAAATTTTCAATCAAGTACATTCATGATCTACTGACTTGCTCAGACGGTAGTTAAAAATGTCTGAGCTGGAGTATCTCTGTTTAGGGATTGATATAACATATTAGTGGTAACCACATATCAAAAGGGAATAAAAACCCAACAACCACCTCAACCATCCCCTGAGCCCCACCACCATCCCCAACAATCCACTCCTCCCCACTCACCCTGGCCACATTGCTTCATCGTACATCAATTCTACTTTTTGTGAACCTTTACAAAGTCACTCCTTTATGAAGGAATGATGAGATGCACTCAAATTGTGCACCTTTGTTTCAAAATCGTAATGTCTTTGGTATGATGAGATGCCAATCCAAAATTCTACCAGAACTGCAACTACAATTATCTACGCTTATTATTTTCCGCTTTACCTCTATTATTAAAGATATGTATGTATGAAAGCAAGTCCGTGTACCAGATCTGCAACATATTACACCAATATAAATTTCAATCCTGACTTATCACCACTACTGCTTCAAATCCTAATTTCTTAGGTCATCATAATATCAATAATTGCAATATTTCATCTACCCTTATTCTATAAGCACCATTCAACCAGAAAACCAGAAAACCCATCTTTAAAACTAAGTCTGAACTATCCCAATCAACAGCAACTGCTTTCAATTCCTTTTAGTCTATAAGCATTTTTAAGCCATAAGTAATCCATTGCAACTTTCAGCACAGGCCCATCAACTGGCCCCTTTCCAGGATATTCACCCATGGAAAAGAATATGCATAGAACAAACAACTTTCCAAAAAGTTTTTTTTTTTTTTAAAAATAAAAATTGCAACTTCTATTATGAAAAAGAGTAGCATACTAAATGCAGAGAAAATTCTTCAAAATGAAATACCTTCAAGCTGGTTAAGGCTGAGATCTAGTTCAGACAAGATCATTGAGCTCTCCTGGAAAAGAGCTTCTGGTAGAGACCCTGTTAAGTGGTTTCTTCCAAGTTGAAGAATCCGAAGAGAGACTACAAAATTGAAGGAAGGAATGGCACCCACCAACTGATTATTACTAGCATCAAACACCTCTAAACTGTCAAAATATGGCATTCCATCATGAGCAAAAAGCTGGCCAACTAAGGAATTGCAGCTAATATTCAAATACTGAATTGAAGAAACGAAGCTGGAGTTTCCAAGTCCCAAGTCCAGTGATCCGGAGAACTGATTACTACTGAGGTCAACATGCACCACGCTACCCAATTCAGAGAGAAGACGCATAATGTCCCCGGAAAATCCATTTGCCCTGAAATCTATATACTTCAGCTTCTCAAGATCTCCAAAACCAGTTGGCACTTTCCCTTCAAAATTGTTGGAAGAAAGGTTCAGAAGAACTATATTCTCCAGGTGGGTCAAGTCTGAGGGTATCAGCCCATGAAAAGCATTGTGTGAGAGATCCAAATATGCCAATGACTCAATGGAGCCTACGTCCTCGATAGTCCCAGTGAAAAGATTGTTGGAAACTGATAAGTTCTGAAGCATTTTAAGGCCAGTAATGGCAGTGAAATGAAAGTCTCCAACTATACCCAAGTCGTTTAGGGTGATGGATGTGACATGGCCTTCGCTACAGATGATCCCAAACCAGTTTTCTGGACACCCATCAGATGCTGAGGATTTAGAATCCCATGAATCAAGAACTCCAGAAGGGTCTTTCTGAATCCCTTTCTTGAGCTCTATCAGTGCCCCAAAATCTGATTGTCCTACTGCCAATTCTACCAACAGCAAGAATATCAAATACGTGGAATGCATTCCTACTACAACAAACCTCCACTCTTACACCTTTTCTACAAATTCTAGGCCCAAAACACAGAGAATTTACACAATTCAGAAGAAAACATAATCAACCCATGTGCATTGAAGCAGAAAAAGAGCAGAAAACGACCGGACAATAATGCAGAACAAAAAAATTTCGGACTTACAAAAAAAAAGACAAAAACTAGAAGCAATGGGGTAAATGAAAAGAAATGGAAATAAACAATGCAGTTGCAACTAACAGAAACCACTAAGAGAAAACCAGAGCTCAAGCATTGCTAAAACAAACCCATTTTTGCAAAACTGGAAACCAAACTGTAAGCAAATCAAGTCAAAACCAAAATGTACCCCAAAAGAAAAGATGAACAAGAAATAGAAAGAAGACCCGTGACTGCTGAAACAAAAAAGCAACGAAAAAAAGGTGGGATTTTGCATAAAATCCTACATCTTCAACACTGGGAGTCACCGCAAAAGACGGGCTTCCTCCTTTCCATCAAAACCCCACAAATAACAAACAGAAACACCAAGCTAAACACTAATACTTGAAACCATAAGCACACAATCTGAAATTTGTGAATGTACTATGCAATGTAGGAAGGAGGCTCAAAATTAAAAGACAGGAGAGAAGGTGGAATCCAAAGACGAGACTGAGACTGAGAGTGAAAGGAGCGTGGAGTAGAGAACAGAACAGATAGTTGTACTGGTAGGTGCAGTTATTACCCACAAACCCAAAGGGCGGGCTCTTGTGTTGATTGTTAGAAACACCAAATTGGTGAGCTGGTGTTTTGACTTGCGTTAAATTTTTCTTCAAACGAATCCCAATGCCTTTAGGCGTGGGAGTAGTGGGTGGGAATCTTCCCTCCTCTACCTTCTCTTCTCTCTCCCCATCACACCATTCTATGGAATTTTTATGGAGCAAATGGTGTAAAAATCAAATCATTTTATAGAACAAATTTTCATTAAATAATTTTTTTTTTTTGGGATTTTTTGTAGTATTAGTTTACAAGTCAAGAAAATTAAGAATTTTTTTTTAACCTAAATATATTGTTTTCAATTTGTTAGGCATCATGTGAAATGGGTTAAAAAAAAATGTATCATTTTGAATTGGTGTTCAAAATTTACCAAAAAAAAAAAAAGAAAGAAAAAAAGAAGAAGAAAAAAATGATAATTATATTTTATAAATACATTACTTGAAAATAATTTAATACAATAAATATAAATTTTATAATATTAATATTATATTTTGAAATTAATATTTTAACTTTGGTTTTAATTTTTTATTAAAGCTAAAAATATAAAGTTGTGTCAAACCAACTTAGATAGAAAGATAAAGCAACTTTAAAAAATAATTATTTAATACAACTCTTCTAAAAATATTTAAAATAAAATTGCAATTAAGGAATATATTCTATTTTTGAAAACCTTTTTATCTTGAGAATTCAAATTTGTATTAAAGTTGGTATATATATGGAAAATTTTGTAAAGTATTTTTATGTGATTTTAAGTTACGAAATATTTAATATTTAGCATGTTAATCTATAATCAAATCAATAATTGAATCAATGATATATAGCATAGCAATTTTTTCAATTTAATGATCCATCCGATATCAAAATATTAAAAAATACATATATATTTAAATGAATGGAGGAATCAATGACTTGTAATTTAATAATTGATTTAATCAAATGGTCGATTTGAAAATATTTAGGGCATGTGAAACAATTGGAACAAAAAAAAACAGTAATGATTGTTTGATAACTAACAAGTAGTTTTAATTTAATTTTGTTTTTATAAACCAAAAATGGAATATTTTTAGACATCATCTCTTAATTGTTTTTACTTGTTTTTTAATTATTATTTTAATAAATAATTATACAAACAAGTAATATGATTAAAAATAAAACAATAAATATAAAATTTATTTTAAAAAATATTAAAAATTGATTAAAAATATTTTAAGTTTTCAAATAGACTTTATTTTAACATATTAGAAAATAACTTTCAAAAACTATTTTTCAAAATTGTTTTCAAAAATAATTACCAAGTAGAGTCTTAGGACTTGTTTGGTAATTTTTGTAGAATAAAAGTTTGTTTAAAAATCTAAAATATTTTTAACATGTTTTCAATATTTTTAAATATGTTTTAAAAGTAATTTTTATATTTAGTGTTTTATTTTTAATTATTATATATATTTTTATAATTATTTCTTAAAATAATTTTTAAAAAATAAGTAAAAAATATTTTCTAAAAATACTTTATTTTATATTTTTATGAATGAAAAATAGAAAACAATTTTTAGTTATCAAACATGTTTCCTATGTTTTTTTGTTCTAGAAAACAAACAATTGTTATAAAAAACAATTGTCATACAAGCCATTAGCCACTCTGAAAAATTAACAATTAAATACTAAAATTAATTTACATAAAAGAAAGAAGAAAAAAAATGAGAATATATATATTTTTTTAAAAGAAAAAAGAAAAATAATAATATAAAGGAAGTGGAGGGTCTTTAGAAAGTGGGGGAGAGTATGGGTTTTTGAATATTAAGAAGATTTAGGAGTAAGGCATGTGTTTGTTTTATTTTGAATTTCAGACAAAGTGTTGAGGAATGGGGATGGGTTGATCATGAGAAAATTATTATTTTTTATTTCAAAAATATGATTTTACATTTTATAATAATATTTTTGTACTACATCTCCAAAGTGTTGAACTTTTTTAATAAAAAATTCTACATATAGTCCAATTTCTAAATAAATAAAAAATTAAAATTTTAATACTAATTCTAATAAAAATATTTTCCCTTTATTTAATATTTATTTTCTTTAAAATTATAATTTTAGCTTGACATTTAAGTTTTAATTCTAAAAAAAATATTATTTTCAAATTGGGCAATCATCATGGGAGAATTTATTGCAAGAATAATTTCACTGGGATAGAATTTGACTTTCTGTCACACCATTTAAAGTCACCTTAGCAATAAAAATAGAATATTCACTGTCATCAAATTAAGATTTTTATCCTCCCCCAAGAATTGTTATAAAGTGAAAAATCATACAAGAAATTAGGATCATGTTTGCATGAAAAAAAAAGAGAAAAAATAGAATAAGAGGAAAAAAAAGAGTAAGAATATTAAGCAGATTTTATAAAATTTTTATTTTTATTTAACTTTATATAGCAAATATTTTGCTTTTTGTTTTCTTTAAAATTTGTAAATTTATTTTTGTTACAAAAAAAAAATTAATAGAATTTTAAAGGTAATTATTTTTTATTTTTCAAAAACTCAAAATCAAATTTATATTTTTAAATTTTTTTGGAAATTTGAGTGTGGTGGGGGAGGATGGCCTTACTAGGTAATAAGTTGCTTTAAGATTTAAGCTAAAGATATAAACAACCACTGATCTTTTACGCGTTAATTTGACAGTATTTTCAAAAATCACATTTATTTTAAAATGTATTTTTTAAATAAAAGAATAGATATTTGATAAAATTAAAAAATTATTTAATTTTTTTTTTAAAATCACTTATAATGTGAAAAAAAATCACTTATAAATGATTCTAAAATATTTTTTTAAAAAAATATTTTTATTAAAAACATTTCAAAATAGAAACAAGGCATTCCTAATATTTGTCGGTGGTAGAAGTTGAAAGGTGAGCTTTTAGTGACCATTGGGGATAGTGGTATGTTATTTTGGAAAAGATTTGATATGACCTTGATGTTTTGAAGAATAATTTTAAACATATCCATCTTTTTTTTTTTTTTAATCAAAGTAATAATAGGCAAGACCATAGTATAAGACATAATCAATGCCCAATATTTAATATGGTGGGGGAGGTGTGGTAAGCTTTAGTACATTTATAGTGGATGTGTAGTTGCATAACTCACTTTCCTACCACCATGAGTCATCTTGAAAATGACTGCACCCTCAAAGGGACACACCTTCCCAAACTTAACCCTAGTTTTATTAAGACTTAAATACTCTAGACCTCCCCTAAAAGGCTCCACCCTTTTGCCTTTTTATTTTTTATTGTGGGTATCACTACCTCCTTTAAAGACTTTGATGTCAAGTTGTCAACTGCTCCCTTGTCTTCACTTTCACTCCAACTGTTTATTCAATAATTGGATCTTGGATTCTTAATCACCCACCCATCTTCTCCATAAAGTTCATCATTCATACTTACATTATTCAAACCTTTTCATTTTTCACATGATCATGTCTCATTTTTCAAGGAAAATACCATTTTTTATTTGTATATTTTAGTCTTAAATAAAATTACACATTATATTGCAAGAAAAATAGTTTTTTTTTTCTTTTTTGTTATGTTAATTAATTAATATACTAATTCATAACTAAACTTAATCTGTTACGTTTACGTTTTTTTACTTAAATCTAAATGAAATTTAATTTAATTTAATTCTAAATACAACTTAGTAGTATTAAATATTATATTATTGTTTTTTTATTATTTTATTTTTATTAAATATTAAGTATAATTATTTTTAGCATTCAATAAAAGGTGAAATAATTTTAAAAAATAAATAAATAAAAACACTCCCAAATATATTCTAAAAGTATCATATAAGAAATAAATTATTATTTAATTAAAATTTTAAGGTATTAATACTATTTATATTTTTAATATTTTAAAAAAAAAAAAATATAATTATGAGATAAGTTATTTCTACTTCTTTTGCTTTGACTGCAAAGGCAACTAGTTAAAAGGCTATGACAGTAAAAGACCATATGAGGCAATGCTTCCAAAAATAAAAATATATACGATTTTTATTATTAATTAAAAAAAAATGGAAAGCTCTTATGTGGTGGAGAGCAAGGGGGGGCAGCACATAGAGAGATGGGTAGAGTGTTGACCAGCTATAACTATAAGGTAGAAGGTGGAGCAAGTGGGGATGGGGTCCTAATGTGGTCCACATCCCCATCCCAATAAATGTTCAATGGGACAAGGAGACTTCAGCCTTTACTACCTTGTCTTTGCTCAAACACCAAATACCAAAATTTTATCAATGCATCCTCTCTTCTTTGGAAAGGAGATTGGCTAGTGTTTTTTTATTTTAGTTTTTTCAAAAAAAATAAATAAAAATGAGGGGAAAATGGCACGAATTTTCAAACCTTGTGATGGGTATTTAATGGAATTAGGTGCATAGGATAATCTACTTGCAAATATGCATTTTATTATGTCTTATTTTGGGCAATTAATAATTTATAATGTGCTTTGATGACATGTCTTAAAACTCATTGATGATATGGGCATGTTTACTTTGTATGACAACAAACTTGACATAAAATAAATGATCATCCTCGTTTGTTTCCTAAGATCTTCATGGCTTCATCTCCTTCTTATGTCGAAATTTGGGTGGTTGATGGAACTAAAGGTTGCAACTTGGGTTGGACCAGTGCAATGCGCTTCTAACTTAACATGATTTTTAATTGTTCCTAATTGTTGAATAATAGAAAACACATGACGAAAGTGAGACCCTTCCCTAGAATAATATGTGGGATGATGATAAAAAAAAGAGGAAACCACTAAGATGGGTCTTAGAAGCATATGTGCCCATGACATTGGGAATAAATTGGCCTATATTGATATCCCTTATAGTGAGAGTGAAATAAATAAAACGGGATGTTAACCTCCTAATTTGGGTGCAATGAGAGGTAGGACGGAACTTATTACACTCAAAAGTACCCAAAAGCCATATTGGCTAAGCATACCAATTAAAGGAATATAAACAAGAAATAGACGAACCTTCACCCCACAATTCCACACTCAAAAGACATAAACATTGAGAACCATTGGTAGAGTAATGCCCCGTTAGAGACAGAGGTCGACGACCTGAAAAATGAGATGAGAGGTAACATTGAAGGATAAACCATACATGGAAATGCTAAACTAAATACTTGGAATGTAGATATGGATGTTGACGTATAATATCTAAGTATAGTAGGGTGCGTTGCCTATTGGATGCAAGCTAAGGGCTCTCAATGACATTTTCAAAAAATTCAGGTGATAAAAGTATCCTTAAATGTGGACAAGACTATTTGGAGCTTAACTTAAACATGTCTTTCAAAAAATCTTTCATAGAAAGTGGCCTTGTATTGTAAGGAATGAAAATAATGAATTGTAACATATGCATTCTTCAAGTTTATAGAAAATAGGAACACAAGGAAAAATCTCTCAAAAATTTTAATTTCTAGAAATCAGTAATTTTACAAGTTTACAAAGAATATAACACATAAAAATTGTAAAGATCAATTCCCCAATTGGAGATATTACTAATTACTTAAGTCCTTCAATTCATCAAACTTCAATGCTCTCCATTGAAAACATTTAATTTGATACCATTCAACCATATTTATATTCAACATGGCTTACATTTAGGAAGTCAATTTATATGACTTTGCTTCTTCATACGTAAATTATTTTCAATAGTACATCTCTATGAGGCAAATTGAATATAGAATGAAAATTATCTTTCATCTAAAATTGCATATTTACCCTAAGGATATTTCTAATATTACAAGTGATTACTTTCACACATGACTTGATGATTGGAATTTAAGATTTGACTAAGGTATTCACTTCAAAATATTTTAATAAAATATTCCTTTTAGCTCATCTAAATAGAATCAAACATGTTCTATGATTTTTTTAATCCCTATACTAATTTTGAGAAACAATTTAGTTTAATTTCAATTAAGAAAACAAGTATAAGTAGGTTCCCTGGATCACAAACTTCTTAACATAAGATCACAATAAGAAATATTCGAAGTAACCTTTAGTGAACAATTTCTTTCTATAGATCAATTAAAATAAGTCAAATAATAAAAAAATAAAACAAGCAAACCATTTAAAGCATTGCAAATTAAAGTAATTAACTAGAAAAATTTAAGAAAATAGTAATCAAAGAGATATTTAATATCTCAAAATCATAAAACTAGAATTTGAAACTTATAAGATAGTCCTCTCCCAAGCATAAGGTCCTAAACTCTAGAATATATATGTAATCCTAATCTAGAGAATATTTACCTAAAACTTCCTTAGGAGATCTTATATACGTTTAGGCTTTGACGTGCTTGTATCATAGGCATAATAGAAGTAATAAAAATTAAAACTTTGCCTCTATAAGGTGTGTTAAAAACCATACTTGGGATTTAAATGTTCACAAACCTAAATCCTCTTGTACTTAAGATCTCAAAGCCTCATAATCTTCCAACCAATTACTTTTTCTTTGATTTATGACACTTGTGTAGAGTGGCTACATGAGAGAGAGAGAGAGAAAGAGAGAAAGAGAGAGAGAAAGAAAGAAAGAAAAAGAAAGAGAGAGCTCATAAAAGTTAATTCCTAGATTGCTTTTCACTTGCAATTTAAATAAAATTGATTCATTTACCTTAGGATTGACAAATTCCACTAGTCAGTCCCTAAGGACGATACCCAAAGTACTACAAAAGTCATAGTGATTCTTTCTTTAGTTTTCTTGACCAGAGTTACCATGTAAAAAGATTTAGTATTTTGGATAATAGAGAATAGCAATCACTACTAAAGGAGATAGAGCCAAAGAATGTTTGGAGTTAGCACATACAGATATGTGAGGACCTTTTAATGTCCAAAAATGTGGAGGGTATGAGTGTTTCATCACCTTTACTAATGATTACACTAAATATGATTATATTTAATTTATTCATAGGAAATCTAAATAACATCTACCTTATTAGATTATGAACACTAGTTCATAAGGAGTCTAGACATAGTAGATCATAGGTTATGGATTGGATGAATTAATTAAATTGGATTTAATACATTTTTATCTCAATGTAATAACATGTGATACAATGCTACAATTGACTCTTTTTAGTGGATTGTTGAGTCAACTTCATAATTGGATTTTAAGGAAGCTAATATTTTCCTATGAGCCCAATAGTCTCTACTCAAGTTCATTGTTAGCATAAAGTTTACAAGGAAATTGAAGATTAATCATATTTGTATAGGGGTATTTTGGTAAAAGTACAAGATTGCAAAAGAACTTATAATTGTTTATTTGAAGGCTTTATGAAGAATTTATCATTTATGTGTATAAGAGTGTTTTGGTAAAAATGCAATGTTATATAGGATTTTATGATTAATTATTTTGTTTATCTAGATTGGCCTAATAGTCAATTGAAATCTATTAGAGCTAATTAATTTATTCGAACATAGTGAGCTAAATTAAGTGATCGAAGCTCAAGTTAAACTAAAATCACTTAAACCCATAAGAGAATCTATATAAACCCTATTACTTTTAGGAATAGACTTTAATCTTTTATATAGTTAGTCTTCCAAAAACTTTATCTCCCTTCAAGAGTCTGGAGGTCTCGTACACTCAAGATCTTTTGCTTGATGACTCCTACCATGATCTTGACACTCCAAAGTATGAGCTTCGGAAAGAAGAATGACTTGGCTTTCTTTCTACCTTTCTAGAGGTAGAAGACGACTATCAAAAGCCTTGGAAACTCTAACTCCTAAGGGAGTATTTATAGGGTTCCCATATTGAGCTTAAGTGACTTGAGCCTACCAAGGCTTAAGTCACTTAATTTAGCCCAAAATAGGTTCTAAATGATTAATTAACTACATATGACCATTTAATTAATCAATTAGCCAAATCCAAAGACCTTATTTATTATCCTTTATGCAACCTTGTGTAATTACTAAAATGTCTTTATGTACAAGAGTGAACCTAAAGTCAATTCAACCCTCACAAACTGTACCATAATGGTATATGAGATCAAAGCAAGTACCGTTAAGACCCATAAGAGTATTGGCTTCTTCAAAATCCAATTTTGAAGTTGATTCAAGATTCCACTAAAGAGAATCAACTATATTTCGATACCATATGTAAATAACAACGAGACAAAGCTCAGGTCCATGACTTACTATCCACAACATGCAACTCCTTATGTGTAGACCCTCCATTTTGTCCTAGTAGCACATATTATTCTATATATTTTCTTTTACTTCTCATTGTCTTATAATTGTCCCATGGTGGTTCATTGCCATTCATTTGGTTTACTACTTTTTAGCCATTTTTAGAGATTCATTGTCGAGGGATTTTTATGGATCCCAAATGTAACCTTAATGAAACTTTAGTTTAGCTTACTTAGTTGCATTTTAGGTTTAGCTCACTTAGTTGCATTCTAGGTTTAACTCACTTAGTTGCATTTTTATTTAGCTCACTTAGTTGTATTTTAGATTTAGCTCACTTAGTTGTATTTTCGTTTGGTTTACTTAGTTGCATTTTAGGTTTAATTCACTTAGTCTAACTCATTTAGTTCAACTTTAGGAAATTTCTTAGTTGTGCTTTAGTTTAGTTACACTTTAAAAAATTTCATCCTAATAATGTAAATATTGTTCTTTTAAGTGTAACGGACATTCATGATTTTAAAATGTGCTTATATAGTATATATATATTATGTTAAAAGCTTTTTCTCATATCCGATGTAGATGTCTCAATCATTCTTATACAAACATAACTTCCTTATATATATTATGTTAAAAGCTTTTTTTCATATCTGATGTGGATATCACAATCATTCTTATATAGACATAACTTCCTTTTTTTGTTCCACAAAATTATCGAAGTGGGATATCATAATCATTTTTAATGCAAACACAATTGTGTGGCCAAATAAAGAGACATCTCTTCTCTTGTGGAGTTAAACAAAGTCTCATATGAAGTAAGGATTGAAGGGAAAAACATGAATCTCTCTGTTTCCTAAGTCTAGATCAGATTAGGAACATACATAACTATCTTAGGCTTTTTCTAAACCCTATGCACAACAGAAAAAAAAAATATACTTTAAAGGGATTTAGAAAGTGCTAACATAAACCATAGCTTAGATTCAGATGTTCCTAAATTAAATCCATGTGCTAAAGATGAAGAACAAAATGGTAGAAGTCTTGTAAACCCAAAGTCTTCTGCCCAATAACTTGAACCTTGATCTTGACACACTTTTGATGGGAATAGAATGGAGAATGGAGGCTATGACTCTTTCTTTCTCTCTCTTTTTCTCTCTCTAGAGATGAAAGACGACTTTTTAGAAAAAACTATGGGAACCCTAACCGTTAAGGGGGTATTTATAGGGTTTCTTATTGAGCTTAAATGACTTGAGTCCACTAAGGGCTTGGGTCACTTAATCTAACCCAAATGAGTCTTAATTGATTAATTAACCCAATATGACCCACTAATTAATCAATTTGCCCAATTTAGAGACCTTGTTCACTTACCCTTGTGCAACATTGTGTAATTACCAAAACACCCTTATGCACAAAAGTGAACTTAAAGCCAATTCGACCCTTATAACCCATGCCAACAAGGTATATGAGCTTAGAGTGGGGACTATTGGGACTTATAGAAATACTAGCACCCTCAAAATCTAATTTTAAAGTTGATTCAACATCACACTATAGAGAATCAACTGAACTCCAATATCCTATGTAAATAACAACGGGACACCAAGTGCTTAGGTTTGTGACCTGCTATCCATTGTGTTCAAAATCCCCATGAATTGGTGTCCATAGTCTAATAAGTTGAAAGCTATCAGTCTTTCAAGACTACCTCTACTATCCTTGAGTTATATATCCTCTTATTGTATGTTCAATTAACATATCTTAGTTTTCAAAAAGCCTATGTCAAGTTCCACTTAAGGAACTACTATGACCATAGTTTTCATGAACACACCTCCTTATGATTACCCAAGGGGACACATTATCTCAATCCTAAGAGATATCATCGTGTCTCTATTAGGAATACCTATTGCCACTAACTTCCATCAATAGTGACCCAATTCATAGGGAATATATGATTAACTTACGATCTCACCCATAGGTCAAAGTCACTACTAACTTCAGCACAAACTTAATATTCTCTTAAAGTTGAGAGACAACACAATGAAGTAGCTTGATGGATTCATGACTACTTGATAGCCTTAAGTCATAACTCACCATAGGTTCTGTCCAATGTGCAATTATACACACTAGTACACTCACCATGGGAAACTCATCCCAATAGCCGAGACCATCCATCTCTTTAATTAGGAGATGGTACACTATAGTCTCTAATAGGTTGCCTAGACCTATGAACCGACTATGAACAAATAATTTATTTACAAGAAATCCATTACTTAGATCTTCTATGTAACTCCTAACACATCTAAGTCATGTACAATATAAAAGATGCAGACACGAATGCTCATAAAGTATACTACATGGAATAAGTATAGATAAAAGTGAAACTAAAATATCATTAAATAAATAACGAATTCCAAATTTATTACATCATGTCATGCTTTTAAGGGCTCTATCCTAACAAAGTTCAACTTTGATAGCATATAAATATTGTCTATTATGAGACCAATGGGTCATCATAGTTTTAAAACACATCTTCATGATTAAGAGCAACTTAATGGAAAGTGATTGAGATATTCAACATTGGATGGAGAAAAAAGTGTTTAAGAGTATATATGTATAAGTTTATCTTAATCATGGAGGTATGTTTTAAAATCATAAAAATCTTTTAAATCTAAAATAGATAATATCTACACAATTGGAAATATATTGCTACATGTACTAAAGAAACACATCACCAACTATGGTGTACTTGGGGGTATAATGGGGATGTGATAGAGATTGGTGCATATTCTTATGTAAGAAATAAGTTTGTATATATGAGAATTTTTTGACCTTTTTCCAAAAATGAAAGAGTGATGGGATGGGCTGATAGCTATGAATGTGTAAAAGAAGTTTAGATTGTGAGTTTATGAGTTTAAGGTCTTGGGGACCAAGGCTGAGAAAAAAAAATGATTTTTATGGATATATATCGATAGTTAAATTTTATGAAAATATTGGTGAAAATTTTAACAAAAGAAATCAAAATTAATGATAACTTATAAAAATATTGAGAAAATTTTCAATAAATGATAAAATAAGAAATAATATACATATTCAATTTATTTTTTTTAAAAAAATATATATATGTATAATAGATGTTGTAATTTTCTGTAATAATATATGGAATTTGAAAATGTATTAATAGTAAAATAAAAATATATTTAGTTTAAATATTATATATATAATGGCATGTGCAAATTTAAATTTGAAAGTAGTTTGTTATTTAGAAGACTAAGTTCCAAGGATTTAATAAGGATGATCCCATTCCTTTCTTCACAAGCACGTAATGGGTGGGCTTGGTATTGGATGAATATATTGCCTTATTCCTCAAGCCATCAAAAAGTTGAAATAAAAAAAAAAAAAAAAATTGTGGATTTGATGAGGATCATCCCCTTTCCTTTCCTTAATTACATCATAAGCATGTTGTGGGTTGAGTTGGGCTTGTACTAGGTTAATATGTTGCCTTATCCAAAAAAGAGAAAAGAAACGTTGACCGTAAAATTGAAGCAACGATATTTGACACATTTTCAACCATAACCCAGGTGTTTTATACATGGAGCCCACTACATGGGAGGTCTGTGGTGAAGAAAAGGAATGTGTGGTGATGGTGGTTTTTTATGGAGCGAGCAACCCACTACCAACCAAGATGAAACTAAAAAATTAAATTAATAACAAAGCAAATATTAATTTTAAATTCAATTGATTTAAGTCTAGGGCTTTCCACAATCCAACTTAGGATATAGAAATTAAAAAGAACAAGGGTCTTTTAAGTAATATGATCTTAAGATTTTAGGATCCTTGGCCGCTCGCAATCAACCCAAGCTCTAAAACTCAAAATTGCATCAATTTTGAGCTCTAAAACCTAACTTTCCTTTTTAAAACAAACTCTTAAAACCATCAAATAAATGAGATGAATTACTAGCAAAAAATTTGTTTTTTTTTTTAACTCATCCTATTCCTTATAGCGTTGTTATGAGACAAATAATGATACGAAAGATTAGGATAACTAATGATCAAGAGTTACCAAGAATCACTAGTATTAGATAATAACCTACTATATCATTCCCTAAACTAACTCACAAGCATAAGGTAAAAATAAAATTAATAAATTGTAACTCAATCAATAATTAATCTCATTGTTATAATGATTTACCCATTGTTCTTCTAAGTTGCCTAACCTTTATGTTTTCATGTTTCAAGCCCCAAGTTGGCTTTTAGTCTCTCATGTGGGTGATGTCATAATTACAATCTATAAAAGAGTAAAATTCCATAATTTGAATAAAAAAAGAACTAAAAACAATATACTCAACAAAGAAGAAAAGAAACAAACCAAAGTTCTCGTCTTTTTCCATCTCCAATGTCAAATTCTCTCAAAAGATCCCTAAACCCTAGAACTAAGAGAGTTTTTATAGTATCATTAATGACCTAACCTGTGGCACACTCTCATTGGTCACTTATTACAAATAATTACCTAAAATGACTAAAAAAAAAAATAGTAAAATGATGATTTCTAGTCATGCAGGGCCCACTTAAGGTGGATGAGGTGCCCAAGATGTAATTCCCAAGTAAAAGAGGTGAAACATCAGTGTAGTAGTGTGCGATTTTGAAATTGGGGTCATTTCAAAATGGATTTCAAATTCATAAGTTGAATTTCAAAATTATTTCAAAATGGTTTTTCAGTTCTGTGTAGTTGTCTTCAAATGATCATAATTTCTTCGTTTCAACTCCAATTTACACAACGTTTGAAGTGTTGGACTCCTAATTTCCCAAGCTTTGAAACAATATATAGTATACCCAAAAATAATTTTAGAAAGTGCTTCAAATGTCACCTTAAAATTAGAGTATATGTTGTGGCAAGATTTTAAGTTCCAAATTTCCATATGAACTTGATTGCATTTGCTTCAAACCTCCTTCATGATGGTTGCATGCCCTCTATCTCACTTCATAACATCCTTTCTTAGTGTTTTACACCCATGACTCACTCATTTCAACCGTTCTTAGACTCTTCATGGTTCACAACTCTCGAGTCTCTCAGTTATGTATGCTTCTTCCTTGGTTGATAATGATTTTTGCACTTATCATTTTTTTCATCTCTTAAATTTGGGATTAGGCTGAAAATAAAAGTTAGATCCATTACTAGGGTCTTAGAATTAATTTGAGTTAAGTTGGATGATTTGAGGTTTTTTATATTGCATAAATCATATCATACATGAGTTGTTGGAACCCATATTTCAGCTCCAATCAAGTAGTACAGGGCCTCTTGGTCATTTTACCTTCTATATAAGATTCACAAATAGGAAGGTCTTATGAAACTAAAGAGTGCAATGTTTCAGACTCAACTAATCTTTGGATCCTATTTAGATTAATATGACTTAGAAGTAGATGCCATAAGTATGTTTGATAAGTGATAGATATTTTCCACTTTAACGAGATATGATGACTTTTAGCAATAGGTAAAAAAGGAACAAGAATAGTATGAAAGAGATTGTTAACCAATGACTCAAAACAAATAAATGAATCATTCTTTCTAATAAAAACTCTTTTTGATAATTCATAAGAATGCATAAAAGCGTTTTGATAAAAATACAAGGTTGCACTTGATCTTATGAATGGTCTTTCTAGGTTGGACTAATTAATTGAAACCTTAGTAAAAATGTGAGGTTGTGCTAGATCTTATGAATGGTCTTTTTAAATTGGACAAATTAATTAATTTTAATTCAATAGGGTTAATTAATTAATTAGAATCCAAGTAGCCTAGATTAGATGACCCCAACCCAAGTTGGACTCAAATGATGATCACTTAAGCCCACAAGAAACCTTATATAAACCCCCTTAGGAGTTTAAGGCTTCAATATTGGTTGTTGTCTTCCAAACTCCAAAGGGTAAACCTTAGCCACCCCTTTAGAGAAAGAAAAGCCCCACTCTTGTGTAAAGATCTATGAAATGAGAGATTATGCGGAAAAGCATGGGTCTACAAGATCTATGATACCTATGAACTATTTTCATTGGATTGGATTTGATTTAGGAACATCCAAATCACAAGTATGAGTTTTCTATTTTTAAATCAATGTCTTATTATGATTTTTATTATCATATGTTTCCACCATGTTAGATCTAGAGTCTAGGGATAGTATGCATGCATCATATGAGAGTTAAGGTCAAATAATGGAGTAATCCAAGGTTCACAACAAGATGAGACACCTAATGGTCTCTATAAACACTATTACAAAAAACTAAATTAATGGCACTCTATTTCTTGGCGCTTATAAAAAATGTCATTATTTATCACTAAAATTAGTAAGCATTGACGCTTGTATATCCTTGGCGCTTTACAAGGAGAAGCAATGGCGTTTTTAAATAATGACTCTTTTAAAAACGTTATGGTACATTAGATTTTAAATAATGGCACTTTTCCAAGCATCATTGTTGGACAACTTAAATGTTGGCGGTCTTTCAATGCGTCATGTTCAGTTTTTTATATAAAAACTCCTTATTTCCCAATTAAAAAGACTAACACTCCCACAATCATACCTAACAAGCTCACTACCCGACACCCACACTCAAACCCTAATACCTTCATAGATGACCCTCTTTGAAACCCTAACCCTCTCCGAAACTCTAACCCTAAAATATATGAGGCTTCTGCTATTATTTGACTGATTGTGGAGGAGGCATATACTACTATTGGCAAATATGTCTATGCTAATGAGGTATTGATATTGTCCAAAGGTTTTTTAGGAAGATCAGTAAAAAAATGTTTAAGGTCGTGAAAACTAGATCTGCTTCTTGTTTTATGGCAGATGATAGACCTCAAAGTCTTGTTGTGGTTGTAAAAATTTTTCAATGCTCGGATTTTTCTTATGCCATTTGTGATTTTCCTAGTCTTTCCAAACACTTCTAAATATTTTCACTATTTTAATGTTTGTATAAAAACTCATTGGTTTTGGTCATTTATTTCATTTCTTGTTATAGAGTCCCATTTCCATACCCTTTTTAAGAATCCCTTACAAGACTAGTGAAATCCATGTTTGGCCACCATCAGCTAAATCTTTGACTGGTAAATCTCTTTCTCTCTCAAAATATTTTTGATTTTATAGTTTAGGGTTTTTTTTTTTTGGGTTTTTTTTAAGGCTAAATATTTAATCTAATAAATATAACAATTTGTTTGTGTTTGTGTTGTTTTTAGAAACCCATTCCTTCATGTTGTTTGGCATTCGACTGCAATTTTTGGCATTGACACCTAATGTAAGCTCTAACCTGTACCTATTCATATCCAGATTTTGTATTATAGTTTTTTTTTTTTTTTTTTTTCGATTTTGGGTTTCAATGTACTTGGAATGAAATAATGCATGTTGCTTTGTTTTTTGGGAAGTGGTGGCTAGAACTTTGTTTTTGGAAAGTGGCGGCTAGATTCTCTTCTCATACATGTAGAATTGTTGTTAATTTGTGGGAAATGAATTTTCTGCAATGGGTTTTGCAACTATTTTGTTTTGGGAGGCATATATCAAACCACTTTTTCATGACTATTGTGGTCAATTTGTGATGTTGGAGATTATTAATATCATGTTGTAGGCTCAATGAATTTGATTGTCGAACTAGGGAAATTGGATTGTTGATTTTCCAAACTGCCAACATACTATTTGCAGATGTTTCATAGAGAGTGATGATTTAATTTTCCTAAAGAAAATGAGTGAAACTTGATAGAAGAAATAAAAAGTAAATAGTTATTTGGTTCTAATCATGATTATAGGTGAAACTATAATTGTTCAATCTGAAAACTACAAGCAATATCACAAAGATTTGTCCATTTTTATTTATTATCAAAGTTTTGATGTAGTGGTTAATTGATCACCCACAATTCCTGTAAGTTCAATTCTTTGTTAGGGCTGACTCATATTCAAGCATTACTACTCTTATGGTCATACAACATATAGATGGTAACATGAAATTAAGTTTTACCCATTAAAACAAGGTCACTTTATGAATTAGAATCATTAAGGTTTTGGTTGAATTTGAACTTTCAAGTAACAATATGGAGATACACCATGCTTGAATCTCAAAGTAGCTTATCTAATTGCATAAATCAAAATATCTTACCAGATTTTTGTTCTAGTTCTTGGAAACTTTGAGAAATAATTGTGTAGAATAACAACCTAGGTCCTAGTGCTTACTGAAGATACTTTTGACTCATGGGTTGCAATTTAGAAATCATGATTATGTGTGGTGAGGATGAGTTGAAAATATGTAAGCATTATGAATGCTTTCACCACGTGGGAGTTGGTGGGCTTTCTTTTCTCATTTTCTATTGTACCTTTCTTTATGGGTTAGCTTTGGCATGAAAAGAGAAAAAAAAAAAAAAAAAACTGGTTATGAACTTAGAATATTTTAATTTAAATAAATATGTAGAATTGGTAGTTTTCTTGATGAGAGGTTTGCTATAGTAAGATGTATTCTAGCTAAGTTGTTTAGAACTCTATAAATTAAAAATAAAATATTTATTTGTATATGTTTATTATTCCATCCTTAATGTGGGCCCAAGTGAATAGGAACTTAGGGAAATCTCATCCCATTTGTCCTTTTATCTAGATTATCTAAATTTTTTTGATCAATTATAGTATAAATGAAAGTAAAATTCTTGAGTACTATACTTTCTTATGAATGATCAAATCCTTGTAAAAGAGAACCTTAGAATTTTAAAATAAAAATAATTAAATAAGATTATGTTTGGTTGTACTTTTATTTATTTATTTTATGGCTTTTCAAATTAAATATACAAAATTTTCTTTTTTATAAAAGCATGTCTAATACCTATTGTAACTTTTATTATACTCTTTGCAAAAAAGAAATTTGAGAATGATTTTCAAAAAACAAATAAACAATAAAAATAAAAATAAAAAATTGGTTTTACGTGTTGAATACATTATAAGGAAGAAAAAAAAATTAATAGTAAAGAAAATTCACGATTTTTAATTTTTTTTTTTTTGGATGGAAGATCTCATTGCAATTATTTCCTTATGGTCATCCCTTCGTAGAAGATAATATTTTAATTAGGGTAATATATATGCTTTGAATTTGATTTTGTTCCTTAATTTTTAAAATTATATGCAAGAAGCAAATAGCCAAGGATATTTTATTTGATCAAATATAGATTCTAAGCAAGCAAATAATTAAGGATGACTTTATTTTAGAAATAGATAGCAATCATCTATATATATATATATATATATGTATATATATATATTTGCCCATTATTACCTTAGTAAGAGTTTCAATAGTTCTTTACTATTAATTATATTGATTATGCTATTAATTATGCTTGTTGTATTGTTAAGATAAATTGGAATTCAAAAAATAAATAAAAATATTTAGTAACCAAAATTATCAACTTCAATTCATTGAAAGTCTTACCAAGAAAAGAGAATTTTCATAAAACAAAAGTCCATTTGACCCCTCTATTTGCTACTGGTACATCAATTTTAGTGCAATTGTAATCACATCATAAATATTAAATGAATTATTTACTAATAGATTCATTTTATTTATTTATTTATTATTTGTTTTGTATATACATCTTTTAAGGGATAGTGACCTACATTGGACTACGAGAGGTGTGTGATGTAAGACTTGAGACAAAGACAGACTGAGGAAGGTACACTTTTTTTCCTTATACAAGCCAACATATTTTAATTATAATGTCATTTTTACTTTGGGTGGTTAGAAGAATATAATGGAGGCATTATTTTAAATTTTGTTTTAATTTTATTGAGTACTTAAATTCTACAAGTTATTCCCTAGCTTAGTTTGATACCAAGGCCCAAAATTTGACCTAAGGCTATGACATAGCCTGGTGTGACTTGATTTGGAAATCATGGGCCATACGTATATTTTCTTATAATAATCTTGTTTAATGGGTAATGGATAACATGAAATATACCAATAATTATGGAACATCTTTAGGTGTTTTATAATTATTAGATTATTCAATAAGTAATTGTGTTTTAATTTTAATCAAACATGCATGCATGAAACCTTAGAGTTCTTATTCAAGTATCTTTGTAAGATAAAAGTTTCTTTTATTACATACTAAAGACATTTAAGATGTCAAAGGTGAAAATGGTTTTATCTAAGCCACTTTCAAGTTGACAACTTTTAAATTGTCTAGCATGCGATAAAGATTTTTTTTTTTGCAATGATACTTGAATTGTCCGATTGGACAGTATAGGAAAACATAATATCTATGAAGTTAATTGCTTGTTTTTAATTTACTTTTTAGAAATTTTGGTAGTCTTTCCTCTTGTTCTCTGGGTGCATATTTGAACAAGGTCACATCTTATATCTTATTCATTTTGTGTACTTGGAGAACTATGGGGAAATGCTGCCGAAATTTCTTTAAAATTAAATTGAGTACATTGGCAATTAACACATAGGGATTATGTATTCCTACATGGGATAGGAACTACTACCTAATTTTGGATGTTGGACATGTTAAAAGGCATAAAAACATCCATCAAATGGTTCTATTGTCATATTGTTAATCCTATTCTATTGAGGATGAGGTTCAAATTTTTATTGCATCTGAATCCTAATTGTTTGTACATAGAAAATTAAAAAGAAATTTTGGATGTCACAAATAAGAAACTGAAAGTTTTGAGTGTTTTCTAAAGGTAATGTTTCTAAGTCTTTTTTATTTTCATTGTTTGCTTATGTTTGCTATATAAGAAATTGTAGGTTTCTATTTCCTTGTTTATTCTCTATTAATTTTTAGTTTAATGCTATTTTTTTTCCTTATGGAATGTTATTAGTCAACTAAATTTAGTAATATAGAAAAGTTGTAAGAAGAAATTAAGGCATTTGCAAATGGTTAATATAAAATGTCTTATATTACTAGATATGATGATTTATGATTGAAACTAATTATAAACCATACTTATTTGTATCTTCATATATTTATTTATGAGAAATGAGTTTCATTTGTTAATCAAATAAAAAATATTTTCATTTTCATAATTTTTATTTTAAATAAAAAAGATATATGTTAAACCATATATTATCCCTATAATGCTTGTGAATTCTTCTCAAAAACACCAGTCTCAAAAACACCAAATGCAAAAGCACTGCATAGAGACAAGTTTAAATTATATAGTTCACAAAATACCATTATAGGCTAAAATTTAGACAAAAAAAAATTAATTATTAAATATTGATTGTCTTATTATTTGTTTTGTAGGACAATTACTTGATGTGTATTTAAAATTGTCAATTTAGATTATTTTGATTAAATTTGGTGTGGACCTTTTTGTAGAAGATGTTGCTCTCTAAGTTGTGAAAAGACTTTTAGGCCTCCATGTTAAATGTTATATATTTAAGATAAACATGTTAGAATGAGAGTTATGTTGTTTTGTTGTAATAATCCAATTAGTAATTGTGTTTTAATTTTACTCAACTATGCTTGCATGCAACCTTAGAGTTCCCGTTCAAGTATCATTATGAGATAAAAGTTTTTATTATTACATAGTAAAGACATTTTAGTTGTCAAAAGGTGAAAATGGTTTTATCTATGCTAGTTTCACGTTGACAACTTTTAAATTGTCTACCATGTGATAAAGATCTTTTCTCTACAAATGATGCTTGAATTGTCTGATTGGACAATATAGGAAAATTATTATCTATGAAGTTAATTGTTTGTTCTTAATTCATTTTAAATAAATTTTGGTACTCTTTCCTCTTGTTCTCTAGGTACATACTTGGACAAGGTGACATATTATGCCTTGTCCATTTTGTGTACTTGGAGAACCATAGGGAAATGTTGCCGAATTTAAAAAAAAAAAATTAAATTGAGCACATTGACAATTGACAACTATAGATTATGTATTCTTATATGGGATAAGAACCACTCCCTAATTTATGATGTTGGAGATTTTAGATGGCATAAAACATGCAACATAGCTTGAATTGTATATGCTAATAACATTAATATGCACTTGTTTAATTAAGGTTATGCATCCCCTTTAATGCAAATATTCAAGGTCCATAACATATATAGCTTCTTAATCACTACTACATATAACATATATAATGACTTTTTATTTTTTCTTGGCGTTTTTTATAATTGTCAATAATTACCGTGTTATTCCAATAGTGTAGATATATGTACAAAAGTCAAAATGATTAGGAAATTAATGCTCACCATTTTTCTCTTAAATCTAGCCTCTTAAACAAATGTTGTTTTAAATTGATTATTGATTATTCTTTGAACAGAGGAAAGAGAGGTTGCTAAACGAATGACATAGAAAATGTCGATATTTTCTTCAATTTGAAGTTTGATCACTGTTGGAAGTTTGTTATTAAAAAATGGACCGTTCATGGATCTTAAAGGATAAAAGATCGAAGGAGTATGAGGATGGGGTAGAATGTTTTATCACATTTGCAATACAAAATTCTACAAATAAAAACTCCATTAAATGTCCATGTTTATAGCGTGGTAATATGATATTCCATACTCCTCAAAAGATTAGAGAGCATATGTTTTTCCATGAAATTGATCAAAGTTACCATACATGGTATTGGCATGGAAAGGTAGCTCCAAGTGGACTACCAACTACAAGAGCAGAACATTATGATAGAGTTTAATTTGATGATGTGCATAGTACAATAGAAATGGTTCAAGCTGCACAAGAGGATTATAAAAATGACCTAGAATCATTTCAAAGATTATTGAAAGATACAGAAAAGCCTTTATATCCTGGTTGTAAAAACTTTACAAAATTGCCTGCATTGATTAAATTGTACAACCTGAAAGCACACTTTGGGTAGTCTAATAAAAGCTTTTAAGAGCTTTTAGAACTGCTTGGGAATATGTTGCTTGTAAATAATGAGTTGCCTTTGTCTACGTATGAAGCAAAAAAAACATTGAATACAACTTGTGGAACTTCAAGGTGAAAGATAGATAAAACAGGAACTAAAAAGAGGAAAGAAGTTCCTGTGAAAGTAATGTGGTATTTCCCTCTAGTTCCAAGATTTGAAGAATGTTTCAATCATTAAAAATCGCAAAATAGCTCATATGGCATGTCGAAGAAAAAGATTTTGATGGTAAAATGCATCATTCATCAGACTCACCATTGATTACTACTCAAAAATGCTATTTTGTAAGCTTGTAATTAACTCTTTTAAACACTCTTGAGTAGTAATTATTACCTTTTAACCCAATTAACATATTAAGGACCTTTGCAATCAATTCTAATCAAAATGTGTAAGTTTTGGTGTTTTTGTTAGCTATTTGATCACCAAAGCAATCCAAGATTGAGGAGAGTTCTTTGGAATCCATGGCAAAGCTTTTGGAAAGCTCAGAAACATGAAGAACCAAAGCTTTGAAGCTTTAAAGTCCTTTGCCATAAGTAAATCCAGAATGCAAGGAGGAAAGCAAAGAGGAATATGCCATGAAGCAAAACAGGGGACAGCAGTTGCAGTCTTCTTGGCCACTTTTGGAGCACTTCTCGAAGTCCAATTCATGCATGCTATATACCATTTCAAAGCTCAGGAAGTCAAGAATCCAATGCTTTAAACGGTGCACAATTCAAAGTTCAAATGAAGAAGTTATAGCCATTGGAAGCTGATCGCTCCAAGCTGAAGGAGAATTTCGCAGGGCTGCGAAATTTTATTCTTTGGCTGCGAAATTTCGCAGCGCTACAGTGCTAGCTGCGAAACACCTCCTGAAGCACCCGATAGCTGCAACCGACATCTTGAGATCTTTTTGCTTTAGATATTTGATTTCTAAATTCCCAAACTCTCCTTGTAACCCTCCTATTACATGATTCCTTAGTCTTTAAGCAAGAACTAAAGGGTGAATAACCTCTTATATATATGTTTGTAATTTTCCATTGGAACACATCTCGGGAGCTTGTTCTCAGACATATCTCGGGAGCTTGTTCTCAGATATATCTCGAGGAGCTTGTTCTCAGAGACCGAACGTTGTATAGTTTTTGAAAGTGATATATACAGAGCCTTGCTCTCTCTTTTTCCTTCTCGTCTTTGTTTTCTCTTTTATTTTCTTTCTAGCCAAATATCCTTTGAGGATTTTTCCTCAGAGGATGAGAGGCTAGACTTTTTGTTTCTTGGGTGAAGGAAGCTAGGTAAGGTGCCGGCATGCATAAGTGTGAGTTTTTGTTGTTTCCATTTTTAATGAAAAGAAAGTGTGACCCGTTTATGGTTTTTATCTTTTTAGTTAACTTAAAACGCCTTTGAATCACCTGGGCCAACACTTGGTAAGGCAAGTGGACTCCGTCCATTGAGTTTCACTAGTTTATCTCTTGCGAGCCTTTGGGAGGTGGTTCAAAGGTAGGATTTTCTAGACCAGCCAACACTTGGTAAGCTTTTGGACTCTAAGGAGACATCCATTAGTTATCTCTTGCGAGCTTTTGACGGATAATCCAAGGTTAAAGATCCCCTTGAATGGCAAATGCTAGGTGAGAGGCACGAGTCATTGCAAGGTGGATCAGTGAGAGGGATTTAGTGTTGAAACCATTAATGGTAAGCATCTGTACCACACCGGTTCGGGAAATAACTATATGTTAAATCTCCAACGCGAGGAAAAGAAACAAGTGACCGGAATCTCCTCTTTTGTAGATGGCACCTGATCCTAGTGACCTGAGATCCCAAGAAACACCTTTCTTTGTAATTATTTTCAGTTATGTTTAGTTTGGTTAGCTTAAAACCATTCGTTTTCATGCAAACTTGTGTTTTCTTTTAAATCTAACCTAGGAAAGGAAAACCACCAATTCAACTTTTGAACTAATATCAATTGTGAAGTGAAAACCCATCTCTGTGGACGATCCTAGAGCCACTATGTTATGCTAGCTATGCTACCCTAGTATATGGTGAAATAGGTTTATAAATTTTGTTGATAACTCCCGTTTGAGGATTGAAATCAAAGCACATCAGTTGATTGATCTGAATCAATCAGAACACCAGCTGGGGACGAATCAACCATCATGGAAGCTAGTTGACCATAGATGGCCCGAGTTTTCCTCAGAACTTAGAAACTTGAGACTTGCCATTTCAGTAGATGGCATAAATCCTCACAGTTCATTAAGTAGCAAACATAGTTGTTGGCCTGTTCTCATGCTAATTTATAACCTTCCTCCATGGTTGTTCATGAAGAGAAAATTTATGATGTTATCTTTGTTAATTTCAAGTCCACGATAACCTGGTAATGACATTGACATCTATTTAGCACCATTGATAGAAGATCTTAAAATATTATGAGAGGTCGGAGTTCAGGCTTACGATGCACATCAACAAGAGTTCTTTACATTAAGAGTTGTTCTATTATGGACAATCAGTGACTTTCCTGTGTATGAAAACTTGTCTGGGTGCACAGTTAAAGGATATTTTGGTTGTCTAATATGTAGGGAAGAAACATATTCTCGTAGATTGAAATATGGAAAAAAGAACTCATATACAAGACATAGACGATTTCTTCCATGCAACCATCCATTTAGGAAACAAAAGAAAGCATTCGATGGTGAACAAGAGTTTAGGCCACCTCCATAAATATTAAGTGGAGAGGAAATTCTCATCAAAATCAAAGTCATTTGTAATTCATGGGGAAAAAAAAAGTTTAATCATGGTAAATCCAAAGTTAGCAATCCAAATTATTGGAAGATGAAGTCCATATTCTTTGATCTTGAGTATTGGAAATATCTTCATGTTCGTCATAATTTGGATGTAATGCATATTGAGAAAAATGTTTGTGAAAACATTATTGGTACCTTTCTCAACATTCCAGGTAAGACAAAGGATGGACTCAATTGTCGTTTAGATCTTGTAGACATGGGCTTAAGAAGTGAATTGGCACCAAAGTTTGAATCAAAGAGAACCTATCTCCCTCCTGTATGTTAGTCACTTTCGAAAATGGAAAAGAAGGTATTTTGACAAACTCTTTCACAATTGAAGGTTTCTTATGTATACTGCTCTAACCTTCAAAACCTTGTGTCAATGAAAGACTTGAAGCTTAATGGCTTGAAATCCCATGACTACCATACATTAATGCAACAATTATTGCCAGTTTCATTATGATATATTTTGCTAAAGCATGTGAGGAACGCCATTTGTAGATTGAGTTCCTTTTTCAATGCTTTCTGTAGTAAAGTGGTTGATGTTCCTACATTAGATTAGTTACAAAATGAGTTTGTGGTGACATTGTGCTTGTTTAAAAAGTATTTCCCACCTTCATTCTTTGATATCATGGTGTATCTTACTATGCATCTTGTAAGAGATGTGAGACTTTGTGGACCAGTTTACCTTAGGTGGATGTACCCATTTGAAAGGTTTATGAAAGTGTTAAAAGGTTATGTACGAAATCGTAATCAGCTTGAAGGTTGCATCGCTAAATGCTATATTGCAGAAGAAGACATTGAGTTTTGTATAGAGTACTTATCAAATGTAGAGGCAATTGGAATTCCTAGTACTTTAAACATTGACCAAAAAGTTAGGGTATCTATATTTGGAGGTCATACCATGAAGGTTGATTCCAATTTATGGTTACAAGCACATCATTATGTGTTGGAGAATACAACAATCATCCAACCTTATGTCAAGTAAGTGGGACACACTTTTGTTTCTTTGTTTATCATGCTTATAATAAATATAGGATACTAACTATAAAATTATTATACATGACTTCATAGAGATCACATGAAATGGTTGAAAATGAAATATCCACGTTAAGCTAAAAGACAAAAGTGGCTAAAAGATGAGCATATGCGTACTTTTACTTTTTGGTTGAGACAAAAGGTATTAGAGTGGTAGTAAAACTTATTGTATTCTTTACACTCATGGTTAACTATGTTAGTAATAACTATAACTTATCTATACAGGTTGAAGTTGTCATTGGTAATGAAGAACCTGTATTTAAAACCCTTATGTGGATAGCTCATGGTCCTAGCTACTATGTTTTTTAAGTATCATGGCTATGTCATTAATGGGTGTCACTACCATACCAAGAAGCATGATGATTTACAAGCTACCCAAAATAGTGGAGTAAGTATTGTAGCTACAACAATGCAAATTGCTAGTGCCAAGGATAAAAATCCAGTATTTGGTGAGCTTTGTTTTTATGGGGTTATTATTGAGATTTAGGGGATCTAGAGCAAAGAAAAAAACCACCTACAAAAAGGATGTGTAGAGGGATAACTAGAAAGTCTATGATTATTAAGAATTGGAGCAGAGGGGTAAAACCAATGATAAAGTACAATCCTAATGGTATTTATGTTGGACAAGCTTCTGTGCATCTAACAAGTTTTTTAGGCGTATTGACAAGTACTATGGTGCCAATTAGATATAACAGTTGGAGAGATGTACCTATACAAGTGAAGAATAACCTATGGGACACCATTGAGATAAAATAGTTTTTTTGATGTATAATCTTTTTTCCAATTCAGTTTATGAAACATTTTTAATTACTAAGAACTATGTTAATGATTTATAGGCTTCTTTTACATTGGATAGTAAAAGTAGGAGGAATTGTATGCTAACAATGGGCAAATGCTTTCGATCATTCAAGAACATGTTGACTGTCAAGTATGTTATTCCTTTCAAAGACCAACTGGAGGTCCTTAAGAAACCACCAATTGAATATATTTTTATTAAAAATGAAAATTGGACTATATTTGTGGAGGAAAGATTGTCTAAAAGATTTCAGATCAACTTAAACTCATCTTCATGCCTAATACTCATATTCACATTTACTAAATACAAAATAAAATTTGTAGGATTTTAGAGAAGTTAAAAAAGAAATAAGGAAGAAGCATATTTACAATCATCATCTTAGTAGGAAGAGATATGCTGGTCTTGAGGATGAAATAGTAGGTTAATGTTAGGTTCTTGTTTTCTTTTATTTTATGCATAAATTGATTAAAGACTCATTATAGTACATTCTAATATCTTAATAGATGGCAACAACTGGCTATACAAAAATCATTGATAGAAGCATATTATGGAAGAAAGCAATGGAAAAAAAAAATGACATTTATGATGAAGTTGTCATACCAGTGGTGGAGAAGATTGTAAGTATTCATTTTCTAACATATATTTCATTTATTTTAAGACCTTATTTATAGTAACCAATATGACATTGAAGTTAATAACATCATTGTGTTTTAGGACAAGAATTTGAAAGAGTCACGAGAAAGTGGTTGAATTTTTAGTGGCAATAATGACATACTTACAGAAGCATTGGGCACTCTTGAATACAGTGGTTGAGTGCGGGCTAAAGGCAACCATTATACACCACGCCAATATTTCCATTCCATGGTGGATAGTGTTATGCGGGAATTTGTGAAAAAATCTCAAGAGCGACAATCTAAGTTTGAGGCAAATATTTTAGCCCAACTTTCTCTGATGATGCCTAGGACACCTCAATCTAATGTTAGCAGCTCTAATGTTAAGCAAAATCAAATTGTCCTGCCTCAAGCTGTTGAGTAACCTAAGCATCAAGTTGATGACCATGTCCCAATAGTACAAAAAGCAAACAAAGTATGTTGTGATTAATATTATGTTTTATAATTCCTATGTGATAACACATAAAGTTAGAAATTTCATTTCATTCATCTAGTTGAAACTATTTAAATACCAACTCATTAAGAGACATTTTCATCCTTCAAGAATGAAAGTTATAAGGTTTAAATATAGTTTTTACTTGTCTAGGTTTGTCCCACCTACATGATGAATGAGCTAACTATGGAAAAAACTTTTTTTATGGTACAAGCACTAGTTTTTGACATTTAGAAAGTATAGTCTAGTATATAGTAGTAATGTTGTTGTACTATATATATGTATAATGAACTATGTAAATAAGCATCATATTTGACCTTGATGAATCAATTTTCCTCAACTAACTCTTACTTTCCTAGTAAAATTCTGAATTTTCAATGGTTGCATATAAGTAAACAATCTTGTTTCATTTTATAGGTTAGGAAATGTCAATTGGCCATAAGGACAAAGGAAAATGTAGTTGCAATTGGCACAATTATACTTGAATGTGGTGTTAACTTCTTAGTTGTTGTGGATGATTCTTATGAGCCAAATGCACCACTTCCTGTGCCTATTCCTAACCAAATTACAACTATTGGAGAGGCTCTTGGGTATCAAGTTTTGTGGCTTGCCCAAATGGTCAGTCTTACTACTCATCCCATCCAAGTATAGTTGTCTTTTTTTTTTCAATTTTCATTAATAATTTCTTGGTAATAATTATAACTTATTTTTATTAAGGACAATAATTATATATGCAATCATACACTTTATTTTATAGGATTCAAAGAAATTTAAGAAACAAAGGAATAAAGAAACACAATTAAGTTCTAAGGATGAGAACCTCATAGACATTAAGAACTTTGCTATATTGGTTGGACTACTGCTCAAGGAAGGGAAGGTACATGTAGTAAACATCACAAAGGATGCTTTTGGAGAGTCTTGTAAGAGTTTTCTCATGAATGATGATATGGATATGACAATTTCATCAACAGAGGTGTCATCTAACTGTCTTATGCTCTATATATGGTGAGGGAACATTTATTTTGTTTTTTTCTTTTCATATATTTTAGTTGCTTCATTATAGTTTAATTTTTAATTATAATCATATTAGGAGAGTTGAAATGTTAGTTGCATTAAAATATTAACTTCTTGTTAACGGTATGTGAAATTAAATTAGGCACTTACATAAAAAGATGGTTGATGCTAAGATGGCAGGACAATTTGCTTTTTTAAATCCAGCTTTGGTTTCCAAAGTTGGAATGAGGAAAGCAAGCAAGGAAAGTAGATCAAGGGTTATTGCTAATCAATTGATGAATGCAAAACATGTTGACTTTATTTTCATTCCATACAACCCAAGGTAAGTTATAGAACTTAAGTAAGCTATGTATGTAAACTTATCAAATCATAATTAATATATAACTAAATTTATGTAAAATTTTGTAGCTATCATTGGGTTTTGGTGGCACTGGAAATAAGGACTATGATTGCATATTACCTTGACTCATTGCAAGACCAACCTTCTGATGATCTTAAGGAAATTGTTAATATGTAAGTTTTTCTCTCAATACAAGAGCATGAAGCATATTTGGTAACAAGTATTATTTTCTTCATGTAGGGCCCTTAGAATTCATCCACCACAAAAACATAAATCATCAAAGAGGGAGCCTACTTGGGTTGTAGTAGGGGTGAGTAATTCATATAAATTAAGTAATGCAATTTTTAATACAATTTCTTAATTTTTAATTAAGTACAAGATATCCTACAACTAACTATGAAATTGGTGTATTCTACAATGATTTATTTTTATGCATAAAGTGCCCAGTACAACCAGATAGTGTTGAATGTGGATACTATGTGATGAGATATATGAGAGATATTATTGCTGATCAAGGATGTCTTACATTAAAGGTATGCACCATTTTATTAATTTCCAATATATCAATTTTTACCTTATTTTTCAATGTAATTGATCAAATTGTTTACATTACTCAATAGTTTCATGGAAAAAAAATCGTATAGCAAAGATGAGTTGAACGAAGTACGATAAGAATGGGTAATGCTAGTCACTCAATTGATACTTTCTTCTATTTGGAGGCTTTGAAGACACATTTTTGTAAGGAAATAGATCATAATTTTGCCCAACCCAACTATCACTTTTGCTGAGGTTAATATTTTATTTTTTTCTCTTTTGAACCAAACAATGATTAAAAGTAAATTGTTTGATGGAATCAAAACCAAATTGATAATATTTTCTTTCTATTGTCATGATATTTCTCTAGTTTCCCATAATTGAACTAAGTTGTTAATTGCATGCATGAATCACAAGCATCCAAAGGGAAACTTTCTAAAGCTGAAAGTTGGAAGCTTTTCCAAGTTTCTAATAGTTCATGAGCTACTGCCACAAAAAAGGTGTTTTTCATAGGGATATCAAGTTTATTATTTCTTGCTTCCTATTAAAGATCTTCTAAAAGGGGATATACACTTGGAATTTTTTTGTTCTCATGTGATCATTTGTTTTCATTCTCAACTATAGAATGTTCTTGTTGGTTCAAAAGGAAACATGAAGATTTCTAATTTTGGCTATGGTGTTATACCACAACATTGTAAGTTACATCGTCACCCTCACAAAACATAAAGATTTCTTCATAAAATAAATTTTTTGTTTCATTGCTTAACTTATTCATTTTTCAATGAATCTAAAACTATAAGATGATGGATTACTTTATATTTATATACAACCAGTGGAAGTTCAAATTACATTGCTTAATTAACTTCTAATTAAGTTTTTTCAAGTGTTGAAAATGTGGTTTGTAGTTTAATTTTCATTTTATTAAAAATAACAGTTCTATTTTTATTTCTTCAACCAATTTGTAGACTGAGTAACTGATTGAGTGTAGCTCTAGAAGCTACCAATGAAGTATCTCTATGAACATAATCCCCTCATGATTTGCAGAAATTTTAAGACCAAGAACATACTCTTAGAGGTATGGTCTCTACTACTCATAAATTACCATTATATTTTTTGCATTCAGAAAATTTATATTGGTGTTGAAGTTTTATTATTTTACATCATTGGCTTGATAACTATGCTTTTCAAATTTAGTATAAATGAGAAATAGCAATTAAAAAAAATTAATTCCGGTTTCGCACTTTATGTGTTTGTATTATGGACCTTCTTAAGATAAAGTTCCTTAAGCTTTACTTTTGTGTAATGTATTGCATGATAGGCTGATGTTTGAAAGATAATCTTTTTAAAATATGAAATATGAGCTTTCATTAAAAAATATTTATCATTAGAAGATGTTTATCTACTATTAAGTTGTAGATATTCTTCTCTACATTTTTTTATGCATGCCAATTTATTTATTATTAAGTTTTGGAATTCATATAGTTGATACTAGCCTTGATAGTGATAAATAAGATGAATGATAAGTATGATACAATTGGCCACTATTTTGGATGCAATGTTGCAATGCATATCATATGGTGGGAAATGTTAATTCTTTTAACTTAACAAAAAACTTGGTTGATATAAAGTATCATGGTGTGAACCTTATTTATTTCCCTTTACACCATATTCCCAAACCTTCCTTTGTCAATGTTGCGCATTCGATGAGGTCTATTACTATTAGATGATGCCTAATTGAATATTTTAATGGACTATTGATGTTGATATTCTCTTGTCCCAAACTTGGTTTGTTTTTCTATTTTCTTTTAGGCTATATTAAAGATTTAATGGATTATTGATGTTGATGTTCTCTTGTCCCATATTTGATTAATCTCTTGCTTTGTGTTTTAACTATTGATAGTAATTTTGTTGTAATTATTCTTAGGGTCACATATGTCAATTGGTATACACATTTTTTTTCCTATTATATTTTCATTGTCATTTCTTTCTCTCTATTTCTAGAAGTATTCACTTATATATCTTTTTCTGAAATTGTAATTGATTTTAGTTTTTTGTGCATGTAGGTCATCTTTTTGGGAAATTAACCTTATAGTTGGATAAGCTAGCATGAAGGAGTATGTTGAAGACCAAAGCACAATTGGGTTGCATGTAAAGAAAAAATGGACTATGTTAAGGGACTAAACATTGAAGTTATGACTTTTTAAAAAAAATATATATATTTTAGCTTTTTTGTGTTTCTTATTTATGAAATACAAGTTCTCTATTTGTGATTAAATACTGCAATTTGGAAATGTATTAGCAGGTGAAAAATTAGGTGCAACAACTAATTTCATTGGTACATAATTTTTTTTCTTATGTGTATGCATTATTTCAATAGCATGTGAAAAATTAGGTGCAACAATTATTAAATTAAAACTAAATTTAAAATTAAACAATTATCTTCCTTGATGCTTTTACTAAGTGTCAAGGAATGAGAGTAACCACCAGTAACATTTATACAACCCAATAATGGCATTAATAAATGTGTCAATGTAGTGTGAACAATTAACAATGACACTTTTTTAAGTGTCAAGGTTCTCTTCAATGGCGCTTTCTAGAAGTGTCTTTATAGTTCGATATTTGAAATTGCTAAACATTGACCCTCATAGAAAGTGTCAAGGTTTCTTCTACTCAACAATGACGCTTATATAAGTGTCAATGTAGTTTGATATAACTAATGATGACACTTTTTTTAAACGTCAAGGTTCTCTTCAATGGCGCTTTCTAGAAGCGTCATTGTAGGCAAATACTTATTATGACAGGCTAGTAGATGACGCTTTGGGGAAGCACCATTGAATGTATTTCTTGACACTTAAAAAGCGTCATGGTTAATGTTTTTTCTTATAGTGAAAGTTTGCTACCTCTTGTTGAGTTGTTGGATTGCTTGGAGACTTCAATTATTTGCATTTTTTTTTTTTTTACCTTTGTTTTGCTACATTCTAGGCATATTAGTCAACAAATTAGGATGTAGCCAATACTAGGCTTAAAGAACATAATTTGCACTCAAAATACTTAGAAAATTCCATCGTTTAGGCATATGAAAAGAGTAGTTTTGAGTGCTAATCAATAAACTATTCAAAAAAAAAAAAAAAATTAAATAAAGAAAGGTCAACCTCTTTGTAACTTTTTTCTAAATATAACTATATGTTTTATATATGTGGAGTTGTGATTTTATAATTTTATAAAAATATGATATTTTTAGATTACATATAAAATTGAAACAAAAAGTTTTCAAAAGAAAAAACAAGAATGTAATAAAATTTAAAAAATTACTAAACAAAAAATAAATAATTACATGTATTTATAAGGAAGTTAAATCTTTTAAGACACAACTTCAACATGATACAAAGAAATTGTATTGTCTTGAAGATACAACTATGATATTTATGCTGAAATGATATCTTCCAGATACAACTTTTATAATATATGAAATTAGGTATTTTTGGATTATATATAAAATTAAATCCAAAAACTTTAAAAATTAAGTTGAAAATAAAACTAAAAAAACTATGGAACAAAAAAATTAATATATACATATATATAAGGAATGTGGTATTTTCAAGACATGAATTAATATAATACAAAGAAATCATATAATCTAGATATAACTATAATATTTATACTCAAATTATGTCATTAGGACAATTTTAGTAAGTTATGTTGAAATATATCTTCAAGATATCATATTTATGACATAAATTATCGTAGACTTGAAAATAGTTTTTTAAGTATTTTTTTGAAAAAGTTGCAAAACCAACAAACAAGAACGAGAAAGATCTTGTATGCTACGTTTTTAATTCTTTTATTTTTTTTCAGTTATGTAGATTTATAGCCAAAAAACCTTAGAAACATTACATAGAATCTCCTCTCCAAAATCAAGAAAGAAATGAACTACAAATTTCAGTATTGGAAAATCGCATCTACTCAAGATAGACTCTGATTCCTTGGAGACATATTCTGCATTTTAGCCTTCGGTTGGACTGTCAGCCTCTGGTTTAACTGGAGAGTCTTCTGATTCCTTTATAACTTCTGCATTCTCAAGTTTTGAAACGCGGAATATTGCCAGATGAATATCCCCTGGCAACCAAACAAACCTCATTTCAGTCAATAAAGATGGACGTCTAGAAATTCATAGAGTGAATTATAGTTGAGTTTTGGAGGTTTAGTACAAATCCTGTTCAAAACACCTACTTGATCGGCAAAATTGATGATGAACGCATAAAAATAAAACAAGTTTTTGGTCACATAATAAGCTTTTGGTCAATGCTACTTGTTGGTACAATAACATAGACATTCAAGCAAACCCATGCATAGAGAGATATGGATGGGGTTTTAACATGGTTCAACTAATGTTACTTACATCCCCGCATGAGAGAAAATCAATTCTTAGACCTATTATCTTCACCCTGAACCATAAGCCATGTTTTTAGGGGATGCCTTATACCCTTCCTTGCATCTTTACTTATCCCGTGTAATTTTTACCAATCAATCTCAATCTTATAAATTTTTCCCCTCCTGACTTTAAATATTTGTAGAGATACAAGGAAATGTAGTTTTACAAGAAAGGAGGCTCTTCACACCACTGACAAAGTATTCACTTTATTTAGGGTAATGACAGGCCATGCTGAAACTAACTGGATTTTTAATTTTCTTTCCACCATGTGGCCTGAAATGCAGTATGTCAATTGAGCACTACAGATGCCACAACAAACCATGTGCTTGTGAAGGACTGTGTTAGATGCCATGTATTTAAAAATTTGGCTTTCTGTCATGGAAAAGAAGCTAGCGAATCCATTAAAGAGGAGGGATCATTCCTAAACGTAAAAGAGTGTGTTAAAACACTGACCATGTACAAAGAGATTGGGTAAGGAAATTGCACACAAGTGATGCTCACTTTAATATGGATTGAACTGTGACAAGAAAAGGTTCACATTCTAATGCAACTTCCTCAAGCCACTCAGTGATATGAGAAGCTTGACTAGGGCCAAAGCTGGGACCTTTGGTTCCTAAGACATGGTTGTACTCAGCCAACCTAACCGTTCTAGTAGACTAGCATTTAGAGATTATATTCAATTCATCACAAGCTAAACCCTGATGCCACCACTCAAGAAAAAGTGTTATCCTGTTAGAGGTTTAGGGATATTTGATAATTGCACTCTATACAGGCTTGTTGAGGGTTATGTTGGTTGTGGGTTCAAAGTGTGTTAAGGTGCACAGGCAACATTACTGAAACTCATTTGGTATGGAGATGCCTTGTTCATGGAGGCATCCATTCTGATTTATGACAAATAAAAGGATTGGATGAAGGATTATGTGGAGGTGGTGGGGGATGAAGATGCAATATCGGAGTGCTGTTTTTATCAGGACCATTCAATATTGGGAGTTTTGCCAAACCTCTGTGTAATGAAAACAAATAGGGATGCATTTGATGCGATCGTTTATTCAATCTTCCCAAGCCTTCGGTTAACTTTTCTGAGGCTGAAAGATTCTCTCTGATTCGTGATGTTTGCCTCATAGGTTCAAGTTTGTCACTAAGGTGGAAGTTGATGTTTCTGGCTCTTTCATACTACTGATATGCCAAGAAAATAGAAAGAAAAACGCATTCATGACAGAGCAGAGTTTAGACTCAGATTCAGGCCTTTCAATCTAATTCACCTCAAATGACAAAAAATTAAGTTCATAAATAGGATGAAGAGTCATGTTACCAAATGTAATACAACTTCCTGGTGATACAGGGGCAGCGACACCAGGGCTGAGCTTCTTGTTATCAATAAATGTTCCATTTGTGCTGTCCAAGTCTGTCACTAAAAGGCCCCCCTCTTTCTTCTGAATGCGGGCATGCAAACCGGATACTGTTGAGTTTGAAGGAAAGACAAGAACACGAGGGACATGTAAATAAAATGGTTCCAAATTAATTCAAAGCATTGGTAAGATGCTTTAATACCTCATTAAAATTCAACAAGAGTCTACTATTTTACCTCATTGAGGACATGGAAGCAATTTAAGCTATGGAAAGAATTTTGAAGCTGGATGCTTAGATTACCTGTTGCAACTGGAATTACCAAGTCGGCTTTATCTGGAAGACGCCCAACAGTCACCACACTCTAGACAAGATTCCAAAAATAATGGAGTGAACATGGTGCAAACTTCAGTTATTTCAAACCACCACAACCCCTTGATTTGGACAACTTACAGAAGCTATTTCGTATGCACCTGGCCTTGCAACTTTAAATCCTATGTGCCTAGTGTCTCCATCACCTGCCATGCATCATACATTGACTCTAAAAGATTAACATCTTCATGATCGAATTGACAGTAGAATTTCATCTCATGGCCACCATTAGTGACAAAAAAAGTAGGATAAAAAACACAGATTTCGCTGCTTAGATTCAACCCAATAAACATTTCTTCCCAACTTTTTCGTTCTATTTTTTCCTTGACTTGCCTCACTTTACCAATCAAACAGAAGGGAATATGAATTTCAGATTCAGGAATTTGGGTCTGATGAGAGAAGCAATTTGAGTTTCTCAATTTACTGCAAAAATTGATCTGATTTTGGTAGAAATAATGGGCCAGAAAGTTCATTTTTGCAACACCCAGGTTCTGAATTTGAACATTTTTTTCAGTGTCCAATTCAAGAAAAAAGAAGACAAAATAACAAGGAAATTCAGGATTCAAACAGAAAGCTACCTATAGGTTTCCCATATGAAATAAACATGTTTTTAAAAAAAAAATTTAAGTGTATCAGAGCAAATATGACGGACCTATGGGTTCAAGAAGCCATCTTTCTGCATTATTCTCTGTTGAGGCAAATACAGGAGAAACCTTCCTCCGCTGCCTAGCTTTGATTCTAAGACCATATAGCTGTGTGGAGAGGCTCTTACAGCAAATAAAACTATGAGAATGAGAGGGGAGAAAAGAAGTTTTAGAATTAATAAAGAAAGAAGGAGACAGAGATGCTGAGCAGCCTAGAGGCTTTGGAAGAGAGTAGTGGGCAGACACTTGCATTTTTTTTTTCTCGTGTGCTAAAGATCTATGCCAGTGTGCGATGGTGAAGAGAGATGTATGAAGGGATTGTCATTTTTTGGGCACACGTTGGTGGAAGTATGTGGCTGCCATTTAATGCTGTGACAAGGATTTGGATAACAAAGCTTGGCTGCTTCTGCTTTGATTTAATTGGAGTGGAAAAGGATTGGACTTTTTCACACTAAATTATATTATGTTTTAATAAATTAATAAATCTTTTTTTTTTTTCTACATTTTAGGACAGACTATAAGAACTTAAGAAGTAAATCAAGTGGGCAACACATAATCATAAAAAAAATAATAATAATAATAATCATCTTATTCCATTAAAATAATTGTCTGGTCCAACTTTGTTGTACTGCTTGTCTGAATCCTGCTCTTGAACATAAGCACAAGAGGAGTTCAGCAACAAAAGAAGATCAAATCTATCTTGGTGTTTGTTTTCCGAAAGTACATTCGAGGAAAAAAGGCTGCAGACTTGACCTCATTTCCTCATCACCCCACTCCAATTGCCTCCACCACTCCAGTTCTCCTCTTATTTGCTTTATGCTATTTACACTTTGGCGATTCAGAGGCAGCCTTTTGAGATGATCACAGTCATTCACTGTAAGTTCCTCTATGCTCGGCCATGACTCCTCTTCTTTGCTTAAAGCCTTCAATGTGGGAAGTTTACGCAAGTATATTCTCTGTAGGTTTGGAACAACAGGTCCTTGAACTGAGTTCAGCTGCCCTGAATTGTATACAAAGAGATCACCCAGATCAACAGAGTCACTTAATCTGATGTCTTCCAGGTTTTCTAAGGTTATATCAACCACACCATCAAATGATAGAAGATACTTTAATCTGGGGCAAGACAGCACCTCCATTACCCTTAGCTTTGATAGTCTTAGTCCCAGATAAGAAACCAAGTCCGAGACGTTCTCTAGATGCGTGAGATGACGAAGACAAAGCTCCTCCAGACTTGGGAGTAGGTCATTTTGGGCAACAGAACCGTTCTCTGGCCTTAAGCAGAAGTCAGAATTGGTAATAGTAAGCTTTGTCAAACAAGCAAAGGAAACATTATTTAAGGCTAAGTTTTCAAGCATCTGCTTCTGTCCACTGCAGAAACCCAAAAGTAAGGAGCTTGTATTCGTCAACAACCACCCAATACATTGTCCTGAGAGATCAACATCACAGATGATCACATGTGTTTTCTTGAACTCTCGTTCTTGGAATATGAAATGAGTAGTTGAGCCCACAAGGATTTTGAAGCTTTTCAATCTGCTTATCCACGCGTCATACTCGAAGGTTGGGGGTGTAATGCTTTTCAAGTTAATGTATAAGTATGTTAATTGCCTGAGACTTCCTAGCTCATCAAACGATGCTTCTCCCTCTTCCACATTTCCCATCACTCCCCATTTGTATTCGGTATCTGTCATGTTGAGAACCTCTAAAGCAGACAGCCTAGATACTACTCCAGCTCGAAATGTTTTCAACTGCTTAGTGCGTGACAGATTCAGCTCCCTCAAGTTGCTCAATTGCTCCATCCCTTGAGGCAATTCCTTGATAGCAGTGGAATCACAGTCGAGCAACTGCAGTTGACTAAGCCCCCCTAGTGGGGGCAATTCTTCAAGACAAGTGCAATTCTTTAAGAGGAGAGCGCGTAGCTCACTAAGATGGACAAGGGAAGAAGGCAATCTCTGGATCTGAGTCCCACACAGATTCAAAACTCTGAGTTGTTGAAATCCAACCAGGAATCCCTCAGGAATCATCACAAGGGTCTGATTACCTTGTAGAAATAAAGTTGATGCCTCTAGGCACTCTATCCCACCAGCTGGTAGCTCTGTTATCACATTATTCATGAATGAAACTCTCTTGAGAGAATTCGACAATTCAACCATGGGAATCTCAGTCAATCTAATCCCTGATCGAACTAGGAATTTACATCCATCACTCAGAGAGGAAGAAATCCATATGGCAACATCGCGGACTACATCATGCATTTTCACAGTGCCAGTAGAGTCACCAGGTTCCAACAAGCAACAGTTCTTTAGATTTTCAATCAACGCAAGTGCCCTATTCTGTGCATCCCTATAGTTTTGCTGTGAATCTAAGAGACCTTCGGCCAGCCAGCATTGTACTAGTTCACTTATTTCAATGGAGAAATCCTCAGGAAATAAAGAACAATACAGGAAACATGACTTGATATTCTTACCTTGTAATAAATCATAGCTCCACTTTAAGGACTTATAGACCTCATCCTCTATCCCTTGGATATTACAGGGCACTGATTGTTGCAGCTCATTCAAGGCATCCTCCCAAAGCTCCACCATTGTCTTTCCCCTCATAGACGTCCCCATGACGATTATCGCCAAGGGCAATCCTCCACATTCTTTAGCAACTGCCTCTGCTAATGGTTTAATATGTTGTAAGGAGGCTACATCCCCCACGTTTTGACAAAACAAATTCCAAGCTTCACTGTCATTTAGAACATCCACTCTAACATCCACATCAGTCCTCATCACTCTACAAACATCCAAAGATCGAGTTGTTAATACGATCTTACAACCCACATGATCTTCAGGCTGGGGCACACCCAAGGAGTCTAAATGAATTCCCTTCCAAACGTCATCAAAAATGAGGAGAAACTTATTTTCCTTCTTCAGTCTGTGAAACAATTTAATAGCCATCCTCTCAGTGGTTTCATCCATATCCACAGCCATATTCAATCTCTGAGCAATTTGTACTTGGATTCTTTTCAAGTCCATTTCCTTGGATACTGTAATCCATATCACAATGCCAAAAGATTGTGTTGAAGAAGCATCCCGGAGCTTGTTGTTCAGGTTCTTTACCAGAGTAGTTTTGCCTACTCCGCCCATGCCCCAAACACCGATTCTCCCAACTCCATCATCATTCAGAAGACTCATGATTTTAGCCAAATTTTGTGTTGCTGTTGCTTGACACTCAATTGATGGCCCAGGAATATGCTCCACTCTTCTGGCTAGACGATGAGCAGCCACCATGCTGATCCTGGTGCCCACTTTGCGAAGTCTTTGCACCTTCTTCAGCCTTTGTATCAGTTCTTTGTTATGCAGGCAGCAATTTAAGAAACCTCTGCCGGATCTCTCGTTGCCGGCTGCTATACCTTCTTGCATAGAATTCACTTCACACTCCAGGTCTTCAACCTCCTTGAGCCACTCACTTACTTGGGGGGTGCAAGCTGACTCATTCTCCACTTTGCTTCTCAGATCTATTAAAAGTTTCATCTCTTCTTCCAGATCATTGAAACCTGCTTGAAATCTGAGAGAATTACTAGCTTTAGAACGTATGCAGCCACATAGATGTTTGCCAGCTTCTGCTACCACCGAACCCAACACTGAAGCCACTAATTCCATTCAAAGAAATTTGGTAAGACAAGAGAAAGAATACTCTCAGAGGGCAACAATATGCCGAAACACTGCCAATATATTATAATTGATTCCTTTTTTCTGGTTCTTGGGATTGGTCTACCCTCAGAGATGAACACCACTTGTGGCACACTAAGTCAAGTCAATTAAGATCGACTAGGTATGATGTTGTCATTCCGAAATTATCCACCAAATAGCAAGGAAAATGTTAGGGTACTACATTGGTATTGGTATTTATTGATCGAGCTTTCAATTTCAACCGTTGAATGCATATTGATAAAATTTAAGTCATTAGATAGAAGTATAAATAAATAAAATTAAAATATAAATACAAACAAATGAGATGAAAAGGTTTAAGTATAAAATAATGGGTCCTAAAATATATATGTGGTACAATGTCAATTTGACCTTATCTGGGTCAGGTGGTGACTTAGTAAGGTACCTCTTAGTTGAAAGTATCAGACAGGTTCTTCCCTTCTCTTGATGTGGCATCGAAGTGAGACATTCTCTCTTTAAGGGTACCTTATTTTGGTATCACCACGTAGTTTCCTATAAAAGCCCATAATTAAATGATTTTTTTTTTTTTTTACTCTCCCTTAGAACTGAAAATAACCTTATGCTAAAATCAATCTATTTTATAAATTTTATAATTTAGTTGCAGGTGTCCTCAAGCAAACATACAGGAGAAACAAATGACCTCATATTCATTTCTTTTCTCTTTTGCTGCCGATAGGTTGTTGTCTTCTTCATCCTTGATTCTTTTTACTAAATACACTAGCTGCATTGCTTCCAAGGCCACCAATCATGGTATGTGTTTCAGTATCAAAATTCCTTGCCAAAACAGATACCAACCTCAGAGTGTTTGTTTTCTCCTCCTCTTTGACATCCATTCTTTTCAACTCCTTGGCTCCAATCTGAGATCTTAAAGTCAATATTCACACACTAAAATGGGGTGCATGCCCTTGGAAAGTATGATCAATATCCCACAAAATTAAGAAATAAGAGGATAAGAATACTAGTATACTAGTATACATGTATCATGGTATTAAGGATAACATTTGGGGTCTACAAATATGTCTCGAACTCTTTGATAGAGGTTACAAGTGAAAATGTATATGTATGAAAAAAAATGTAGTGGGATTGCATAGAAAAACAAAAAAGACTATCAATTTTATCCTAGTACAATAGGCACTCAATCTCTGGAGCACTCTCTCCAACTAGTCATGGAAGGGTCTAAAGCATGTGGAAAAGATCTTGAGGAAAATAATGACGACACTATAAGACACAAATGATGAATCAAAGAAAAAACAAATCTATGGGAAGGAAATAGAAATCCAAGGTTGTAATCGTAATAATAGAAATCCTAGGTAAGAGATAGAAAACCAAAGGAAATAGATAAAAAAAATAGAAGAAAAAAGATAGAAGGCCAAGGGAAAAAGATACAACTGAGGGTGCGATCACGATGATTGAAATCCTATATAAGAAATAGAAAACTAAGGGTATGGTCAGGATGACTAAGGAATAAGCTAATTAGTGAGTTCCAAGTTCATTCCTTTATATTATCTTAGGATTTCATCTCCTAGAAGATACTTCTATTTCTGAATAGTCAATTTTGTTCCATGGCCAAGGTTTGGTCTTAGTGTTTTATTCTTTATCTTTAGTGCCATGTCAATTTAAGAATCCTAGGTTTTTATTTATTTATTTATTTTAACTAGGACTTTAATTTTAGTGTGCTTTTTTTTTTCTTTATTAAGTTTAGATCTTAAATTTGGAGGGGAGTGATATTTTCTTCATGGATTAGGTATTTATGTTTTTGAGTCTAGGATCTCCTATTTAGGGGGAGAATTATTAGTTCATGGATTGGCAATGTCATTAGTATTTCCAAAAATCTAGTCCTTTATTCTCACACTAAACGTATTTAGATGTATCCCTACTTCACTAGAGATCTTGTCGAAGAAAAGGTTACTACTCTTGAATATACCCCCCTATTAAAAGTCAATCTTCGCTAAACTTTTAGATGCCCTTAGGTTTAAAAGTCTTAGGAAGTGTTTAGGTTAGGATTACATATTCTAGAGTTTAGGACCTTATGGTTAGGAGTTCAGCTATCCTATAGGTTCTAGTTTCTAGTTTTATGATTTAGAGATATTAAATATCTCTTAATAGTATATATTTTCTTAAAAGTTTCTAGTTCATTGTTATGATTTGAAATTCCTTTATATGGTTTACTTGTTCTATTTTTAATTACTTGATGTATTTTAATTGATCTATAGCAAGAAATTGTTTACTATAAAGGTTATTTTGAATATTTATTATTGTGACCTTGTATTAAGAAGTTCTTGATCAAGGGGGACCTACTTATACTTGTTTTCTTGATAAAAAATAAACTAAATTGTTTCTCAAAATCAATCTAGGGGTTAGGAAATCAAAGAACATGTTTGATTCTATTTGGATGATTGAAAAAGAATATTCTATTAAGATTATGTGAAGTGAATACCTTCATCAAATCTTAAATTCCTATCATTAAGTCAAGCATGAAAGTCATCACTTGTAATATTAGAAATCTCCTTAGGACAAATAGATAATTTTTGATGAAGCATAATTTTTGTTCTATATCCAATTTGCCCTACAAAGATGTACTATTGAAAATTCCTTATGTATGGAGAAGGAAAGTCATATAAATTGACTTCCTAAATGTAAGCCATGTTGAACATAAATATGGTTGAATGGTATCATGTTAAATAATAGAACATTGAAGTTCAATGAATTAAAGGACTCAAGTAATGAGTAGTATCTTTGATTGTGGAATTGATTTTACAATTCTTATACATATGTTATATTCTCTATAAACTTGTAGAATTATTGATTTAGATTCTTTGAGAGATCTTTTTAGGTGTTATGATTCTTTGTAAATATGAAAAATACATGTGTTACAATTTATTATTTTCACTGCTTACAACACAAGACCACTTTTTATAAGAGATTTTTTGAAAGACACATTTAAACCAGGCCCTAGATAAACTTATCCACATTCAAGATACTTCTGTCCTCGAAATTTTGAATGTGGATACTTCTATTCTTCGAGTATTTTTTAGAGCATCATTTAAAGCCTTTAGCTTCCAGTTGACAAGCTATGTACCCTCACTATACTCGGATGTTCTATGTCAACATCATGTCTACATTTGGAGTATTCACTTCAACATTTCCATGTATGGTTTATCCTTCATTGCTATCTCACATCTCATCTTCCAAGTCATTGGCCTCATTCTCTAGTGAGTCATTACTTTACCCATGGTTTTTGATGTTTAGACCTTCTAAATGTGGGGTTATAACGGCAAGGTTCATCCCTTTCTTGTTTATATTTCTTTGATTGATATGCTTAGACAGTATAGCTTTTGGGTACTTAATTTTGAGTGTAATATGTTCTATCCTACCTGTCATTGCACTTAAATTAGGAGGTTGAGAATATGCTTTATTCATTTCATCCTCATTGAGAAGGATATTGAAATGCATCGATTTATTCCAAATGTCATGGGCACATATACTTCTAAGACCCATGTTAGTAGCTTTCCTTTGTTATCATCATCCCACAAATTATTCTAGAGGAGGGTCTCAAGTTTTAGCATGAGTTTTCTATTATTAAACAATTAGCACCGATCAAAGATCATGTTGGATTAGAAGTGGGTTGCATTAATCTAACCCAAGTTGCTACCATAGTTTCATCAACCAACCAAATCTCAACATAAGGAGACAAAGTCATGAAGATTTTAGGATGCAAATGAGAATGATCATTTATTTAATGTCAAGTTTGTTGCCATACAAAGTAAATGTACCTATAGCACCATGAGTTTTAAGACATGTCATCATGACACATTATAATTCATTACTTTCCCAAAATAAGACATGGTAAAATGCATATTTGCAAATAGATTATCCTATTCACCTAATTCCATTAAATATCCCATTAGACAAGGTTTGAAAATTTGTGCCATTTTTTCTTTAAAAAAGAAGAAAAGAAAAAGAAAAAAAAAAAAAAGCACTAGCCAATCTCCTTTCTAAAGCAAACACTTTTGAAATGGGCCTAGACATTTTTTTTTCTCTCACTTTTCAATTTTCTCTTATTTGATGTTTCTACATTACTCATACCAATTTTTTAAAATGGTTCAATTGTTCTTTTATTTTATTTTATTTTATCTTTCCCTTGTTCATATGTTTTATTGTTGATATTTGTACATAACTGAAAACCAATTTTTCTATAAGTTTAACCTTTATTTCTCTCTTTTGTCAACATGTTTTATTCTTAATATTTCAACACACCATGAATATGTGACTCTGTAGGCAAACATAGTACAAGTTCAAATATATGGCCTCCTACTAAATGAAACTCTAATATTATATTCAACTAAAAACTTAAATTATTAAGATCTGGATTTATAATATATATTATGCTCTCCAATAGTTTCAAATGTTTAAGACAACACTCTATTAAAAAGACATCTGGTGTCACATCCCCTATATGTCATAGTGAGATGCTATTTGAGCATGAACATCCACAATCTACCTAGATGCCTATGGAACATATGTACTCACCAATGGTGGACATTGCTAGGTTTTTTCTTACTTTATTTCTTGATGAAGGTGACCCTATGTGCTTAAGAACAATGATTGTTTTCACTCTTATTATAAAAAGGAGACGATAGAATACTTGGACCTAGATGATCTCTTACACCATTTCAAAGATGTCTCAATCTAGAATAATGAGATTGGTTTGAGGGTTTTGGTTTAATGGTTAGAGTTAAAGGCTCACCAAAATAGAATTGACATGTATTGAACCCAATTGTTGAGCCCCAAATGTTGCCACCAACTCTTTTTAGTGCATTCATCTAATGTTGAGATTGCTCCTCCTACTAGCCTAAACTAGATCAATCTAATTGATGTTGATGAGGCAATTCACATGATGTTGTGGGAATGTTCAATCCTTGACACCATTTCCTTGGAAGTTGATGTGACTTTGGATACATTGCTCAAAGTATCCACACTATTTAGATTGTAGAGGGATTATTATATATTTTGATGACAAACCTAATAGATTTGAGGGATCCAATTCTAGTTACCTAATAACTCAATGGTTCATTTCATGTTGTCTTTAAACCCCACAAATGATAGCAAAGATGTGTAGTTTGTGACTTGTAGTGATTGAGTAGCCTTGCAATTCACACAATGTAGACCATTTGTAGAAGAGGCAATGTGAGCATAGGTGAGGTAGGAGGATGATGAGATAATTTGTTAGCTCAATAGGATCCAGTTTCTATTTGAGCTTTTTTTGCATCCTCCATGACTCATAAAGGGATGTTAATAAGAGCTTCTATTTAGATATACATTGATATTGTTGGGATAGAGCCTTCAAAAGTACAACATTATGAAATAAATGAGTTTTTAGTTTCTACCATTTTATTCTTAATTGTATTAATATTTATTTGAACATTCAAACTTGCATAACTTGTATTATACATGACTTGAGTTCATTAGGAATTGCACATAAAATCTAAGTCATGTATTCCTTATAATTTGATGAGTTATTCACAAATAGTTTATGAATAGATAATCCATATAGGATTGCAATGTACTACCTCTTAATTGGATGGATAATTTGTTTTGATCATTAAGATGAGTTTCTCATGGTAAGTGTACTAATATATTTAATTACACGTTGAATAAAACTTATAGTGAATCATGATATTGGTTATCAAGTAGTCATGATTTTACTAAATTGCATGAACTCTCAACTTTGAAAAAATATTAAATTAATGTTGAAGTTTTCAGTTGTTTTGACTTATGAGTGAGATTCTAAGGTGGTTATATATTGTTTATAAATTTAGTTACATTTACTTAAGGTAGGTAACAATTGGTATTTTCAATAAAGATACCATGATGTTTTATAAGGTTGAGATAACGTGTTCTTTTAGGTGATCCTAAGGACTTATGATCATGAAATCTATAGCGATGTAGTTATTCCTTAAGTGAGATTTGATATTTGTCCTTTATAAACTAGAATATGTCAATAAAATAGATATATCTGAAACTCGAGGATGGTAGAGATAATCTTAAGAGATTGATAATTTCTATCTCATAAACATGTTTTCCTTTTTAAAAAAAAAAATTACAATTAGGGTTTTAGGAAAAGTAGCATTGCAGTCATGGATATTAATCCCTTATTTGTTAAAGGATTAATTGATTGAAAGGGATGAAAAAATTCCAAATTTGTAAAACTAATCTTTCATATTTTTGAACTTGAAGAGTATCCATTTTTAATATAAATATCATTCAACATTTTAATTATTTATATGTATGTTTTAAAAGAAAATATCATTTTTCTAAGCATGAGTACATTGTTATCCAAAATGGGTATTTGTTTTTTTTTGGCCAAAAAAAGTGAAGAATTAGTGGATATTTGGTAAACCAACTTAATGACTTAAACTAATTTAATAACTTAATTTAAGTCATTAAGTAAATTAAATATGTTTGGTAAAATAACTTAATGACATGACTTAAAGTTAAAAACGACTTTAAATAATAAGTAAAAATAATTAACTTATTCTCAAATCTACATCTTTATTTTATTTTTTCACTGCCATATGCTATAATTACCTCCATAATCTTGTTCATTATTCCACAACCTTTATAATTAATCAACCTTTTTTGTCCTAATTATAATTTATGAAGATAAATATGTCAATTTGATGATTTAAATTCAATTTTAAGTTAATTTTATTAAATAATTTTAATACTTTTAATAAAAATTAAGTAATAAGTTTTAAATTAACAATTTACGTATGATTTAACTTAAAATCAATTTAAATAATTAAATAAAGAGTAAAAAGTTTTACCCAACACCCCTTTTTGTTATAAATCTGGATGATTTCATCCTATTTAGAATATATTTGGTCCTGATTTTGAGAAATATTTTTAATATTTTTAATATTTGAAAAATTAAAATTTGCAAAAGCATTTTCCTGAAGCACTACCCTATCCTTTGTTAAATAGAACATGGAGTACCAAGTAAGGGCGTGTTCACCTGGAGTCAAGGACTGCCCCTTGGCTGCAGCCCAAAACGTCAACGAGAGAGAGAAATGAAAAACAATCTGTGCTGAAACCAACCCTCTGTTCTCCATTTCCTTGCATTTGTTGGTGGTGAAGACTAAAATCGAAGTCGAATATCGGAGAGCTTTTGAAAATGGAACTTCTGCACTCACACAGATTGGAGGTATTGAGCATAGCCGTTGCTCTTGCAGCCATTGGCGCCGGAACCGCCTATTATTTCTATTTCATCAAAAAACCTAAAGGTTTCCTCTTTCTATCTTTTCTTTTCTTTTCTTTTTCCTTTCCTTTTTTTTTTTTTTTTTTTTTTGTAATTTTTTGGCCTGTTTTTGGTGTTGCTAAATCTGATAATAGTGCTTTGGAGAATTTTCAGTATTGATGTGCTGAATGATATGATGATAAGGATGAGTTTTTCAATATCGTCTACCAAAAGCAGAGACATTCATTGCGATTTTTTTTTTCTTTCCCAAAATTGATGGAAATTTTAACGCAATCTTCTTTGTTTTTTCATGAATTACTTGGAAATATTTGTACATCTGGGTGTGCTTTCTGACTTATTTGTTTGTTCTGATATTGCTATTGAATTTATTTTATTTTTCTAAGAAAATAATTTTTGGTTTTTCTTGGGCTGAAAAGATGAAAAAGCATAGTTGATTTTTGAAAGGAGGTGCCGATGGCAATGGCAGTGGAGGAAGATGTGGTAGTAATGGCTTGATGCAGTAAGTGGTGTTATTGGTGGTAGTGGTAGCAGTTTTGAAAGCATAGTTGTTCTTGCTTTTCCTTTTCAAATTCAAGGAAAGTAGTGTCAGACACTAGTCAAATAGTGCCTTTATTTTTATTTATTTATTATCTTTTGGGACTGAATAATTTGGTACATAACTCCAAAGTTGGGTTAGTATACTTGTGATTCAATAACACCAAAGATTTGAATGGTTAAATCTCTAATATTGAATTAGACTTATGTATGAGATGTCTATAGTTTTGAGAATACTAAATTTATTCTTGAATCGATATGGAGGCAAAGATAATGCAATGGTTTGGTTACTGTTAAACTCATTCTTGGATATGAACTGGTACATTTAACTTGGGAAAATAGAACCTCCAATTCTATTGTTAAGATATCTTCACCATAAGCAACGGAAATACATGGTGGAACTATTGGTGAAAACCCCCTTCTATACTTTCTGTCCTAGTTAGTTAACAAACGGGAGATGGCATTGTAGTGTTCAAATCCAGGTACAATTTCTTTCTTTCTTTTTTTTTTTTTTTTTTTTTTTTTAATAAGAAACAAAATATGAATTAAATATGGGTAAAGAAGTTCATGAGAAGGATGAGGAATCCTCCCCAAATTTACCAAAAATGATTAAAAAAAAAAAAAACCTATAATTGAACTCCTATATAGTAAGGACACCTATACATCAGTAGATTACCACATGAAGATGTACAATATAGAGCATCTTGTCTCTCGAAGAGGATTAACACAACTCCTTTTAATAGAAACCTTGAACTCCTCCTATATAGTAAGGACACCTATACATCAGTAGAGTACCACATGAAGATGTACAATATAGAGCATCTTATCTCTCAATGAGCACAACTCCTTTTAATAGAAACCTTGAACTCCTCCTATATAGTAAGGACACCTATACATCAGTAGAGTACCACATGAAGATGTACAATATAGAGCATCTTATCTCTCGATGAGGATTAACACAACTCCTTTTAATAGAAACCTTAATCAATGTTCTTCTCCTTCTATCTAAACCCTTTTGATTTATATGCTGAATACCCATCTAGTTAAACAACATTGAGAGGAGTGTCTTAAATGTTGTGGTGCAAGAGGCCTAGAAAGAGGAATAAAAATGAATTAGATCCTATACTGTCTCTGAAGTCTTCCTGTTTTGTTGTGATTTGGCTTGAAATGGCATTATGAACTTTGAGGAAAAGAACCCCACTTTTTTAAGAGCATTAGGAATGGCATGTATTTTACACCATTACTTTGGGCTTTTTGGGATTGGAATCAATTGGATTGTTTTCAATTGGAGTTCCTCCTGTTGAGAAAGTAAGGATACTTTCTGCATAACTAAGGTCAATTTGGCGTTATTTGGATGAGGAGAAATGAATGCAGGGAAGATTATGTTGACTATTTCAAGCTCTATGAGGGAAGGGTTTGCTATTGAGGCCATTCTGAGCTTTGTTGACAGGTTTTGGGGAGTGGCTTAGGGTTTGTGACATGGAACTAAATTTAATATTTCTAGTCTTGGACGGATGGTTGGCTACATGAATAGAAAAGTGTGAAGTGGATATCATGGCAAAAAGAGGAGCTTGGGCACTAGAATTTTTCCGAGGCAACTTTATTCCCCATTAATTTCTTATCCATTTTTGACGTTGCTAGACAAATTCCTCATTTTTCAAGTCATTTTTTGGGGTATTGGGTCATTTTTTTACAATGTGAAAAATATATGTGGTTTCTTACAAGAAATGCAAAATCTACATTAATGCAGAGTAGAGAGAAATCATGTACCCTAATTCTTATCATTGATGCAACAGAGAATTTTAAATAAAGATGACAATATTAGGTCTTGTGTGGAAATTGTTCTTAAAAGTAGCTTGATATTCTTTACAATGGAATATAATTTTTAAGTTAAAAAGCACTTCTTGGCAAACTTTTGTCTGAAAACAGTTTTTTGAAAATTTGTTATGAAAATAAGTTATTTTTTAGAACAAATTTGGGGGTGTTTGTTGGTGTCTACTAGAGTATTCTTGAACAATGAAAATATAGAGAATACTTTTGCATTGTACATAAGTGGACAATATCTTCATGAAGAATAAGTTGAGAAACTATTTTTCATATTTGAGTTTCCAAACAAAATTTTGTTTTTGAAAACAATTATAAACTGTTTTTAAAATTATTCTCAAAAATTGTTTTTGGGAACTATTTTCCAAAATGTTGACCAACAACCTATAGGATATTGGGTTTGCTGCTTCTGCCTTTTCTGATTCAAAAGAAAATGAGTTTTATGCTACACTTCTATTTGAAAGTGGGTAGCAAATGAAGAATTTTAGACTAGTTGCATCTATGTGATTGGCCAGCCAAGGCTTGCCTTACAACTTAATATGTCGGCATTGAAATTTTCTTTACAATAAGGGATTTCAGGTGAAAGGACTTTAAAGCATAGGTGACTTCTGACATCTACATCTGATAGTGTAGGATGAAATATCTTGTAGATGAAAGACAGTTACAGCTAAACAAAGAACACAAAGCATGGTATGGGTTTAAACCCAAAGTTTCACAAAATAAATTCTCCTAATACTAATTGGAAATCAGTTAGAAATTTATAATTTAATATGCAAAAAAAAAAAAAAAGACGAAGCAAATTATTTTCATTATCTTTGACAAATTATTGTCATTAAGATAATGAAACTTTTCAAACTATTAACTGGAAGGATTCTAAAAACAGTTTATCTAATGGGTTAATAAATTAGTAATCTCCAGGTAGAAACTAGAAAGGGACTTGCGTGTGGTTATCTTATGGGTTACTCAATAAATTTGTAATCTCTATGTGGAAGGGGACTTGGGCATAGTTATCTCATGGGTTACTTTGGAATGAGGGGTCCTTGGAATTGGATTCTTGGTTTATTCATTTTTTTTTCAAGTTTTAATGTTAAAATCTGAATAAATCTTTTCCAGAAAAATTCATTTTCCATTCTATAACAATCTTGTGTTGTTTGAAAAATCTGTAGTTCTCACTTTTCTTTATCTGGGATGTCTTGTTTTTTTGTTTGTTTCTTTCCTCATTCTCCATTTTCACTTCATTTTTGAAACTTCTTTGCATCTCAACTCTGAGGCTTTATGGATTAAAAGTGCAGGATTATGCCTTTTGTTCCATCTGCATATTTTCTAATGCCAGGATGTGCCTTAATAGGTTGCTTGGATCCTGAAAACTTCAAGGAGTTCAAACTTGTAAAACGCACCCAGCTCAGCCATAATGTGGCTAAATTTATATTTGCTCTTCCAACACCAACTTCAGTGTTGGGACTTCCAATTGGACAACATATGAGTTGCAAGTAGGTTGGTTGTTTTGGTCTTGTATTCCATTCATATACAATGCTATGTGTCTTGTTTCTTCATATGTGATACATGTATGACATTATTGAGTGCCATTAGTTTCTATCATGAGATAACCTTTTATAGTTTTTCCCAACAGGGGAAAGGATAGTCTTGGTGAAGATGTTGTTAAACCATATACTCCAACCACTTTAGATTCAGATGTTGGATACTTTGAACTCGTTATAAAGGTTCATAAACACTCAAATATTCCCAATGTTTTGATACACTGTCATCATTTATTTCTCTTTTTCCCCCTTTTTTGATTTCAATTTCTCTTGAGGGTAGATGTATCCACAAGGAAGGATGTCCCATCATTTTCGGGAGATGTGTGAAGGTGATTACCTGGCTGTGAAGGGACCTAAGGTAAAAATTCTTCCTTTTTGATACATGTTATTGTCTTCACCCATTTCTTTTTGCCTCATTCTGGTTTCCAAAATCAAAATGGTGCATCTTAATCTTGTGCTTATGTATGACATGGTTTACTGGGTGAGCTCCACTCATTGTGTTCAGAAATTTGATTCTTCAAATCCTGAGTCAATTTCTAACTTCTAATACCATTGTTGATTGTAAATAATTTATAGATTCAAATTGGTCAATGGGTATAGTATAGGTGACTTGATCAAGTAAGAATCACTAAGATTGGAGCTAGGATTATCTCCCCTAGCTTAGTCAACATCTATGGGAATCTTTTACATTATTTTCCAAAAGTGATTTTCCTGATCCTCACCCTACAAAAGATTGCCCAGAACCCTGCAATGCCACTTGACAGCCAGCATTGTAGACTACCAGTGTTGCTTCAATTCTGATCATCACCAGATTCATTGGTTATTATTGTCTATTGTGCTCCAGCACATGTTTCTTAATATGTTGCCATAAGCACTAGCAGTTAAAATAATGAATGCTGCTTCATATGTGACAAATTTTCCACAACGAAACTTTCCAAGTACCAGAAAGAGTTAGTGCTCTAGCAATATGGAATCCATGCAACATGATTGTGATGGATTAGACTTTTGTTCCATATGCTAAATTCATTGATTCATTAGCATTTTCTTTACTTTCTTCCCTTATTTTTCTCATGTGAAGCAAAGTTGAAAAGAACACTGCAAAGAAATCTGATTGAGAGTTCTGGAAATAAGATAAAATAAATCAATGAAGCGAGAGCATAGCATATATAGCACCCAATGCAAATATTACATAAGAACTCTTCCTTATCTGCAATGTATCTGGTAAAAAAGAAATAATTTTGCATTTTGAAATCATTATTTGTTTGTTCTTGTCTTCTGCTTCAAAAGAAATGAATCCTGCTTTTGAAAGTACCTTACTATGTGCTCGATCTCAATATACCTCATCCACAGTAAGTGGTGTATTGTCATGATGGATTTTTTTTTCTCCTCTAACCTGAATGAAATTAGAAATGTAGTGTTTTTTATTCATTGAAAACTTTTGATGCTTCAAGACAATGAGGAAATCAACACATGATGTTTGTACTTAATTTTTCATAATATGGTTATTAATTGTTTGAATTATTTACAGAAAAACTTCTACAACTAATCAAATGTCTTCCAGGCCAAAGTTCACCAATGTTTAACTGAAGACCTCATATTAATTAAATAGTTGATGTTTTGTGATGATTTCCTAGGGGCGCTTCAAGTATCAGCCTGGCCAAGTTAGAGCTTTTGGGATGCTTGCTGGAGGCACTGGCATCACTCCAATGTTCCAGGTCTGCATTTTACAAGTGGAAGGAGCTGGAGCCTTTTCCATATAGCTCCTTTATATTTCACATGTCTTCTGCATCATTTTGGGTTTGATAATTGCTTTTGCTTTTACTTGCTCCTTCTAGGTCACTAGAGCCATATTAGAAAACCCAAGTGACAATACCAAGGTGCATCTTATTTATGCCAATGTCACATATGAGGACATTCTTTTAAAGGTAAAGCTCTCTCTCTCTCTCTCAATCTCATTTCTTTTTTATCTATTATTGAGGACTACATCCTCCTAAGATTCAAGGCATGCTATATCATGTTCCCCATTCAAATTAAAAAATGATGGGCTATTTAGAAATGCAAGATTGCAGAGTTTACTGTGCTTTAATAAGACAATGATTACATATATGAACATTTGTGGAACAATTTCCAGACAGTAAATGTACTTTCCCTACCTCCCTTGAATACAAAAAAATACCATTAGAACTTCTAAAGGAAAGCAATATGGGAAATGCTTCTATAATACCACCCAATACACCAGCAAAATGCATATTAGTTGCTTAATGGAATCCAGGCCCATTCATCAATAGTGCCAGTTGTGCAACCATAATCTAGTTCAATTCACTATTAGGTGGACCTCAACATAGTCTGCAGAATACTTTTGCCTTCATTCTTTTCCATGAACAGAGGATTGCTTTTGATGAAGTTTGCCCTCTTCAGACAATCCTACAAAATGATTGCAGAACTGTCAATAAGTATTGATGGGAGAAGAACTCTTGATAAGTATTGATGGGAGAGAAAAACTGCAGGAGGAATCAATCTTTCTCTCCTAATTATGAGGATATTTTTAATTCTATACTCCTAGGTAGTGAGAATAAAAAATTGCATATCTAAATATTTGCTTCTGTTCAAATCTCAATTTTACATAGATATTAATCAGCGTTGCATGCTTGTAAAGCCAAAGCATGTGCCAGAATTTTTTTTTTACCACTAAATGTTATTATCATCAAATTTATGATAATAACATTAATGGTAAAAAAATTTCTGGCCTATGAAAAGAAAAATTTATATGAAATAAATAAAATTTGGAGGTATAATAATACTGTTGTAAGTATACTAATAAAACCTATTGGGGGACATAACCCAGGCTTTTAGCTAAATTAACTTAAAAGTGAAACATGACTTAGTATTAGCATTGTAATATATTTGGTATAAATGGCTTGCCATTGGAAAATCAACATTCTGCATTTATCAAATTTAACACAAAAGTATTGGTACATTGATTTAAATTTTATGAAGAGGAAAAGATTTGTAATCATATCAATGGAAATTTTCTGGACACTATGACATCTGGCAATCTCAAATGGGATGTTGTGCAGTCAATCAAGTCAATCAAAAAGTAAATTCACTAAATATGAAAAGCAAGTATACAACTTTACATGACCTAAGCACAACCTTTCCTTAAGAAAATTGCTCTAACCAGCACCTAAACTTTTTCAATCATCGACATAGCACCTCGTGCTCCTTAGTGGATCATCTCAAAATTGCATTGAGACATGCAAATCAACACAATTCCTCACCTTTCTCCCAATGTAACTTCAAGAATTGGACTTGAAAGATTTTTTGGAGTCTAGTAATAATGGGATAGTAATGACAAAATAATATTTTTCTTTAGGTGCATGTCTTCAAGGTTATGAAAAATAATTTTCTTTTTATAGGCACAAGTACAACAACTTTAGGTAGAATAAAATAGGAAGTTTAATAAAGGTGGAAGGTAGCAATTGATAAGGAAACAAAATTTTAAACTTCAATTTCTTAAGACTTCTTTTAAATTCAATTAGTAACTATGTCATTACTTAATTAAATTCAAAACTAGATAGATACCTTCATCTACTTCACTTCTTTGAGTCTTCAATCTTGCTCTTGAAGCCAATAAACCCTGTAGAAGTAGTAGCATTGAATCAAGTTTGTTGGAATAAAATTGTCAACCTAATCTAGCTATTCTAGTACACTAAAATCCTCAACTCTTTAACGTGTGCCATGATTCCAATTTTTTTCCCCTTTTCTTTTCTTTTTAATAAAAAACAACCATTTTATTACATTGAAATAGGAAGTACAAAGAAGGATGAGAATTCCTCCCAACAAGTACAAAAATCTCTATTCAAAGTCCTTACAAAAGGAATGGATAAGTGCATAATAGTTCAAAAGGAAAATGTCTCTGCACACATCATTGTCCCCTTTTTTATGGCTCAGAAATTAGTTTCTCTTAATTTGGTGCTGCCTTTCCTAGTACTTGAATTTGGTAGTGGTTAAATTGGCTTTTTCAAGAGTTACTACAGATCAGGAGCACAAGTGATTGATCAAAATAGCAGTGCAAATGCAACCCAAAAGGTACTGCTGAAAGCGTAAAGTGTGGAGAGATGTTTGGGTTCATATGCATTCATGTTTTCCCATTTTAAATAGCCTAGTGATAGAGGCTTGTTTCTTTTTTCTTCTTGAATTGGCACCTTGCCATGATGTGGAAAGTGTGTTCCTTAAAATGCAATTTTATCCTTGTAACTATTACACTCATTGAGGGATGAATTTGTGACTCATATGGGAATTGTGTCCATGATTGAAGTTCAGAATCTTCCACATGATATTGGGAGGTGGTGACACATGTCAAGGGGCATTGGCAACCTCCATGGTTGTTTCCACTAATGAAATGAGGATAAGGAAGATGGCATGGAAGAAACTCTTGAAGTGGTTTATCACAAGATTCTGGTTGTTTTATATCTCAGGAAGTTTAGGATAGTATCACATTTAGAGTTGGTTGGGTTTTCAAATTATGAGACCATGGCCATGCATCACTTTTTGTGTTTCTAAAGAAGGCAAAAGTACTCGCTAAGACAACTACTACCTAGGAAAGGGTGAATTCTAGATGATGTTAAGTTTGGCTTCTTTCCTATTCTGCCTCTCTGTTGAAGTGTTCTTACAATGTGTGGAGAGGCGAACTTTGAGAGGGAATGGAAGCAATTAATAGAAAGGGATGGAAAAGGAATTGGTTGTTCCTCTATTCTGTTTGCATTTGATGGAATTGAAATGAAACTAATTCATTTCTCTTGTTTGGTTATGCAAAGAAAATGAAAGCGAAACAACTTACTCAAAGTTTAGAGGGGGAAAAAAAGATCAATGTCACTTCTGGAAAGATCAGATTTAGTTCTGAGCTATTGATAAAACCAAGCCAATTATTTTATGGATTTGAATTCATATGCCTTTTGTTTTGTTTTGTTTTTTTTTTTTTTCCCCCTTTCCCTAAATCTGCAACATAGCATGACTTTGATATTTTTGTCAATAAACACTGGACCAGTATGCATGCAAAGAATGAGGATCAAGTCCTATTGAAAGTGAGTAACCATAAGGACAGGAAATGTGAAAAGTTTGATTATAATAGGTCATAAAAGTGAATATGGGTGTGGGCAAATGATGAAGAAATAAAAGAAAGTGAGAAAAGCTTCTTTCAGAAATTATTTATCAAAGTCATGGAGGGTGCTTAATTTAGAAGAATCTTGCAAATAGTTGTAGAAATTAGGTGCATTGGTTTTTTCTAAAAATGAGGACACGAGAAAAATGAAGATGGGAAAGGGCATGACTCTTGGTTGACTAAAATTGTTCAATAAATTTTCAAAGACTAATAAAATGTTAGATGATGGGCAAAAAGCACTTTGTTGCATATATATGAATTAAGAAGATATTCTGTCTTGATTGATTATCCAGATGTTGAACTTTTGGCACTGTGAAGGGGGAGGATTATAACATGAACAAGAAATGCTGGAGAACCATCTTGTTATCATGCCAAGAGGTGACTTAATAAAAGGGTCCAGGAACAATAACAAGATTTCTATGCTACATTGTTGTTTGAGAAAGAAACATATGACAGTGCTTTGGAGAGATAGCCGCTGGTTTTTGAAAATAATGGAGTCTTGGATTGTTATACTTGTTCTTGGGAAACACAGAATGTCAATTGGCCTGGCTTGCATTTGGATTTAGCAATAGGCCCTGTCTTTGTCTGGATTAATAATGGATGAACTACTTGAACACATGTAGGCTTATTTCTCATGTTATATTTATAGTTTTGATTATTGCAGCTAGAGCTAGGTAAATTCTGAATCAAAATATGAGTTCTTTTAGAGTTTGAGGGGTTGTTTGAGTTTCAACTGTAGTGAAATTAGTAGTCTAAACAATGGAGTGGTTGAGAGTGATGGGCAAGAAACAATGAATTTTGTTCCCTTGTAATCAAGGGACACTTTTGCATAATAGGATGTTATCCATAGCATTAGACTCCTATTGGTTTATGCTTTCTACTTATCAAATTGAAGTGAATATGTATAAGACAAACATGTGACAAGGAGGAATGTTGAGTGTTCAGGAAACAACTGTTCTCAAGTTGAGCATAATCGAATCAACAATGTTGATCTGTGCAAGTGAAAAGATAAGATAATAAGAAATCATGTAAATGAGACATGAGTTCACTTGAAAGCATGTAGAGGTAGCACCTACAGGGGTACAAGATGGGAGAAACCTGATGAAGATGGCTTAAATATGTATAGCAAGTGAAAACTGGATCAATGAGAAAGTAGTGATATGATTGAACTTGAAGTTGCCACAAAGGCGCATGGAAAACTCTTTCCTTATTTTTTTTTTTCCTTTTGAAATGTAATGACCTTTTTTTTTTTATTTTTTTTTTTGATAGAACCCAAAGTGAATAGTTTAAGCTAGTCCAGAAGACATGTTGGTCTTCTATTTAGGCACAAAATATGGAATCAAATAGAGTAGAAAGAATGATGAAAAGGCTTGCAGACATTCCCAAATGGTTGGGGTAATGCTTTGTTGAGTAAATATACTGAAGTAGCATGTAAACCATGATAATAATTTTTTCTACTCACTTTCTCTAGTGGGTGGGAAATAGAAAAATTAACATGTTAAATCTAATTTATAGATTTCTGAGATTCATTATATTTTGTAGTTGAATATGGATGTTTTATACTATTAAGGCATTTATGGATGTTGCTTGGGAACCTAGTAGCTGCATTGATTTGTCATCATTGGCTAAAGATCAATTGTACTTTTGTTAGGGCTAGCTTGCACTGAATAGTATAAAAGTCTGACATTGGCTGGTTTGATAATTTTAAATTAATATGGTAGTTAAGTTCAAGGGAACAGTATTCTTCATTATATTCTATTTAAACCAAGTTGGCCTATTTACATACCCTATTGGTTTTCCAATTCGGCCAGTCTGTCTTGTTCATTTTACCCCTTTTCTTTTATGCATGCATAGCTACAATTTAGAACTTAGTTGTTTACGCATTTTAAAAAAAGTTCTATTTTTATTAAAGGTAAAAAAACAAACAAACAAATAAATAAACCCTGGATAAGTGCATGTGGTGCATGCAAGTTTTAAAGACAATGGAAATAAGGGCCAAAAGATAAATGAATAAAATAAGAAAGAAAAGAAGTTTTTGAGAATATAAAACAAGAAATGGATATGTTACTTTGTGCAAACTACATAAATATTGTTGCAGAATCTTTTTTTTTTTTTTTTTTTTGGATAGGTTAATATTGTTGCAGAATCAGGTTTATTAATTTTTTGCTGGGCCATGGAGAGAATTCCAAAAGGGCAACTGATTAGTTCTTTGAACAGAATCTAGAACTGAATATGGAGATGAATCTCTGAGGATGAGAAGTGTTGATTACTATTATTTTCTTAGTACTCTAGTTAGTTTATCTATATGCAGATGCCCAGATTCTTCAATTTCTCATAAAGTACCTGTGTACACCCATGTTGTCGTGGTGGATACTTCTCTTACTTTGGATATGGCTAATTGGTTTGTAGTGTGTTCAGTGATTTTTTTTTTTTTTTGTGGCTACTTTGGATATGGCTGATTGGTTTCTAGGATTTATTTATTTTATCTGTTGTGGTAACCACTAATGAAGGAGATGGGCTTGATGGAACTTGGGTTTCTATCAGGGTATTTAGGGATAAGAAAACAAGAGAGGTGAATTTTTTTTTGGGGGGGGGGGGGGGGGGGAAGGAAAGAACAAATCAACTTGAACTCCATTAAATATTTGTGTGTTTGTGACACTCCTGGGAATCGAACCCAGGTCATCCAAATATACTTTTGCCCCAGCTTCTTCCCTTTACCATGGGTTACTCATGCAGGTTTATATGCATATGTATAAGTCCATTAACTGCTGTTCCTCATTTAACGATTTTATATTTGTACATGCCCAAGTCATGACTTGAAATCTTCCAAAAAAGCCACTGTTAAATTCTTGAAATGAGGAGTTTCTAGAACTTAATTATAGGAGTTCAGAAGGATGACTAAAGACACGTTTGACATCTGGAAATTCTAAATACTAGGGAAACAACTGGGATAAATTGAATACAGAATTAGGATTGCTGACTAAGGGAAGTTGATTAATTTTATTCATTGTGTGCAGGAAGAGCTGGATAATTTTGCTGCTAACTTTTCAAACCGCTTCACTGTCTATTATGTTCTGAATCAGGTACTACTAATTTTTTGCTGCTGCACATATATATACTTGTTTATCTTCTACAAGCTTTACATAACCTAATGGCTAATGCAAACCTTTTTTATCCCTGAAACTTCCATCTTGATAACTTCTCTAAAAAGGAGTTAATGGAAGTGATTTCATCTCCATCGAAATTTATTCTTAAATAGATGAAAATATTTAGAAATTTTTTTTTATCAGATTGTTTTCAACTGATTATTGGGATTGCTTAGTGAATTATGAAAAATGCAATACATTTTATTCAACCACCTCCATCTCTTCATGCATTTCATAGCATGTCCTGTGCATGTCTCGTCATGCTAAAGGTTGTGATGAAAGAATCTGTGCTTATACCATCAAATTATTCTTGTTCATATATTTGAATTAGAATATTATCCAACTGGCTTGAAGACTTGTAATAATTGGTAAGAAGAGCATGTTTGGTTAAAACATTTATATTGAAACCTTTTCTGAAATGTTTTTTGAGTCATAGTTGGTGGTTTTAAAACTTTCCTTACATTGGAAGTATAAGGCTATGTTTGGTTCCTGGAAAATTTAAGGGAAAATGGGAAGGAAAGAACATATAAAGGAAAAGTAGAAGGAAATAAAAAGTGAAGGAAAATAAAAAATTAAATTTAAAATAATAAATTATTTTTATATGCTATTTTAAACTCATTTCACTTATTTTAACTATGCGATATAAAGATTAAATAATTAAAAAATGTACAAGTTTCTAACTAATTTTAATTATATTTTATTTTCCTTGATATTTTTCATAATACAACCAAACATGAGAAAAATATTTTCCTTATCATTTTTTTTTTCTTTCCTTAATACTTTTTGAGAACCAAACACAACCTAAGAGAATTGAGGTAAGCTGCACAATCCTAGTGTTTCTTCACGGCTCTCTTCGAAATACATAGTACTCAATTCAAACTCAATCAAAAGCCCTCATCCCAACTTTTCAGGTTGGTTGGATGAATCCTTTTGTGCCATCCACCTCTAGTGAGAGCCACAACCTTTCATGTTCATAGGGGTTGACTTTGTTTTATGTTGGCCATGTACCTACCACAACCCTCCGTTATCCTTGGCTTAGGACCAGCAGTGGAAGAGAAAATATTAAACATGATGCATATAGAGTCTGATTGTTTGGAATCCATGGGTACCGGTGAACGTGGGAATCTTTGCATGGGAAGAATATGATCACCCTTATGACAGAATTTATGTAGGGAAGTGCAAATAAATATCTTTTCTTACATAATCATACCCAGAGTGTTAGTGTTCAAAGTCTTATATCTATTTTAAGGGAATTTTTTTGAGATAAATTAAGGGAGAAATTGCATATCATGTGAACTAAAGGCATTGCATTTGAAGAACATGCAAATGCATGAACAGATCCATCCTTTGAACTAGAATTATTGTAAGAAAAGGGTCCAGAGTCTGGTTCTATAAAACTACAGTGGTTTCATCACTAGAAATGATATCCATGGAAGACGTTAAAATCCCTAAGATTTTTCTGTATATGCAGTGAGTAACCTCGGTTCAAAGTCCCCATGGAAAAATAAGAATCATTAAAACTTGTAAAAAGTTGAAATGGTTTTGTGTCCTGACCTGTTCTAAATGGTTGATAATGCCACATTTCCAACATTAAAAGGTGGCTTATTTTCTCAGCTGTATGATAGATTCTGGTTGTTCCCTGAAAATAACCTAAATAAAAATTCTAATGGACTCTGGATATTCCTTTTCCTTACTTCAATAAAATGTTGTTGTGACTGGAATGTGTTTTTATCCATGCTCAGCCACCTGAAGGATGGGATGGTGGAGTTGGGTTCATATCGAAGGAAATGATTCAAACCCACTGCCCACCTCCAGCAACTGATATTCAGGTAAATGTCAAATTACTTCTCAGTCTCCCTCTCAATTTATTCAACAATGGAAACTAAACTGAAAGTAACCACCCATATTGTTGTAGATATTGAGGTGTGGGCCACCGCCCATGAACAAGGCCATGGCAGGTCACCTTGAGGCTCTTGGATACACTTCCCAAATGCAGTTCAAGTTCTGAGGTTACTCGCAGAGTTTGTCATTCGTTACAATGCCTCATTTATCCCTAGGATGACCATGTTGCTCCTATTTATTTTTATAAATTACTATGCTGAAACTACCAGTTACACACTGCTAAAAACATTCTTGTCGTTGCTCGGTGACCTTGTCACCGCCATGCCATTTGAAATCAGCTTTCATATGAATCATGCTTCATCATTTGTTCTCAAGACACTTCGGTTTCTGTAGAAGTAGAAAGGCTGTGGCATTACTGTTGGTTTCGTATGAATCATAGTACCACTGTGTTTTTATGTGGCATTGCATGGGAAACAGATTTTGCCTATTATCTCCTGTGGTGAATTGTAGCATCCGCCCATGGATGGCTGGGACACTGGGCACTATATTGTGTGTGAGGTTTATTTGTTTTTATTTTTATTTTAAGAGTGTGTTTAACAGGGATTTTAAAAAGTGTTTTTAGTATTTTTAATACTTAAAATATAAAAAATTTTAAATATTAGAAAGATTAAAAATACTTTTTAAAATTACTGTCAAACACACTCATAAATATACTTATATGTCTCGTTATCAAGGGGAAGGACCATCAATCAGGTACTACTACTTGAAGAAACGAAGTGAAGTCCGCATTATCTCATCTTTTTAAAAGGGATGAAAGTGGCCTGCCAAGGGTTAAGACACGAGAATGGGGACAAGAGCAAGTTGTTTCACAGCAATTTCATTCCATGTTTTGTTATAACTTGAAGAGGGATTCCTTGGACCACAGATCCTAATGCCATAGAACTCGCCAACTTAAAGTCTATGTGTGTTTGATAGTGATTTTAGGAAGTGTTTTTAACTTTTTTAATACTTAAAAGATAAAAATTTTCAAGTGTAAGAAAATCTAAAAACACTTTTTAAAATCACTATTAAATGTACTCTATATTTAAAATTACACATCTACCCATTACCAAAACATTATGCCTAACACCAATTACCCAATGCTCACTTGCTCTTATGTCATTATACCAACAAAAAAAATTTCTTATAGCACAAACGTAAAGGGAATATCATCTAATAATGTAATATTGAAATCATATTCTATGATATATATTTCTTATTCAATGGAATATGAAATCCTAAGATGTACATATCCTATTCCACTAACCAAATATAGTTTAATAGGTTTATATAGAGAAGGTGATGAGTTTGAGTGACTATGTCGGGATTAAATTACCTAAATCTAGCCCATTGGATCCTATTTAATTCATTAATCCATAAGATGAACTCCAATTAATTAAATAACCTAAAAAAAAAAACACCCAAGAACAATTAATTATATGATCTAGGGGTGACTTAACCCTAATGGCCATTAAAAATTTTAAACAAACCAAATTACCTCAATTTTGCACAATTTAGATTGGAAATGAATTGACAACTAATTATTATTATTATTATTATTTTGTTAAGAAAAATTAAATAACATTAAAATAGGTTTTATATTTTGTCCATTTTTGCTCTTGTTGCTCAAGAAAAATTAGATTTAATTTTTTTTTTTGTCATCGATTGCTACTCAAAAAAGAAAATAACATAAAAATCACTTAATTTGAATAAAAAAATAATTTAAAATAAATCCATGAAGTTCTAAAATGGAAACCAAAATTTTCTCATACAACCACTACATTTGCCCCATAACTCATTCAATTATTAACAAAATTAAATTTCAATAAATTCCAACTCAAATAAGGAAACTAAAATTATAAAATTTGGATTAGAAATGAATTTACTATAAAATTTCGAAATTTAACCTCTTCTTGTATACTATCGTTAATTCTAATAAAAAAATTTAAATTAGAACTCCAAAACATGATTACAGTCCCCTCAATTTCTACTAATTCAACAATTTCTTATTAGTTTTGAAAAATAAAAGTTAAGATTTATGCTCTTTTTCAAATTGAAATTTTAAAAATTAAATAATTAATTTCAAAACTATAGCAGTATTTTCAACATTTTCTCGATTATTGTATTTTGAAAATTGCATTTTTAAACTACAATCATAAATAATCCCAAATGTTTTGTTCAACGCAAATGGTGAGATAGAATTATAAAATAAAATAAATGTATAATGTTTTATATTTAATTTTTAATATTTCATATTTAGTTAATCGCGCAATATGATAAATAATGAGATAATTTAATTTTTCTTATGTTGATTTTTTAAAAATTGTTTTTAAGTTAAAGAACAAAAAAAATATTTTTTTTATAGTATTTTATAACAATAAGATTATTTGATAAGTTATTTTTAAAAATAATTTATTTATTTATTTTGATTTTGTAAAAGCATTGCAAATTTAATTTATATATTATTAATTAAATTTAATTCAATATTTTTAAAATAAAAATAGTTTTATAATTCCAAATAAATTAAGAAATAAATATTTTTTAGTAAAATTTTAATACTAATAATATAATAAAATCATAAATTATATTTTATATATATATATATAAACTAGTTTAGTATATGTTAGAAACATAAGGATATTAACATTTTTTTGTTTGTTAAAAATGAATAATAATAATTGTTAATAATATTTTATTTAAAATAAATAATAAATAAAGTTCAATTTAATATGTAAATGAGTAAAATTTTTCTTTACATGCATTCAATTATAAACATAATATTTTAAAATGTTTTGATTTTATCCATAATTAATTGGATTTTTTTTATTCTAAATTATTCTTAAAAATTAAAATATTCATCAAAGAATTTAAATTATTAATTATGTTTTACTTAATTTATAATCTATTTATCTAGAGAGAAAATTCAAAAAATATAATTATATATATAAGAGAAACAGTAAAATCATGATTCATAATATATTAATTTTGATATATTATTTCTTTCAGTAATTAGATATATTTTTTAAGTTTCAAATTATTTTTTAAAAATATTAAACTTACTAATAAATTCAATATAAAATGTTTATTTGAATTTCATTTTTCTAATGACAAAATTTATAAAAATGTAATTATGTGCAAAAAAGAAAAGAAAAAATAAACTCATTGTGAACAAAATTTTATCCATAAATTTCGAGTATTAATTGATTTATCAATTGAGTTTTAAATTATTTTTAAAAATCACTAGACTCGTAAATGAATCCAACGCATTAAGTTTTGTTTTGATTTGGAGTTCATTTGCCTAGTGAAAAAAACTTAGAAAATAATGATCCTATATAGGAAAGAAATAACAAAGTTGTTTTAAACTAATTTTTGTCCATAAATTTTTTATATTAATTAGATCACTATTTAAGTTTTTAATTATTTTTTAAAAGTTACTAGACTCATCAACAAATCCAACATATTAAATTTTGTTTAGTTTTGAGTTTATTTGCCTAGTGAAAAAAAAAATTCAAAAAATAATGCTTCTATATGACAAAGAGACAATGGATTTGTTATACATCAATTTTTATTTATAAATTTCTAGTATTAATTGGACCATTATTTGAGTTTTAAATTATTTTTAAAAGATAATAAACTCATTAATGGATCCAATGTATTAAGTCTTGCTTAGTTTTGAGTTTATTTGTCTAGTGAAAATTTTTTGAAAAATAATGTTCCTATATGGAAAAAAAAAAACAATAAAATTATTTTAAACCAATTTTTGTTCATAAATTTCTAACATCAACTGGATGATTATTTGAGTTTTAAGTTATTTCTAAAAATGATTAGGTTTGTAATGAGTTCAATTCATTGAGTCTTATTTAATTTGGACTTCATTTGCCTAGAAAAAAAAATTTTAAATAATAATTTTATGTAAAAGATAAACAATATAATTTGTTTTAAACCAATTTTTTTTTCATAAATTTTTGGTATTAAATGAATCACTATTTAAGTTTTAAATCATTATAAAAAAAAATTATAATGTTATTGAGTTTCATGGCTTTTTAGTACTAATTAAATCAATTTTTGAGTTTCAAATAATTTTAAAATTATTAAATTTTATGTATCAAGTATAATTTGATTTGAAAACTATTTGCTTAATAAAATATTCAATGTCTACAAAGTAATTTACACACGAGCACACTATAATTTTTATTTAAAAAATAATAAACATTAAATAAATTTTCATTTAAATTATATTCCTTTGATAAACTAAACATTACATAATATTATATATCTTATTAAATATAATATAATAATAAATCATTATCTTTGGAATACGGTATCCTACAATATCAACATCTCCTTGAAAATAATACCCCACAATATTTATACCTTCTAATATCCTATAATACCTATATCATATACCACCCAACAAACCAGACATTAACCTTAAAACTTTTAAGGTTCTAACAGCCTAGATTCTATTGTCCATAACTTTCAATTATTCATCCAAACATTATAAAAATTAAAAAGCTACAATTTTCAAATGAGCTTATGACAGCACTGCTTTCAAAACTCACCAAATCAGCAATTACAACCCGAAAATGAGATTAACTTGACTTAATTAATTTCAGCCAATGAATGAGTCAGTCAAATAGTTGATGATTCTCAAACACATATTGTAAGGCTATATATAACAAATGAATTGGAATGCCTCTTCTGTTCATTCTTATATATATGTTGGGCATGGGAACCTAAGGCTGCTGATCACTAATAGGACACTGCAGCATTAATTTTGGAATATATAGACAATTTTACAGGCTTATAAATGAAAAGAGAAACAAAGATTTCAAAACAAAAACACAAAAGGAGAGCAACAGAAAAGAGAAAAAAAAGGCCAGTGATGATGGAAAAAAAATTACCTGGGTACACGGGTAACAATATAGCGTCCCTTCTCTAGGTCGTATATTGTCTTTAATTGTGGTTTTCGCCATTTTAGTACAAAGAATGCAGCAAGCACAGCTATTAAAAGAAAGGCAAACAATGAGAAGTATGTGACTGACTCATTCCCGACAATCTGGACCAGGCTATCTGTTTCCAGCTCCAGGGGCTCCAGCATTGTCTGGAGGATGAAAGCTCCCAACATCCAGTCAAGGGGAATGCCTCCCGTGTGATTTCCAAATCCAATCCTGCAAAAGTCAGTTTTCCTCAGTAAAAAATGGATTCCATAGCTCCTAAACAGGTTCATGATAAAAGAAGATAATCGTACAAGTATGTTTTGCTACAGGGAAATGTTCATCTGTCAAACTATAATGCAAATGCAGGTCTCCTGGATGAACCACTTTGTAAAAACAGTGAGAAGAAAACAGGAAGAAGAACAGTTTAGAACAAAAGGAACCAATGGATACTCTTATTGAAAGCTCAACATTTCAATAACATAATGACTATCCAGATCACAAAACCCTGTCCAAACATCCAATCCCAAGTTCAATTAATAAAGAGAAACTTAATTGGAGATTATTCAAAATTCAATAGTCATTCAAACAAATATGTGGATCCAAATTCATGGAGAACAGGGAAAAAAAGACTGTTCCTATAGTAGGGCCCATTTATGCACCATTTTGACTATAACTTACCACGCTTTTGGACAGTTAAAGAGCTTTACAAGAATGAGGCCTAAAAGCTCCTCAGAAAAGTTAGGAATGAAATGCATTTGCAGGAAGAGATTTCAGAATTTGAAAATTATAGAAAGCACCATTTTCCACATCTTTTTAGGAAATCACTTTACTAGCAGCTACAGTCCTGCTAAGCAAGCCATTAGTTGTAAAGTGAGAAACAGTACCTTGTATCATTCATGGGGATTCCAAGAGCATCGTGCAACAATGCCACAGTGTAAGCCGAAGAGAAACAATATCTCAACAAATCCAAATCATCAACTTCAGAATGATGCATCTTCAGTGTATCCCAATCATCTTCACAGTAATGCTGTCCAGCCACTTCCAATTCAGACAAAGAAGCCTTGGGAACCAACCCAAAAAACTGTGGAAGGTTAAAAACAAAAACAACACAGTTGATAATTAAGAAGAGACGAAAGAAACAGTCCAAGAATTATGGAATCTCTATGAAGTTGAAGTAGTTTTATGGATGGAATTGCATTGAATTATTTGAAGCAAATCAAATTCATGTAAATATGACCCACTTATTTAATGTAACTTCAACTTTGTGACACAGAATCAACTATTGCAATATGTATTTTCAATTGTTAAATGCCCATTGAGGCTGAAATTTAATGGGTTTTATGAACTCGCCTTCAAGTGCTTTTTCTAAAGAAAAAAAATGGCGAGTTAAGTTATATTGAACCATGAGTACTTTTGAACTGTTCAACATACATGACTGAAATGCAAGGTAAACATATTTTACAACTAGGCTTGCAAAGAAGCCTTACCTGCACTGTTTCTAATGTCAGTTTTATTAGATTTTACATCAAATAATCAAACTGTTTCTTGACACAGTTATTTGCATGTACATACAAATCAAATTTATATGAATATAAATATATTTGCATGCATGCACAAATTATCACCATACAAAAATCACCTATGTGAATTACCATATCCAATCTTCAAGGATCAACTATCTATCCCTATTTCCTTTCTAAATTAACAATTTTACTCAGCATAATTTCACTAATGAATACATAATTCATCAATTGTCACTATATTGACAAATCTCCCATTCTAAATTTTTTTAAACATGGACAAAGCCTGACAAGATTATAACACATAATTTCACACCACATCTATTACATACTAGCACAAGGTAAACCCAAAACAAGAGATTCTTCCAGTTGTGAAGATGTATATAAAGCCAGTGCATAATAAGCATAAATTCATTTAAACTGAATTATTAAATATTAAACTCTAACTGATGTCATTGTTTACAAACCTCAGAAGTATAAAAGAAGTTTTCTGGAGGAACAGGCTTGCCTTGTGACTCAACAAATAAAGATGACATGATTTTACAAGGAGGATGTAAGCATTTATCTGCAAGAAGGATGAAGCAATCATTACCAGATCAGACTCTTTTCAAACTCGATAACCAATGTCACTAGTTAAACAGAGTTTCTAGGCACAGTGATTACACAAAGAAGAATACGCAGATTGGGAGATAAGAACAAAAAACAAGAAAAATAGTTAAACGTGTGCACATAAACATAATAATATGTGTCTGTGAGTGATGTGAGGAGAGAGAGAAAGGAAGCCCATGAGAAGATTAGTTTTAGCGAAAAAACCAGAAATCAGTTTTGCACCCAAAGACTTTGGCTATCAAATGCTTAATGTATCAATTTTAGTGAAGACCAGTTTGAGAGAAACAACCAGAAAGCAGTTTTGCACCCAAAGAACTTTGGCAGTCAAATGCCTAATGCATATATTTAGTGTGTATGTGTGTTCATAAACACACATAATTTTTAATTCATTTTAATTTATCTTTACTAAAGTGGCATGATGACATGCATCAAGTTAGTTTTGTCAATATCTATCAACATCTTCCTATATCCAATATCTAGGGATATTAATTTTTGGTTTTTTCCCTCGATAGGTGCTAGCCAACTGTTCAACCGCCTCACACCTAATTAAAACAAAAAAATCATAAAAAGAAAAAAAGAGGTTTTCGTTTTTTCACTGTTCCTTTTTTTTTTGTTTTTTATAGGTATTCATTTTTTCACTTTTTATTGACAATACTTCTGTTTCCTCTAAAAGAAGATTGAAATTTATAACATGTTAAAACATCCATCAATATCAGGATATTTAACAAGATACCAGCCATGTCCTCAATATCATCAGTATACATTAACAAGCATGCTGAGTTGGATGTCAAAATGTGAAACATTTTGTATTCTGTTCTATTGCAAGATATTATCTTCTTAGTTTCAGAAAGCTCTTTCCATTTTTACTTTTTTGCAACATGGACAGATATATATGACTGTGTTCTGCATTGGCAATTCTTTTATTCCTGTGAAGGTTTTAGGTTCTTCAAAATTCAATTTAACATCAATCATATTGCTTCAAATTTAGATGCAACATTGCAACTTCAAGCAATTCTTCCCTTCTTATTCTTCTAATACGCAACCTTCCTGATTTATTTATTTTGAGAAAACCTTCCTCCAACTAATCATCTGGGTTTGGACTAAAAGCATAAATCAACTTACTAAACTTTCACAAAATATTTCTTTTCATGTAAAATAAGAAAGCCAAATTTTTTTTACTATTTAGAATAATGCAGTAAATTTATCTAGTAGGTTATTGCTACAGTTCAATATTACCTAATATCTAAATATTATCTAAACTATATCGATGAAAAAGAATGTATAAGAATAAGCAAGAATATATAGAAATTTATTGTAAATTATGATAAAAGAAGTGTGGAGGTGGATCAAATCTTCTAAATAACCATTAATTCAAGGACATTAAAAAGTACTAAAATTAAAATATACCAAGGTTTTTAAGGGGACTCCCCTTATTGCGTTACAACTTGATTGGCTAGCGGCGTGTAATTCTTTTGGGTTGGTCTAGTCTAGAGAGTTTGTTCGTATTACTTTATATTTTCTTGCTTCCGTTTTCTTGTTGTTTAGTTTCTTGGGTTGAAGGATTTCTCATCCTTCTCTTGTAATTCTTTTTTCTATTAATATATTCCTTTGTCGTTTCCTATCAAAAAAAAATATACCAAAAACACTATACCAAGACCATTTGGTGATGTAGTCTCTGGTGAATTCTTATGCAGTAGGTCAAGTTGGGCTTAGGTGGGAAAAGATATCAAAATCAATCCAGGTTGGGCCTGGCCAAAAGTCTCAGGCACCCCATCATCTTCTCAACCAAACCCACAAGCCAAACCTGAGCTTCCCGGTGAACAAGAAGCAGAAATTCCTACCAAACTCTTCATGAAAGAGAAGGAAAAAAATAAAAAGTGCGACACAAACAGTGACCAAGCTCAAGGAAAGCAGAAATTCTTTGCAAGAGTATTTGACCAATAATTGTTTCTTTTATGTTTGTTTCCAATTGTTCTTGAATTTCAGTTTTATTTCTAATGAACTGTTATAAACATTTAGAATTTCAAGTCTTAAATTTTCTCTCTTATTTTTCAGCATACTGCTGTTGAACTATTTCTGAATGCTTGCTGAATTATGTTTGAGATCCAATTATGCTCATAAAAAGTTCTTAAAAAGAAGTGCCTAAACCCAAGACAAACCATCGGCTGGATCAGTACAGAAGAAGCAGAAGATGATGCTACCTTTTCTTCTCTTTAACAATGCCAATGTTTCCAATCTGCAAGAGGAAAAGTTCCCAGCAGGATGGGATGTAAGAAGTTTTGTGCCACTTGCATCTGGCATCGAATCATACCCTCTGGCAATGCAAGGATTGTTTACAATCCCCTCTTTAGAACTTGAAGCTGCATAATTATTCAAATGTTCTTCAGAACAATCAGCACACTTTGTTTACACTTATCAAATCTGAAAGGAAACATAAGAATACGCATTGCCAACAAAGCAACTAAAAATGAGACTTATATGCATGCAATACATAACAGTTAACAAGATGACACCAAATAAGGCTTCATTTATTACTAATGCTCATCCTACATATCATTGTTGTTTATGAATCAACATATCAAACTATCAACTCCACGCCATGTCAGCTCACCTAGCCAAACCACTCATGTGCATCAGGCCCTACTTAAGTGGTGATAGCCTTATATACATATATATATAAGAGGTAAATTAAATGGTCTACTTCATGTGATTTTTTTCAGTAAGCTCATAAGATACTGTGTCTTTACGAAGCCGTTACTTGCAAGACGGAAATATACAGATGATTAATGAGCATGATTAGACTCCTATAAGTATGAAAACTAAGTTGAGCATTTAATGTCTTATTTGTTTTTATAATATTCTGAAACTTTCATTTAATGTATTAGTAGATAAATAATTGAAAATTGTATACAAGTGGTGGTCAAGATCTTAAATGTATTAACCCCTCTGTGCTATGATCAACATATATTAATTTGAAAAAAGAAGAGAAGGATATTTTTGTTGCCTTAGAATCATCTGATTATGACCTTAGCGAAATGCTTTTACTGCTTTGTATAAATTTAAATTCTTCTCAAAATTAAAATCTAAGCATGATATATACATAGCAACTAGATCTTTCTTAAAGATTATTTGAAAAGCCTTGTCTGCCAATGTAATAGATTCATAAGCTGCACTGTAGATCAATCCTAGATGAGTTGCAAAGAATGATCCAACTCTGCAACCCAAATGAATGTAGCCCCAAAATAGCAAGATATCATCTGCATATTGGAGATAAGAAATGGTGATAGACTCTCTACACCAACCAAGAAAGCCCTACAACAGTACCGCACCTCTGGATTAGGTAGTACTGTAGCAGTGGTATAGTATACAACAATTTTAGTAAGAATATAAAACCCAATTCAATTTGATTTAGACCTTATCCAAGATGTCATATATACTTTGCAGTGAGTTAAAAGACCAAAAGTAGAAATTGCCAACACCATCTCTCTTCTCCAGAAATAAAATGATATGAGCAACATCAACTTGCGCGCCCAAGATTTCCCTCTCTACCGTACCTTTTCTAGCATTATGTAATATTAAAGAGTGGAACAGGTTCAATGTTACTTTTAACTCATAAATCAAGTCTATGATTGCAGAGATCTAAGACTAGTTAAGAGCAGTGTAATCACTATTATTAAATGAGAGTAATCCTGATCCAACTTGATGTGTAGATCAACCCATCCAAGTTCAAAAGATTATGCCTGGGTCAAGCAAACATGGTTTGGAGTTTGGATTGGGCTGGGGCTTTGCTTCCCTTGGAACTTAGTTTGAACTTGGACTAATTTCAACCTAACCCAATGCTAGGGCACCCAAGTCCTGGTTGTAGTTGGAGATATAAATCTGTGTTCATGTGTCATAGAACTTATACCTTATAGAACTATAGATGATAAACACCATCATGTAAAATGTGTCTTACATCAAACCAAAGAAAATGAAGAAAGTAATGATGCAAAACCAAGAAATAACACATGAATGGACACATTATGATTACAGAAGTCATGCAACTGCACATCTAGAAACAAGGCATGAACCTCTATTATACGAAAATGAAGTAACCAATTTTTATCCCATGGTATCATACAAAGAAAAAAATCTACCGAAAACTTAAAAGATGTCAAACCTCTAGAATTTTTCAGCTCAACAAGTGACTCCCAAACTGCATTCTGTAAAGGAACAATGATCAAAATTTTTAGGTTAAGGACATCCAATTTGGTTTGAAATTAAGGAAGTAATGAAAGGCTCAATGCCATTTATAAAGTATAGAAGTAGCAGTGCAAAAGATAGAATGTATTGTTCAATTATAAGAAATTATGCATACAAAACATATGGACTGAGAAGTTGCGATGACAGATGAAGAATCAAAAAGTTCACCCCTGATCTAATGGCTACTTTCTACATTCTCAAAAGACCAGATGGGCATGATAATATTCTCTTAACTGATAAACGATACCTAAGCTCTGTTTGGATGAACTTCTTCATGGCTAAAAGTAGTGTATGAAGGTCTAATGCAACTTTTAAGAGTATTTGCGTAGAACTCTAATACATGGACTCAACACTTCCTAATGTCATTTATTCATGTTTTGGAAAAGCAAAGACACTCATGCTTTTCTCCAAACACAACCCAAAAAGCAGTTTTATTTACTTAAAATTTTAACATGTCAAAATTATCCTCATTTTAATAAAATTATTTTTTAAAATGCTTTTTCTTTTTCTTTGATAGGTTATAAAATTATTTTTTAAAATGCAATTCTCCAATATAAAATTCCACCGTGTTTTTAAAATACAGTAATCGAACATAAAATTTAATTGCACAACAAGAGAAACTACTTTGGAATAGGTTAAAAGATACCCTAAACAGGCCTTTAACTATCCAATTATAACTTCTAATAACCTAATCAACAGCCCCACTACTGGAACTGTTGCCACTATAAAACCACCTAACATAGCCACCACCCAACAACCATCACCACCACTTCAGCTCCCATCACCTACTACAACCACTACATCATCACCACCACCACCAATTTCTATCCCCCACTACCTGTAAATCAACCACTGGCACCCACCTCCACCCTTCAACTTGCACCTACTCTTGCACAGCCACTTTTACTCCTGCATCACCATCCACCTAATCAACATACAGAAGCATTGATCCAGCTTCTAATCCATATTCAATCAAAGGTATATCTTTTAGCTGGTTTAATTGTTGGATTTTGATATGCTAATCATCATATACCCAAAAATTTATTTGATCTACTACAAGCTACATGATGTTCAAATAAAATTTCCATTCTATAGATACACACACACAAACACATGAATACACATAATCAAACACAGACACACACCCCACACAGATATGTATATATGTTTTATGCTCTTAAGTATTTAATTCCTAAAACAAGGTGTGATCCATAATTAAATCAATACCCAGCAAACTATCAGCAACTTCATCAGGTGTAAGCAAAACCTACCAGAAGATTCAAGAGTTTGCAACAATTAATTATTTTTTATTTGATAAGCAAACAAACAGAATGCAATAAAAGACACCTAGCAAAAATGAAACAATTAAATTCTAATTTAATCAATGTTCCTAGTTATTGTTGAAATTTTTGTCTTTTTTTTTTTTTTTTTTTGTATGTTTTACCTTCCCAACTTTCTTCCTGGATTATTCTCACTAGTTCCAGAAGCATATATCCTAGGAATCACATGAAGTATCCCAGGATCCTCAAAATTGTTACAACCTAATGAAATCTAAAACAGAACAGAGATGTAGAACTCTTGATCTTTTTGAAAAGAGATCACTTCTTCAGATCCAGCCCTCTCTCCATCTCTCCTTCCAGTATTAGGGACACTTCTCTCTTAATAAACCCAGAGAGGTCTCACCTCCCTCTGATCCCCTCTATATCTCATCCAGAGCAAATCAAAGTTGGTGAAAAGTGTATCTTTACTCATAACTTCATGTAGCACCCATGCTTTGCCAAGTGCACTGCCAGACAACATGTACTTTCCATGACAAGAAAATATTATGTTAATCAGAGATTGTGAGCTGCCCCATCCAAATAAGGGTTCCATTATACATACTTTTTTCTCTTACGGAAATGTGAGGGTAGAGACCGGTGGCTATCTATATCTGAACATTTAGGCCCCATGTGTCAGTTTTTTAGAGGTCTGGGAGTGCTTCCTGGCAACCAAAGTTCTTCAACTATGTTTTGGATACAATCCTAGTACTTCTGTACATTGGTTTCAATAACAAAGTCCTATTTGGTGAGCAGTTCCAAGGTTGCTTTGCGAGTAGAGGATGCACAAGGGGCACCTGAAATTTAAGTGAATCCTTTCAGTTAGACACACTTGCCCACAAAAGATTTCTGAAAGTACAAAATATTCATTTGCGCCTTACCTTACCCATAACCCTTCCAAAAAATGTAGTAACCAGACACCATCAAACCTCTTTACAAAAATCTCTTCTCAATACAGCTCTTCATGAAAAAGCACTACATTAGATGCTAAAAGAAGTGACTAACAGCCCTAGGAAGCACCCATACATGAAAGACGGAATCCAGCAAACAGGCTGTCAAACATGAATTTCAGATCAAGTTATAATCCATGTAAAGACAGCAACTCACTTTGAACCTAACTAATTATTGGTAAAACCTAGGATAACTTTCCTGACCTGTACACTTGAAAGCACACAAAGAGTTTCTCTATGCTTGTGTTCTCACTGATGGATAAAGCTCCGTGTCAGTTTTACAAAAGCAATAGAATGAAACAAATTTCAATTATAGATATAGCAACAATATCAGATATCAATTATACAACCATTGTCCAATATATCATTGAAAATATCAAAATGTCATTGGATATCCTGAGTAGCAATGGGCATCAATATCATGGCTCCATTTTGACATGATATCAGATGAGAAATCAAGATATAAAAAAATTGACATGATATTTTGACATTTTCTTGTTTAAATATATGTTATGCTATATCAGCAATCTTGTATAACATATTCTTGTTTTCCAACACTTGGGAATGGCAGCATGGAGGAAACTCAATAAGTGCACTGTGCTGCTACTGCATAAAAGATCTGACTTTCAACAAACATAAACACTAGAAGTCTCATGAAAAAGAGAATCATATTGGATCCACATGATACTAACATACGAAAATTTTCAGAGGACCCCAGACTCTTCAGTAATTATGAAGGCACAGACCACAATGCCAACCCAATGTCCGACTTGACATGAGTTCTTTAGCTTTCTGAGATTAAATGTGCACTTTTTGCACCTACACACATGTTTTGTGTGTATGCACTTGTGTGTTTGTGTGTATTCAATATTTCAAATCAGAATCAGGCACTAATTCCTTTATCAATAATGCTTCCGAAAGTTTCATTTAAATTCCTAAATTTGCACAATTTTCCAAATTTATCTCAATATTTCCCTTGATATCTGTCTATATAAATAAGACCAGAAGAAAATTTTAAGTCAATTGGGATGAAGTAAAAACATAAAGAGTCGAGTAAGATAAAATATAAATAAATAAGTTCACATTTGAATTTACAAAGGAAACACCTGACCAAATTGAGTTAAGCTTTGAGTATGTAGATTGTATGTTACTCCAGCTAACTTGATAACTCGCAAAAATTGCATTGGTGTCGTTTTTCTTGAAGCAAATGCAATCTGCAAAAATTACTTATCTGCTTCAAAACTCATGAATCGTCATCTAAGTAATATACTTCATCCAGAAAAAGCTAAAGAATCACATTGGATAATAACTCTGAATTGTAAGTACAGTGCAACAAATTCCTCCTAGAGGTTATTCCTCATTTCAAATGAACAAAATTTTTTACAGCAGCTGGGCAGACAATAGAATACAAAATAATAAAATGAATAAAATCATTAATTGGTAGTATATTTCAAAACATTAAATCAAATGATTAGTTGTTAAAGCAAACCAAGGACCAAAATGATGACTTCAAAGCAAGTAACATGCAGATGGATGTCTAGACTATAAGCTATTGTTCTTTTCTTTGTTCTACCACCAATATATATTAATATTGGCATATCGGCGGTACAATACATTGAGTGGAACATCTCCCAAAGGGTCTTGCCTCTGATGGAGCTTCCCAAACCTCTATAGGAAATGGTCATCATATCACAATTACTCCTAGACAGAACCCAAACCATCTTGGCTAGTCTGAGAAGCTTATGCCAAAGCCCCAAAGTTAACAAGCAATGTAGAAAGAGATGGTTCAATTCTCCACTTCCCATGCATAATATGCACCAATGAGGACTAAAAGACTTGTAGGGTCTCCCCAATTGTAACATGTCATTGGCATTTACCTTTTTATGTGCCACTAACAAAGCAAAGGCCTTGACCTTAGGAGGGGCTTTTGATTTCCATAAAAAAATTGGCTGGAAAGAATGGGAAAGGATTTGATAAATTGGACAAGGCTAAGAAAAAAAAAATTATTGAGAATGAACGTAAAGAGGAAAAAGACCAAATTTTTGAATCTACGGCAAAAGGAGATAAGTACACAAAAGTAAGTGAGGACATAAGTCTTTCAAGGTTTTCAATTTTTATATCACTAGGATTGTGGCGAAGTTAAGGTTCCAAGAAAATGGAGAGGAGTTACCAAGGAAGGTTGAAATGGTGAGATTTTTCACTATGATAACTCTATACAAACCTAAAAATTGTGAATACAAAGGTTGATCACCCCACAACACGTCTTCCCAACAAATTCTCTCCCCTTTACCCACCACAAGGCAAGTGTATAAGGAGAAGTCCTGGAAAGCTTGTGCAATAGCCTTCCAAGGACATCTATGTGACCATCTAATCAGAATGTTGATGTTCTAGCCATTAGGATGTGTCTCATAAATGCTCGAAATAACCTCATATCAGAGGCCATAACTTTCCTTAGGAAACCTTCATAACCACTTCCCTAAAAGAGCATGATTTCTCAAAGAAGTCTTCCTAATCCTTAAACCTCTAAACTACTTTGGCCTACACACTATGTCTTAACTGATAAGATGATCTTTTTTACCCTCCCCAGGCCCTAACCATAGAAAAATTCCCTTTGCAATTTCTCAATCTTTAAGGCTACTAATGTTAGGATCTTGAAGAGAGATATGAAATATTAGGGATGTGAGACAAACATGATTGGATTAGGGTTATTCGCCCCCCTAATGACAACAAAGCCTTTTTCTACCTATCCAATCTCCTCGAGATTCTATTAACCAATGGATCCCAAAATCCGCTTGCCTTCGGATTCCCTCCTAAAGGAAGGCCCAAATAGGATAAAGGTCATTTTGAAGCTTTACAATCAAGCATAGAGGTCAACCTGGATATCATATCCTATCCTTACCCACTATGAAACCCTCTAATTAACCACTCTCCTCTGCTCTAATCATCATTCTACTTAGAGCATCCACGACAATGGTGAAAAGGAAAGAAGAAAGAGGGTCTCATTGTTTTAAACCTCTAGTTGCCTTAACCAAACCTTTGGCATTTCCATTTACTAAGCCTACAAAACTTGTTGAAGATAAGCAACCCCTCATTCAAGATCTCTATTTTGTGTTAAACTCTTTCCTCTCTAATACATGGTCCAAAAAAACCCCAATCTACATGGTCATAGTCCGTAGGCCTTTTCAAAATCTAATTTAAAATCTTCCTTCCTCCCACGAATGCTTTTCCTCATCCACCACTTTATTGGCAATCAAAACAGCATCTAGAATTTATCTCCCCTCAACAAAGGCTCCTTGAGAAATACAGATGGATTCATGGAGAACTCTATGTAAGCGCCCTAACAAAACCTTAGCTATAATCTTATACAGGCTTGTAACCAAGCTAATAGCTCTAAAATATGAGATTTTGTTGGTTTAACTCTTTTTTGGCATAGGAATGATGAATGTGGCATAGGTACTTTGATTTATTATCCCATTATTGTGGAACTCTAAGAACATCCTCATTAGGTCCTCTTTAATCACATCCCAACACTCTTGATACACTACAATGGTAAAACCATCAGGGTTAGGGGCCTTTTCCTTGTTCAATTGGAAAATAGTAAGGCATACCTCCTCTTCAAAAAATGGACGATCTAGCCATGCAACACTCTCTCTAGATATGGGAGCTCAATCTAATCCTTCAATCCTTCAAAACTTCAAAAATCGCCTAAGGGTTTGGAGTATAGCTTACCAAAAAATGCACTATCTCTTCCAAAAGATTTTCAATGGGAATTAAATTTACCCTCTTCAGAGACAAACGATTTTATAAACTTCTTGTTTCATATACCGTTAGCCACCCCATTAAAGAACTTAGAATTGCGATCTCCTTCTTTTATCCATTTAACCTTTGATTTTTGCCTCCAATGAACCTTTTCTTTTAATAGTAACTTCTCTAGTTCCCTTTTCCTTATGGCTCTTAAGGTTGACAGTTCAGGAGTCATATTCCCTTCTTGCTCAATGATATCAATTTTGGCAATGTCTGAAAGAATATTCCCTTTTTTCCTCTTTTGAGTCTCCAAAAGACAGCCTCTTCAATGGCATTCTTACCACCTCAAATCTCAAAATTTTTTAAGACTCGCTACTAGTTCCTTTTCTTATCTTGTATCTCATTTTGCTTTCTTGTTTTCATAATTGGAATCCAAGTTCTAGAATTTCATAGAACCTGGGGCATTTCACACCTACAAAACATGGATTCCAGGGTTAAACTTGCATTTGGACCATGTAAAATCTGGAGTTTGATTTAGCTTCAATAAGCATTCTACCCCTAATTAAACACTAAGGAAATATAGTGTAGTAAAAATATAAAATGTTAGAAGGGATTTCTAAAGCACTAGGAAAAGGAGAAATCAACTCTCTCCACAAAAAAGAAAACAAAGTTTGTGTACTCTCCTCTTTTAGCAGGTACAGAATGAGTAGTATATGTATTATGGGCAGAACATGTAAAGTTTACACAAACATGTCAGAAATTTTGGGGGGGGGCATCAAGTGAGAGCTAGTTGCACACACAGAATTTCTTTTATTTTTTATTTTTTTGATAGGAAAAATAAATAATTAAATTAAAGATGCTAGGAAAAGGTGCAACAAAGTACACATGGAGATACAAATAGAGCCAAAAAGCAAGTAAAAGGAAAAGAGCAACAACAGACCACTGCCTGGTACAAAACCAATGTCTTAAAGACCTAGAAAAACAAAATGCCCACAGATGACCTTCTTGCAGCCACACAAAGTCTGGTTTCATAATTTGATAAAAGCCTTAATAATGTACCTCTTGTTGCTAATGTTAGCCCCTCTAACATTCTAAGAGATAAATTAAAACTTCATGTACCCACGACAACAATTTCCCATTCTCTCTTGCCACTTCTTGATCGATTCCCTTCTACCCTCTTATAATTCTCAAACCGTTCTAGCTTCTTTAATATTCTTTCAAATTTTGAGGGGGATTTAATTTTCCTCCTCTTCCCACCCTCCCAACCCCCTCACCTCTTCTCTAGCTTTCATATTTCTAAGGAGAGCCAAAATCTCAACCTCATAACCTACTGTCAGCAATCCAAAAATCTAAAACTTCATGAACACTCAAAAACCATTTTCCAACCACACTTCTAGCCCCTTCTCTCTTTTCCGCTTGATTGATTGTAATTAACCGATCACTTTAACTTCCATAGCTCCCTATCAAAACGAGAGGCAACGGAATGCCTCCTCTTTTTACTTAAGACCACCACTCTGCGACCTTTTCCAGCTTCCAATTTGTCAACTTTCCTTTCCATAATCGTCCACTAGCAATCCTAAAAAGTTGCTAAAGGAGACAAGTTTCCCAAAAGACATATCCGAGAGACTACCATCTCCCATTGTATCCTGATTGAGATTACCATTTCTAAAGTCACCTCCTCACTACCCAATTCTAGGTCCTCTCTCTTGGCATCTCTGGAATGACTCTCCAAGAAGTCCATAACCAAACCCACACTAGAAATTATTAATAGAGGACCCTAACCACTGCCCATGCCTTCAACTAAAAACCCCTCTTCCTGCTCCCTCCAAGAAACCAAGCTATTGGCCATCATAGATGATCGGCCGTCTTTAGAAATAGAAAGAGAAGTTCCACACCCCAACAAAAGATCAAAAGACGACTTAGTTATAAAACCGTCCACTGCAAACAAGAGGGCAGCATCTGTAGATGACACTCTCTCCTCTGGGCTCTTAGTCATCATTGAGATGTAAAGGTCTAGGAGAAGGTTCTGGTCACCCATGCTTCCTTCATCAGATAGCAAAAAGGCCTCTCAAAGATGCCTTTGGGTTAGTCCACACTATAATCTGCTAGCCTACAGAAGTCCTCTATGGCAAAGCCCCAGCTTGAAGCAATGAAGGGCTCACCTCCAACCAACTAGGAAGGGCCTGATGAGCAAAGGCCCACCGAAGGGGGCTGGGCTAGGGCAACAAATGACTGGAAAGGCCCAAGGCAATCTGAACCTAGGCATCCCACGTCAAACAGAGGGCTAAAGGCTGCTAGTCCTCCGACCCATCAAAAGCCATAAAAGGAAGCTCAAAGGCCATCCTGCACCCCCACCCCAAACAATTGGCCCACCTACCGTCAAATCTTTGCTACAGGCAGAAAAGGCTGGACTTGTCACTACTTGGACAACACACCCCTACTCCAGGAAAATCTCTATTGTAGACAAGAAATTGCCTCACCCACTACCCCCTTGCCTCTAGTTGCCACTTCTGCATAAGAGACACCTTTGTAGGCAATGGAACAACATCAATACTCCTCAATTTACTACCTCCATCCCTTCGGAAAACCCATGCTTCTGGAAAGATTAAGGAGAATCTTTTACCCTCTGCAGATCAAACTAAACACTACAAAAAACTGTGCACATTGTTGCTACAAAGTTCTAGCTTATTAACTCATTCACCTTCTTTCCACTCCATCCTTAAAGGCTTTCTGTTTTTACTGTCACAACAAAGTTCAACCCCCACCAAGAACATAACAAGGCCTCTCCTGCCAAATCTGATCCAAGAGGAGAGACCTCGCCCCCTCTCCACAATCATGTCAACTTGCTTGCCTTTAACCATCTCCTGCAAAATCTCCAAGGATTTTGATTTTTTTTTTTTTTTTTGATAGGTAAAGAGAAATATATTAAACAAAAAGAGGAAACACCAAATTAGTGCCCTCTCGGTATACAGGGAGTATACAAAAGCAGCCCAAAGACTCGAAGCCAAAGAAGGGGAAAAAAACAACAACCCCTACCCTTACTTAGAGCCTAGCCACTCAAAAAAGCTAACAAGAGAATGAGGCTCAAAGCTATAAACACCCTAACCTAAGACCAAAGATTACATACAAAAGAATATTTCAGCCTTTAGAGCGAAAGCACCTCATTCCCAAAAGCCAACAAATTTCTTTCCTTCCAGACTGACCAAAATATACATAAGGGGGTCATTTGTCACGCCTTTTTAAGGGTTTTCCCCACAAATGCTCCATGCCAACCAAGGAGAGTTTCCTTAACTAAACCAGAGAGCACCCAAGCCACACCAAAGAGGGAGAAAAGAAGATTCCACAATGCCCACGTCTTAACACAATCGAGTAAAAGGTGATCCACCGTTTCTACTTCAGAAAGGCATAGAAAACACCTATTTGCCAAGGAGTACCCCCTCCTCTAGAGTTACTCCAAAGTTAAGATTTTGCCCCAAGAAGCTTCCCAAGTGAAGAAAGCAACCTTAGGGGGCACATTCGCTCTCCAAATACTACCATAAGGGAACAAAGCAGAACCTCTTGGCTCCAGAATAGAATAGAGCGACTTGACCGAGAAAACACCCTTCTTAGAAGCTGTCCACACCACTTTATCCTCGTCCTCCCTTTGCACCCTAAAGGCTTGGATTTTTAGCATAAACCGCTCCACCATCTCAATCTCCCAATCATTAAGCGCCCTTGAGAAAAGAGGGGTCCAACCATCCCCTACCCCATCTGGGTTCCACAAATCCGATACCCAGACATCTTTAGCTAGGGAGATGGCAAATAAAGAAGGGAAGGACTCGCAAAGAGGCTCATCTCCACACCACTTATCCTTCCAGAATCTCACTCTCCTCCCACTACCCACTCGGTAGGCTAAACTGCTATACATACCCACCCACTCCCTTCTAATAGCTTTCCAAGGCCCTACACCATGCCTCCCGCTTACGACCCGAGTACACCATCCCCCGTCCTCCACCCCTTATTTTTGACTGATCACTTGCTTCCACAAAGTCTCCCTCTCAACAGCAAAGCGCCAATTCCACTTACCCAAGAGTGCTTTATTCATCAAAGTTAATTTTCTCACACCCAAACCACCTTTCTTTCTTTCCAAACAAACCAAGTTCCACCTAACAAGATGTGGCCTCTGCTCAAGAGCTCCTCCCCCCACAGGAAGTCCCTCTAAATCTTCTCCAACCTCAGCCTTACTTTTTTGGGCAAATGAAAGAGAGACATGAAGTAAACAGACAAGCTAGAGAGAGTGCTCCGTATTAGGGTGAGTCTTCCCCCTTTTGATATATACTGTCTCTTCCACATAGCTAGCCTTTTCCGAAACCTCTCTTCCACACCATCCCACACCACCTCTAATTTGAAAGGCGCCCCCAAAGGCAGTCCCAAATAACAGGAGGGCAGCCCACCCATTTTACAGCCCAACTCCAAAGCCAACTCCTCTATATCATTCACCCTCCCCACCGGGATAAGCTCACTCTTCTCCAAGTTGACTCTCAACCCTGAGCAAGCCTCAAACCACATGAGAAGTCAGCTTAGATGCGTCAACTGATCCTCAGACTCCTCACAAAACACTAAGGTGTCATCCGCAAAAAGCAAGTGAGATATCAAAATCCCCTCTCCACCTTGGCCTCTTACCCTCCACCTTGATAGAAAGCTCCAAGGATTTTGATTCAACCCCATTCTAGCACTTTCCCCCCAGTTTTACATACTTTAGTTCCACAAACCAATTGATTTGTTGGTTAAACATATCTTGAACTCATTTCATATTGCAATAAGGTTTGGACCTGATTGAGATTTTGTTAAGTCAAGTTAATGGAAAAATCTAACAAAAACAAAGGATGAAAACTACACAAGCACATATACACATGCGTTATCGGGAAAGACGTCCAGTGAATGAAAAGAACCTGCATAGAAGCCCCACCGAGTTCAACTATCCCAGTGGTTTCCTGAGGCTCACTTCCCAAGCTTCCAAGAGCATAATTTACAGCAACCCAAGAATAAACTCCTTCTTCTTGACCTGCATTAAGATCATATCATGTGCCAAATGGGCCTCTATCAATGGTGTGTTCTAAACTGCAACAGAAAGCAAAGGCCCTTTGACCTCACATGATTAACCTACTTTTATTTTGACTATTAACATCTTGCAAGTAAAGAAGAAATAATATGACGCAACACCATTTTGTGAAGAAGAAAGCATGTGCGTTTATTAAGTTCCAAGAAGGTGTTACAGTATTGTCCATACAACAACTTCAAATAATATGTACACAAGCTGCATATGTAACTTTATTGCTTTTGTCCAACTTTTCTCACTTTTGACCTTTCCAAAGCCCAATAGGAGCTTCCTTGCTTCTCATTCGCTTATTCAAATCAACCAAGGTTTGGAAAGATTTAGTGAGGAACTTTCAAGGAATCATCCTTTTTGTTACAAAAAAAACTGAACCCAAAAAAAAGAAAAAAAAAAAAGAAGAAGAAAAAAGCTATTTATTTTTTCCTCCTCTTTGAGGAGAATCAATGAGGGTATAGACACAAGTAGCCTCATCTTGTTAAGTCACTCAACATGGCAATTTTCTATCCACTAAGGCTCCTCCAAAAGTCAAAGTCTTGGATGCCTAGCAGCAACAACAAGGCTATTTGCTTCAAGTTCAATTAGCCCTAATAGATTAACCATATAGAAAGCTAGTGGGGTTTGAGTTAACCACTTATTTCTTCATTTCTTTTTTGCTTTTTTTTTTTTTTTTTTTTTTTTTTGATAGACAAATCCACAGAAACTTTATTAGAAAGAGGGAGCAAAAAGGCAACCCGAAGCATACAGGGAGTATACACGAGAAACCAAAAGACAAAAAAATGCAAAAAGACAAACACTCACCAGCCCTCAACTAGAACCAATCAACAAAGTTAATTAAGGAACGGAGTTTTCCATCTAAACAAGACTTAGACCAAGAGAAAATATTACAAACAAAAGAATTTTTCATTCTTTGGATCAACAAAGCCTTATTAACAAAAACTATCCTATTTCTTTCTTTCCAAACCGTCCAGAATAAACATAGAGGAGCTGTCCGCCAAGTCTTTCCATGCTTTTTGTCCACAAAGGAAGCGGACCAACCTAAGAGAGTGTCTCTAACCGTAAGCGGAAGGACCCAATTAACACCAAACAACGAAAACACAAGATTCCACATTACCCTCGCCTTGGGGCAAGTCTTTCCAAGTCTTTTTTGCTTGTGAAGAAACACAGACTTTTCTCTTTGGCAAGAATATGTCAGGTGGTCCTTGAGCGTTTCCTAAACATGTTGATCCCTACTTCAAAGTGCTTTACCAAAAAATATAGTAGAGTCTTGCGAAGGCTTGTGTTTCTTGCTATGATTTGTGCAACATTATCAAAGTAAATTGTAAGGATTTTTAGATGGGACCATCCCCATGGAAGAATCATGGAATGGAATTTGTTTTCTCGCATTTGTTTAGTGTCAATTAAGATAGGATCATTTCATAGAAGAATTATGGGATAAAAATTTTTGGTCATGCAGCTATGGTGTTTACCACAAAGGAGTTCTTGAACACTAAGTTTCATATCTTTGGATTGAAAAGCTATTTGCTTGGTGACCAAAGACAAAGGAAATTATTCACCTAGGTCTCATCCTCCCTATGATATCTACAAGCTGAATTTAATGGAAGGGCTTTGGGTAGCCCAAGATATTCTCTATGGAGATGAGGTTTAGTTTTCTTATCAAAGATTAACAATGGGAGATTATTATAGGTCCTTCCTAAACCAAGACAGTTATTGATGATTGAGATGTATAGCTATAAATGCAAGTTAAACATGGTTCTGGCTTAGGTATTATAAAACTTCTCACAGAATGGATATTCAATCACTACCTCATTAGCACTGCCCTTCGCAACTTGCTTACATAATGAGGAGGATTCATGCTCCTATTAGAGACATTGTATCTTCCTTTTCTTTTAAAGCCTAGATTGGTTAAACCAATAATTTATAATACAATAGTGTTAATTAAGCATATAGTTTAAATTAACATTAAAAGAAAGAGACTGAGACTAGCCATTTATAAGACTAGTGCTCTTTTTAAACAATAAAAAAAACGCAAATTAAAAAAAAAAAAAAAAAAAAAATAGATGGAGTTTATCTTTTACATATAATTTATTTATTTTTATCAATAAGCAAAAGAATTAAATTGCAAAGAGGCGCTAAAATAGCAACCCACAAAATTACAGTATAGAGACACTCACCCCCTTACAAATGGACCCAAAACAACAATGAAAAACAAAAAACCTTCTCCCTTATCGCGAACCCATCCAATCTACAAAATCTATTAAGGTCTGCATTACTAAATAAGAAATTGTTGTTCTCAATTCACTATTTTACATCTTTTACATGCACTGTTGATATATGGAATACTAAATGAGATTAATCACTTGGTGTGGAATTAATCAGCAAGATTATCTCTCATGGGGAGAGGAAATCTTGACTATGTTATAGATAGCAAAGCCAAAGAACCCAAACCCAAAGCTCATACCCAAAGCTATTTCTACTTCATAGCAAATAGTTGTTATCCAGTAGAGGACTCCAAGAATTAACAATAGATGTTTCCTCCTTGAACTTGTAATATTAAAAAATTCCACGAAATTCCCTAAAATTTCAAAATTTAATGTCTCGCAAGTCTTACTTAGGGAGTAAACTTCATATTCAGGAAATTAACTAATAAAAAGATGCATTCACTTGATTCTTATCTTCCTTTCTAAGATGAACATTACTTTGGTTACAAATATCTGAAACTTACTATATTAACTACCAAAACTATAGTCAATTAGGAATACTTGGTTGATAGTTAACAACCATCAACAGTCTCGTTGAGATTGCCCCTGAGGCCTGGCTCAAGTGGTAAGGGGATGGGGAAGGTTTGTGGGAGGTTCCAGGTTCAAGTCCCATTGTGGACAAAAAATTACCTATCTAAAAAAAATCAACAGTCTCATTGAGATTAAGAAATGAAGTGCATGGCATCAACAAGCACCTTCTTCAATCAGTCAACAATACAGGTCTTAAAGATATAGTCCAAACTTCAAACTAACTTTATATCTGATTTCTTAAACTAAAACACTTAAAAAGCTCACTCTCCCCAAACAGACCAAGTACTGATCTTATTATTAACTGTAAAAGAAAATTTTGATGTGGCAGGATCAACATCCGTTATAACATATTGCCTAACCAGAAAAAATAACCAAAAGAATAGATTTTGAAGCTTGCATTGAGAAAGTTGATATAATTGAGCCAGATGATGGTAAAGGAATTAATTGGGTTGATATTCACATTTCCACAAGCGAGAAAAAGAATTGCAAAGAATTGACTCAGTTCAAATTTTCCTTTTCTTCTCTTTCTCAGGAAATTGAGCAACCATCTGAACTAAATGATTCCCTTTACCTTCACCTCATAGTTCAAAAAAACATACCAAACAATGAAATAACTTCAGATTATCAATGTAACAGCACATATTAAATCCAAACTGGGCATCATAATCATCCTTTATTAAATCACTCCAACGAACCGCAAAGCAATGAAGAAATCCAATTCTGATTCAACCTAATTCCACCACAGCTATAATTTCATAAGCAATATTTTTATTTTTTTTTTATAAGTATATAATTTCATAACCATTCAGTATACCTAGCTCAAACAAACAACATAAATACAGAAAAATCAGCAAACACCTTTCATGACGCGCGCCCACTCGTCCCTGAACAAAAACCCGGACGACCTCAAGACTCTGCGGCACGACTCCAAAGCGGCCTCGGTCAACTCAGCTCCCAGACCCTCCAACTCCAGCTGCACCTTGGTGCTGCTCCACGTGGATCTCGGCACCCTCCGCTGTGCAAACTCAATCAACCCCAAAATAGAGGGCCCAGCAGCCCCAGGATCATCGGGGAGGCCGGGGCGGAGCTTGAGAGAATTGGAGTTGAAATTGGAAGCAATGAAGGGAATGGGGGCGTCATTGAGGGAGTGGAAAACGCGGATTCGGCAGGCGGAGGGGGAGGCGTGGAGGACGAGACCAAAGAGCATAGGGCCGGGGTTAGGATTGGTGAATTTAGAGGAGCGGTGGAGGCCTTGGGCGAGGGAGAAGAGATAGAACAGGAAAGGGATGGTAAGGACGAAGGCAGCGATGATGAGCCACTTGTCGCGGGAGTGCTGTGATAAGGATGATGAGGGTTTGGGGGTTGGGATTGAATACAAGCGGGGATGGAGCTGCGTGCGGTGGGGTGGAATGTAGGCAGAGGATGCCCTAGATTGGAGCGTCGACAAATCCATATCCTTGTGCATCTACTAAGTATGCCGATTTCAGATGGACACCTCCTCCCCTTAATTCATACCATTTTCCACACTTGGATGGCTCTCAGTCAGAACTCAGAAGCCGTTAGTGTGGGTTTCCCTGCCTCCTTGGGATCTCTGCAACTGGTTTTGGATTGCAGCTCTTTGCTGGTGCTGCTGGACAGGATGGAGGGAATAATAATAATAATAATAATAAAATAAAAGACTCCGATCGCTTTGACCATGTTTGGTTGGTACAAGATTTACTTGACATGTATCTCATACAAAATACATATTTTAAAATATTATTTTGAATTATATATAGTAACTTTGAATATTATATCTAATAAATATGGTATCTTCAGTTATGAAATATTTATGTTGTACTTACATTTAACTTATAAAATTAATTAAAAAAAAAAGTGAAATAAAATATATGTTATTTTTTAATATTTGATATTTATTTAAAATAAAAATTATATTGTATTTCAATATTTTTAATTAAAAATATAAATTTCTCTTATATGTAATAATATTTATGATTAAATTATTTTAAAAGTAATAAATAAAATATTTTTATATACCGTTTATTCAATAGATGAAAATAATTTTTATATATTAATTAATACAAATATTAGTATTATTTAACTAAAAAATTAATTTTTTAATCACAATTTTTTATTTTGTAAAATAATTAATATAAAAATAAATTTTTAATGCATGGGAATTAGGATTAATATATCTCATGTAAATAGATATTAAAAATAATAATAAATGATATAACTCACCACTTTTATCATATTATATCTTCATACAAATATCAAATAAGATATGTTATATTTCTCTTATTCTATCTCATATCGTTTACAGTCAATGAAATATTATACTTGAGTAAACTTATTATTTTCTTGCCAAACTATTTTTAATAAATTAAGCAAATTACACATTGCTTGAACGGTAGGAATGAAGTATCTTTTTATTGTTGGGAATAATTTTAATGATATTATTATTATTATTAAGGATTAAAATATCAAAAATTGGTAAAAACATTGATAGTTGAATATTAAGAAAATTTTAGAAATATCTAATGAAAAATTAGAATATATATAATGGGACGAAAATTCATTAAGACTTATAAAGATATTGGGAAAAACTAAAAAAAAAATGATAAGACAAATAATAATACACATTAAAATTATTTTAATAAAGAAAACTATATATATATATATATATATATCATTGGTGATATTTGACAATAATATAATATATATATGGATAGGAATATGAATTTTCAAAATGTAGACCCACAACTAATCAATAGTAAATATTTGATTTCCTTAAATGTCAACACATTTTACAAATTAACGGTTTCCTTTTAACATCAAAATAAATACCAATGTGGTTTTACAACACTTGAGGATGTATATATATATATATATATATATATTAGTATTATGACATCTAGTTTGTATAATATTAATTGTAATTATGAGCATGTCATGAATAAGTCGCATGACTCCTTTCCATTGCTTCTCCATAGGTGAGAAACTTTGAGTTCATCCATGTATTTGTATGGAATCCTTCTTGCATTTCATAAGGAATAGTACATGATATGTGTATAGGAAGATAATTAAATATACCATAGTGATTATAAGTTCAATTTGAACCCATCCTAAAATTTGAAAGATGTTGGACATAACTCATTACATAAGGATGACAAATGATAACCCTATTTGATAGTCTTTGTCAAATGTTGTTATCTTTTATTGTCTTCACCCTTTATATGGTTTTCTGATAGCTCCAACGCCTAGATAAACTCTTTTAAAGTCGTGGTCTTCAACTTGCATGCAGTTTGTGTAATTGGTTTCACTAGTGAATAGATTTAATGGATATTGACATTGGTTGCATTGTCCAACATCCCTTTTATCAATTTCAGCATTATCATCGTTTCCATCATCATCCCCTTTTCTCTCGATGCATCATAATCAAAACTAGAAGATCAACACCACTACTACATCCAATACTCATGGAGTCAATATCAACACAAGGAAGTCATGTTAGTGATTATATTATCTACTCAAATAAATTTTTTGTGTCTTTGTTGATATATTTGCTATCAACTTTTTCAAACATCTTTTCAGCATCAACTCCTAAATCACCAACATGTGTCATAATTTGTGGATCAAGATTTTCATTCTTGTCATTTAAGTGTACGGGGGTCTGACCCATGGGAACAACTAGTTATCCTCTTCTTTTCCTTCGTTGATCAAAATATCTAACATATCAAAAAAATGTTTTTCCACAGCTTTATCATTTTTAGCTTTCATATCTCACAACTTTAGTTTCATGTTGTAATAACAAAAAGCTAATTGTTGAAATTTGTCATAGGTAAGACAATTTTGTTGTTTAGTATGGATCAGAGTGAATGTGTACCGCCCAAGTTTTTTTTTAGGGATAATTTAGGAAAATATTAATAATAATTAAATTAATTAATTAATTAATTAATTTAATAAAATGAAATAAGGGTAAAAATATAATTTTTCGAATAAATACCCTAGGTATAAATTAGAAATTCTGCTCTTCTTGTTCTTTTCTGAATAGTGTTCCTGTTCACAGAATTCCAGAGAACGTAAGGTTGGAGTCGGAATTCAGGATTTGAAGAATAGATCTCTATAGGTAAGATTCTAATCCCCTGGTTTAATATTTTAGATTCATCAGTTAATTTCAAACACATTAGTTAATCTCTATAGGGTTAGTTTTTTTTTTTTTTTTTTTTTTTTATAATTCATTTTAATATCAAAATATTGAAAATTTAAGATTTTGATTTATTGTTTGAAATTGGGGAATCTTAAGTTTTCAGATGAAAAAAAAAAAAAGCATTCTTTGGAAGATTTCGATTTAGGTTAGGGTTAATTTTTTTTTTTTTAAAATTAGGTCAAAATATTGAAATTAGGAATATAGGTTGTTTTATTGATGAAAATAGGGAAATTCAAAATTTCTTAAATGAATAGATCTAAGTAATGAAATTTAAAAAAAAATGTAAATAAATATATTGTTAATTGTGGCTCAAGGATTAGAAAATATTAGGGAAAAAAAAAAAAAGGAACGCGTGTGCACAAGAGGAAGTTTAAAAGAAAAAAAAAAAAAAAAAAAAATGTGTGTGCACTGGAAGATAGAAGAATGGTGAAGAAAAAAAGAGTTGCATACGTGTGGAACTGGAAGATAAAGGAATGAGGAAAATAATAATAAGAGACATGCATATGGAGTGTGTGAATGGGTGGATGAAAATAATAAGAGGCATGCACGTGGAGTGTGTGAGTGGGTGGATGGTATGTACATATTTATATATATTACAATGATAGTTGTGTGAGTGTTATGTTAGTTGTGTTTGGAAAATATGAAAGTGGTAGAATAAACTATGTATAAATAAATAAGATGAAGTGCAAATTAGTTAAATTTATAGCATTATAATTAGATTAATGATAAATATTAAGTTAATAAGTAGCATAAAATTTAATTAGTGAAATAAATTGTAGTTTAATTAAATTAAGTTATGTCCCAAGAAATAAATTAAAAATAAAATTAAGTTTTATATGAATTAGAAATTTATTAATTTTTCTAAAATGGGAATAGATTAAATTATCTTTCATAATTAAAAACATTAATTTGAATACCTAAAATTTTAGAATTGTCAAACCTATAATTTTAGATAAATAGTAATGGTTATTTCTCTTATATTTTGTTAGGTGAAGAGTAGATTTTTAGGAGATTATTTTTTTCCAAAGTTTTTGAGGACTTCTTTTAAGGTAAGAGAAATTAATGCGGTTGTTTTTTTTTAAAACAAATTTTTATAGACATCAGTTGGAACGTTTTGAGTTATTATTCGTTTATGCACGGATCAAACATGTTTTGCATAAAAAGTATGTTAGAACCTTATATTTTGTTTATAACAAAGAAATGTGGAGATATTATGTTTTGCAAATATGAATAATTGAAATAAGTGTTTGACTCTGGTTTGTTTGGCCCTTGTCAATGGGATATAATAGTTGACCTTTACATTTCTTGGTGGGGAATATAATTGATTTGGACCCCAACCTCTAGGGGTTTGGTCAGAGATTATTAGTAGTAATAGTGTTTGGTTTTGTCCATTTTAAAGGAAAAATTTGAGGCTAGCCACCTATTTGAAAAGTCTCACCTAATTGGGCACCATTTGATGTTTGATGACCAGAGTAAATAAATAATTTGAATGTTTTGATTGAATTTGATATAAAAATGTTTGAATCAGAAATGAAAATGTACAGCTTAAAGTTTTTAATCTATTAGGAAAACTAACTCAAAAGTTTATGAAAATAAATAGCTATAATATCTCCTATTTTGCAAGTGAACTTGAAATATTTGATCCATGGACTGCATTAATGTTCCATATTGGGCTTTGAGCTCATTCCTATTTGTTGATTACTTTTCAGGTACCCTTAGTTCGGGTAAGGAGTGATGGCTAGGTTGGGAATGGTCATCATTAGGATTTTGCTTAGGATGTTATTTTGGACATTGTTAGCTTATGAGTTTATGTTCATTTGGATTGTTTAGTTTTTGGAAGCTATTTAGATTTTAACTTACTAATTTTTTTTATGATAGTTGAAGTTGAGATTTGGAGATTATGAAAATTTGTTGGCACCTGATTTGTTTGAGTTTGTAATCTATTTGGATAATGGATTTTGGTTGATGGATGCTTAGTTTTAAAGTTGAGTTTTGAAGATTTTAGAATTTTGTTTCGCTACTCTAAATAGGTATTTGGTAATTGGTAACTTCCAGGTATAATATAATTGTTTGGGTCAGATTACACTTTAAGCCTTCAGGTTTGAGGTGTGAAATGATCGTCACGCCCTTGGAGTGGGTCTTGGGGCGTGATAGAATGTGCTCTAATTTTTATCACATGTTAAAGATAATATAGTTTGTGATGGAAACTTGATTGTTAACTTCCTCAATCTGGGAGTTTTGTTTCCATATATGAGTAATCATTTAGTTGTAAACAAAGAATTGACATGAACACATACATTAGAACATGGATGATAATCAAACCATTGTGACGTTAGCATTATAATTTTTCTATTCGCAAAAAATTACTAGGAATCATCTTTGTCATTAAAGTGATTGCAACTTAATAAGCAAATCCTCTCTTAGCATCTCAAAAAGTGAGAAATATGTATTCTAGATAACAATATTGACCATTTACTAAACTTGAAAATGAAAAGTGAAATGGAATTTTAATGTGAATGAATTTGGAATCTAACACCATCAAAGTTAACTCATTTCCATATTGATTAAGGGCTTTAATAATAGGTTCTAATTTGGAGAACACACATCATGTACACCTTAAATTAGTTTAAGATTACTACTAATCCCACATTTACAATAGAACTCTTAAAAACATAACATGATGTGATAAATTTGGAATTTGTTATTTATTTAAAGATGTTCCAGTTTCACTTTTATTTATCTTTATTTTATGTATTATACTTTATGAGCATTCTTGTCTGTATTTTTTGCATTATACGTGACTTAGCTACATTAGGAATTGCATAAAAAATCTAAGTCATGGGTTCTTTGCAAATCGATGACTTGTTCACAACCGGTTCATAGGTCTAAGCAACCCATTAGAGGTTGTAGTGCACTACCTCCTAATTGAAGGAATGGTTGGTTTTGATTATCGAGATGGGTTTCCCATGGTGAGTGCACTAGTGTGTATGATTACCCATTGGATAAGACATACAGTGAGTCATGATTGAAGACTATTAAGTAGTCATGACCTCACCAAACTGCTTCATTGTGTTGTCCTCAACCTTAAGAGAATATTGAACTTGTGCTAAAGTTAGTAGTGGCTTTGACCTACAGGTGAGATCGTAAGCTAATCATACATTCCTTATGGATTATGTCACTATTGATGAAAATCAGTAGCAATAGGTATTCTCAATAGAGGCACCATAATATCTCATGGGATTGACACAATGTGTCCTCTTAAGTGATCTTAAGGAGGTGTGTTTATGAAAACTATGACCATAGTAGTTCCTTAAGTGGAACTTGACATAAGCTTTTTGAGAGATAAGACATGTCGATTGAATACATAATAAGAGAATTAGTAACTCAAGGATAGTAAAGATAGTCTTAAAAGACTAATAGCTTTCACCTTATTAGACTATGGATACTAATTAATGGGAAGACTGAACACAAGAGATAGCAGGTCATGGACCCAAGTGCGTAATGTCTCATTGTTATTTACATGGGTTACTAGAGTTTAGTTGATTCTCTATAGTGGGATGTTGAATCAACTTCAGAATTGGATTCTGAGGGAGCCAGTACTCCTATGGGTCCCAATGGTCCATGTTCTAAGCTGATATACCTTGTTGGCATGGATTATGAGGATCAGATTAACTCTAGGTTCACTTTTGTGCATAAGGGCATTTTAGTAATTATGCAAGGTTGCACAGGGTAAGTGAACAAGGTCTCTGGATTGGACTAATTGATAAATTAGAAGACCCTATTGGATTAATTAATCAATTATAATATATTGTGGGCTAGATTAAGTGACCCAAGCCCATGTGGGCTCAAGTCACTTAAGCTCAATTAGGAATCCCATAAATACCCCCTAGAGGTTAGGGTTTCCATAGCATTTGTCTTCTATTATCCAAAGAAAAAGTGAGTCATAGTCTTCACCCTCTTTTTCTCTCCACCGAAAGTGTGCCAAGAACAAGGTTGAGTCATCAGACGGAAGATCGTGGGTTTACGAGACTTCCAACAATTTCAAGATTGTCTTCAACACTTAGATTTTGAAGTTTGGAAACATCCAAACCTAAAGGTTAGTACTTTAACCCTAAAAGATCAATTTAAAAAAAAAATTGTTATTGTTTCCGTTGCTTAGATCTAAGATGCAAACACTATGTATTCTAGATAACAATATTGACCATTTACTAAACATGAAAATAAAACATGAAATAGAATTTTAATGTGAATGAATTTGCAATCTAATAGCATCAAAGTTAACTCATTTCCATATTGATTGAGGACTTTGATAATAGGTTCTAATTTGGAGAACACACGTCATGTACACCTTAAATTAGTTCAAGATTATTATTAACCCCACATTTGTGCTAGAACCTTAGAATGAAGAAGTATGCCATAAAAGTTAAATATAGTTGGGATTTTTAGGAGATAATTAATATTATTCAAAACTCATAAAATATCAAAATAAAATTAATAATTTAAAAATAGTAGTCATTTATCCCAACATTCATTAATGATATCTAGGACCCAAGATTTACCCCTTCAATGATTGAGGTTCTCTTTCATCGTGCAAACTAACTTGTACACAAAAACATCATAGGAATAACTTTTGAGTCAACAACTTGAAGAAACATATATAGTGGCTTATAAATTGCCACCATGGTTGCTACTTGGTCTTAATAAGTGTTACTACGTTTCACATTTTTTTCCCATTCTCGTATGACTTAATTTCTTTTGTATCCATGCATCACTCATGAACAATTTCTTCATAAAAGTATCTAGGGCAATGTAGTTGGTGGTAAATCTCATTTTCCCAAGCTAGATTGTATTCCCTTCACCAAAGCATTAACATGAAGAGTCTTTGATGGTCATAGTGAGAACATAGATGTCAAATGTGTACCTAGTATGCTTTGGAGGCATGATGCTTTGAGGACTAATTAGAGATTGTTAGGATAAAATCCTTAAAAGCATGACACAATGTAATAAACTTTTGAATATTATTCTTATTAATAAATTTTTAATTTACTTTTATCTATCCTAATTTCATGCATTATATACCTTGTAAGCATTATGGTTTATATCATTTACATTGCATGTGACTTAGGTACAATAAAAGTTGCATGAAATATCTAAGTTATGAATTCCTTGCAAGAATATGACTTGTTCTCAATTGGTTTGTAGGCTTAGGCAACCCATTAAAGGTTGTAATATAGTACCTCCTAATTAAAGGGATGATTGGTCTTAGCCATCAAGATGAGTTTCCCATGGTGAATATACTAAAGTGCATGATTACATATTGGACAAGATGCATAGTGAGTCATGATATAAGGCTATCAAGTAGTCATGATTGCACCAAGTTGCTTCCTTATGTTGTCTCTCAACCTTAAGAGAATATTGAGTTTGTGTTAAAGTTAGCAATGACTTTGACCTACAAGTGAGGTCGTAATGTGATCATATAGTCTTTATGGATTAGGTCACTATTAATGAAAATCAATAGCAATAGGTATTCTCAATACAAACACCATGATATCTCATGGAATTGAGATAGAGTGTCCCATTGGATGATCCTACGAAGGTGTCTTCCTATAAACTATTGTCATAATAGTTCCTTAAGTGGAACTTGACATAGGCTCTTGGAAAACTAAGATATGTTAATTGAACACATAATAGGAGAAGTTGTAACTAAAGGATAATAGAGGAAATCTTGAAAGATTAATAGTTTTCACCTTGTTAGATTATAGATACCAGTTTATGTGTAGACTAAATGCAATGTATAATAGGTCACAACCCGAACACATAGTATTTTGTTGTTATTTATATAAAGTACTAGAGTATAGTTGATTCTTTATAGTGAAATGTTAAATCAACTTCAAAATTAGATTATGAGGGAAACAATACTATCTTATGGGTCCTAATGGTTCTCGTTCAAGCTTGTATACCTTGATGACATGTTCTATGAGGGTTGGATTGACTCTATGTTCACTTTTGTGCATAAGTGTATTTTGGTAATTATGCAAGGTTGTATAGAAGTTACTGAATAAAGTCTCTAGATTGAGATAATTGATTAATTAGATGACCATATTAGGTTAATTAATCAATTAAGACTCATTTATGGGTTAAATTAAGTGACCCAAACCCTTAATGGGCTTGAATCACTTAAGCCCAATTAAGAAATCCCATAAATACCCCTTAAGGGTTAGGGTTTTCATCACTTCTTAGAAGTCAGCCATCATTTAGAGAGAAAGAGAGAGTCATAGCCTCCATTCTCCCTTTCTCCCCAACACTTGTGTGCCAAAATTAAGGAAGAGTTATCGGGCGGAAGATCTTAGGTATTCAAGACCTCTGATGACTTCAATCTTCACCTTCATTACATATATTAGGGCAATGTAGTGATCATATTCTTGATGCAACTTGGCTTACATCCACTTTCCTCTAACTTCAATTCCAAACTTGAGGTTCCACTATATTAAGGCTTTTAACCAAACCTTTAAGCTTTACACTTGGATTAACCAATTCCAATGGGTACTTTCACTCTTGAACTCCCCAAGTGATACCACACACTTAGCAAATCCTAAATGATACCTTACACTTAGATTTTTCCCTCAAGTGATACCCTACACTTGAGCTCACCTCACAAGCTTTACAATAAATGAATTTTTCAATACAAATTCCTAGTTTACAAATTTTTTACTCAAGAATATAAAGAAAACTAAGATTGATAAGTGCACTAAGAATGAAATGCAAGTTTAAACCCAGTGCACTCAATATTTTCCTCAGGCTCAAAAAATGATTGAATAATAGTTTTGAACTCTTCTCTGTTTTATCAATGAAGTATATGGAGAGTCTTTATATAGGAGTTAAAAAGTCAAACTAGACATTAGAAATAAGTCTCCCAAAATCGAAAATTCATGTGGTCGTCTACATACTAGTTGTTGGAGTATTTAATGAGGTGCAAAGAGCCACTATAGGCGAAAAAGCATATGTTGACATCAATACAGATGATGATATGGTTGTCTACTTGCCTTATAGTAGTTAAAACTATCAAAACAAAGCAAATGGATGACCATTTGGATGCCCACATTATAGTTAAATGACTGTCTAGTTATCCACGTGACAATTAGATGACCACCTAGTCATTCGCATAATAATTGGATGACATTCTAACCCAATATTTTTTAAAGTTCATGCATGTTTTGAGGTTACAACTTTTTTTTAACTAACTCATATAAATGTAGACCAATATCTAACAAAGCCTTAATGAATATTTTGAAAATATTTCAAGTCTAAGGCACTTTAGTTAAGTTGATAATGTTTTAAAGAAACCTTAAAATATTTTCATGAAAAGCTTAGAGATCCAAGGTAGTCTCCTAGGTTGGGTAGGTCTTTCCATCCTCAAAAAGATTTTTATCAAAATTGTAAAAGTATAAAACCAACTAAAAACTTATGAATGAATGTTTATGTGCTTAACAAAAATATGAAAATCTAACTTAGTTCACCCATCATTTTACATAAATTGTCTTAATGATAAACTTGATAAACCCGTTTTTCATTCTTCTTGAATTCCTCTTTTGCTCTGTATTTTCTTCTTAATGGTTCTAAGGAAATCCTCTTACCTATCATGCTTAAATATAACCATTAGATCCAAACATTGTTTTTTTATCATCAAAACATGAGATTGACTAAAAATTGGTCTAAAAATTACGAATCTATTAAACTACAACTTGGGTGAGTCTAACCCATCCAAGATTTGCTTAACTTATGTTCAAATTGGCGAATCTATAAGGCTACAACTTGAGTGAGTCTAACCTATCCAAGATTTGCTTAACCTATGTTCAGGTTGGTGTGGGTAAAGTTTAAATGGGTTAGGATCTATATCAGCATGAGTTGACGATTCAAGCAACTCACTGAAATCCAAACCCACAAATTCTTATTTATTTATCACTTTTTAACTATATATTTTATTATTTTATTTAAAATATGAAACATATAAAAATATTAAGGAATAAACTCAAATATTTCTCATTTTTCAATTATCTTAAACTAAGGTTTATCTTTTTTTAATTATCATAGACTAATAGATTTATCATTTTTGTTTAACTGTTAAAAGTAAGTTAGAATTTAGAAATTTGATTTTTTAGATGAATATATTTTAAGACTTTAAGGCATTAACTCTATAATATGATTTATATGACATAGGTTTTAAAAATATTTATTTTATTTAATAACCCCTGATAATCCATGGGAATCAAGTTGTCTATGATCTTGACATGAGTTGGTAATTTTGAACCTGATGTTGAGTTAGATTTGACATGAATTAGACATATTGATAAACGGATTTAGGAGTTTTGGGTTAAAATGGTCTTCTCTCCATATATAAAGTTAAGTTTGGGCTCCCTGTGAAACTAATGTTCAAAATGACCCTCTTCTTTCCACGTTAGCATTGAGTTCTTTTTTTTATTTTATTTTAGTTTACTTTCCCCTCCCTTTCCCCATCTCGTTCTCACTCTCTCTACTTTTTCTCTTTAAACCCTAGCCCTACCATTGGCCCACTACGAGAGAGATATTGGAAGTGTGGAGTATCAAGCTTTAGGTTGGTTTCAATTTTCATTTTGGCTTGCTTTATTATGTATAGTTTTCTCTATAACCAAACAAAAACACTTAGGTTTTTCCTTAAAATGATGACCAAACACATTTTTTGGTTCCCTTTTCATTCGTTTTAGATTTAGAATTCCATGGTCAAGTTTTCACCTCTAGATGGGGTATGGACTACAGTCTGTAGGTTAGCGATGAAGAAAATAGAAATAATCTTGACCTATTACTGTTATTATCATCGTTTTTGTGAATTTCTCGGTTATTTTTTTATTGTATCCACAATATGCTAGGCTACTATCTCTCTCATTCTATTTTTCTCTTCTTAAATTTTTATTATTTGTAATGCTTTATTATTTATTGTAAGTTTGCATGTTGGTGTTTATGAAAATGGTAAAGAGGTGTTTAATTTTAATATTTTTTGAGGATTTTGGATCACATGTCTACACATGTTTGTTGGTACATAACACACCGGATCTTCTAAAGTAACCAACACAATGTCCATGTCCAATTCTTTCTGGACAATTTGGTCTTGGATTCACTTGACTAAATAATTTTCTTTTCTTTTTTTCATGATTTGAGAAACTCAATTATTTAAAGTCATTACTTTAACTAAGTGGTCCAACAACTTCCTTACTCGGTATAGACATGTAGACAAAAAGTATTGGGTGTGAAGAAAAAAAAAATATTATAAGACTGTGAGTGTGGGTGAGTAATGGAGTCTCTAATTCCCTTTTTATTAGTATAATTTAATAATGAAACCCTCTACCTCGGGTCAATTTGATAACAAATCGTGTCATAACTAAATTTGAGTTTGTACTAATTTTCCTTTAATTGGATGATTTTAACTATTTAATAACCTAGAAAAGGTTTCTTGTCAATCTAAAGAAATTCAAATAACTAAGGTCATTTTACATGGGTATGAAATATAGTGGAAATAATAAGTTATAGTCAAAATCACCAGTTGAATTTTAACAAAAATTTCATGGAGCTTTAAAAAAGATTTCCTTTTAATTATTAAATAGTTATCCAATAGATAAAGTGACATTTAAGTGTAATGGTTGTTTATTTTCAATTCCTTCTCATCATATAAAATTAAGTATTTTATTACAATTAAATTAATTAAGTTTTGTTCTTTTTTAATTCGTTGCTTTTAATTAAAATTTTAAAATTCTTTAAACTTATTAAATTTGATGAAATTGATGAAGTTGATGGTTGTTTATTTTTAATTCCTTCTCATCATATAAAATTAAGTATTTTATTACAATTAAATTAATTAGTTTTTTTCTTTTTAAATTTTTTTGCTTTTAATTAAATTTCTAAAATTCTTTAAACTTATTAAATTTGATGAAATTGATGGAGTTGATGTTGGTGAACTTGGTTTTTCTTTTATTCACACTTTGATTTAGGTTCAATGTCACCATAAAAATATGCTTTGACACACAAATAATTGATAATCCTAAATGTTCACTATTGTATGGTTATTTTGATGTATGATTTTCCTTTTTACCAACTTTCCTAAAAGTGTGGAAAAATAAAAACTTCTTGTTATTAGTTTTTGTTGATCTTATTGTTGATTGTGTTGTTTAATGACATTAATTTCCTATAAATTTTATGAGAATGTCCATACTTAAATTGCTTTCATTTGAGTTGAACTTGTTATTTAGACATGAAGTTTTGTTTCATTTCAATATTTATTTGGTTTATTCTTGTCGTTTATGAATCATTGACTGTAAAGTATAATTTTTTACTTGAATGAATATTATTTTTAATGTAATAACCTTTTGTTGTTATGTATGTGAAGACAATTATGATTGATTCCACATTAGAAGTGTTGTGTTATTGGAATGGAACAATTTTGAGAACAAAAATAGATTTGAGATACATTGAAAATAATGTAAAGATTGAGCCTATTGTGGAGTTGTTGAACATAATATATGATATCATTGGTGTTGATTGACATTATCAATTAGTCTTGAAATGTCAACATTCAATTGAAATGAACAAATTTCAACCATTAGTGGTTAGAAATGATCAGATAGTAGCACGTATGCTAGCAGTGCCATCGAAGTATGGAATGTCTTCAATTGAATTATTCATAGAGCATGCTCCCAATCACTATCATTTAAATAATGAAATGGGTCATTTCACATGGTTGTCGGTAGGTGATATTGATGTTGATGAGGAAAGTGAAAGAGATGAGGAAAATGATAGAGATAATGCAATTGATACAAATGAGATTCATTTACCTAATAATGATAAAAATTGTGGTAAATGATAAACTATTAATTTGGTGATGGTCCAACAAGTTGTGGAATGTGAAAGTACAATATACATGAACCTTGAAGTTGGTGATAGGTCTAATGACCCCGAGGTTGAGTTTAAGGTCGAAAGAAAATCACCAATTGCCTCCCCACATGGCACCCAAGTTAATATCTCCAATGACAACCTAGAGGTAACATTTGCACTCATTTCATACCATATGCCACCTACACCATAATTTTTAAATACGAATGGGGCAATTACTTGTGTTGTAAGTGATTGGACTCCATGGAAAAATCCAATTTTAGGAAATGTTGATGAGGAGTTATCAATTGGCCAATTATTTCCCTCAAAAACATATTTGCAACATGTTATGAAGATGCATTCCATAAAATCACACCAAGAATTTAATGTTTATAGTTCAAATGCAAGTATGTTAGTTCTTAAGTGTAAAAAAACACCGAAATGCCAATGATGACTAAGGGCAATGGTGGTAAAAGACACAAGTATATTTAGAATCACAAAGTACAAAGGTCCTCATACATGTGTCAATCCATGTATTAATTATGATTGCTCACAAATGGATTCTAGCTTTGTATCTAAGTATATTGAAACATTGGTGAAAACACAAATGCCCATACAGTTGTTGCAATTTAAGTTGTTGCAGAACAATTTGATTACCAAATTTCTTATAAAAAAGTAATAAAGGCAAAAAGGAAAACAATGACTTGATTATTTAGTGATTGGTATAAGTCTTATGCAGAGTTACCTTGCTTCTTTGTTGCTTTGGAGTAGTCAAATCCTGGATGTATTGTGTATTCCAAAATGGTTCTTGGAAACAACTTGAATGAAGAAATTTTTCAGCGTGTTTTTTGGCCATTCTCTTCATTTATTAAAGGGTTTACTCATTGTCAACCAGTCTTAGTATTAATGAAACACATTTGTATGGAAAATATATAAGGACTTTGATGATTGCTATGGAATGTGATGGTAATAACCAATTGTTTCCTCTTGTCTTTGCCATTACAAAATGAGATAATACAGGTAGTTGGACTTGGTTTTTGGCATGTATCAGAGTTGAAGTGACATAAAGGAAAGGCTTATATATGATGTTTGATCATCATCCTAGCATTGTAGTGTTGTAAATGAGACTTATTTTGGATGGACTAAGCCAGATGCTTATCATAGATTTTGCATGTGTCATTTAACAAGTAACTTCAACACAAGCTCCAAAGATAAGACTGTAAAGAATCTCATGTGTAGGGCTACTATAGAGAGTAAAGTTAAAAAATTTATTACTTGGTCAGATAAATATCAAGGCTAGAAATTGGTTGGAGCATATTCCTTTTGAAAAATGGGTACTCTCACATAATAGTAAGTGGAGATATAGGATAATGACAACTAACATGTCTGAAGTTTTTAATGGTGTCCTTAAGGGTGATTGTAACTTACCAATAACAACTTTAGTCCAATTAACTTTCTATCAGGTTTAAAATTACTTCATGATCAAACGAGAGCATGGTGCAAGTCGACTCACTTCGGGTGAAGAATTCACTCCATATATTAACGTCAAGATAAAGGCTAAAGTTGTTAAAGCGAGTTCACATAAGGTTGTTTTGTATGATCATGTGGATGAATGTTTTCACATTAAAACTAGATGCTTTATTGGAAGTAGTAATAGGAAACCTTACACATATCATGTTAACTTTTAAACAAGGTCTTGCACATGTAGCAAAATACTTTTGTTAAGATTCCCATGTTTATACATTCTTGCTTCTTGTCATTGTTGGTTAGTTAATTTTCGACAATTTGTATAGAGTTATTACACCACACAAGCTTGCTTGTCAACATGGGCGCCCATGTTTTATCCCATATTTGATGAGTTGGAGTGGTGTCAATATGATGGACCAGTAATTGTACCTTTTGAGTCAATGAAGTACGTAACTTATGGTTAACCAAAATCAAATCGTTTGCATAATGATATGGATGCAAGGGAAGCTAAAACTCCACAAACATGGACTTTGCAAGCAATCAGGTCACAATTGACATTCTTATCCTAATAGAGAAATAAATGATAGGAGTTGATGTACTTCATGAAATCTTATTGCACTATTATTTTCTCATTTACTATTATTGACCTTAATCGTTTTAAATTATATATAGTTGACATCTTATTGATGTTTGTTTGTTAGAAATTGTTGTTTGTTGTTAATTCATTCATATTTGCTTATATCAATTTACTTGAAAAAAATTAGCGTCTCCACTTTTTAAAGGAGATACTATTGAAATTTTAAAAATTTTAATCATAAAATCCGTGTTGTTAGAAATTGTTGTTTGTTGTTAATTCATTCATATTTTCTTATATCAATTAGGTTACTTGAAAAAAAAATGGAATCCCTACTGTTTAAGGGAGATGCTGCTAAAATTTTTAAATTTTCATCAAATAATTCATGTATTGATCTACATGCAAACATGGACACCCAATCATTTCCTATTCATCCTTACCCTAAGGATACAATTATGTTTAGTCTTCAACATTGACATCGATCATCCACCATTTGTGTTGATCCAAATATTTTGACTTTTTGACACGGGTTCCCTTAAGAGTGGGGTTTGGATGATCATGGTCGGTCATACATTATACAATTAGGATTTTATGCCTTTCATCAAGTGGGCCATGTTCAGCTTGATTAGTTTTTTATTCCTGAACTAGTGGAGAGGTGACACCTAAAGACACACATTCCACATGCTAGTTGGTGAGATGATTATCACATCATAGGACGTAGCCATCTTACTCGAATTACGTGTGCATGGTCATCTTGTCATTGGTACTACAGATATTGATTGGCATGTACTTTGTGAAAAGTTATTGGGTGATAAAGACTAATATTTGTGGAGCATCCCTTAAAGTTTGTTTTATTACTACCCATTTCTCCCATTTACCACCAGAGGTTTTAAATGAGGTCATGTTACAGCTCTATGCTAGAGCATATCCTTTATTATTAATGGGTAGTTCATTATTTCCAAATAAAAAGGAAACTTACCTTCAATTAGTAATTCTACCCATGTTAAGAGATTTTGATAAGACTATACAATATGGCTGGGAGAGTGCAACACTAGTACATCTTTATAAAGAGTTATGTCGAGCTAGCTTAGATAGTGTTGAAACTATTACAAGACCATTACAGTTGTTGCAGGTATAATTATAAGTCTTATTAATTATGTAATTTTGTCATAATTATGTGCATTTCAACATAATTTTGTTTAATTTTTAATTATGGTCATAGGAACAATTACAAGCGGGTCATCCTAATAGATCACTTCCCCATGTACCGGTACTTATAAATGAGGGACTCTCTGTAGATGCACTAGGGAGTAGGTGGAGGGTTCCCTTATCTCATATAGACACTCCTCACCATGTGTTAGTTACATACAAAGATGGTTTGATAGACAACGATTTGATTCGGTTTGAGCTAAATACTAATTTTGTTTAAAAAGATTATTAATATTGTATACCTACTAAGATTTGAATGTATCAAGTATTATGGTAGCCTTACACAGAAGATATACTAGCATTACTTCTAGACATTTGTTTAGTTGATTAAGATACTTGGCGGACGATGTTGCCACTTATATTTTTAGATATTGTTGAATGATATCGTCTTGAGCGTGTGTTGCTACAATTTGGACTCATGCAGGCTATTCCACTGACATCATCCATAGATACTGAACTTCACTCCATAAATCTATGCAATCGAGCCCGAATGATTGGAGGTTGCTATGTGGCATCATGGGACGCTAGGGGGGACCACATTGTCACTGCGAAGCTTATAGAGCCTCATATGGACTACCATGCTTCGTACATGACATGGTACCATCGTATTACATGTCGCTTTATTATACCTATAGATGATGTTGGACCTATGCGATACCAAGCTACTGCCTTATCTACTCACTTATTGGTCTGTATCACTTTAATATTATGTACATATTGTGTATAATATTTATTTCAACAAATAATTACATATCATTTTATGAGACAAATTGAGAATATGATCGATATCATATCTCGGGCAAGTCATGCATTGGAGGACTCAGATAATGATGCTGGTCGCTTTGGTATTGTTGATATTATTCGCATGGGCACTAATGTTATGTGCATTATTTGAGAGGATTATCATATCCCATATGTACAACATGGAAAATGTAGGCCACCAACTTAGTCAACAGTTGCTCGATTGCCACTTGTTTAACGTCGATCAACATCTCGAGGAGGAGGTAGATATATTAGTCATCAACCCATCACCTTGTTAGTGTCAGCATCATTACAACCCCCTACCTCTTTATTCCTACAATCAGTACAGTCACCTATCTCTTCAGACCTAACATTAGTACAACCCCCTACCTTTTCAGACCCACCATCAGTACAACCCTTACCTCTTTAGACCCACCATCAGTACAACCCCCTACTTCTTCAAACCCACATTTAGTGCCCGCTACCCCATATGTCGATCCCCTTTCATTGCACCTAGATTCTTCCTTAGCTATCAACTATGACTTGAGTTTAGGACATTAGTTATACCTTCAACACAAATATCTACACTATCTACTCTACTACCACCAAAGTCATCCATATTTGTCCATATACCTATGGGGACTATCACATCTACTTAGATTTGCCCCTAGCCATTCCGAGGAGTCGACATGACTTATGTTGACCCAAATTTCCACCTCCACCACCTCTATTTCTAGCTCTATCATAGACAAATGTTCTTCACCTGTCACATGTAATACATACTATAGTTAGAAAGGGGCAACCAAAAAGGAAGAGTACCAGTTATACATAGGTTCTCTCCTTGTGGAGGCATGTGAGATTATATACTTTTTTTTTCCTACTATATAAATGTATAGTGGGTATTTTTTTGTGACTTTGATGAAACTACTAAAAATTACATTTTATAGTAGACTTTTTTTAATTAATTTCATTAACTAATTTTGAAATGTATCTTCAAGGTATATATGTTATGCATGTACAAATAATAGTATTTTTTTTTTACGTAAAATTATAAACATATGCTTTAAAATAATAAAAAGCTTATATATGGAAACTTAAGAGTATACTATTATTTCGATAAAGATAAATTTGTCAAAATACAAATAAATTAATATCTTAAAAATACAACAAATTAAATATCTTAAATTAATAAATTATATAATTTATATTTTATTTATATGTCATATAACTTTATTATTTTAAAATTATTAATTTATTGATAAATAAAATATTCATTTATTATTATATTTATCAAGTTATCTTTATTAAAGTAATATTAGATCCTTAAATTTAAATATACAAATATTTTATTATTAAAGTATATATTTTTAATTTCAACAATAATTTTTAATTAAATTTTAAAGTAAAAAATAATAATAATAATAACCGAAACCGTAATTGTCAATTGAAACATCAGTTGGTAACTAAGGTTTTAATTAAAAAATGAAGTCTCAATTGACAATTGAGACTTTAACTTAATTTAAAAAAAAAAAAAAAAACAAAATTATGACATGACTTTTATGTGCCAATAAAATAGCTAGTTTGAATATAAGTTTTGCAAAGGTTAAACCTTATATATATATATTTCTATGAAAGGGCTATTTTGCCCCCAAAACGCCGGCTATTTTGCAACCCTATCGGCCAACATCCAATTGAACAGGTTAAATCTAGAGTTGCAGAACTAGTGAATATGACGTAGAGATGATAATTGATACATAAAGAAAATAATACAACTTTGGTGGCAGCCTACAGGAAATGAATCTCATGGGCTACAAACTACAAACTACAAACTACAAACTACAAACTAACAATCAAACACTCCCAAGTAAAAGCAAAGCCTTCCAACACAAAGCTACTTCAAATTATCTCATATATTAGACCACATCTCCCCAAAGTCCTCACAACTCACACCCTCAAAGCCTGTATGTCTCTCCCCACAATCTGACACCTAATCAAACTCCCAAATGTATTGAAAACCATCTTAGCATCCTCCCACCTATCCCCCTCAGCCAACCTCTTGTACAAATAGCTCTCAAACGTCATCCTCTGCACATACTCGTCCCCACACAGCTCCACCAGCGCCTCCCTCGCCGCATTGCTCCCGTAGAACACCCTATGCAACAAATCCAGCAACCTGTATGTTACCAAGTACTTCCCATCCCACTCCTTCAGATACTCCCTCCTTAAGTCCTCCTCGCTTATCATCCTCAACCCTCCTTCGGAGGCTTTTAATATGGCCTCTGCGCACAATTTCCCCGACTTTGCAGCAAAATATATGCCCTCGCCCGAGCACTTTGTCACGTACCCTGCGGCGTCACCCACTAAGGCCACGCGGCCTCGGATACGGACAGGGCGTGGGTGCTCCGGTATGGGATGGGCCTCTACTTTGATCACTTTTCCTCCGCTGATCTTGGGTTCAACCCTTTCTCGGATTCCTCTTTGGTACAACTTAATATTCTGCTTTGAGCACACCGTGCCCGTGCCCACTGCCACATGGTCGCATTTCGGGAACACCCAGGCGTAGAAATCCGGCGACACGTCGTTTCCTACGTACATCTCCGCTAGATCTTGGTAATACTCCATTTTCTCATCCGGGAGTTTGATTCGTTCTTGGAAGGCGATAGCACAGCTGTAGTCGCCGGCCTTGATGGATTTCGCGACACGGCTGTTGGCGCCATCGGCTCCGATCACCACGTCGACGGCCAGGGAGTGGCGGGATCCGCCGGCGTTATAGTGGATGACGTACGGTGATGCCGGGGAGGAGGGGAGGTCGAGGGAGGTGACGAGGGCGGTGATTGCTGTGGCGCCGGCGGTCTCGGCCCGGCGGCGGAGGAATGAGTCGAGGACCTCGCGGCGAAGCATGGCGATGTACTCGTTGGGCTTGAGGGTTTTGCCGAAGTCGACGGTGAGGTTGGAGGGGGAGATGATCTTCATGCGGGTGACTTTCCGGTCTACGAGCTCCGGCGGAATGGAGAACTCTTCGAGCATGCAGAGGGGGATGGCGCCGCCGCAGGGCTTGGAGGAGGCGGGGCTGCGTTCAAAGAGGAAGGTCTCAATGCCGCCGGCAGCGAGAGTCTCGGCCGCAGAGGATCCTGCAGGGCCGCCTCCGATGACGGCGGCTCGGAGCTTACGGCCGGAGAGAAGTGGATTAGATGTAGAAGAAATGATGAGAGAGGAGGGTTTAGAGGTGGAGAGTGGAGTTGTTTTGATGGAGAAAGGAAGCGAAGAAGAAAAGAGTGAAGATAGACGATGATGGTGGTGGTGGGGTTTGTTTTGCAGGTGAAGAGGAGTAGCAGCTGCCATTGATGAATTTAGGCGAAGAAGAAGATGGGAAGGAGGCAGGAATTTAGGTGAAAGAAGAAGATGGGTGAAGAAGAAGATGGGAAGGAGGCAGGTGAGACCGTGAGAGTGACTGGCTCTTGTGAACTTATTCAGTGTGCCTGCAGAACCTAGTCAACTTGCATTGGTTGGAGCGATGCATTTTATTTTATTATATCATGTCATAAAGTTCGCGACTATAGATGTTGGGTATTTCATTTAATATTCAAAAGCACTTCGGCTGTCATGCATACATTAGTGGATGCACAATCAAGGAGGAACATGTGAAAAATAAAAGAAAAACACCCAAGACTAATGCTCCTGGGCCCATCTAAATTAGACTCAAACAATAAATTAGTACAAAAACCCAATTTATGTGTAAATTAATTAATAATGTGACACATCCAAGCAAAAATTTAGAGGTTGGGAAAGAGTAGTAGCCTCTAACCGATGACTGCCAATAATAGAGGGTGTACAAGCTGATGTTGAAACATAAATTCTCAAACCCAATTCCTTTCCTAGATTATGCTGCTGTGGTCTCTTTTGTGAATGTTTAAGATGATCACCTCCATCTGCCCAGCACACGTACTACACTCAAATGAGTAACCTCTGTACCTTTTTCTTCTTCCCAACTGAGTAAATAATATATAAGACGACACCAAGGAGCATATGTCAACAAGAGCCAAAACTTTGCGGGTTGCCAACCCCAAACGGGTCTCCTCCTTGTTTCTCTCATCACAAATGCAACTTTCCCATATGCATCTGCCTGCAGATTGTTTCACCATTGCTTTAAAAAGAGAGAGATTCTTGTTTTGTTGAATCCTTCAACAAGGTAAAAAAGAGAAATTGAATCTTCTCGGCAGAACTACAAGTACAGAGATGCTGCAAAGACTATGTCCCTCTTAATCTTGGAAACAGCCTCTTCAAATTTTGCTTCAAGCTCAGTTTCTCCAATGGATTTGGCTGCTTGTATGAGTTGCTGTAGAACTTCCTCCAGTCTCCTAATAGCCCTGATCAAGCTTCCTTCAAACACTTGTGTGATTTCCATAATCTGATAGAATTTGGACCCTTTGGCCCAAGCATGCACAGCCTCCATGATATCAGGCCGGAAAGAATTCACAAAGCTCTCCACATCAATTTGGACCTGAGGTATACAAAAATAATAATAAGAAGGATGAAAAAGATAGTCAGTTCGCGAATAAATGATGATAAGCCTTTATTTGCAAGACCAGTCCAGACATGTAGCCAGAATCACTTAAAAGAAGGAAAAAGAAACTTTTTGCACCACATCAAAACTTTACATAGGCTTTTCACCAGATCCCTTTCAGTTTTGATTTCAAAAGGACCCCAAGGTCATCAAATCAGATGTAAACCAAGCATACAAGAAGACCCATCAGCCAGTGAGCAAAGACCATATGTCATGCAATCAGCAGCTCATGCTAGTAAACATCAATGCCATCTATGATAATAAAAATACCTATAATTGTATCATGGTAAATTCTCTTCAGATAAATCTTTCATTCTTAAGAACTTAAGTTGCAATGATCAACATGTAGATTTCTGTCATGCTCATTTCAGTTAAGCACCATTCCACTCTGTTTTACGATAATATGCATTACTAACGGAGCTCTGCAGAGCCCTACCAATGAAGAAATAGATTCAAATAGCCAACAACACCATATTGCAACAGCACCATCGGCTTCCCAGACAGAGCACAAGCAATTTGGTGAGCAATCAGAGGCTGATGCAGAGGCAGAAGGGTATCTTGATTGGCCATCTGATATTGAAACAGCATTTCCTTCAAACATCCTTTTTGGCTAACAGCATCCATTAATTTTACATGGAGACAAATCTGGAACCTCCCCCTTTCCACCCCAACCACTTGCCACCTGAGCTTATGTTAAATTTTACATGGAGACAAGCAATTTGCTTTGCATATTGCATCCAATCCAGTCTTCCATGAAAGGACCAAACACATTGAAGTTGACTGTCACTTCATTAGAGAGAAGATCGCATCAGGATGTGTGGCGACTAGTTTTGTCAATTCAAATAATCAACTAGCAGATATTTTTACAAAATCTCTCAGAGGTCCTAGAATTAAATACATTTGTAACAAGCTTAGTGCATATAACATATATGCTCCAGCTTGAGGGGGAGTGTTAGATAGTGTACAGTTATTTTTAGTTATTTACTTTTCCTTTTCTTTCTTATTGTATTGTGGGTCCCACTAGGATGTATATATATACAACCCAATGTGTATTATTGCATAGTTTTTTAATAACAAAAATTAGGGATTCTCCCTTTTCTCTCTTTTCACAGTTAAAATATTAGGGAAGATTGAAGATGCTGATATGGAGACACTAAAGGGGTTGCCATGTAGTGGTGATGATGATGGGGAAGTAAATTTGCTTTTCATATACAAATAAAAATAATGATTCTAAAACCAGTCATACAGTAGAATGACCACAGTGCTGATATCCAATGGCTGTCAAGAGAAAGTGATGAAAGAATGGTAGTTCAGTAACACGTGGTGGCAGTTGACCAGTCCAGATACTGGGCAGGGTAACTATGATAGAAGGGAATAAGAGAATGGTTTCAGGATTACAAAATGAGGATTTTTCGTAAATTGAAAAATGGGGATGTTTCTAACTATATAAGATGTAAATTAAGCACCATGTTACCAGAAATAGTATTCAATCCCAATTCTAGACAAAGAGCTAATAAACTTGAAACAGTTTGTGTTAAACATATCTTTGGCATGAACTAAATAGCTCTCAACCAGCCTGGCTGAAATTAGTAATTTCCCAAACACGCACCAAAGGGAAGCTCTAACTGAACCTGGTTAAGACCACAGTTCTTAAACTCAAAAGAGAATCAGTATTGAATAACTCAAATCCAGATATTTAAATGCATGCAGAGTTACCAACTTCCAGACATTGATTGTGATATGACTTTGTAAACCTATTCAATGTGGTGACTGCAACTTTCAGAGAAAATAAAAATAAAATAAAAAAATGAATGAAGTCAAGGGAAAGTTCCACTAATACCTTGCTCTCCAGCTGAACTTTGGCAACCTTCCTAGCTGTATCTTGTAACTGTGTAAATAGCAACTCAAGTTCATCCCTTGGCTTTTGAGCATCCTGAAGCTTCTCCCGCCACACAAAACAAGACAGAAGAGAAACCATATCCTCCACCTTTATGTCTTTGAAAACCCCATTAAACATAAGCTCCGTGAGAGTCAACTCATCCGCACTACTGATTTCACAAGCAACCTTCCCCTTCAACTCCACGACGTTGTCACTTGTGACATACCTGAAGTAAAATAAGATCCAAGCATGTTGACATCATGATTTCTTCTAATCATTTAACAACAAACAATTTTTCAGCTAAATTAAGAGAGTTTAATAAGAAACAAATTTATCAGCAAAAAGGAAAACAAAGGAAGAAAGAAAAGAGTGTCTCTCAATAAATTGCAGGCTCTGCCACTGAAGGCAGTGCTGTCCAATCTATATTCCCATCTTGGCAAGTTTCCAACTCAATGATAAGCACCTTGGCACTACCACTCAGGTGTGCCAAGTTCACATATGAACGCTCCAACATCCACCCAATACATATACCCCTACCCCACCCCGGAAACATCCCTCAAGGTCTCTGCCCTAGACTTGGATAGCTTGAGGAGCAACTTTCAAGGCCCCTATGTCCAGGGACTGACCAAGGTGTGATTGGCTCTAACCACATACAAGAACCTCCTTGTCATTCTACCAGAGATGGAGTGATAAATGCTCAACCACCAACCTTTCCATCACTCTTTCTAAAGTTCCTTCTTACTCATTTTAAACTTCCCTCTTAAATGTACAATATCTCAAACCTCTTTTTGGAATACAACCTTTAGCTTCAGGCTTCAAACTCCATCTTGCATTAGTCTAACAAGGGAAGTTTTTTTGGAAAGAGGCAATTATTTTATTTTGAATGATGATAAAAAAACAAGGTAAGAGTAGGAGTAAATTGAGATTTGAAACAGGAAGAACTTAGGAGGCTTGCAGCTCCCAGACCTGATGTGGCTGTCAAAGCAGGGTAGCCCAGCCTAATTAAGCAGCTGCCAGGAAAAGAACATCCACAACCAGAGAAAAAAAAAAAAAAAAAATCATATTTTCCTAGTTCTAAGGTTGAAATGAAACATAGGAATTTCATTACCCTAGCTTCCGAAGAACCCGTTTCCTTGCCTTGAGTTCATCTTTGAAAGCCAATGCAGTGGAAGAGCGCATTGTTCTCTTAATTGACTTGATCTTGGCCGTCAATTCTTTCTTCATATGCAAAACTTTAAGCTTCTGCTCAATAAGTGGAGATTTTGCAACTTCATGCTTGTCAAACAAGCTCTCTAAAGCTTCTATCCTACGGACAGCCTTTCTGTACGAGCTACTTTGAACCTGAAGAATATTTCATGAAAAGTGAAATTTTCAAATACGAACATATCAAGATGTAGATAAGCAATTTAATGTAACATACCTTCATGTCTTCCTCAGGATCTAGGAGGGGTATCCCTTCTTTAGCAAATCTAGAAAGAACTTCCGACACCTTTTTCAAGGTGTTTTCTCGAGCTTCCAATGGCAAAAGATCTTTTGATATGATCAGACGGACACTACTTAAACTATCAATCTGTTCACAAATGAAAAAAAATAAATCAGTTTCATGTGTGGCATGACTAATCAATGATATAACATAAAATGGTAGGTAAAAATTTTCTAGGCAAATGTTTTTACTCCTATGTTACCAATCACTTAAATCACAAGACAACTGGAAGAAAAAATTTAAAGAGCAGATAAATCTAATTTGAGAAAAGAAATTAGATATTTAATGCAAATTTAACAATAAAATCTCTATCATATCATCATTTACAAATTGATAAGTGTTTGGGAACTCAGGATGCTTAAAACAAAATAAAACATGCAATAATGATTAGTATCAATGTTCAGTTTATAAAAATACTGAATGCTTGATGAGATAATTTACAGAATTTAAAAAGCCCAAAATAATCATGTTGCAACAGCTGGTTAAAAGAAAAGAGCAGAGATTTATGAATATTAGAATAGTATTATGGACTTTGCCTGAGAAATAGGAACAGTAACAACAACAGGTTCTCCAGGCTCCTTCAACGAAACAATCTTAATTGTCTTTTTTAAAACTCCATCCCTACTAACTGTACATCTGGTTAGAACATCCACCGTGTAGTCTGCATCCTCTGGTTTTCTACTTGCATCATCTGAATCACAGATCAAGAACAAATAGTTTTGTAAACTTAAATTAGAAAGGACAACTAGCTGTTAAATTTAAGATCAATTTAAGCTCTTACCTTCAGTACCTTTCACCCTTTCAAAATTGATAATCACTGCCCATGTGGTCTGGTCCTTGATACAGAAAGATGGGGAATTTTCCTCTGTCTTTGTGCATTGGATGCACACAAGCCTTCCAGGTTGCAAGAAGGGCAAGCAGTATCTTGGAGAAAACACAATATCACGGACATCCTTCTTCAAACTCTTATACTGCTGTATCAGGTTGTAATAATTCTCCAAACTATCTTCTTCCTCAATTATAATTGAATCCCTCTCTTCTTCAAGGTTCTTTGCTTGTTTCTGTGTGTGCAATGTCAACAAATACATAATTTGGAAGGAGGGTTAGGGGGAACAATTTATGGACAAAGTTACTGTCAACTAACCTCAAGATCAGGAATGGCACGGTCTGCTTGAAATTGATAAAATGAATTGCGAAGCAACTTTTCAGGATCACCATCCTCAGATCGCATTTGATTCAGAAGCATGTTGTAACTTAAATGGAAGGCACTGGAACACAAGGGAAAGAGTGTCACCACAAAACACCACAGAAAGTGCAACAATAGCAATTCTTGGCTGATCGAGGGATCAAATTGTATATTTCTTTTGTTGGTAGCTTGGAGGATTAGCCCTGGATAACAAAAAGTTCTAGACCATATTTTATCATCTAGTGCCACAAGATTCAGATTTGGATTCTTAATAAGCCTGTTCACAATGAATTTCATGATCAGGAGATTCTTAATCCAAGTCCAAAAATCTCTCCTCTTGAAGGACAATGAACACTTAATCTTCACATCTCTACAACTTTGGGTACCGTTGCAACAAGGATTAAAGGCCTTCTAAACAATATCCTATGGTCATATTATGCATTAGCCATCTGAACTTCTAGATGCAACATTCATTTAGTTAAAAACTCTTAACTTATATCCTCAAATGTTTAAAAGCAGCAGCATCTAATGAGGAACCAGGTGTGAGTGTTCTGGGGTAAAAGCATCTTCGGAAGCCATGCAAGCAAGAAAACTGAGCCTATTCCCTTAGGTCTAGTACTAAATTGGATGGACCCTGTAGGAGCTGGTTCAGGCTCCTGGTTATTCCGAAATAAGGTTGAGTTTTAAGGGAAGATGTCCTAGTAAGAGAATTATTTTTTCTCAACAAAGTTCCTTCCTAGGGTCTTTGATTATATTTATGGAGATCAAAGAAGTTTCCTTCCACTACTTTTGGGTTTTAAGATAATCTGCAGATACTACAACAAATACTTTATAATTACAAAACTAATAGTCAAAAGCCCAGGGAGACTCACTAACCAAACCAAATATGAGGAAGGGTTCCCAAAAAAGTACTTGTAATATAAAAATAAAAAAAAACATATTTAACCACACAAATCAGTTGAACTGATCATTATGCCCCTTAAATTCCAGCAAATAGTATGCAAAAAAAGTGGCCCCAAATAAAAATTTATTCTGCATCAAAAGCAATACTGAAGGGGCAACTGAAACCAGTACCTGTTCAAGCAATCAGCACTTCCTTTGAGCATCATTTTAGCAGTAGAAGGTTCTAGCTTCTCATCCACCATAAGGATGCATATTCCCCGTTCATCAATGCCTCGACGACCAGCACGACCACTCATCTGTATAAACTCCCCACTGGATATCCATCTAAATTTATCCCCATCAAATTTACGAACATTTGTAAACACAACAGTCTTTGCTGGCATGTTCAAACCAATGCTGAAAGTCTCTGTGGCAAACAAACACTAAAGGAAAACATTTCAATATTTAAAGCACACGAAAAAAATTTAATTAGGTAGCAAGGCTTCACCATTGGACAAACAGTGACTAGAACATTCTAATTTTTTTCATTACAAGGAGAGGGAAAACGAAGGCAAGTCCCTTTTAGTAAGAGAACATAATGAGACAGAAGAGATCATTCAGAAAATTGGTATAGATGCACAGGGAAAATTCAAGAAGAAAAATAAACAGAAGCAGGGTTTGGGGAGGCAAGAAGCTCCAGTTATTATACAGGATCACAAACTGAGAAACCAACATTTAGGCTTTATGCAATGTAAATTTGATAAGAGTTGTGTGTTTCAGGAATATCATTACCGATTAGCACTGCCAAGTAAAATGACAAGAATGAAAAATAAAAAGAAAAGTAAAAAATAAAAGGCTACAATCAGTTGTTCCACCGATGAAACCAAAATCCATGATAACAGACGGATTCACAAGTTTTAGCACCCAACCTTAATGAGACCTTCTTGAAATAGTATCTCAATCACTTCCTTCAGTATGGGAAGCAACCCAGAATGGTGCACGCCTATTCCACGTTTTAAGAGGGGTAGCATATTTGAAACCTGGAAATTTTCAAAGTATGGAAGCACCATAAATAATATATATGTATATATATAAACGAAATTATTAATCTTTTACAGTAGAAATTTAAATAACAAATTATGACCAAACTATTGACAATAGTTTCTGAAAAAAAAAAAAAGATAGACCAAAAAAGTGAGTGCAAGAGATATTAAGATACAGGGATATATATCTTAGGGGGAAAAGATGTTTACAAAATAGAATAGAAAATAAGGGAGTGAAAGAGGTATTTACAAACTAGAATAGAAAATGAGTGCAACAATAAGAAGAGAACAATTCTTGCCTGAGGTAACTTTTTATCATCATCTGAAAGCATGTCCATAGCACTCCAGAATATAGTTTCTATGTTCACTTTCTCATTGTCATCGTTTAAATCCATTCTTGCCATCTATAGAAACAAAAAAAAAAAGACCAAGCCTCAGTCTTAACATTTTCACATAAAAAGAAGAAGCAGAAGAAGAAGAAGAAAGGATTAGGAGTATATATAAATGCTACAGAGCACATGAGTGATTGGGCCATATTTGACATGGATTACATACATGCAGTATCTAGCAGATATGGGGTATCCAGGGTTGCAAGGCTAGCACATCTTGAACGGAAAATCAAAATTGTATGGTTTAACATTCTTCTCCCTCCCCAAACACAAACACCAACCCCAAAATAGATGCACAACTTTAACCAGGCTTTGATTAACAGTAGCCTTTAGGAACCCCACTGCAAGAAACCAAACTTAAGATTTAACCCCTAGTTCCTCCTGTGATGTAAGTTTTCCAAGTGGTTTGAAGCAATCTGAAACTTTGTTATGCATAAAGAGGCTTAAGACAAAATCAATTCTGAGAGCAATCAGTTTCAGCCCTAAATGATTATTTAGGTTACCAGATTTGGTCAAGCTTTTTGGAAATCTAAAATAAATTTCAATAATCTGTTTTATCCATTACATAGATGACTTCTAGAGCTTGAAAATGAGCATAAATTTGACCCAATTTGAATTTAAGTTAACTAAGATACAAGTGACCGAAGTCCGAACCAGAATTTGCATCTGAGGTAAAAACACCCGGAAGTCTCTGATGACCATACTGTCATCCAGAGAAGGGCCATACGGTCAAGAAGATTATACCATTACCTGGGAAGGACCAAACCTCAGCCCAGAGCATAAAGAACTTTGGAAGACTGATTTTCTTGCCTTTTTGCACTCCTAACCGGTACATGAGGCTCTAGGGGTCCAAAAACCTATATTCCCTGTAAATATTATCTCCCTTCAGCCTCTAAGACACAAAAGAGGCATTGCTAAAAGCCTCCTAAGCATTGGACCCCTTTTCTACCCATTTGATCAACTTTTGTCCATATTTTAACACACTGCTTAAAATAAATTCAACATTGTTTTAAACTATTTTTAGCCAAAAAAACCAAAAAGCTGGTTTTAAATCCCCAGGCCCAAACACTGGATTTATTGGTAATAATAGTATTCTCAACCAAAAAGAAAAAGAAAAAGGAAAAAAAGAAAACCCACTGACATGCCAACATAGAAAATGAAGTCCCAGATTTGATAATTTCTTCCTTGCAGGAGGCTATCATGTTTCATATTTCTGATTCAATGTTCTGATAGTTTCCATGTTTCTACTGCTTCTAATTTTTTGATAAGAGAGAGAGAAAATTGTATTAAAAAACTGCCAAAGCAGCAGCTGAAAGTATACAAAGAAGAAGAAAAGACCCCCGCACCCCAGCTGGAACATAGGAGCCAGGAACAGAGGTGCAGAAGGAACCCCACCTTCAACGGGATCCCACCCAATCAATAAAATCAACTAAAGTCGAAGGAACATCTTTTATGAACAATTTGATCTCCGACCAAAGGAAATAAACAAAGGAACTCTTAAGTCTTTAGATTGACAGTACTTCTTCCTCAAACACGACTTTGTTTCTTACCTTTCAAACTGTCCAAAAAATACACAAAGGGTTTGCTCTCCAAACTTCCTATTCTCTTTTTTCCCACAAAAGACCTGTCCCAGCCCAAAAGAGTCTCCTTGACAGTGGCTAGCAACACCCACTGCACCCCAAAAAGAGAGAAAAACATCGCCCAAAGAGTCCTTGCCTTAGCGCAATGGAGAAGAATGTGGTCTATAGATTCTTCATTCAATTGGCAAAGGTAGCATCTATTCGCTAAAGACCAACCTCTCTTCTGAAGTTGGTCCAAAGTAAGAGCTTTTCCCCATGAAGCTTCCCACCCAAAGAAACTCACTTGGGCTGCACACAAGCTGTCCAAATGACAATCGAAGGGAAAGAGACTAGAGGGCCTGAATCTAATGCTTTGTAGAGAGACTTAACGGAAAATTTCCCACATTTAGTCTCTCTCCAAAGCACCCTATCTTCCACATCCTGCTAAACTCTCTTCCCATTAAGGCCTAGAAAAAACCTGTGTACCTCATCCATCTCCCAATCATTGAAAGGTATGGAGAAGTGCGGGCTCCAACTCCCCCCTCCCTCAGAGGAACTCTATACATTTTTTACCCAAGCATCTTTGATGAGAGCTAAAGCAAATAAAGTGGGAAAAGAAACACAAAGAGGTGAATCCCCACACCAACTATCTTTCTAGAATTTCACCCTTTGTCCATTCCCCACCTCAAAAGAGAGCCTACTGCTTACAACATGTCACTCCCTCCTAATTGCTTTCCACAATCCCATACCATACCCACCCCTCACTTCCTTGGAACACCAACCCCCTTGCTCCTCCCCAAACTTTTCCCTAATCACTTGATTCCAAAAAGCCCCTCTCTCATTAGCAAATCTCCAGCTCCATTTGCACAAAACCGCCTTATTAAGAGTAGAGAGACTTTACCCCTAATCCCCCTTTACTTTTGTCTAGGCAAACCAAATCCCACCGTACAAGATGAGGTTTCCACTCAAGAGCCCCACCTTCCCACAAAAAAATCCTCTGAATCTGCTCTGTCCTCAATTTGACTTTTCTAGGCAAAGAAAACATAGACATGAAGTGAATGGGAATGCTCACCAAAGTGCTCTAAATCAAGGTGATCCTCCCTTCTTTGGAGATGTATTGGCTCTTCCACCTAGCCAATTTCTTCTAAAATCTCTCCTCCACTCCATCCCAAACAGCCACAGATCTATGAGGAGCCCCTAAAGGCAATCCCAAGTAAGAAGATGGGAGACTCTCAATCTTACACCCAAGATCAGCAGCCAAAGCCTCCATGTTTTCCACACCACTTACCGGGATTAACTCACTTTTGTCCAAATTAATTCTCAACCCCGAAATGGCCTCAAACCACATTAGGATCCAACTTAAATACATCATCTAATCCTGAGAAGCCCCACAGAAAACCAAAGTATCATCAGCGAATAATAAGTTAGACACTTGAACCCCTTCACCACCTCTACCCCTCGCCTTGCAAGCTACCAAAAAACCCTCATTTACAGCTCTCTTCAAAAGACAACTAAAAGCCTTCATAGCAATCATGAATAAGTACGATGAGATGGGGATCCCCTTGCCTTAACCCCCCTGAACTTTGAAAGAAACCTAAAGATGTCCCATTAACTAGAACAGAAAAGCTAGTTGTGGAGATACACCATTGCATCCACCGAAGCCATTTCTCCCCAAATCCCATCATACCCATAACTGAAAGCAAAAAGGACCAGTCCACATGATCATACGCCTTTTCTATATCCAACTTGCACATCACCGCCCTCTCATTGCTCTTCAAAATCAAATCTATGACTTCATTAGCAACAAGGACAACATTCAAGATTTGTCTTCCCTCCACAAAGGCATTTTGAGCCTTAGAGACCACCTTACCCACCACCAGCTTTGGCCTATTGGCTAGCACTTTAGCCAACCACTTATACTGCCCTCCCACCAAACTAATTGGCCTGAAGTCCCTTAAATCTTCTACTCCCCCTTTTTTGGGATCAAAACTAGGAAAGTTGCATTCAAACTTTTTACAAAACAACCATGGTCATGAAACTCCCTAAAAAATTCCATGACCTCTTTCACAAAACCCCAAGAAAACTGCCAAAAGGCCATAGGAAAGCCATCAAGCCCAAGCACTTTGTCCCCACAAAAGCCCTTAAGAGCTTCCAACACCTCCTACTCAAAAAAAGGCTCCTCCAATCTAGCTGCTTCCACAACCTCCAACCTTGCAAAGGACAGACCACTAATGTTGGGTCTCCACATTCCTACAACAAACAGCAAATTCTTAAACTCATTCACCACTCCAACTCTAATTTCATTCACCTCTATTAACAAAGAACCATTGATCTTAACTCGGGTCATCAAGTTCCTCCTCCTATGACCATTAGTCATCTTATGGAAGAAACTAGTGTTCCTATCCCCCTCCCTCAGCCATACTTCCTTGATTTCTGTCTCTAAGAAATTTCTTCAAGAAGCACCCACTTTTTAAAATCCTCCTTTGCTCCTCTCCTAGCTTCCAACTCAAGAACAGTAAGTGGTCAGGTTAGCTCTACTTTGCCCCAAAAGTTCACTTGATTTAAAGCCAATGCCTTATCGACTTCAACTTTGTCGAAATCATTCCTATTCCAGTCTCTCAAAAGCGGCTTCAGGGCTTTCAGCTTCGCTGCCAAGACAAAACTAGCAGACCCACTAAAACTTAGACCTTCCCACCAAGCCTGCACCTTATCCTTGAAACCCTCCTCTTTCAACCACATATTTTCAAATCTAAAAGGCAAAGGGCCTCTCCTCATGCCTCGCCCATCTAGCACGATTGGAAAATGATCCGAAACCGGCTTAAGAAGGACACACTGTACAACCCCAATAAAGTGACCTTCCCACTCATCCAAGACTAAAAACCTATTAAGCCTAGAATGAGATTGATTATTCAAGCCACCCGACCAAGTGGAAGATCCTCCCTACAAAGGCAAGTCCCTTAACTCTAAATCCTCAATAATCTCCGAGAATCTCCTCATTGAGTAGGTTAGTCTGCCTCCCCTACTGCTCTCCTCAGGGAACCTAACCACATTAAAATCGCCTGCCACACACCAAGGGCCACCCCACAACCCTCTAACAGCACCAAGTTCCCCCCAAAAATCTTCCCTTTCCTTCTGCTGCTTCAAATTTAGGACTGCCACCATAGCAGATTTGTTTCCATTTTACATTTTCCCATGAAAAAAATTATTTCTATTTAAGGTTTATTTTCAATTTTTAGGTTTGTCCGCAACTAACCCTCTTTCTATTTTTACATAAATTCTACCAGTATCATTTTCATTTTTCTTTTGTGACATGCCTACTTGGAGATTGCTGACAAACACTTCTAATTCTTGCGCTTCCCTTTTGAGTATCTAATTTCCTCCAATGTGGTATAGCACATGCTGTCACCAACTTGGTATATTTCCCTCTTGGGTGCAATTTTCAAATCCGCCTTTAGTTAATGAAATAGTGATATTAAGCACGAAATAGGGACCAGTTTCAACCTGGTGAGAGTGGAATGCAACCACCTTCCTAATACGTAAAAAAAATCCCCAAGCCCAAAGTTGAGCAATGTGGTTAGTGGGTTGTCTATGGAGTTGATGTTGCTTTCGTAGTTTTCTAGGAACAGCCTTTGTGTCAACATGGTGACTGAAAAGTTTCAGAACAAAAGCATTATATTAGAGTATGTGACCAGGGCTGTCTCCAGGTGGTGGAAACCTAGGTAGTTAACCCAACCCCCATTTCATTTTTTTTCCTTTTCAGAGAGAGAGAGAGAGAGAGAGAGATCGATCTACCTGCATTGCAAGAAATTCACAATCCCTTTTACTGAAGCTGAAAAGTATCACGGGATCATACTGACGCTGAATAATCATTTTCACCATCTTGAAAATGTCACTTTCTTCACCAGCTCTGCCCACCACCAGTCCTTTCTGCCTCTTCCCATTTTCTCTTTTCTTGTCACCTTCACCAGCAGGAACAAGTGCATTTAAAGCTTTCTGAAAGCTATCCTCACGAAATTTTCCCTTTTCATCCACCACCAAGTAGAGACCATCGCCTCCAGAAGGAAAAATATAATGCTGAAGTGGTGTTGGCCGATAATCAGTATAAACAATGTGACACGGTTGCTGATGGACCTGCATTCTGGGAAATAACATTAATGCCATTATATCAACCAGGCATGGTTCCCTACTTAACAAGACAAACTACAACATAAATTATTGGAATAAAAATTCATTAATGTCATCTAGAAAGATGGTTGAAGTTGCACATGATGGTCCTAGTAATCAATTTTCTCAAATCTTCTGACACAGACTTCCTTGCTAAGAAAGGTTCCTTGTTTTCATTAATGTCCATCCCTCCTCTATAATACAGAAAGGTTGAGTAGGAAATAAGGAGGAAAGCAGAGGAAATAAGAGACTATATTTGACAGGTGTTCTATAAGATTTCACATGTTTAAGCAAACATGCAAAAGAAATTATAATTAATTTATGTCTAGATTATAGGAAAATCTAGGAAACATGGGCTTTATGGTAGCCTATGCTACATAGGCTAGGGTACAGGTGTTGGGTGTAGGTTTGTGTCTAGGTGTCTAATCCTTTGCATCTCAAATTTTAGGATATCAAGACTTGATTGAAAAATAATTTTGATGGTACTGGAAATGACATGATACAGAAAAAAAAACCAATTAGAATTTAGCTAGAAGCAAAAAATTAATATATTCTTGACAAACAGAAATAAAAATAAATAAAATAACCTCTCTTTTTTCCTTTTATCCTTATTTTAAAAAAGAACAAGAAAATAAAAATAGTCAATATCTAAAGTAAAATAAGAGTATTCAACAGGGAGCCCACAAACAATCGCCTATCATGTCATGTTAGCATGAGTGCATTAGGTAAAGTCGAAGAGTCTAGGTATCATAAATGGTGGCACCTAGAATCTTGAAACTTATAGGTGCAACCGATGCATTGAAAAGATGCTAAGCCCACTCTGGCACATGGTTTGTAAGGCTTAAAAGACCTTTTTGGCAATAAATGTCATTTTATTTAGTGTTTGGTTGCATTTTAAGTATGTCAGATTAAAGATGTTAGGAGTTAAAGCTCTTTCGATAGAAGTTACAATACTATAGCTTTTGTCCAGAAGAGTTTTAGGAAGCTGGTATCTATCAAAAGCCTTCTAAAGATGTAGTAACTAAAAACTGATAAATCTCTTTCAAATAAGCTCTCCTATATACGGCTGTTTTTAGAAAGAACTTTATTAGAAATATAGCTGCACAAAAGAATGCCTAATATACCAAACAGAAGTGCATCTTTCAATCAATAGAATTTTTGGTATGGCAAACATGAGAACTAATAATCCCTCTTGTTGACGGGTGGATTTCAAAAGGAGATGAGAAAAGAGAGAAAGAAAAGGAGAAATATGGTATTGAACAAATATGTTTTTACAAAAGAAAGGCCTCCCTCATTATCTACATATGCTGAGTGATTTATTTGATTGCTCACTCCTGATCTATCATTAGATCTTGTAATCAATTGCACCCTATCCTAATTTTTTCATCAATGGGCATATGCACTACATCTGTAGGTGCTAAGTACAAGATTCAAACAGTTTTGAATTCAAGGGAATATTACTAGCAAATATAATGGACAGAGGTTGCCAATTGTAGCTGATCAAACCCCATCAAATCATGTCTTAGAGGCTGCAGTCCAAAAGCTACTCATATCAGATACAATGCTGACAGATCACCAACTAATCATGATAAAATTTTCATTATCTGATCACAACAATTTTTACAAACTATAAAAACAGAGGGCTCCAATTTTGGGGAAGACATGCCTAGAAGAAGAGGAAGCAAATGTATTGCTCAACAAGCAAGAAGTATTTGAAGATTAATCCAATCGGATGGGCACAACTAGAGGAGGAGAAGCTCAGAGCCATGCCTGAGAGTTTTAAAAGGATTCAGCATAAATATGCCAGAAGAAAAAGTGGAGGAAGAGAATTGTCCTATCATTCAGCACCTGAGGCCTTGCCTAAACAAGAAAGTTCTGCCATTCAATTTTGCAATCCATATTGCATTCTTGCACCTTATTTTCACTTGTGTAGGGTTTCATGCTTAGAAGAATATCTTTCAATATCAATGAAATCCTCAATAGTTAAGTTGAATTGGTTCATGAGTTTATCATCCTCTATTTTACTAACATTGCTTAAAGAAATGTTCATCTTTTATCATTTGTAATCAAGCATTTCACAACTTGGAGGAAGTGAAACAATCAATAGATTGGCTGGAACACGCCAAAATTCAGAATACCACCATTGGAATGAGGTATAAGTTTTGAATCACATTAAATCAAATTATCCTTTTGCCAAAAGAGGTGGGATCTCAGAGAAAGAAAAGGGTAAGAACAAAAGGTCAATAGATTTTTTAAATTTTGAATTATGTCCAAGAAAGAATCACTCGCTCTTTATTTATTTATGATTTAGGGTTTATTTTGATTTATCAAACCTTAATCAAGACACCCATCATTTACCTAAGGCAAATCCTAAGCAATATAAGCTGCTCAATCCCAAAATATTCATGCACACTACATTTACTTATTTACGTTGAAAGCCTATTAAGAGATCTCAATTATCCAGGTTGGATTACAAATTATTTCTTTGCTGCTCTTCTTCAAAGTTTCTAGAAAGGATATTTCCCATCTTCATCATCTCCGAAGCTAATTTCACAATTCATAATATGGTAACAAGAAGCATTTAAAAAGCATAAATCACCTTTGCAACCCAATCAGCGAATTCCTTTGCATTAGGCACAGTTGCTGAGAGGAATACAAATCGTGAGTTCCTTGGAGCCATGACAATGCTTTCTTCCCATACCACACCTCTTTCCCTATCACGCATATAATGTACCTCATCAAAAATTACCCAAGCCACCTCCCGTATAATTTCTGATCCCTTGTATTGCATACTTCTCCAGATTTCTGTGGTCATTACCTGAAATAGAACTATAATTTAGCAACCCAAAATATAGAAACATTTCAAAGGCTTAAATAGGAAAAAAATAAATATATAAATGATAACTGTGCCTACCAGGCAAGAAGCATTGGGCTCAATAGTGACATCCCCAGTCATCAAACCAACATCTGAGAATTCTTCTTTAAATTCTCTATACTTTTGGTTGCTGAGTGCCTTGATAGGCGAAGTGTATATTACTCGTTGATTGTTTTGCAATGACATGGCAATAGCATATAATGCTACAACAGTCTTTCCCGCTGATGTATGAGCTGATACCTATCAGAAAAAGGAAATGATGAGAGATGTAAAACAACATTTGCAGACTGCAGAATAAGAGGCACTGATTGAGAAAACATAATAAAAAAAAAGTAGGTAGGTTATACATGCACCAGGAGCAACATCAAGAAGAACCATGCAAAAACAAATAACTGAATAATAAAAAGAACAACAACCTGGGCTTGAGTATTAGTATGTGATTTACATGGTAGAAACTGACATCTCATGGTAAGTTAAACCTACAGAAAGCATACAATATAGTATCTACATGGTAGCTAAGAAGAAGGATTCTTGCTGAAAAAAAAAATAATTATGATAGTTTTGATTACCAAATTCAAAAATTGCCCCTACAACAGTTAAGCTGCCATGAAGATCTTTAAACAGTTCACCAGTTTCTTCCTTCCAATAATTCCTAAGATACTTCTGATGATTTAATCTCACATATTAAGTTTCTGTACATGCCCAGTAAAGGGTAAGGTTTGGGACATCCAAACTTCTCAGCTATGTCAGAGAGATGACCTGGTTTTTTTTTTATAGGTAAAATTTTGTCCCAATTGGGACTTTGACTTGGAACCTCCCACAAACCCTCCCAAACCTTTACCACTTGAGCCAGGCCTCAATGGTATTTCAGAAAGCTGACCTTCTTCACATGTTAATGTTTAGATTTTCAAATTTCTGATTTTTCTTTTCTTTTTTTTTTTTAAAAAAAATTACAAATTGTATAAGTTTACACACAATTTTCTTCAAATTCAAAGAACAGGACTCAACATTAAGGGGTCTAAAGTTTAAGTTAGCTATGAAAAGCTTAAAAAAAAAGGTAGAATGGTTAGAGAAAAACACATGCTGAATTGTACTTTCTTTTCTTCTTTCACAAATGGTAGAACCAACCAATTGGACATTGTAAGTACAGATAGGCTTCCTCTTAAATGTAACCCTTCCCCAAATAGACTAACTAAGTTCATAGTGGATGATTAGAGAGTGTGCTCATGTTCTCAAGGGTAGGGTTGCAGTGATGACTTGTGACAGGAATTCCCTCAAAATACCTATTTCTTTTTTTTGATAGGCAAACACAGAAGTATAATAGAAAAGGGCACCTTAAGGCAAGCCCAAAAGCATACAGGGGGTATACAAGAGGTGCCTTGAGGCAAAAAACAAAAGTAGAGAAGATACAAACCAGACCTCATCTAGCACCTAGCCAATCAAAAAAACTGAGTAAAGGAAGAAGACCTTCATTTATAGCCGACTTAGTCCACGACCAAAGATTACAAACAAAAGAATTTTTCAACTTGTGCAACGAGAACTCCTCATTCTCAAAAGCAATCCTATTTCTTTCCTTCCAAACCGCCCAAAATAGACACAAAGGGGCAGCCTTCCACACCTTTCTATGCTTCTTGCCCAAGTTAAAACCACACCAACCAATAAGTGTATCTCTAACCGACAAAGGAAGGACCCAAGTGACTCCAAAAAGAGCAAACAATAGCTCCCAAATAACTCTTGCCCTGGTGCAATGAATGAAAATATGATCAATTGACTCTTCTTCCTCAGAGCAAAGAAAGCATCTATTAGCAAGAATCCGGCCCCTCTTTTTAAGCTGATCCAAAGTAAGCACCTTACCCCAATATGCCTCCCAAGCGAAAAAGCTCACTTTGGTAGGCACACAAGAACTCCAAAACATGCTAATAGGGAAATGATCAACTCTTCTTGGAGCTAGATCATTAAAAAGTGATTTAACTAAGAAAATCCCATTAGTGGTCTCTTTCCACAACATTCTATCTTCCAATAGAGGATTAAGCCTCCTTCCCCGAATTGTCAAAAGTAATCTCTCCACCTCCCAATCATTGAAGGGCCTAGAAAATCTCAAAATACCTATTTCTTATGTGAATCAATGGATACACATTTCATAACAAGCCCAAACAGTTTCACAATTTAACTCCAATTTTTCCTGTTCTGGCAGGAACACTAACTCCAAAGTTTCCCATAAGCACAGGCTCAGAGGTGCCCCAAAACCAAGCCATTTACGCATTCATAGAACTCCAAACTAGTTTCCCCCCTCCAACACAACCCACACAACCCCGACAAATCCATTTAGTTCTGGGAGGAGGTAGGTTTTGGGATCCCCACCTTTAATTATCTAATTCAAGAGAAGCAAAATTTTAAAGGAAAAGACTCCACTAAACTCTTAAGTAATACAACCAGAGGCTTTGGTCATTTGAGTATTTTCATTTTTTCAAAAACCAGAACAACATAAAACACAAGATTCCAAATTCTAGTTACCCTCAATTTTAATGGCAACCAACTAGAAATTAATTAAAAAAGAAACCAAATTACCACATCTCTTCAGCAGGCAAACACTCCACTCAACTATACCCAAACAACTATTTGACTCTTCGAGGAAATCTTTTCAGTTTTCAAACATCTAAAGAGCCCCAAAATGTAAGATTCCAACTTCTATTCACCCTCAATTTTATTAGCAACTCACCAGAAACAAAGTAAGAAACCTAAGTAAGCATATACTCCACCCACCTATACACAATACAACTATCTGCCTCTGAGGGGTCAACAAACAACATAAAATATAAAATTCCAACTTCTATTTACCCTCAATTTTCTCAGCAATTTATGTCAAATCCAGTTAGCATCCAACAAAACATATCTTTTACAACTGAAATTTATACTAATCTCTGAAATCATTTCACTCCACATACAGATACATCAAAAACAGCATCATAATTGTTGGAATTTAAGCTCAAAATGTGAGAAGATACCATAACAGATTCCCCGGCGTCGAGGCATTTGATTGCTTCGGACTGGAAAGGGTCGAGAGTGAACGGGAACTCCTTTGCAGGTTTCGAATCTTTCCGGGACGAAGACGAAAAGGAAGAACGTGGCTCGTAGCCCTCTGGGTACGAAACATCGTGTATGCAAGCCACGGATTCTTCGAACGTATTGAGTAAAGCACTGTCTTCTCGCTGTTGTTTCTGTGGAGAGAGGCGCTCGACGGACGGGTCTTCTGTTGATTTTCTCTTAAGCGACCCCATGGATGATTGGATTACAGAGAAAGGAAGTGGGGAAGAGAAAGCTAAAAGCAACAGTGTTGTTTGGCTTGTGAGAAAGTGAGGGAAAAAGAAGGAAATAATGTTTTCCCTGCCTCGTAGAACAACGAGGAGGATGCAGCGGTTGTGGTGGCTTCCCACGGTTCACCGCAATGAAGGGATGCTCCTCCTAAAACCTAAACAACGTCTGTATACTTGTATTAAAAATTTCCCTACAACCTATCTCAAGAAAATGAGTCCCTATAAATAATTAATTATATTTAATTTTTGGATAAATACTTTTCCCATTATTTTTTTTCCTTTTCATATATTTTATATTTTCTAATAAGTTTAATATCCGTTTCCTACCCTTCATGTTTTCTATTTTTAAAATAGAAAAAAAAAATGTGGCAACTTTTATATGAAATAAAGAATCTTTACATATTTATATTTTAAAAAAATAATTTTAAAAATTATTTAAATGTTTAAGAGTTTATTTTGACAACTGTTTTCAAAAACAATTTTACGTTCTTAAGAACAAAAAAAAATAAGAAAACACGTTTGATAACTAAAAACTGTTTTATATTTTTTGTTCTTAATAACAAAAAATAAGGTGTTTCAAATAATATTTTTTATTTGTTTTCTATTATTTTCACTTGTTTTTTGAAAAGTGTTTTAAAAAATAATTATACAAGCATGTAAAATGGTTAAAAATAAAGTACTAAATATAAAAATTATTTTTAAAACATATTTAAAAATACTAAAAACATATTAAAAATATTTTTAATTTCTCAAACAAACTTTTATTTTACAAAACATCAAAGAACAATTTTCAAAAACTATTCTCAAAAACTATTTCTCAAACTTGTTTTGAAAACAATTACCAAACAGGTCTTAAGGTATAAAAAAAAAATTATTATTTCAAATTTTAAAATATTTTAAATTGAGAATATAAGTTAAATCCATATTTGTTGTTCAAAATATTTTATTTTTATATAAAAATTTATTTTAATAATAAAGTTATCTACAATTTAGAAATATATAAAATACCAAATAAATATAAAATATGTTGATTTTCTATCTAGGTGTAAGCATAAAGGAACACAAAGTAAAGGATTTATGCAAATCTTAGGTGAGAGGATGGAAATGATATCATTTGATATATTTGAATTATAATTATGCTCTTTAATGAGTAGTTAGCCTATCATCATCATTAAATGTAGTAATAAGTTAGATTAACTAGTTTAAATTGATAGTTTTGAACAATTGTTGGATACCCTTAATGTATTTGATGGAATTTATCCTAATCTTCGAAGACTCAATATCATCATCAAATCAGACTTAATATCATTTAGATAAAGATGGTTAAGCTTGTCCAAGTGAATAATGACATTAAAAGTGTATTTTCAAGCTTATTGTATGATGAAAATCTTTTAAACTAAAAAAAAAAAAAAAAAAAAAGGTTTGCACATGAGAGCTCCAATGCCTTTTGTGAGCACTCAAGGTTTTTTTTTTTTTTTTTTTTCATATTTTTGTTGAACATTTGACAAACGCCCTAGAATGATACTACCATTATTCCTTGTACATTCCCACCACTCTCAAAAACCTTGTCTTTGTATCAAGATTTGGTCATGGTGGTTAACCCCATCCCTTCAAGACATTTATGAGTTCACTAAGGAGCCTGGGGTGCTACATTGTGAGGATGAAGACAACTATAATGTTGGTCAATCTAAAACCTTGAGAGAATGTAACATCTAGTTCTAGTAAAATCATGTGTTTATTATTTCATAATTAGTAAATTGACTTTGCGATCAATTAAACCCATAGTTTTTACACTTATAGAGTTTCTAGTAGACTACCTATTCACCTCCTTTGGTAGTTTTAAGAATCAAAATTCAAATTTCAATTAATTAGTAGAGCAAATTAAATTCCAAAATTTAAAAGTTTTCATAGAACCGTAGTAAGTGGAACTACCTACCCTACTTTGATACAAACAACCATCCTTTTTGGGAAGGGCATATACTTTTTATTTTTTATTTTTGAAAATGCAACCTAAATGAGTTTGGAATATTGTTAAACTTGTTTGGGGACATGCATTGAAGAACTCAAGCCCAAAAATGAATAGGATAAACTCAATAATGAAAATAGTGAGGTGAATGATAGTGCTCTCCATAACATCTTTAATGGTATTAATCCTATAGAATTATGCATTACAACATTATTTAAACATTCTTAAGAGATCAATGATATTGGGTTTTTTACTCATGAGGGTACTTTTGTTATCAAGTGGCCAAACTTCAAATGTTAACTAACAAATTTTAAAGTATCATAATACAAGAAGAAAAATCCTTTTTTGATTTATATGCTACGTTGAGTGATATTCTCAATTATAGTTTCAACCTAGAGGAGAATATTCTTGAATCTAAGGTAGGTAGGTAGCAAAAAAAAAAAAAATCTTAGAACTTTTTCGAAGAGATTTAAACCTAAGGTAACTATAGAGGAAAGTGAGGACATTGATTTTATAAAAGTTGAATTTGTAGGATCTTTTTTAAACTTATGAAACGTCCCTACCTAGATCTAAAAAGCTTAGGAATGCAACGCTAAAAGCTTTTATTTGCTAAAAAGCTTAAAACAATCATACAAGTTTATAAAAAATCACTTGCAAATTTAGACATTAAAAGGGGAAAAATATGTGAAACTAAGCAAAAGAGGAAAAGAAGAAAAAAAAAAGTTCATTTAAAAACAAGAAAATAAAGTGCCTTAATTATAGGAGAATAAGACACATGTATGTTTATTGTTTTGATTTAGACAATTGCAAGAAGATAATGCAAGTGACTTAGAATGATACTAAGTACAATGAGAATAAGTCAAAAGACTCCTATGAATGGAAAAAACTTGGTTGCTTTTGTTGTATCTTTAGATGATTCATATTACGATCCTCTTCTTAAATTAAATCAAATTATGGGAGTTAATTTGATCTTGATGATATATGTGTTTCCTATGATGCATTGTATGAAGAAAGTCTAAATATAAAAGTTGAAAGTGATAAAATGAGTCAAAAGGTATTAAATTAAAGAAACTTTAGATGTATTAAAAGTTAAAAATGTCAATCTTCTTAATGAATCGATCACTTTAAAATTGGAGAAAGATTTTTTTTCAATAAGATGAAGTTTCTTTAGATCGAATACAATGCAGTAACCAATAAAGTCAAAGTCTTAGCACTTGAAATTGAAAATATGAGAAAAGACATGGTAGGTATTAGTTAAACAAATTATCTAAATCCAAAATTTTGAATCAAATAATGAGTAAAGGGAAATCAACAAGTGATAAGCCTAGCATTAGCTACATTAGCAAGGTAGAGACAACAACTAGTGGTAAAATAACCTTAGTAAAGGCCAAGGAGGGTGTTCCTTCTATGGAAGAACCCTGAGTACCACTTTCTTTCACATTATGTGCAATAAGTTTGGACATTACCAAAGTAGGTATCATAGCAAATTGTTTAATAGATTTCAATTTCATGTAAATAGACTAATAAATGGTTCCAATTTCTTTAAGAACCAAATATTAAATACTAAGAAAGCTAAAAATTCTCACATTAGATTTAAAAATAGGAAGAGTCAAGTAGGCACATGACCTAAGGTTATGTAAACTTGGGTTAAGAAAGATGATCTTATTGTACTTTAATATGGTCAACTCAAGTGTCATTACTTTAAATTCTTGTAGAATTTTATCTTCTAAGAAATCTTTAGGACTTCCACTTTTCAATAGCACATTTATTTCATAGTATGAGGTCTTATCTTAATGTTTGATCCTTATTCCTAGGATCTAAGGGTCACCTCCATATTCATTGCTTGATTATTTTTTATTAGATGTTTGGTTTATTATTGTTTTCCTAAATCTTTGAGTAATTTCAAGATTCTATTACTAATCAAAATGTTTTGTCTTTTATTTATTAGTCTTATGATTGTTTTAATTATTATTCATAGTCTAGGAATGAAGTAAAAAGGGAATTAGTTATATCAAACCCATAAGATTGGATGTTGTTACTAATTGTAAATAATCTTCTTAAGTTTGATTATTTGTGTGAAATTTCAACTTAGGAAAAACATAAAAATTTGGTCTATTCTAAATTTTTTGTGTTATTGTGTTTGATGTAATTCATATATTATAATTTCCAAAGTGAAAAAGGCTACTTGGTTATATCATAATTTCATATCCTTAAACTAAGAGTAAAATTCCTCACTTGCAAAAAATGAGAAATATCTTTGTGTAGAAAATGTTATTTAGTCTGTAAAATATAATTTTTGGTATTAAAGGAATCTAGATTGTGATTCATGTCGAAATAAGATTAAGATGCAAAATTAATTAAAATCAAGAATTTAGGAGTTTTATATGTTGTGCATGAATGATCAATAAATTGTCATGTTAAATGGGAATCAAACCTAACTAGATTCTAATTGAATGAATAACAATTTGATTAAGAACTTGACATGATTTAATGGATAACTTAGGTTAGTAATATAGATCACATTAATTAGACATAAGTTGGTCGATTTGATATTAGTTACATTCATTTGATGTTGTGGTTGTTACATCCTGTTCAATTTTGGTTTTTTTGCGTTTAATTAATTTGCTACTCTAATTTTTTTTTTTTTTTGTGAAGCTTTTACATGATGTTAATTCAATTTCTACTTTTATTCAAAGTATTTATAATTAGCATAATTTATTGAATGTACATTGCCAAAATTGAGCAATTTACATGTGAATATTACCAATTCTTTTCCTATATATATATTTTTAGATTTTTTTCATAATTTTGGAGTGGATTTATGTTAAAAAGGAAGCTTTAGATGCTCAAAGGAATGCCCGAGTGGTTTGGGAGTTGAAAGGGCACTCAAACAACTTAGGAAGCGAAATGATAAAAAGGGCGCTCGAGTACTTATAAGTCCTTTCCAACATTAGTAGCACCTAAGAGCTCAACGCATTGCTTTAAGCACTACATTTATTGTTCGCACACCAACTCTTTAAATTCTTGCGTATTTGCTCAATTATCACACTTTCGCAATCCCTCCCAATTTTCAAACAATCTTCTTTTCATTTCTACTTTCCTTTTTATTGCTTTTTGCATAAATTATTCTTAGAATTAACCTCATAGGATTGTTCTTATGGATTTCTTAGGCCTTTTTTACTATTCAATTTTTCAAGTCAGTTTTAACATCTCTTCAATTTTTTAGTTTTTCTAGTTATATAAAGATGTCTTGTCATTATGCTCATCGAAGAGTTTCTACCTTTCCACTTCCTTCCCTAAAGCACATATATGGACCTTCTACCCTAATCCATGGTCATGCATCTCTAAATGACCTCTCTGTTCACTACTTCCTTTCTAAGGAATGTGGGTGTGTGACCTCAAATCTTTGTTGTAACTGAAATACTAAAACCTAAATACATGATAACCTTGATCAAGAAAAACCAAAGATAGAGTTATTACGACTTTGTAGTATTTCAGGTTATCATTCTTTGGGATTATCACTAATGTACTCAATTGTTTTTAGATTAAAATGATTAATTATTTGGTAAAACTATTGAAACACCAATTTAAATAAATGAGAATAAAATATGGATAAAGATTTCGCAAAATATTTAATGAAATAAATAAAACAAAGGGAAATATCCAAAAAAGTTTTAAATCTACTGTTAAATCCTTAGAGAGAGAGAGAGAGCATTGTAAAATGTAAGGTTTAGGATCAAAGTTAATCCAATAGCAAATTGAATCCTAAGACCAATATTGCATCAAAAACTTAGATTTTTATTTTTCAAATACATATTTCTTAAACCAATTAAATATGATAGTTAATTTTGATTTTTAATTCTATTCATTTAAAAGACCTTATCCATCTTATAGATTCAACCTTAGATTCACTAATAGTAGGATTAAACTAAATTAACTAGTGGTCAATTTAGTTCCAAGAATCACTAGTACCTTGTTAAACATTTTTTGTACCTTATTTAGGATAAATTAACATGAAAGATTTATTTCTACCTATTCAAATGTTAAATCAATGCATTACTGTTTCTTGTTCCTCCTTTGGATTCTTCACATTCATGTTAGCATCTTTGAAACTCATAAGATTAGCAAAACATGGCAGAGAATTTCTCCTTAAAATCCATACTTGGTTTCCAAGAAGATAAAATAGAAAAGAATGGAAAAAAAAAAAAAACTAAAGATTTATTAAAGAATTCAATAAGAAAAAAATCAATTTCTCTCCTTACATTCTTTCTTTTATAAACCCTAAAACAAAGCAAATAAATATGGTCTAACCCTAAAAGAGAAATGTGATACTTGCAATTTTTAATTTTGCATGAAGATCATAGATTTCACATGATCATGCGAAGTGGAAATGGGTTAGCAACACTTAAACAAAATTTTAGTATTTTTGGCATGGTCATGTGAAAATTTGCATGGTCATGAGAAATTGATTCCCATAGGTTTCTCAGCTCTTGTAGAATTTAGCTATTTGGTGCATTTCGCAAGTTCATGCTAAAATTTGCATGGTCATGCTAAATTGCTACTTCTTGCCAACTCCATTTGTTTCAATTATTCATATCTTCCTCATTTCAAGTCCAATTCACAAACCATTTAAAACATTGGATTCTTAACTTGTTGAGCTTCAAAATAATATGTAACTTTCCCTAAAAAGATCTCGAGAAGTACTCCAGAATTTAATTCAAATTCAAGGTATGTGTTGTTGCTAGGTTTGAGTTCTAAATTCTATTTTGAGCTTAACTGCATTTACTTTAAACCTTCTTTCTCATGGTTGCTTGCCCTCTTCATCTCTATTTACCATTGATTTATCATATTTCATGCTTACATTTCCCTTATTTTTCCTTCTCTTTATGCTTCATAAGTCTCAAGTCTCTCATTTATTCATTTTTTACCCATTCCTCTACTTTGGTTGAAAATGACTTTTTCACATAGTATTCTTTTCACCTCTTAAAGATAAGATTAACATTGATATAGAAGTTAGATTCATAACTAAGGTCTTAGCCAATGACGAAGCCAGATAGTGCTCAAGAGGGGCAAATGCCCCTCTTGAAATTTTGATAAATAGTGTTCATTCTAATGGAAACTAGCTACCTACCACTAGGTTATATAGTTAGTTTGATGTTGTTTTAACCCCCTTGAAATAACTACCATATATTCCCCTCTCTCCTAGCCTCTTTGGTCTTAACATCAATTTTAGTTAAGTTAGGTGATTTAAACTTTTTATAATACATGAATCATAATGTTATATGCCATTGAAGCACATATTTTGATTTCAGTAAGTGGGAAGACGAGCTAATTGAAACCTAGCTATACACTTGGTGGGGGAAAGGGGGGTGGAAGAGTGAATATGTTGGTTTCATTTTCAAAATTCTAATGAAAAATGGTTAGTTATCAAGAGAAATGCAAAAATAAGCAAAAGTAAAGATAATAGAGAGAAAAAAAATGAAAACTTAGTTTATAGTGGTTCAATATTCCATTTACGTCCACTCTCCCCCCTTTCCTAATTAAGTGAGGGTTCTACTAATCTACAAGGCTTTAATCTCAAGCCTTCAATTGAGTATACTTAGAATTGAAGGTTCTAATGGACCTTCATAAATACCTCAAGTGATCCACCTTACTTGAAAAAAATTCTCATAGGAATGAATGGTAAGATAAATTACCTCAAATCCTAATTAAACAAGATAAGCATACAATATAGTGAAAAACTAAGATTGACTTAAAGGTGAACTTAAAGTGTGTAACTTGAGAAATGAACGCACTTAAAAAAAGCTTTATACACTTGGTACAAGTGTTATGTACATTTAGTACAAGTGTCTTGCACATACGCGTAAATGTAAAAAGGAAAATAAAAAAAGTTATATTTGACACATATATGTATAAACAATGTTTCCAATGAAAAATACTGTGACGATAAAAAAATAAAAAATAAAACAAAATGGAAATGTGTGAATGATAAAAGGCATTATTGTCCAAAAAAAAACATCAAACTTCACAACGGTTATGTAAAATATACACTCTTTAGAGACATTATGAGCCTCACCTACCCCTAAAATGTAATTATCCCCATTATTTATATATAAAACATAATGTATAATCTCTTATGCTAAAAGAAATTTCATGTTTAAATATATTTTTAATCAAATATAATATAATTTTTTTCATCAATATTTAAAAGGCTAATATAAATATAAAAAATATAAGATTATAATTGAAATATTAAAAAAATAGAAGGGAGAGAAAATATACAAGAAAAAAAATAGAAGTAAAGAAAAGTAAAAAAAAAAAAAAACACACACACACAATAGATTATGGTTAATAAATTATTTTTCCATGTTACTTTTAACTTATTTCACTCATTTTTATTTTTCAATATAAAGATGAAATAATTTGAAAATGTATAAGTTTTTAATTAAATTTTATTATATTTGACTCCTTTTATATCTTTCCTAGTATGAGAAAATCATTTAATGACTAAGAGGGTAAAATTTGTTTTGGTTTATAGGGCTATGTCTGTTCCGAAAAACTTTAAGAAAAGAAAAAAATATTAAGGAAAATGATTTTTTATTTATTTTTATTTTTATTTTTATGTTTGGTTTCATTATGAAAAATATGAGAGAAAATAAAATATAATTAAAATTAGTTAGAAATTTATGCATTTTAAAATTATTTAATCTTTATATAATCCAATAAAATAAGTAATTTAAAGAATCTTATAAAAATAATTTATTGACTTTGAATCTTTTTTTTTTCTTTCCTTTCACTTTTTCTTTTTATTTTATTTTTCTTACATTTTCCCCTAAATTTTCTAAGAACCAAATATAGCCTAAATTTTTAGTATTAATGAGATATTTTTATATTTAAATTATTTTTTAAAATTACTAGATTTCTCAATATATCAAATTTTACTTGACCTCAAATTATTTTGCTTAAAATTTAAAAATAGAGAAAATTAAAAAAATATATCTCCTTGAAAGAAATGTTGGGTTTGGATATTTTATATTTAAAAATTTTAGGTATTAAAAATTGCACCCTTATTTTTATTTTTTTATTTTAAAAATAGTCTTTAACTTGTTGAAACCACAGGAACTAAGTTGACCTCTTCTGTTCTAACGAACGGTTGCGATTGATCAATCAAAAATACTGTGGCAATGAAAGGTTGTGATTAATCCAGCAAGCATCACCGTATTCTGTACCGTTCGATGATATGACCGGGGAACGGTAGATGTCTCTCCCTTAAGCAACCTCTTTCTGCTCAACTCTTCTTTAGAAATCAAAATCCCTAATCTTCTCAAGTCTCCAACCCACCGTCTCAGAGGTACCTCCGATTTCTTAGCTTTTTCATTTTCATTGATTCAATTCTTTGCTCTTTTTCTTTTTCCTCCAATTCCTCAATACGATAGTCAGATCTTCTAGAGTTTTTGATCGAAGTTGAGGTTCACAAAATTTTTTTAGGGTTTCATTTATTTACGTTAGGGAACATAATTTTTTTTATGGCATTTGAATGCCAAGAGAGTATAGAGGTTTGTTTGGTGAAAAATTCAATAGATTCTGGTGAACAACAGGCTGGATTGAGTGAGTTTAATTCCAATTTTAATCATATCACTTCAAATTTTGATGCCAAATCTCAATTGGAAACCGAAACTGAACACCGAGAAAGTGGAGTGGTTTGTTTGTTGAGGAATTCAATTGAAGAACAGGCTGGATTGAGTCATTTTAGTCCCGATTCTGATCACAATACTTTAATACATGACTCGGGAAAATCCCAATCGGAAATTGAAGTCGGAATCCAAAAACCTTCACCTTCAAACCCCAAAGTTAACGACACTTCAGGACATTATCGTAGGTTGATAACTGATCTTCCGTCCGCGTTGATATCGGAAATTCTTAATTGCCTTGACCCGAAAGAGCTTGGTGTGGTTTCGTGTGTCTCAACTGTTCTCAATAGGCTAGCGTCCGAGCACTCCGTTTGGAAAGATTTCTATTGTGAGAGGTGGGGAGCTCCGGTTGTTTCGGGGTTTTCAGATGAGAAATCATGGAGGGAATTGTTTGTGGAGAGGGAGTTTAGGAGCAAAACCTTTAGGGGACGATTTAGCATTGATGTTCTGTATGGTCACACTGAGGCGGTTCGAGCTGTTTTCCTTTTGGCCTCTGCAAAGCTCATTTTCACTTCTGGGTATGATTCCATTGTTCGAATGTGGGATATGGAAGAAGGGTTGTCAATTGCGTGTTCACGGCCTCTCGGTTGCACAATAAGAGCAGTGGCTGCGGATAAGAAACTGTTGCTTGTGGGGGGTAGTGATGGGTTTATTCATTGTTGGAGAGCTGTAGAGGGGCTCTCTTGCTTGTTTGACCTTGTGGGTTCTCAAAACCTGAGTACCGAGTTCCGAATTTGGGAACATGAAGGACCTGTGACTTGTCTTGCTTTGGATATTAAGAGAATTTATAGTGGCTCATGGGACATGACTGTGCGCATATGGGACCGTTCTTCATTTAAGGTTGTAAAGGTCTTGAGGCACACAGACTGGGTTTGGGGCCTTGTTCCTCGTGATACTACCGTTGCTAGCACTTCTGGCTCAGATGTGTATGTTTGGGACACTGATAGTGGGACTCTGCTGACGATAATCTCTAATGCTCATGTGGGTAATGCTTATGCTTTGGCACGAAGCCACACAGGGGATTTCCTATTCACTGGGGGAGAAGATGGGGCAATACATATGTTTGAGGTCATGAGTGACTGCATGGAGAGGAATGTGTTGGAGGTTTCAACGTGGAGTCCTCATTCTGGTCCTGTTCATTCCCTGGCATTTGAGTTTCCCTGGCTTGTTTCAGCTTCAGCTGATGGGAGGATGTCACTGATTGATGTGAGAAAGCTTTTGCAAACTTGCAAGCCTTCCTTAGGGAAGAATGTTTCCAAGGTTAGGCATATGGACCACAAAAGTGTGGAGCCCCCTCAGAGGATGTTACATGGGTTTGGCTGCAATTTATTCTCAGTGGACATTGGTGCAGATCGTATTGTATGTGGAGGTGAGGAAGGTGTGGTTAGAATTTGGAACTTCTCACAAGCTTTAGAAGCAGAGCAGAGGGCCCGTGCTTTAAGAGGAATACGTCTAGAAAACAGGATGAGGCGGCGTAGGCTTCAAATAGAGCTGACTAGTAAGGGTAGTCGAACTGATCAATGTTCAGTTGCAGCCAAGAAGAATCCTATTAATGGTGATAGGAGTGGTGTGTGGCACAATAAGCGGGGAATGAGTGGCAGGATGAAAGCATAGGAGCTGATCACAGTCATTATTTGCTTATAGACATTATTACCCTACTACTCTTTGGGTAACCATGTAACAATAATCCACATTCTATGGCTTAAGCAGGTATGATAACATGTTGTAGCTCTTTCTTTTACAACAGTATTTGGATTTGAAAAACAATGCCCACTTGACATTACATTTTAGATTAGTGTGTTGTGCTGTGTTGGTTGCCTGTTGCTTTCATATGAAACCTCCTAAATCATAGTCTTTGTTTCTCTATACTGCAAATTTTATTTGTGAGTGCTCTTCCCCTACCCCACAACACACACACACACCCACCCACTGACAACACAAAACATAATCTTCTTTTCCCTATAGCTACCCCACAACACACACACTATAGGAGAGATAGGGTTAAGCATGGTGTGCTTGTACATGTGTTATATACTGACAGATTGGTTAACTTTTTCCATTCCGTCAAATTTGATTTCTTTCACCTTCGGACCTTCCCCAATTTGATTTCCTTATAGAGAATGAGACACTTAAAAATGTACAAGTTCTTAGAGTGTTTTCATTATATTTGTTTTCCTTCTTATTTCCATGACAAACCAAATAAGAGAATCTGAAATTCCTTCCATCCTCTCTTTTTCCTACTACCTTTTGAGATCTGAATAGAGCTTTGAGGTTTCAACTGGGTAAAATATTAGACTTGTGATGGCTGCCTTTCATTTGGGATTTGGATGGGCTTGGTTTTAGGGGTCCCCAGATATATGGCATGTGTGCATGTGTGTGTGTTTTTTAGGGGGAGGTTCAGAAACATGGTAGTAACAAAAAGCCAGAGATATTATGTGCAGGCGGATGCGTTCCCTGGCATGGGGAGTTTGGTTCTTTAATGTGCATATGTGTGATGCTGATATTGCAAATTACTATCTGAGTTGTATTCTTCTTTTTTATCCTCCTTGATTCTTGTGGTACTCCTCTGGCTAACTGTGCAGGTTATACCAAGTTTATGAGAGTCTCTGTAGCATCAGTATTGTTTTGTTCAAAGCTTGTTATAACCTGAGTATTATAATGTTTTCCCCCATGGAGATGTTTGTGGTAGTCGAAATGCCCAGATCCCAATAATGGATACTAATAGCAATTTGTAATGCAGGGTTTCTATCTTGATACATTCATATTCATCACCAATTCTTTTGCATCATTTCGCCTCTTTCAGTCCCTGTTACTATTTCCCCCATTTTTTCTTTTCTTAAATTACCTGTGGTTGGGAAAATTTATGATAGCCCCAGACACTACATCTTTAAAACTCTCAATCATCATTCCTGAAAATGATGATACTGTGTTATAATAAGTATTTTAAAATTAATGATTTTGTTTAATAAAAATAGAAAAAAAAACAATTATTATTATTATTTTTTTTGTCAATAATCATCACTCCAGAGTCCTGTATTAACATTTACCATGTTCTCCGCGCAGTAGAGGCAAGAAGAAAAGAAGTCATAATTTACAAGTATGAACTGAATATCAAACATGCTTGATGATTCCAGTTTTATTTATTTATTTATTTATTTATTTTTTTAAACATTTTGGGTGATTTTTCAATAATTTATGACTATTGGCTATTTTTAATATTTATATTTAAAAAAAGTGGTTAATTCTGAGTGTAAATTTTTATTGGAATAGTTGTTTAACGAATCTTTTGCTTTCTCAAAACAAATCCCATTTGGCATTTTCAAGGGAGACGAAAAATAAGAAAGAGAGAGAGAGAGAGAGATAGAGAGGGAAAATCATTGAAGATGAAGGTGAAGAAGGCAATAGTGGTACTTGTTTTTACGTTGAAGGTGTTGATAATGATGAGTAGTAGCAGCAATGTTTCAAGCGCTGCACTGTATCTATTGGGTGATTCCTCTGTTGATTGTGGGGACAACACTCTCTTTTACCCTATTTTCCACCACAATCTCTCTTTACATCCTTGTAATGGCTCTGATTCCTCCCTTCTTCCTCATTTTCTCGGTACTCTTCTTTCTCTTTCTTTCTTTCTTTCTTTCTTTCTTTCCCTCTCTTTCTGTTGCTTTCTTTTCTAAGATATTCAATTCTTCTATCATTATTTTCAATTTTTCGTCTTTCCATCTGTTTCTTAATTTCTTGGAGCTGAGATCGATTCTTCCATTTCATCAAATTCAATCTTTGATCTGCGATATTACTTGCTCATTGTTTTTCAAGAATTAAAACACTTTGATCTCTGGTTACACATAATCGTTTCTTCGATCAATAATGACAATATCATATGCCCAATTAATCAATCAAGATTTATTCTTGTAATTAATTTGACCTTTACATGTATGATTGATAATTCAGCTGAGAAGATGGGCTTCCCATATACTCCTCCATTCTTGACTCAGAATGGAACACTGCAAGGACTATTGAATGGCCTCAACTTTGGATCCGCACAAGCCACTATCATGAACGTCCCAACCAGCAACCACCCTCTCCAGTCTCTAAACCAGCAGCTCCGCCAAGTCTTCGAGACCTTTCAGCTGTTGGAGCTGCAGCTTAGCCCCGAAAATGCTTACCATGTCATCAAATCATCAGTCTTCTACCTCTCCTTTGGCAAAGATGACTACACCAATCTCTTCCTCCGCAACTCCTCAGGCATAAGGTTCAAGTATGACGGCCACGCCTTTGCTCATGTTCTAGTGAACGAGATGGTCCGCGTTATGAGAAATCTCTACGCTGCCAACGTGAGGAAAATCGTATGTATGGGGATACTGCCTTTGGGGTGTGCCCCACGTATATTGTGGGAGCGGCATAACACTACTGATATTGGTGCTGGCGATGCAACAGGGGAATGTGTTGGGGAGATCAATTTGCGGGTCTTGGAATACAACACAATGCTGGAGGAGCGGGTTGTTGAACTCAATTCAGAGTTGTCTGAGGCCCATATAGTCTTCTGTGATGTGTACCAAGGAATTATGGAGATCATTCAAAACCCCAGGCGCTACAGTATGAACCCTGATCTTCTGCATTTGTTGCATTCACATTCGAAGATATTTCAAATTTTTTTCTTTTCTTTTATTTATTTATTTTTATAGCCTAATCCTCTCGACAACACTCAGGGTTCAAAGAAGTGAAGATGGCATGCTGTGGACTTGGTCCATATGGAGGGATGGCGGGGTGTGTGGATCCGGGGCTAGCCTGCCACGATGCTTCAACTCATGTGTGGTGGGATTTATACAACCCCACACCAGCAGTCAACTCATTGCTGGCTCATTCTGCTTGGTTCGGCCAGCCAATGCCTAACATTTGTCGTCCTGTCACAGTTCAGGAACTCGCTACGGCTCCGATACTGCCGCGTTGAGCCTGAGTCATGCTAGTCATGTTAGTATGCTTCCCTTGTCATGGAGCTATTCTCTGATCGTCACTTGAATGTATGTAGTTAAATACCACAAAATTGATAGACAAAAGAAAGATATAGACTTTATAATAAAAATTTAGAAATAATTAGTTAAAAAAATGAAATACTCTCCATATTTGTGAATTTATCTATTCCCATATTTTTATTTGAAAAGTAAATTATTTTGACAGAAATACTCTTAATTATTTCAGTATTTACAATATGTTTTAAAATGAATGGTTATTTTTAAATACCAAAAAAAATGAAGAATTAGATTTCCAAAATTAGGTTTTCAATGATCCTTTTAATCAAATAACTCAAAAATTTATTACGACATTTAAAGTAATTTTTCAAAAAAATGAAAATAATAATAAAAATCTCACTAGATGCTTTTCAATAATCTAAATAAATTTTTTAGTAAAAGAATTCTAAAAAATTTTAAATTCAATAATTTTTCTAATAAATTTTATTAATTTTTAAATAAATAAATATAAATTAGTGGACAATTATCTTTTGTTTAAAAATTATCTATCATATAGGATAGTTGTTCGATAAGTGAAATTCTTTACATTTCAATACTGAGTTTGGTCACAATAAACTCTTTATCTTTCAAGTATAGCTTGCAGAGGTGTTGTCCGAGTCCAACTTGAAGGAATTTGCTAGTTTCGATTGTAGGACTATCTGATATGCAGTTTTTACTTTAATAGGAAGTAGATAAGCATTCCAATGTGGTGGTGCAAAGGGGTTGGAGTCGTTATGGAGAGGCTGGTTCTGACAAATGACTTTTTTTCATATGCAGAATAATTAAAATTTAATTGTATTATCTTTTATAAACTAAACATATTAGGTAAGACCAAATCTTATTAAAAAATAAATAATATATAATTTAATATAATTATAGGGTTTAATTATAAATGAGGTGTTATTTAATTGAATTTGAAAAATTTGGTCTCACTTAGATATATTTATTGTTTTTTGTATTTATTGTTCTTAAAAATAGAAAGTAATAATAACTTATAGAAAATAGAAACTTTTATATGGAATTGCTTTATGTACTTAAAAATTATTTAAAAAAAATTTTAAAATTTGAAATAGCTAAAATTTTTAAATATCTTAATTCTTTTTAAATAGTTTTTTTAAAAGAAATTACTTTGTAAATCTTTAAGAGTTTTTCTATTTTATATAAATTTTATTATTATTTTCTAATTTCAAAAATAGAAAACAGAAAGTATGTCCAATCGAGATACTTAAAATTTTCAAAATTAAAATATAAATAATTTGTTATTAAATTAATAAAAAATAAATTTACAATAGTTTATTAGACCAAAGTTTAGTTGATCTCAATTTTGAAATTACAAAATAAAGTTTGTTATTAGACAAGGAGATTTTCATAGAAGTAATCAAGAAGATATATCATGGTAAAATGAATAAAAAAGAAAGAATACTTCAAAGAGATGGTATTCAAAGTTAATTTTTCTAGGATTTCTTTGTAAAGTTATTGGTGTGCTAGGTGCATATTACATCACATATTTATTTAAGCACCTAAAATCAATTTTATTCTTTTATAAATTAGATGTGAACTCTTTTTAAATAAAAATCACCTTTTATTAGTATTATTCTTGGTTAAAAAGGTTTTCAAAATATTAAGGAGTTTACCCAGGTGAGGATCTTGTGCTAAAGATGTAAAAATATAGATTTCATTTGTGCATTTTTATTTAATGATTTTCATTAAAAAAAAAATTGTAATTAATTATTCCAAGGATAAAAAAAAAAAAAAAAAAAAACTCATGTTTTGACATGCATTTCATTATTAAAAAGAGTTTTTTAATCTCAAGTTTTCATTTTAAAATGATTAGAGTTGTTAAAGATTACTTACACATCAGTTTTTCTCTCTTTTTCTTTTTAATCTTTTTTTATGTTTAACCAATGGTTGACCAAGGCGGTCAATTAATTGGCCCAAGCTGTCAACCAGTTCAAAAAAAATTTCATAAAACAAATTGGTAAAAACATGTATTAAGTTGAGGTTGAAACCTTGAGTAGTCAATTGATTGCTCCATCAGATGAGCTTTTGGGACTTAATAGTCACCTACCAATGTATTAGAAGCCCAAAAACTAGTAGCTAGTTTGGCCAATAGGTCAATCAGTTGACCCTAAATTGTGCCCAATGACCAATTTGAGCTTTCAGCTCTTATTTTAAAGCTCTAAACTTCATGTATTATAAGAGCGAGTTCTAAATTATTTCTGAATTTTATTTGGGTTTAAAAGAAAAGTTTTTTTTAGTGTATTTTGTTTCTAACTTAACATTTCATCTTAGTGTATCTCAATCATAGTTTTATCTTATTCAATTGAGCTAATTGTTAAACTAGAAGTTTTTCATTCAATTGTAGCCTTTATAAGGTATTGCCAAGCGTGAGATTGATCTAATATCCATCAGGGTTTTGGGGTGCATGCAACTTAGATATTAGGGATAATGAAAGCGATTAAAAATAAAAAATTTGGCCCTCATATGTTATGTTAGATGTTAGGAACCCTAGATTACTCTATTCTTTAGCCTTGGATCTCGTAGGAAGCATGCTATCTATCCCTAGGCTCTGTAAATCTAACATAGTTGAATAAAATGACAATAAAAACCATAATAGAGACTAGATCTAGAGATAGAAAATCATATCTATGATCTGGATATTCTTAAATTAAATTTCACTCAATGAATATGTCAAAACCGTTGTAGTTATTATAAATCTCATCTATCCAACAATCTTCCACCCGATATCTTATTTCATAGATCTTGGCACAAAAGAAGAGTGGGTTTTTCTTCTTCTCTCGAGGGTGGCTAGGGTTTCTCTTAATCACTCTTGGGAAGATGATGTGAGAATGCAAAAAGTCTAAACCTTCAATGCCCAAGGGGGTTTATGTAGGGTTCCTTGTGAGCTTAATTGATTTGAGTGCAAATTAGGCACAAGTCACTTAATTTAGTTGACTTGGGTACTAATTAATTAATTGGTCTTAATGGATTCCAATTAATTAATTAGCCTAACCCATCAATCTAGAAAGACTATTCATACGATCTAGTGCAACCTTGTGTTTTTACCTAAACGCCTTATGCACACTTATGAACTACAAACCAAATTCCTCAAATAAAACATATCACCATGAACTAAAAGCTTGAGTGGGGACCATTAGGACCCATAAGAAAACACTGGTTCCATCAGAATCCAATTCTAAAGTTAACTTAACACTCCACTAAAGATAATTAATTGCACTATGATATCCCATGAAATTACAACGAGACAAAGCTTGGGTCCATGACCTATTATTTATTGTATGCAAACTTCCTATGAACTAGTGTCTGAAATCTAATAAGATAATGCTATCAACCTATCAAGATTACCTTTCTAACTCTTAAGTTACAAATTACTCTATTATGTGATCAATTGACATACTCTAGTTTATGAAAAAAATGTCAAATTCTACTTAAAGAATTACTATGGCTACAGATTCCATAATCACATGTCATTGGATCGACTAAGGGACACATTGTCTGAATCCCATAAGATATCATGATGCTTCTATTAAGAATAATTATTGCCATCAACTTTTATCAACTGTGACCCAATTCTTAGAGAATATATGACTACTTCAAGGTCTCATCTATAGGTCAAAGTCTCCTGTTGATTTTAATATAAACTTGATATCTTCTCAAGATTGAGAGTTCATGCAACATAATAGCTTACTGAATCATAACAACCCAATAACCTTACATCATGATTTACTATAGTCCAGTCTAATGTGTAACCATACACTCTAGTGCACTTATTATGAGAACCTCATCTTGATAGCTAAGACAAGTTATCCCTTTAATTAGAAGGAAGCGCACTAGAGTATTTGTTGGTTTGCGTAAATATATGAATTGACTATGAACAACTTATCATCTTATAAGGAACCCATAATTTGTATATTCTATGCAACTCCTAATGCGTATAAGTCATCTTCGATATAAGTGATATAGGTTTGAATGATTAAATCAATATCAATACAAAAACGGATAACAAGTGGAAGTTCAAGTCTAACTTTGTTACGTTGTATCTTGTTTTTAAGTGTTATATCCCAACAAACTCTTATTAGCCTTAAAAGTAGATTAGGCACAGTAGAAAGAATTTGCTCTATAGGCAGATCACCTCTTTGAACTATCTCATAAAACAGTAGTACTTTCTCTTTTACTGGTACCTTTGTTCTTTAAATTATACCATTGCCTTACTATTATAAGATAAATCTTAGACGATATAATCAAGGGAACTACCCCTAGTCTCATAAGGAACATCCTAAGCCAAATGATTTCATGGAACATCCTAAGCCAAACGACTTTCTTTTTTACTTTAGAAATGGTAACAAATACCACTTAAAGTATACACATACCTAGAGATAAACCTCTGAAAGTCATCATCAAACTGAAAATCTAATATCTTGTATCCAAGAAGTGCCAACATATTGCAAAGACACACAAGTATATATTCCCTAGTTCTCCTAAGATACTTTAGTATATTCTTGACATCTACTTAAAACTCTAGTCTTGGATTAGACTAATATTTGCTCACTATCCTTACAACAAAACAAATATTTGGTCTAGTATATAGCATCACATACATAAGGTTACCTATTGCAAAGGCATAGGATATCACCTTAATGTGATTTCTCTCCTCAGATGTTTAAGGACATCGATATTGAGAAAGACAACTTTAAACTTATGGATAACGAACCCTTCTTAGAGTCTTATATTATCCACTTGACCAAATGTTTGTTAATATAGGTGATATAACATGATTTTCTTATTCTTGTAGTCCTAAAGGACATTAATCTTAAGAATATATTATGCATTTTCTAGATTTTCATCTAGAACTAAGTAGACAACCAAATCTTGACTGATGACAATGTCCCTATATCATTCCTAATTAGTAGATTGTCATCTACTTGCAAGATCTTAGAGCATCACCATGCCTCCTTGTGTCTTTTTGTACACATAATGTCATTTGTTATGAAAATGTTTGATTACATCATATAGATGCTAACATCAAGATGATTGGTTAAGAACACTATCTTAATATCCAATTGCCATATCTCATAGTTGAGATGCACTGCAATGGATAGAAGTACTATGATGGATCTAAGTATGGCTATTGTTAAAAAGATTTCCTATAGTCGAAACAATGTTTTGAACTATTAATGTTAAACATATAACCATTATCCTTGAACTATCAATATCACTAAGTAAGGAACCTGACCATGGGGGTGGTTGCTTTTATTACAGACATGTTTAGCCTTTTCCATTAAGAGAGTTCTTATCAATTAAAACTATTGTAAATGAATTGACTATCCATGAAGCACTACTTTTTGATCACTACAAGAAAACTTATTTTTCCCGACAAAAATTTAGGGGGGAATTGTAATTTTGTTGCTAAAAACAACTTTTACCGATGAAATTTTAAATATTGTTGGTAATGTCAAATTTCTGAAAACTTTTTGTAACGAATTTGAATTTTTCGTCTCCAAAAAACATGGCGGGAAAATTTTGTGGCTTTTTTTTTGCGCAAACGCTATTGTGATGAAAAAAAACTATTTGCCAACGAAAATATTTGTTACTAAATACAATTTTTTTTGTGACGAAAATAATTTCCTTACTAAAAGTTACAACTTTTTATCCATATTTGCTTACAAAATGGTTTCATCAGTAAATATATTATTTTTTGACAAAATGAATAATTTTGTCATTGAATAGTGTTGCTAAATTGTAATAGTAATAAGTCATATTGACAAATAGATAAAAGATTTATGCTATAAAATAATATACTACGTATTTTTTGAGACTTGATATTTAAATTATAATATTTTATTTATATATATAATAATAATACTAATTAAAGATTCATAAAATTAAATACTAGAATATAGATTTATAGAAATTTAAATGTTTTGTTATGTAATAATAGTATTGTTATGAAATAATAAAAAGGTAAATTATTTAAGCAATTAATTTTTATAGTGTAATATATATGTTATATTTTTTTTATAAGTTTAATAACAAATAATCCAAGATATAATATAAATTTATTTAAATTTCAATATTATTATATTATGTTAACCAAACATAAATAATTTTAAATCTTTTTTATTATACAATGTAAAAGTTATTTTTTCAAGTTTAATATAGTAACGAACTTAAATTAGCTATGAATAAGTAATGATCCTCTAATTTGTTCTCATTCAAAATCATGTCGTCTACTCAAGAAGTAAATTTATACTAATATTTAACTACCTAGTTTAAATTAATAGATTTTTATAATTCTTACTTGGTTTTTAAATACTTGTTCATAACTGAAGTTATCAAATAAATTACCTAATGTCTATAAAGACATTATATTTGCATAGAATTTCAAATAATACTTGTGTGTATAAAAAATAGCATATATTATCAATATATATATGATTGCAATTAAATATTATATGATATGATATATGACATTATATGCCTAACTACTATAATATTAATAACAAAATAAAAAATGTGCCATATATATATATATATATACATATTATAATGGGTATACGAAGAAATTAATATATGAATGATATAAATTGTAACATTTTATAATAATCAACAATATTCGAAGGCATATTTAATGTTAAAATGATAATTTATTTACTTTATAATATGTGAATAATTATTATATTTTTATTTCATTCATGATTTTTGTGCTTTCAATAATAAATTAAATGGAAAATAAAATAAAATATTTAAATTTAATAGATTTATTAAAATTGTATTTTAATATTTTAGTATTTAAAATGTATATAAAATTTAGGTGTAAACATAATTATATATAATGTAGGCACTTTAATAACTCAAATGAATGATTATCCTAGTGGTGTATAATTAACTTTGTAAGCTTAGGAAGTCTGAACACTTTATTGATCTCATTATAAATTTTTATTTTTAATTGTTAAATATTAATTTATCATAAATGATTACTTATTAAAAATAAAATCATAAATTATATCACAAAATAGTAAATGTTGTACCTACTAACTTGTAAAGAAATTTTTATATTTGGATACAATTTTTTAATAAAACATGTAAAACAAATATAGTTATAAAGTTAATTGTAACATATCATAAAATAGTATATCATTTATATTTATAGTGTTTTATTGCATTTGATATTTTTGTTTGAAATATAAGAGAAAGAAAATGAAAAAAGATAAAGATGACCTGACACGAATTGTTGCACTTAGGCTTATTCACTTTGAAAGTAAATTTATACTAATATTTAATTACCTAGATTAACCTAATAAAAATATTTTTTTAATTATTGTTTAGTTTTTAAATAATTGTTAATATTAGAAATTATCAAATAATAACCTAATTTTTGTCAAGATATTCTATTGACGTAAGTTCCAAATATAGTTTATGTTTATAAAGATATCTTGTGTCATTAATGAATATATGATTGTAAGTTAAATATCATATGATATAATACATTGTACCATATGCATAACTACTATATTATTATTTTAGAAAATAAAAAATGCATTATATATTAGTAATATATTATATACATAAAAAAAAAAAATTGTAAGGTATCTAACCACTTCTTAATTAACAATTGATTATTTTAATTTTTAAATAATTTTATGATGCATTAATGATCTTTAGCTTAACTACTAAAATGAGATCATAAATTATGCCACAAGAGTAGCAACTATTATAACTACTAATTTGTTAAGGATTGTTTTACACTTTTATATGTTTTTTAATAAAATATTTAATCTATGATTTTTATTCCTTACTTTAAATTTCAAATTTTATTTTATTCTAATTTCTAATATATAAATTCTGGTTTTTAAATTTCTAAAATTTAAATAATACAAAACTCATAAATCTTACATTTTATTTTTAGTCTAATTTGTAATTTATAAATTCTATTTTTTTATTTTTTTATTTTCTAAATTTTAAATAATAAATAGTCCCAATAATAGGCAAATAATAAAGTTTCAATTTTATTTTTAATCTATTTTTTAATTTTTTAATTTTTTAATTCTAAAATTTAAATAATATAAAACATATAACATCATGAAATGCATTAAATGCGCCGAGTTGTAGCAGCATGCTACTGAGTTTTGGTTGCAGAGACGGCACAATGGATGGTGTGGAGTATTGGTTGGGAAATGAAATGAAAAGAAAGTGAAATAAAAAAGAAAAAAACAAATCTCCCAAGCACCCACGTAGCACTGGAACTTTGAAAAGTGAGAAGACTTTCTCACCAACTCTCCATCATTTGCCTGCAACTTTGAAAATGAAAAAGAGCATCACTTCTCACCACATCTCTAACATCTACCATAACCTCTTGAACCTTCCACCATTTTCACCATCTCATCTACCTTCTTAAAAAATCGTTCCCCACTTGCAAGCCATATCCACCATTCTCCACCAAAGTTTACCGAGCCGGCAAAGCTTCTTATCCGCCATTTTAGCTTCTTATCCACCATTTTCATAGGTCTGTTATACTACAGAAATCCACCACCGGTATGTTCCCTTATAATTTTTATTTATTTATTTATTTGTTTACATGTTTGTTAATACTTGATTATTCTCTCTATTTCACTTAAAATGTTGAAATAATTTGTGTTTAAATTTAACAAGTATTTATTTTTCTTTCTCTCCAATGGACTTAATTTCTTAACAAAATTTTCTAATAATTTGGTTTGAGTTGAGCTAAAAATAATTTTAGTTAAAATTCAGGTTTTTAGAGTAGAATAAATTTTTTGACTAGTGGAAACAAGAAAATTATATAGAAAAATCTAGATGTGAGAGAATATAAATTAGGTCATTAAAAATTAGTTTATAGAAAATTAGTTAAAATAATGCTAGTTTATGGTAGTTTAAAAAAATGAAATAATTTTGTGAGTTAATCCAAACATTATATTAATAAATAAATAGTCATCATTTGAATTAATTTATTTAGTTTCACTTTATTAGTAAAATAATAAAAAATAATAAAGTATTTATCAGGGAGGGGTAATTTTTGCATGAATTAAGTAATTTCAATGAAAAGAAGAATATTAAAAAAATGAAATAATTTTTGTGAGTTAATCCAAACATTATATTAATAAATAAAAGTCATCATTTTAATTAATTTATTTAATTTCACTTTATTAGTAAAATAATACGAAATAATAAAGTAGTTATTAGGGAGGAGTAATTTTTGCATGGATTAAGTAATTTCAATCAAAAGAATAATATTTAAAATAAAATTGTTATTTTTTTAAAGTTAATTTAATTAAGGAAAATACATTTTGATAAGAAAATAGAATTTTAAGCTAATAAATAAAATATGATTTGTTACCTTTGACCTATCCATTTCAATATTTTAGATATTATATAATGGATTAATATTATATATCATCTATATGTTCTATCAATTAAATTTATAAATGACATGTTTATATAATTTTATTTATTTGTGCTTTACCACATTGTTGCTTAGATTTGCTTCAAGGATTAGGGAAAAAAGTAGTGCTTTTCATTTACATTTTTATTATCACAAAATGAATTATTTAGAGTTTCAACAACTTATGTTAAAATGGTACATTACATAATTCCCTTTATAATTTGTAATTAAAAAATCATTTTTAATTATTTTATTTATTATGTATTATATCTTGGAATGTTAATTATACCATTATTTTTATCTTGTAATTATAATTTTTTTTTTATATTAATACAATTTAAGTTAGAAGAACTAAACTTGATAAAATAAGTTTAGGAAAAACAACAAACATCTTTTTATTAATAATGAAACTACATGCATGAAACTTTAGATATCCCGTTCAAGTATTAGTGTAGGACAAGTGTATCTTATCATATACTTAAGACAAATAAGTTGTAAAATTATGAAAATGACTCTTTTTGAGCCAAATTCAAGTTGACAACTTATGTGTCTAGCATATGATTAGTGATTTATCTTCAAATGATGCTTGAATTGTCCGTTTGGACAATTTAGGAATGCATAATATTTATTCAATCACTTGTTGGTGCTTTGTCCATATTGAAAGATTATGACAGTTATTCCTATTGTTCTCTGGGTGCATATTTGGACAAGGTGACATATTATTAGTTGCTTAATTAAGCTAACTAATAGTTTGTTTGTGCCTTAGCCAAGTCGTGTACTTGGAGAACTATGGGGAAATGCTGCCGATTTTTTCTCAAAATGGATCTAAGCAACTTGGTGATTGACTCTTAAATATTATGCAATCCTAAATGGGATAGGAACCACCACCTAATTTATGTAGGAAGTACAACTCATGCATTAGATTTTAACATTTACATGTATATAGCAAAATATGTAAGGTGAGTTAAAGTTTTATGTTGGTTAAGCCCAAGTTTCCATCTTATTCAAAACAAGCCAATGAGTTGGGTAATTGAATTTTAGTGCAATATTGGGGAAAATGACATTTCATGGAATTCAATATTGGTCATATGAAATAATATGAGAAAAACAATGTAAGATTGAGAAATAGAAATCAATATTTTATGTTTATTGAATATGAGATTCATTTTTAATTTACAGGATAACAAGAATGGATAGGGATTGGATGTGGTTGCCAAATAGGTTATCTAGAGATTATGTTGAAGGGGTCAAGTCATTCATTCAAGTTGCAAAAGAACACTTGCGATGGGATAACAAGACACGTTGTCCATGTCGAGATTGTCAAAATGCACGATTCAATGATTTGTTGACAATTGAACGTCATTTGATTAGGTTTGGGTTTTCTAGAAGTTATCAAAAATGGATTTTTCATGGGGAAGAACATGAATCTCAACCTAATGGGCAAAATGATATTGGTGTTGATATAGAAATTGTTGACACTACTGATGATGATATCCTTAATGAAGTTGTGGATGCATTAAATGATGCATGTGGACACATAGACAATGATATTAACTTAGAGGAATCCACTACTCATGGAAAATTTGATTACTTATTTAGTGAAGCTAATAAAGAATTGTATCCGGGTTGTAAAAAGTTTTCTGCTTTGACATTCCTTGTGAAGTTAATGCATATTAAAGTCCTCAATCGTTGGAGTGACAAGTCTTTTGACATGTTACTCCAAGTTTTAGTTGATGCTTTTCCAGAAGGATCAAACATTCCAAAGACATACTATGATGCTAAGAAGATGTTAAGAGATTTGGGCTTAGGATATGATTCAATCCATGCATGCAAGTATGATTGTGCATTGTTTTGGAAAGAGAATGAGACTCTTGATAAATGTCCAGTGTGTGATGAGCCACGATATAAGTTCTGTAATGGAAAAGGTAAAAAAATTCCTCAAAAAGTATTGCGTCATTTTCCACTAAAATCAAGGCTAAAAAGGTTATTCATGTCAAGGCATACAACATCAGATATGAGGTGGCATAAAGAAAAACGAATCAGTGAGGAGGGAGTCCTAAGGCATTCAGCAGATTATGAAGCTTGGAAGGATATGGACACCCAATTCCCTTGGTTTTCGCAAGAACCTCGAAATGTTCGATTAGGGCTTGTAACAGATGGTTTCAATCCATTTGGGAGTAGGAGTAATAATTATAGTATGTGGCCAGTTGTTCTTGTGCCATACAATATGGAACCATGGAGATGTATGAAAGAGATGTTTTTCATGTTATCATTACTAATTCCAGACCCACAAGCCCTAGGGAGAGATGTTGATGTATACTTGCGTCCTTTGATAGAAGAATTAAAAGAGTTATGGCATGAAGGTGTTCAAACATTTGACGTGTCAACAGGAGAAAACTTTCGCATGCATGCATGTGTTTTATGGACAATAAATGACTTCCCTGCTTATGGGAACTTGGCTGGTTGGAGCACAAAAGGATATAAAGCATGTCCAATTTGTAATGAAGACACATCGTCACTAGGCATTAGAAGTAAAATATGTTACATGGGCCATCGACGTTTTTTACCTCTTGATCATGGATGGCGAAGGAGTAGACAACACGATGGTAAGCCGAAGTTTCGACCACCCCCAAGAATGTTCTCTAGTGATGAAATATTGCAACATTTGTGTTGTCTTAAACAGCAGAAGCCTGGTAAGCATCCAAACAACATTGATAGAAAGCGAAAGCGGGTGCCTGAAGAATTAAATTGGACAAAAAAGAGTATTTTCTTTGAGTTGGAGTATTGGTCAAAGTTGAAGTTGAGACATAATATTGATGTTATGCATGTTGAAAAGAATGTATGTGATAGTGTTGTGGGAACTTTGTTAAATATTGTAGGAAAAACAAAAGATACAAACAAAGCTCGCTTAGATTTGGCTGATCTAAATATAAGGAAAGAATTGCATTTGCAAATACAAGGGAACAAATTGGTAAAACCCCATGCATGCTACACATTGACTGTAGAGGAAAGGAAAGAGTTCTGTAAGTTTCTAAAGTCTGTTAAATTTCCAGATGGTTATGCTGCAAATTTATCTAGAAATGTTAGCATCAATGATAGGAAGATCTAGGGGTTAAAGAGTCATGATTGTCATGTTTTGCTACAAAAATTACTCCCTATCGCTATTCGTCCATATTTTAATAAAGATTTGTGCACAACACTGGTTGAGTTGTGTAGTTTTTTCCAAAAGTTATGTGCAAAGACCTTGTACGTGAATGATTTAGAAAAATTAGAAGAAGGGATTGTCTTAATATTGTGTAAGCTTGAGAGGATATTCCCACCGGCTTTCTTCGATGTCATGGTTCACTTGATGGTACATTTACCACGTGAGGCCAAACTTGCTGGACCAGTTAGCTATCGATGGATGTATCCATTTGAGAGGTACATTTTTACCTTTTTTTGTTTATTAATATTCTCATCTAACTATGTTACACAACACATGTGTTAAGGCTTATTTATTTACACTATTTATATTTAGGAACTTAGGAACATTGAAAAGATATGTGAGAAATAAAGCTCGACCAGAAGGTTCAATTGCAGAGGCATACACCGTGAATGAAGCTTTAATGTTTTGTTCAATGTATCTTATTGGAATTGAAACACGTTTTAATCGAAGTGAAAGGAATGAAGATCGATTTGAACATCGAGTACAAGGATGTCTTTCCATATTTTCACAGCAGGCTCGACCATTAGGCAGTCGACAACATCTCCAATTTTCGAAGGAAGAGTTAACTAAGGCACATTGGTATATCATGAATAATTGCCCAGAGTTGAGACCATACTTAAAGTAAGTTTTATAATCAACATTAAAGATATTTCTTTAGTACCTCGTTACTTAATATCTATTTAATGATGTAGTGAACATACAAAAGAATTGGAGAGGACAAGTTCACATAACTTAGAGAAACGACAAGAATAAGAGTTTCCTAAGTGGCTTGCAGATCGTGTAAGTTTTATTTTTGTAATTTGCTTGCTACAATATAGTTGTAATGAACTAATAGAATTTTAATAAGATTTGATATTAAACTATAAATAATGATGTATATTTATATTGTAGATGAAAGCTTTGCGTGTTAAACAATCACCAGAAGCAACTGATGAACTATACTTATTAGCGTGTGGACCAGATAATCGAGTCCACACATACATGGGTTGTATTGTTAATGGAGTTCGCTTCCATACAAAAGATCGTGATGATCGACATATCACCCAAAATAGTGGGATATGTGTTTTTGGGGAGCATGATGGTGAGGAGGTTGATTTCTATGGTGTTTTATCAAATGTGGTTGTTTTGAACTATGTCTTGGGGTATAAGGTTATTCTTTTCAAGTGCACATGGTTCGACACAAACCAAAAGAAGAAGAGAATAAAACATGACTATAATTTTACCACAATCCAAGTTACCTCCACTTGGTATGACAATGATCCTTTTATACTTGCTACACAAGCACAACAAGTATTCTACCTAGATGACTACAAAAATGGTCATAATTGGAAAGTGGTACAAAAAGTGAATCATAAACACATGTGGGATGTACCGGAAAAGGATACTAATATAGAAATCGATGAAGAAGTGTGCGGAAGAAGTGATGAAGAAGCTTACCAAGATAATGAATCTCATGAGCTTAACTGGTTTGTAGAGCAAGATGATGGATTTGAATTTCAACGATCTGACCGCTTAAACATTGATCCAGAAGTTGTTAATGATAATGTTTTGATTTTAGAGAACATGAATGACAATGATGATAACTTCATATGTGATGACATAATGTAATGTGGCTTTCAAGTGATAGTGAAAGCGAAAGTGATTAAAGAGACTGGTAAGCTACATTTTATTTACTTTATTATATGTTAAATAACATAATGTAATCTAGGTCTAGTTCTTTAAATTTATGTTATGTGTTGTAATATTTCTTTTGTATTATTATTTATTTGTCTTTATTGTTCTTTTATTATAGATGGCTCCTGGACGAAAGCGATCACCTTCTGAATTAACTCAACCACCCACAACAACACCCATGACTCTTTTTTCTGTCGATGTTCCAATGCACACATCCAATGAGGGCACTACTAGTTGTAAGAAACTTCTTACATTTATATATTTTACTTATTTTCTTTTTTAATTTTAAATTGTAATGAGATGTAATTTATTTTTAGTCTTTTTATTAACTCTTATTAATTGTTAAAGTTTAATCAATAATTTCATGGTAGCACCTAATAAAAGAAATGTAAGAGGCAAAACTAGAGGTGTCATTCTTGACAAACTTATTGAAGCTAATGGGGGCAAACCTCTTCCGATCACAATCAAGCCATCAGATGGGAAGCAAACAGGAAAATATTGTGAGAATTTGTCAAATGAGATTGGGTTAACAGTGAGACAACATGCACCCGTTAGAGTGGAAAAATGGAAGCAAATGCCTTGAGCTGAGATCAATACAATGCTTGATCGAATCAAGGTAAAGTTGTTTGAAATTTTTTTTTTTTTTAACCTTGTAATTATAAATAATTGCTGGTTGTCTCTAAACTTACTTTATCTCATATTAGTTCTTTCTTTGTTTGACTATGAAGGAAAAGTTTGCCTTAGATTTGACACAAGAGCATGTGAAGAAAAGTTTAGAAAAACAATTATCTGACCGCTTTAGAAATTGGAGATGCGATTTGCACAAGCACTTCAAAAAGTTCCCAACTGTGGTAGAGGCTAAGCAAAATCCTTATGAATCTTTGTCAAATCAGGAAGATTGGGACTATCTTTGTGATAGATTTTCAAGTGAATAATTTAAGGTAAAGTTTTCAATGAATAATCATTCAAACCTATTTCTTATTGAATATTCTACTAACTATATTTATTTTATTTTCAATAATAACTATTATTACAACGTCGTTCAACAATCAATTCAGTAAATAGATCAAAGATGCCTTTTTATCATCGAGAAGGCTCTCGTTCATTTATCCAACATGGTCTAAAAGTGGTAAAATATAAAACTAAGGTTCTTTACTTATTCATATAACTTATAATTCTTAATATTAATGCATAATACTTGACAGTCAACAGAGAATGGAGAGATGGTTGGCCAAATTGAACTATTCAAACTAGTTCATTGGAAAAGTCAAGATGGATGGATAAATCAAGAGGCTAGAGATTATTATGTAAGATTATTTTGATAACTTTCTATGTTTAAATCATGTTTGGGATTATGAATCTTTGTGGAAGTGTCATCATGATTGCTTATTTACCATGTGATGATAAATAAGGCACTTCCTTGGTGGTTTTCATAAATCTTTAAATTTTGATTTGGTTATTGATTGCTTGGGTGTTCAATGTTGTCAAATTGATTAATAGCAGGGAAAATTTGGCAAAGTCTAAAAATTAGGGGAAACTATGCCAAAATTTCTATTGAAAGTTTATCTTACCAACTTATTATTATAACTTTTCTTACTTACCATGTGATGATAAATAAGGCACTTCCTTGGTGGTTTTCATAAATCTTTAAATTTTGATTTGGTTATTGATTGCTTGGGTGTTCAATGTTGTCAAATTGATTAATAGCAGGGAAAATTTGGCAAAGTCTAAAAATTAGGGGAGACTATGCCAAAATTTCTATTGAAAGTTTATCTTACCAACTTATTATTATAACTTTTCTTACTCAAAATTACGTTTAAGTAAACTTTTGTTTGGGCATTAACTAATCATAAATCTTTATTGTTAAATATTTGATTATGTGGTTGGTAATAATTTGTGGAAATAGTAAAGAATTAAAGAGGGATTAGTATATTATTAACTTGAATATATAATAGGTCAAATTTTGGAAAAAAACTAAGAAATATAAGAGAATATGCCAAAATTTAAATAGGATTTTTAACTTGTTAACTTCTTGTTATAATTTTCTGTGCTTAAAATTAAGTTGAGATTCTAAGTACTTTTCAATTTTTACCATTTTATTATGTATATAAGAATCTTGTTTATGTGATAACAAGTTTAGATACCTTTTTTAGCCATTTCTTTGCTTAAAATGAAGTTTAGGATTATATGTGCTTGTGGGGTGTTACAATATTTGTATAAAAAATATCATATCCTTATTTGAAATCTAATATTAAGGGACTATTCCAAAATTTAATTAGGATTTTTAACTTATTAACTTCTTGTTGTAATTTTCTTTACTTATAATTAAGTTGAGATTCTAACTACTTTTCAATTTTTATCATTTTAGTATGTATATAAGAATCTTGTTTATGTGATAACAAGTTTATATACTTTTTTAGGCATTTCTTTGCTTAAAATGAAGTTTAGGATTATATGTGCTCGTGGGGTGTTACAATATTTGTATAAAAATATCATATCCTTATTTGAAATCTAATATTAAGGGACTATTCCAAAATTTAATTAGGATTTTTAACTTGTTAACTTCTTGTTATAATTTTCTTTACTTATAATTAAGTTGAGATTCTAACTACTTTTCAATTTTTATCATTTTAGTATGTATATAAGAATCTTGTTTATGTGATAACAAGTTTAGATACTTTTTTAGGCATTTCTTTGCTTAAAATTAAGTTTACGATTATGTGTGCTTGTAGGGTGTTACAATGTTTGTATAAAAATACCATATTCTTGTTTGAAATCTAATATTAAGGGACTATGCCAAAATTTAAATAGGATTTTTAACTTCTTAACTTCTTGTTATAATTTTCTTTACTTATAATTAAGTTGAGATTCTAACTACTTTTCAATTTTTACCATTTTAGTATGTATATAGGAATCTTGTTTATGTGATAACAAGTTTAGATAATTTTTTAGGCATTTCTTTGCTTAAAATTAAGTTTAGGATTATGTGTATTTGTGGGGTGTTACAATGTTTGTATAAAAATACCATATTCTTTTTTGAAATATAATATTAAGGGACTATGCTGAAATTTAAATAGGATTTTTAACTTACTAACTTCTTGTTATAATTTTCTTTACTTAAAATTAAGTTAAGATTCTAACTACTTTTGAATTTTCACCATTTTAGTATGTATATTGATTCTTGTTTATGTGATAAAGTGTTTATAAACACTTTTTTAGGCATTTCTTAGCTTAAAATTAAGTTTAGGATTATGTTTGCTTATGGGATGTTACAATGTTTGTATAAAAATACTATATTCTTGTTTGAAATCTACTACTATTTACCATATAATAATAAATTAAGGCACTTGGATGTTTTGTTGTGCTAAAAATCAATTTGATTATTAACTAATTTGAAATTCCAATGCTTATATTTATTATATATAGTAGGTATATTTAAAAAATATCTACTAAATATGGGAGATCATGCCCAAATTTAATGGAAATTTTAATTTACTAACTTATTAATTATGTTTTGGTTCTTTTTTTTATTTTGCATATATAGGAGAAGATGTTGGAGCTCCAACGCCAGCCTGTTGCAGAAGGAGCTGTGGCTATGACTGAGGCAGAAATTTGTGAGAAAGTTTTGGGACAAAAATCAGGATATGTCAAGGGCCTTGGTTTTGGCCCTAAACCAATCTCATTTTCTAAATTTAGACCATCATCTTCTGAGCGTGAAATTGAGTTGGAGCATAGACTTGCTAAGACTCAACTACTTGTGGAGACTCAACAACAACAACTTGAGACTCAGCAAGATCGAATTGACCAATTGGAGGCCTTGGTACAAAAACAAAATCAACAACATCATCAACAATTTGAAGAAATATTGCGTCATCTACGATCAAGCCAAGGGTCCTCATGATCCCTTTTTTTATGATGTGCATATGATGGAGGTTCATTTCTTTTTTTTGCCTATGCTAATATAGTTGTTTTGTGATAGACACTTTGTTAAACTAATACTTTATTTTGTTATGTGGTTATATTAGCATAGATATTATACTACTATGATCACATGTTATGGTTACATATATTAATTACCAATGAAGTTATGTGATATATATTTTGATTTTTGTAAGCAGGTTTCAGAATTAACTTTTCCATTATAATTAATGTTTTAAATACCAAATACCATACATTTGTAATATGAAAAATAAAAAATGTAAATACATTTCCTGACAAAATTTTTTTTATTACTAAAGATATTTCCTGATGAAATATTTTTGTTGCTGAAGATTGTTATATCATCCACAACTAATTTATAATTCATTGGCATACGTTTTAGGGACGAAATCATTTTGTAAATAAAAGGATTTAGCAACGAAATGAATTTGTCAGTATTAATGATAAATATTTTAGTTGAAAAAATCCTTTAACAATGAAATATCTATTTCATCAAGAAAAACTTTTAGTGACAAAATGGAACTTTCGTTGGGATTGCAAAGCATAGGGAGACGAAATTAAATTGTTACAAAAAATATTTGGCAGCAAAATAAATTCGTCAGCACTAAGTATTGACGACTTTAAGGACAAAAATTTATATTTTTTAGTGGCAAAAATTCTTACTTTTGTCAATGAAAAATTTCGTTGGGGAAAATATTTAGTAACAAAATTTTTATTTCATCAGAGAAAATATTGCGCGACGAAATAGGATTTTTGTCAGGATACTTTTAGCGACGGGTCTAGGGCAACGAATGTGACACGAAACATTTTTTATTGGGAAATATTTTTGCAGACGAAATTTAGACTTTCAGTGACAAAATATTTTATCACTGAAAGTCAATTTTCTTGTAGTGGATGTAGATTTACTTCTATATAGCATTAGAGGCCTTGGACCTACTTACAAAGAAGTTATTATTGCTCTTTGCATAAGGAATTTAGTTGTGCCATTTGAAGAACTCTACAAGCTTGTTGATCATGAAACTTTTCTTCGCCACATTGAAACACAAAACTATAACCAAACCTCTACAACAATCAATCTTTCATAAACAATTTTTTTTCTAATATCCCTTTCATCAACCAAAGAAAACCTATCCTTCATTTGCTTTTGGTTTCTTATCCTATCCATTATGTCATTTGCAAAACTCAAAGTCATAGTCTTCTTTTTCTTTTACTCTAGTTTTTTTTTCCAACTTTGTGATAAACGTGGACATGAAGCCAATAAGTGCTAAAAGTTCTTCCCTCATCTTAGACTTATCTGTCTTGGTGCTAATCATGTCTCTTTTTAAAATACCTCCAATAGTAATTGGATCATGGGTTTTGGGGCGTCACAACATGTAACCTCTCAGTTATCCAATCTCTTATTCTCTCAAAACTATGAAGGTCCAGATTATGTTGTCATTGGTGATGTTTTAGGTTTGACGATTACTCATCATGGTTCTACTTCTCTTAATTCTCATTTTTCTCTTACTAATGTTCTATATGTTCCATCTATTTAGAAAATTTTGATTTATGTTTCTCAATTTTGTCATTCCAGCAAAAATTTTATAGAATTTTTTCTTTCTTATTTTCTTATAAAAGGCTTGTGCACTGGAGCTCCTCTTCTCCACAACCAGAACAAGCATGACCTCTATTAAAGGCTAAGTGTTGGGCATGGTAATAAAAGTCAAACTATGGTTCTCACTACTGGATTGATGACAAAAACTCCTTTGGATGTATGGCATGGTCAACTAGGTCATCTTTATATTGAAACTACTTGTTTTCTAGCAAACTCAGGATTAGTTTCTTTATTTTATGATTTTTCATCCAATTTTTTCTATCAATTTTGCCATTGTAATAAAAGCCAATGACTTCTATTTGGTAAGTCAAGTTTAATAAGTCATTGACCACTTGATATTGTGTACATTGATGTCTGGGTTCCCTCTCCCGTTTCCTCAATTGATGATTTTTCTTATCATGTGATTTTTTTCAATCATTTTTCTAAATATGTTTGGCTTTACCCTTGACATCTAAATCTTATGTCTTTACTATTTTTTGTCAATAGAAAGTTTTAGTTAAAAATTATTTCAAAACTAAAATTGTTTCAATATACTCTGATGGTGGGGGTGTATACATTACTCTTAAAGAATTTTTAGCTAACTTGGGAATTCAACATTTGAAAATGCCTCCTCATACACCCCAAACATAATGGCACATCTGAAAGTCAACACAAACATATTGTTTATATTGACTTAACTTTGATACATAAAGCAAATCTCCTACATAAATATTGGTCCCATGTTTTTTAAACAACCATGTATTTAGTTAATCGTCTTCCTACTCCCATTCTTGATTTATCTTCTCCTTATGAAAAACTATTTTCTTCTAAGCCAAACTAAAATAAACTCAATCTTTTTGGTCGTTTATGTTTTCCTTGGTTAAAACCATATGCATCTCACAAACTTGATACTAAATCTTACCCCTATCTCTTTCTTGGATATTCCTTGAATCAAAGTGCTTACATTTGTATGGACATCAAAACTAATAAAATTTATTTCTCATCTCATGTTAAATTCCTTGAATATGAATTTCCCCTAGCTTTCCTAATCAACACCCATATCTTATAATTCTTCTACTTAGTTCTCATTTCCCATAATTGCAACACAACTACTTATCACTACACTTTCTTTTCCCTAAGAGTGTGTCGCCATGTCATCTTCAATTGCAACCAATCTTGCCGTCGCCAAAACTAACTCTATGCCATGCACTTCCTTTGCTTCATTAAGTTTATCGTCAAATCTGGCCTTGGCCAAAGGTACGCTTTTAGGCTCAAATTCTCCATCAAACTGGCATACCTTCTATCAAGCCACATATACTAGAAACTCTCATTTCTTCTTGACCTCCGGTTCAACTAATTCCATCACCAATCACCATGTTTTCTCCTATGTCTACTATTATATCCAAACCAAACAAATCTCTCATTCCATCTCATCCCATGATCACTCGATCTAAAAATAGCATATTTAAGCCAAAACAATTTTACCACTAGGGATGAAAATATTGGTAATCACGGATATATTGGTACTTCGATTTTACGGATATATCAGAGATATATTGGTGGATATTTTAGAAAAAAATATTGGTAGACCTAAAATTAATCAAAATTCACGAAAATATAAGAAAAACCTCATAAAAAAAATGTAATTAGAAGTATAATATACATTTTAAAGTTATTTTGTTAAATATATATATATGTCATATGATTTATGATAAAAAAAATATGAGTTTTATAAGTGTACATTTGTTATTAAATTATATCAAATATTATTTCATAATAATATTATGATATTTGATTATAATATGTCTAATTTGAAAATATATTTAATATTAAAATTATGATCCATTTAATTTAATTCTATTGAATGATATAAAATAAATGATGATATATGTATAATTTTTTAATATTTAATTAATCTATTAATGATATTAAAAACACTATAAAGAAAATTAATATCATAATAATTTTTATATTTTTGGCAATCAATTAAATGAGATTTTTTCATTTAATTATAAAATAATTATAATTAATTTGTTCTCTAAATTTAGAGAATTGTAGAAAGAGAGATTAGAGATAATTGTAAACAATATAAAATGAGATAATAGAGAATTGTGTGAGAAAGAATTAAAATGAGGGGTATTTATAAAGAATTATTGGTGAGTTATTTACTTATTTATCCCTAAAACTAATTATTATATTGTTGTTGAGAGGGATATTATAAATATTTGACATAAAAAAATAGTAATAAAGAGTGATTTACATATTTATCCTTTAAACTAGCCTAGCCTAGGAGTAATATAGATATTTGACATGAAAAAAGTAAAAATAGCTATTGACTTACTTTTTACCCCCTCAAACTAGGTGTTGTATAATTGTTGAGAGAGGTATTTTAAACATTTGATATGTAATAAAAAAGAAAAAGAAAAAAGTAAAAAGTAAAAAGTAAAAAGTGATATTTGAAAGGGCCAAGAGGGTCGGCAGGATGGGCCGGCTGCACGATGGGTCGACATAATGACATGATGGACCGTCTCCTTAGGACCAGCACAGCCTACTCCTTTAGGCTATGTAGACCCGGCCTGCTACGGTAATTGGGCGGCCTGACCCAACCTTTTGGCATGCTGGGCCATAGGCCAAAATTGGTGGCCCGGCCCATTGGACAGCTCTACATTTATATCATCATCCCAACAAAAATCAGATCCAAAACGCATACCAAAAGCAACGGAAAAGCCGCTTCCTCCAGGCCCAGCTCCATGGCCGTTGTTGGTCCATATATAATCTACCCCAAATGCTGAAGAGCAAACCCACAATATTCTGGTGGCTACATGGCCTCATGGAAGAAATGCACATAGAAATTGCATCCACCATTTAAGTGGAAATTGAATTTAAAAATGTGATTTCAAAGAAAAAAAAATGGTGATAACAAGATTTCTAATGTATTTGTTATTTATTTTTAACGAGTCTCACCAAGTAGAATACTTGGTGTACTTATTTAAAAAATTACGTCCAAATAATTGTCATTTATTTGCTTCAAAAGCAAATGGGAATAGTTTTCCCTGAGATTTAGCGTTTTATTTTATTGGTAAGCAGCTGAGTAGAGGGATGCATGCAAACGAGGTTTTGCAATGGCATGCAGTGGTTTTTCCAGAGAGAGGTCATTTCTTGATTCTGAGAGGTCAATCTCCTTTTGTGCCGGTGGGGCACTCCAAGTAAATCCTTGGAGAAGCCGCGCTAGCAGCATCACAGTCATGGCAGACCCCGTTGCTTTTCCAGCGCACCCACGTCTTCCAGTGCTGAAGGAAATGAATCGAAGGTCTGGCTCCGTCAACTCCACCATTTTCCCTGTACCTTCACTCAGATGCCTCTCCGGTTTGAACCTTAGTGGTTCTTCCCAGATTCTACTGTTCCGGCCGAGGCCCAGACGGCTGAGGAGGACATGACTGCCTTTGGGAATAAAGTAGCCAGCAACAACTGCATCACAAGTGGAGACATGGGGGAGATTGAAGGGTGCAATAGGGTGCAGCCGAAATGCTTCCCTTGCACAGGCCTTGACATAGTTGAGCTGCTCAAAGTCCGATTCTTGAACCAGTCTCTCTTTTCCAACCACTCTATCTATTTCTTCCACTGCCTTTCGCAAAACCTCTGGTTGATTGATCATCTCTGCCATGGCCCACTCTATTGCGTTTGATGGATTATCCACTGCAGCAAGCATCAACTCCTGCCATACGTTATATCTTATTCAATTAATTGATAGAAAATTAATGCAACATGGCCCACCATGTGAATGGAAATAAATTAAATTATCGTACTGTGCATTGGGCTTTGACCTCTGCCACGGACAGCAGTGGTTCACCATTTATATCCTTGATTAAAAGGAAAATGTCTAGAAGGTCCTCAGCCTCCTTCTTCCCCCCATTCCTCCATTGCTTTACTCTATTCTCCACGATGGGGTCATGGTACTTGTCAATGGTATTCATAGCCTGCCTTACAGTCTTCTCATGCCCATCTAAGTCCAGCACTCTCATCCATGGGAAGTAATCAGACAAAGAGAATGCATAGAGGTGAGCAAGTACAGTGAAGAGGGATTCAACATGTTGTTCCTCTTCGATTCCAGGTCCTCCATCTTTCTTTCCTTCGCCAAAGTATCTTGTGTTGAGGATCATCTTCCTAATGACGTTTCCACTGTATTGACGGACCGTGTTTCTTACATTTATAATTGATGGGCTAGTGAAGGTCTTACACTGGTTATAAATGAATCCAACAAGATTGTCGGCTTCTTCCACTCTCTTGTCATGCAGCCACTTAAATGTTGTTTGGTTAATGACATCACAAGCAACAACCCTTCTCATCTTCTTCCACTGCGTTCCCTCTGGCACCACTGCTATTGTCAAGAAGCCACCGCTTGAATACTCAGATGCCATTGTAACAGGCCTGGACGCAAATATTGCGTCATGTTTCTTCAAAAATTCTCTGCTAATCTCTGGAGAAATCACCGGTATAACATGAACGTTGCCCAACTGAATACATGCAATTTCGGTGTTCATTTCTTTCATGAATCCATGTATCCACCGGAAAGCTGGCTTGTTCTTGAGTAAGTCAGGAAGATTTCGGAGTAGTGGCCATGGAGCTGGGCCTGGAGGAAGCTGCATTCCCTTGCTGCTGGTACTGGTCTTGGATTTGAATTTGGTGAAGATGACTAAGATGGATACGCAGAAAAGCAGCAAGACGAAGTTGAGATGAGCCAAGACATGGTCTTTGGTAGCAGTATTAGCTAGGGAAAGAAAGAGAAATGAAGAAAGCATGGTTGGGTTGTCTTAATCTTCTCTGCAATGCTGGCTTGGTCCTTTGGATAAATCCATTTACACGTCTTTTATAGCCAGCCAGGCGACCTACTTGGATTTTGGGAGATTTTTGCTTATCTAAATAGGTTTTGACTAATAATTTTGGTTTGGGAAGTGTTTGTTTCTTAGAACAGTCCTAGAAAACAACTTTTAAAAACAGTTTTTAAAAATAATTTTTGACAAACAGAATATAAATCAATAATTTTTTCATAAGAAATTTTAAATTTAATATAAATTTTTTATTTTATTTTATTTTTTAAGAAAAGTGTATGAAAACCAATCATTAATTTTTTTTTTATTTCCTCTTCACTTTTTCATTCCAAAATTATCTTAAACTTATGAATTTCATTTTTTTTTAAAACCACACTATTAATATAATTAATATTATAAAAATTTATCTTTAAAAGTTTAAAAACTTTTCAAAATTTTCATCAATTATAAATTATATTCTCTTTAAAGTTTGAAAATTTTTCTCTTTCTTTTGTTATTCTCTATTCTTTTCAAAATTTTCTCATCAACTCTTCTGATGGGTTTTGTCTGGCAATGTTATCGGTTTGAGATTTTTTTTACAAATATTTTTTTTAATCCACAAATTTCTTGCTCAAATTAATTTATTTTTGTTATATATTTTTATTTATTAAAAAGCTCTTATTTAAAAAGAAAAAGAGTATTTAAACTATATATAAAATAATTAACACAAATTTTTTACAAATCTAATGTAAAACAAATAAATAATGTGTTTAAATTAAAATTGATTAATATTATGGCCAAGGACTTGTGTGGTACGTATTTATTTATTTAATATAAAAAATTTGATTAAAAAATAATTTTTTATCATAAAATTTGATACCAAAAAATATAATCTTATTTGTATCTAATTCCAACTATTTTTTAATTTAATTTTATAATTAATTCAATTATTTGATTTTGAATCTGTACTTGATTTCTATATAAATATGAAAAGAATAAATTCACATGCTATATATATATATATAGCATGTGAATTTATTCTTTTCATATTTATATAGAAATCAAGTACAGATTCAAAATTAAATAATTGAATTAATCATAAAATTATATATAGAGCATGTGAATTTATTCTTTTCATATTTACATAGAAATCAAGTACAGATTTAAAATCAAATAATTGAATTAATCATAAAATTAAATTAAAAATTAATTGGAATTAGATACAAATAAAATTATATTTTTCGGTACCAAAATATATATATATATATATATATTTCTTTTTAATACTTTTTCCGGGATCTTACACGTGCACATGTACACTCCCTAGAAATATAAATAAACGTGGAGGCGTGTTTAATATGGTGGATGAGGAGACTTACGCGGAGCGGCGCTCATTACAGAGGGTGAGACTCGAGGGACACGCAAGAACAGAGCAGCTTCTTTTGGGCAGGAGACGAAGGACTTCTTTCTTTTTCATTTTTCTTCGCCTCCCACCGACCCCATGCAATGGGCTCCATGAAAAGAACACTGAACACCACCACGGCCCTCGGTTGGCAGTGGGCTAGCTTGCTCCACAAAAGACCACCATCACCACACATTCTTTTTCTTCACCACACACCTCCCGTGCAGTGGGCTAGCCTGGGTTGGGGTTGAACTTTTTCTATCAAACTCCAATGGGTCGAGGGATAAGGCAGCATATTGACCCAGTACAAGCCCATCTCAGCCCACAACATGCTTGTGATGAAATTAAGGGTGGGGATAGGGATATTCCTTGTCAAATCCACAATTTTTTGCTTTCCGCTTTCCGATGGCTCGAAGGATAAGGCAATAATTGACCCAGTACCAAGCCCGCCCATTACGTGCTTGTGAAGAAAGTAATGGGATCATCCTCATTAAATCCTTGGAAATTGGTCTTCAAGATAGCAAACTACTTTCGATGTTAGATTTGCCCATGCAATTATATATATATATATATATATATATATATATATAATATTTAAACTAAATATATTTTTATTTTACTATCAATAAGATTTCAAATTCCATATATTATTACAGAATATTACAATATATATATATATATTATAAAACTAAATTGAATATGTACATTATTTCTTATATTATCATTTATTGAAAGTTTTCTTAATATTTTTATGAGTTATCATTAATTTTGGTCTTATTGATTTTTTTGTCAAAATTTTCATCAAAATTTTCATAATATTTAACTACCAATGTATCCATAAAAATTGATATTTTTATCCTTCATCCCTAATACCTTAAGCTCACAATCTAAACTTCTTTTACACATTCATAGCTACCAACCCATCCCGTCACTCTTTCATTTTTGGAAAAAAGTCAAAAAATTCTCATACACATTAGTAACCTATTTCTATACATAAGAATATGCATCAATCTCTATCACACACTATACTTCCAAGTACACCATAGTTGGTGATGTAGTGTTATCTTCTTTCGTTCATTTAATAATTTGTTTCCAATCGCATAAATATTATCCATTTTAAATTTAAAAAGTTTTAATGATTTTAAAACATATCTCCATGATTAAGATAGACTTATACATATATAATCTTAAAAACTTTTTTTTCTATCCAATATCGAATATCTCAATCACTTTCCATTAAGTTGCTCTTAATTATGGAGATGTGTTTCAAAACTATGAGGACCCATTAGTCTCAAAATAGACAATATTATATGCTATCAGAGTTGATCCTTACTTTATGTGAGACTTTGTTTAACTCCACAAGGGATATCTCTTTATTTGGCCGCACAATTGTGTTTGCATTAAAAATGATTATGATATCTCACTTTTATAATTTTGTGGGACACAAGAAGGAAGTTGTGTCTGTATAAAAATGATTGTGATATCCACATCGGATATGAGAAAAAACTATATATATATATATATATATATATATATATATATATATATGTATGTATGTATGTATATAAGCACATTTTAAAATCATGAAGGTTCGCAAGGCTTAAAAGAACAATATTTACATGATTAGGATGGACTATCTTAAAGTACACTTAAATGGAATGAACTAAAATACATTTAGATGAATTATCTTAAAGTATAACTAAACTAAAGCGCAACTAAGAAATTTCCTAAAATTGAACTAAGTGAGTTAGACAAAGGGAACTAAACCTAAAATGCAACTAAATGAACTCAACCTAAAATGCAACTAAGTGAACCAAACTAAAATGCAACTAGGTGAGTTAAACCTAAAATGCAATTAAGTAAACTAAACTAAAGTGTCATTAAGGTTACATTTGGGATCCATAAAAATCCCTTGATAATGAATCTCTAAAGATGACTCAAAAATAGTAAACCAAATGAGTGGCAATGAACCACCATGAGATGACTATAAGGTAATGAGAAGTGAAGGAAAATATATAGAATAATATGTACTACTTGGACAAAATTGAGGGTCTACACATAGGGAATGTGCATGTAATGGATAGTAGGTTATGGACTCAAGCTTTGTCTCATTGTTATTTACATGTAGTATTGGAGTGTAGTTGATTTTCTTTAGTGGAATCTTGAATCAACTTCAAAATTGGATTCTAAATGAGACAATACTTCTATAGGTCTCAACGGTCCCCACTTTGATCTCATATACCATTAGGATGCAATTTGTGAGGGTTAGATGGACTTCAGGTTCACTCTTGTGCATAAAAACATTTTGATAATTACGCAAGGTTGCATAAGGGATAATGAATAAAATCTCTAGATTTGGCTAATTGGTTAGATTAAGTGACCCAAGCCTTAGTGAGTTCAAATTACTTAATCCCAGTATAGGAACCCTATAAATACCCTCTTAGGGGTTAAGGTTTCCAAGACTTTTGATAGTCGTCTTCCACCTTTAAAGAGTAAAGAGAAGCCAAGTCATTCATCCTTCTAAAGCCCACACTTTGGAGTGCTAAGATCATGGTAGGAGTTATTGGGTGGAAGATCTTGGGTGTGCCAAACCTTTAGGCTCTCCAGGTTTCATCTTCATTGTAGGAAACCGATTTGGAAACATCCAAATCCAACTATGATCACTATCTTCTCTAGTTTATTATTCTAAATGGTTTTTATTACCATTGTTTCCACTATAATAGTTTCTAGAGAAGCTTATGATAGATTTACATGTACCTATTTGATCTAGGGTTTAGGAACGGAGAGATCTAGGATTCCCAACAATTGGTATTAGAGCCTTAAGATAGGTTTTTACTTGTTAGATCTACTTTAAGATGTGTTAATTTTGTTTTGCAGGACTTCTTTTTCATCTCATGGCTCTAAGGATGAATGCATGAATACTTACTTTTAATATCATGGTTATAATTATTATTAGTTGTTTTTTTCTGGGATGGGTTGTAAACTCTGTGATTAGGAGCATAAAATTTTTTATTGTATCATAAAAATCCTACTTTTATTCATTAGATTGGTTCTAAACTCCTTCAATGGAGTACATAATTTTTTATTGCAAAAGATTTGTTTTTTTATCAATCTTACAACCCATGGAAGGCAAGAAAGCAATCCAAATTTTGAGGGAAAATTGAAAAATATTGTTGTCATAGTCGAAAAATATCTCTCACCCAAGATATCCATGGTGGTTATCGTGCATTAGCCACCAATATAAGATTTTGGGCTCAGGGTCCATTTCTCACGTCCAACCTGTTACCATTACCCTCATATCAAATTTTAAGGGAAAATTGAAAAATATTGCTAACATGACCGATAAATATCTCTCATGTGAGTTATCCATGGTGGTTATCATGTATCGACCACCAATACATCCAAAATATCGGTGCAAAATCGGAATTTTGGCAACATGATTAGTTGATACATGATTTGTCGATCAATGAATCATGACATTATTCGTTCTTGCATTATATTTAATGTGTCGGTGTCCCAAGTACTCTCACAAATCATTTTGGGCTCAAGGTTCATTTCTCTCATCCAACCTATTACCCTCATATCAAATTTTGAGAGAAAAATGAAAATTATTGCTAACATGGCTGATGAATATCTCTTACTTGTTTTCCAATTTTTTCACTTGGCAAATGAATTCCAAATTAAAGAAGACTTGATGCTTTAGATTCATTAACGAGTTTAACAATTTTTAAACGTAATTTTTAAAAAAATCAAATAGTGAACTAATTAATATAATAAATTTATGGATAAAAATTGGTCTAGAACGATTTTGTTTTTTCTCTTCTACATAGAATCCTTGTTTTCCAATGTTATTTTATTTTTTATTAGGCAAATGAGCTCCAAATTAAACAAGACTTAATGCATTAGATTCATTAACAAATTTAGTAATTTTTAAAAATAATTTAAAACTCAAATATTGAACCAATTAATACCAAAAATTTCTGAAAAAAATTGGTTTAGAATGACTTTATTGTTTCTCTTTTACATAAAATCTTCATTGTTCGATTATTTTCATTAAGAAAATGAACTCCAAATTAAAGAAGAATTAATGTGTTGGATTCATTAATGAGTTAATAATTTTTAAAAATAACTTAAAACTCAAATAATAACCTAATTAATACTAGAAATCTATATAAAAAAAATGTTTAAAATGACTATTGTTTCTATTCTACATGGAATCATTGTTTTCTAATTTTTTTTTAACCAGACAAAAAAACTCTAAATTAAATAAAACATAATGTGTTGAATTCATTAATAAATTTACTAATTTTTAAAATTAATTTGAAACTCAAATAATAAACTTATTAAAACTAGAAATTTATATATAAAAATTGGTTCACAATGATTTTTTTTTTCCACATAAATTATATATATATATATATATTTTAAAATAAGTGTATTTTTAAAAATGAAAAACAAAAAACTTGTTTGAATAAATTATTTTTAAAAATAATTTTGCATTATAAAAATCGATTTAATTAATTACAAATTAAATCAAAATGTTATAAAATGTGTGAAAATTTTGACTCATTTACATGTTTAAAAAAGTTAAACTTTACTCATTATTTATTTTAAACAAATTTATTCAATAAGTTTATGAAGATATTAATATCTTTATGTCTCTAACATATATTAAAACAATATATATATATATATATATATATATATATATATATATATATATATATTTATAAAAGATATAATCTATGATTTTATTATAATGTTATTATTCATGTTTTATTAAAAACTATTTATTTTTTAATTTATTTATAATTAAAAAACTCTTTTCATTTTTAATAAAACTAGAATTGAGATTAATTTATATTATATAAAGTGAATTTACAAAATTCATCCATGATGGGTTTTTACAAAAGAAAAAAAAAAGAAAAAAATCTATATATTTATACCAAATTTTAAATAATAAATAACAAAAAAAATTCAAGATGATTATAATAAAAATAAAAATAAAAATAAACTTATATATCTTTTTTCAAAAAAATAAAAAAATATATGATATAATTATGCTTTGATACTTTTTATTTAAAATTTAAAATATTATCATATAAGATAATAAATATTATAAATATTATAAAAATATTAAATCAAGTTCGATTAGGCTCAAGTTGTCCCAACCTTGACCGAAGTCTAACCCAAATTGAGTTTAGGTTAAGAAAAAATAACCCAAGCTTAACCCAAGTAATGAAAATGCTTGCCCAATTTCGACCAAACATCAGGTTGGGTTCGGGTTGAGTCAGGCCAACCCATTCAAGTTGCATCCTAAGTATAATAAATACTAAAATAGAGAAAAATAGTTAGAAACAACCACAAAAAAGGAAAAAGGGGGAAAAAGAGAGGCAAGCAGCTCATATAAACAAAGACAAAAACCCAAAAAGAATTTTCAAAAGAATAGAGGGAAGATGGCGCAAGCAATGCACATTCATGAGTTGCCTTCACTACACAACTTTTGCTTCACTTGTCCAAAATTTCAGGGAGTAACTAGAAATATATGCAAACTAGCTAACACAATAACCTCAACTTTTCTTTCCTGAAAAATGGAAAACGCCTAGACATATAGCAACATTGCATTTCCATTCCTACACAGGTTTTACTATCACTCACCAATGTACATAACGCCCTAACTTCTTGCCCCCCCACCCCCAATTTTGGTGGTGGGGTTTGGCAGTTTGGGACCATAATAGCAGCAGCAGCAATAATCAGTTACAGCAAGAAAAATGTCGAAAGCAGCAGCAGCCCCATGAACCCCCTCGCGAGGATAGCCTGAACAGTTGGGGAAGCTACCAAAACTTCGGTCTGAGGAGATACATATTTTAGAAAGTAACTGAACTTGTTCTCCGGAGCTGGTACTTTGGTTCTGTCGATGATTCACACGGAAACATTTTCTCCACTTCCTATACAACAGAATTGTACAGAAACCAAAACTCAGTCTCTACAAGAAATTATTAAAAAAGGAAAAGGAATGTAGAAGGTCGGTAGCAGTGACAGAAATCTTGAAGAATAAGAGTAAAAAGCAATTTCTAAAAAATGAAATAAATAAAAACAAACAGATAACATAAAATTACGGGAGAGGTCTTCCATTTCTTTGTCTAATACACAATGTATCCACTGTAGCTAGTAATTCTATAGCAGGAAAAAGTCTTGCACCAGATGATAAATTCTATGCAATCTCAACAACAATAGTACAAGTAAACCCATTAAACTTACTCGATGCTTGTGATACCCTGATCCTTCAATTTTACCCAATGTACTCATGCCAGCACGACATGACATGAGTGTATGGGATCTTTGTCAAGCACTCTTATTTTACTTTGGCTGTGGCTGTTTATTTTCATTAATATCTTTTTATTCTTTTAGCTTTCTTAGTAATAATTATATTAGAAAAGAAGAATTAACTAAAAAGTGAATTTTTGCTAGAATATTTAGGGATATTAGGAAAAAATTAGATTAGAAGGAAGGAAAAGATGGGAGCTTTTAAAAAGACATCTTTTGATTCCAATTTATTTTTAATTGATTTTTCTTTTATCATACCATATCCTAGTACGAGTGCCCATTGTTTGAATCCTTTTTAGCCTCAAATTTGAGTTGTCAAGGATCAAATACCCAAACATATACCCACATCTAAAACTCATACCCAAACCCATGCAACATAGTTCAATGCAATCTTGATAGAAATAAAAAAAAGGAAGAAAAACCAGGAAAATAATATGATTTCTAGTCTTCAATAAAGAAAATGTTGAGCAGAACAGAAACACACAAGAGGTCAAAGGGTAGCAGTGCTACTAAAGCTCAGAAGGTAGCTTCCAATTGAAGCTCACACATTAAAATCAGAATTTTACTGCAAAGACATCCTTCAAGAGCACTTCAAGAAGATAAGCCATCGTAAAGACAGGAAACCCTGGCCCTGAACCAAAGGAAAAGGTAAAAGTTGAGGTTAAAAACTCTCTCTCTCTCTCCTAAGTTTTTTCATAGACGTGTTCAACTAAAGCAGAAATTAACTCTTCATCCTAAAACATTACCAGATTCATACAGCATGACAGCTAAGTCATCTACATAGAACAAGAGTATGAGATGGGAATTCAGGTCCATGAATCCCTGACATGTTGCCATTTCTTACCATGAACTTTAGAATGACTGATGTGAGAAACAGCCTATACAAAGAAGAAAGAGGTAGGAGCAATTAGCTGCCTGCCTCAAACTGCTTCTAATGTTGAGGGTTCCAGATTTTAGCATCACTCAAACAAGAGTTGATCCATACATGAAAATAGATGTCTGGAACTTGGTTTTTCCCTAAGCACATAAACCCACCAGAAAAACTAATCCAATATATATATAAGCATCTAATGTGAACAAACCTCTAGTGACAGTCCACAGGTCAACCCAAAGCATAAAAAAGAGAGAAAAACAACAGTCTTTACGACAATCTTGCCTTATCAATAGAATCAAGTCAAGAACATAAAAGCAATCCTCCCCTACATATATCCCCATACTCATAAGAGATACACCACAGATAGCATCTTCATCCTAGAGGAGTGAAATAATCAGATCCTTGTCCTAGCATTGACAACAAGCAGACAGCCATACTTCATGGGCCACTGAGAAGCTCAGACTAAAGGTGCCTTTTTCCTTATCATAGGGAAGATAATTCTCTTGTAAAAAAGAGATATACATGGTTTCTACTTGTTTTCAAGGTTTATATATGAGTTTGTTGGGGGCAAAACAGGGTTAGATCACAAAGATGAGGGATAATTAAAAGGAATTCTCTCTTACTGCCCTATTTCTACCTTACTTGCAGGGGAGAGGAATGTCTATCCTACTTTCCTCCCCCTCCCTCTCTCCCTCTGTCCCCAGTTTTTTCGTGGTCATATTTGACTAAATCAGAAATTAATTCCCCAACCTAAAATAGTTCATGATTCATGCACATGACAGCTATGGCTCAATTAGTGGAAACCTGGGCAAAGACTAGCAATCATCTGCATAAAACAAATAAATAAATAAATAAAATTGGAAGAGATGGAGATTCCAGTCCATGAAACCCTGACATGCAGCCATTTCTTATTTTGAACTCCAAAAAGACTGATGTAGGATACAGCCAACAAAAGAAGAAAACCAATAGGTTCCCTTGTCTCAAACTGCTTACAAGGCTAAGGAATCCAGATTTTCTCTATTTTAAAGAACAGTCAACCACAAAATCGAGACTAAAACAGTATAAAATTTAGCCATATGGATGGAAATTGAAGTCTTTCAGGGTTTTATACAATTCCACCCTAGCCATTTCATACCAATTTTTCAGGTCATGATCTCCAACTTTTGCTTCTTTTTTCTCAGTGTCTGGGTGGTTTTGTTATTAGTTATCATTAACATCGCCACTAATTCAGCTCTGAAAAGTAGCATAGTCATCCTTGTCAAATAAGTTCACCATATACACATGAAACTATTTTTTCACAAACCCCAAGTGAGCCTAATTTTTTTTTTGATAAATAAAGAGATTGTATTAAAAAACCACCAAAGCAGTGGCTTAAAATTACAAGAAAGAAAAAAACACCCCTCACACACTAGGTGAACGCCAAGGCCCAAGGAGCAGCCCAACCCACATCCTTAACGGGTTGCCACCCAACCAACAAAATCAACTAAGGTTGAGGGACCATCTTTTATAGACAACTTCGTCTCCGACCAAAGAAAATAAACAAAAGAAGACTTAAGTCTTTGAATTGACAGCTCTTCTTCCTCAAAAGCCACTTTGTTCCTTGCCTTCCAAACCGTCCAAAAGAGGCACAAATGACTTGCTCTCCAAACACCCTTCCTCTTCTTACCCACAAAAGTCCCATTCCACCCTGAAAGCAACTCCTAAACAGTGGCTGGCAGCACCCACTGCACCCCGAACATAGAGAAAAGCAACACCCAAAGAGTCCTTGCCTTTTCACAATGGAGTAGAATGTGCTCAATTGATTCTTCGTGCCTTTGACAAAGGTAACATCTGTTTGCTAGAGCCCAACCTCTCTTTTGAAGCTGATCCAAAGTGAGGGCCTTCCCCCACGTTGCTTCCCACCCAAAAAAACTCACTCTAGGCTGCACCGAGACTTTCCAAATAGCCGATGAAGGGAAGTAGGCTGGATGGCCTGATGCTAATGATTTGTAAAGAGACTTAACTGAAAACTTCCTACATATAGTTATCGGGTTTTAGTTATCATTCAAACAAGGGTTGAGCATAGGCAATAACAAACCTAGCCTAACACGAACTATATGGCCACTGATCCCTGCACAAAAGCAACTAGGTACCTAGAAATTGCATTTTTGGTAAGCAAATAAATCCACCAGAAAAACTAATCTAATTCATGAAGTTACAAGCAAAAGAGCACCTAAAGGGGGAAAATCCCAGTGACATAGGAAGCATATGCAAGTCATCCCAAAACCCAAATCCCAAGCATAAAAAAATAGAGAACCAAAGCCCTATGACAATCCTGCTGTATCAATAAAATAAAAAACATATGAGCAAACCCTCAACTACAGAATCCCAAATTCAAAACCAAAGAAGCTAGTCTTTAAAAACTAACCACCACAGCTCTGCCCCTCAAAAATAATCCAGTTTCTTTCCTTCCAAATGCACCAAAAATTTTCTGGTTACATGATATAACTATAATTTCCAAAGCATAAAAACCATATCAAAATAACAAGCTTAGAGTGTTGGAAGATTCCTTTGGTAATCTATACATCAAATGAAATGTATAATTAAAAAACGCATTATACATCTAGTATAATAATTCAAACAACAGGCCATAGATTATGCATGAAGAAGAAACTCTCAAAAAACAATCTACATTACAACAAATGTCCATCATTCATACTCTTATTTTATTTTAAATTTTGCAGAGCACTAAAACAAGCACAACTGAACAGAAAATTCTCTCACAGTTTAAGAAACATATTCTACATAGTTACTATCAAAAACATTCAAAACATCATATTCAGTTTCAAAATAAATAGTAACAGCCAATAGCACAGCTAAGTAGTTGCATGCCAGTGCTCACATATCATATCAACTTTATATAAATAGATATGTTTTGTCAATAAACATCCTGATACAAATGCTTATAAGAAGCATCTTTAAAGGCAAATAAGAGTCAGAATATTAATAAAAAGGAGCATCTAAAAAGGAAAGAGGGTGCAAACCAAGGATGGAAGAAGTATATAAGGAGCAACAAAATCCAGCCAAAACAAAGAAATAATACAATAATTAAAAAACTGGTTTTAACCCTATCAATAATGTCTATAAAATCTAAAAAGAGCCAATTTCTCTATGCCTAAGGAATTCCATCAACCAAACATAAAAAGGAAGAAAAAAAAATCCATCTTTCGACAACAAAAACAAGACACCCATGGCCTTCAAAGGTCCTTCAATTTCTCTCTTTTCAAGTACACATTAACAGACACAAGGCCAACCTCCCAGCCTTCCTTTTGCCCTTACCAATAAAATTACCATGCCAACAAAACCACTGTTAAAAGAAACACTTCTTAGGAGAGAAACCCACTTCTGAAAATAATAAAAAAACTTTTTCGAAAAATTAAAAGGAAATTTTGAAAACCTTTTAAACACTTTATGAGGAGACTCATTAGCTGAAAGATTTTCCTACAATAAATTCTTCTTAATTTCTGAAGAATGAGTTTCTAAATTTTCAAAATATATTTATAAGTCTTTAAATCATTGATGTTATTTTTACGATTTCCTTGAATGTTATTTTTATGATTTCCTACCGATTTGTGCATGCCCAACATTGTTTATAAGAACAAAGTATATTAAAATGAAATGATAGCATACATTCAACATCATTCCTTTATAGGAATCTCATGAAATGACCCAAGAATTTTCAAACTGTTCTTTGGCATCAAACTCCTGATATCTAATTCAATCATGCTTCCAGTTTCCATTGCCAACATTTTCCAGTTTCTGTTTCCCATATCCTCTGCCATCTCTGTTTCCCAAAAGTTGCTACTAACATTTAAGCTAGTTCCATACGAATGATAAATAACATAAGTCAAAAAAGTGTAATCAACATATAATACTTTATGAATACATAGTAATACAGAGTTCATAATTGTTGTCTCATTCCAATAGCCAATATGAAGGGTTCATGACCTCACCTGTCAGGAAAAGCTATCAGACTGATTAGCTCATGTGATTTGGGGTGCAGCCAAGGTGAATTTGTTAATATCAATACAAAGAAGCTATAAAACTAAAAGCCATACTATTATTCATCATGGCCTAAATTAATCAATGTGGATATAAAATACAAATGCATCAATTACTTAACCAACCAAAAGTTTCTTTATAAGTAAAAAATTTATAAAAAAACAATAAATAAATGATAGTAAAGACAAAGCAAAACACATTAAATCAGAGTCTATGTGAAAGAACCAAATGCAGAACACAAGATAAATAAAAGATCCTTACCTTCTCTTTCTTGAGCCTTACATTCTCTTCCTCTAATCGTGAAACCTTACTAACTAGCTCATTATGATAAGCCTGTGCATCACCACACATGAATCTGTTAAGGTCACGGATAAACATAAGAACTTAAAAATAATAACAGCTGTAAGTTTCAGAAAAGAAAAAGGAGGAAGGGCCTTTAAGAGCCAACCTGTTTTCTGGCTCGTGACCGTGCAGCAGATTCTCGGTTCTTAATCATTCTCCTTAACCTCCTTTCAACAGTCTTTTCCATCGAAGCATCCCTTTTCTGCCCTGTAATTGATGTGTCTGATAATGTGCCAACAGAAGGGGAAGGCGACAAGCCCATTTGCTGTGGAAAATTTGGTGGGGTTACCACACCGACTATATCCAACCCTTTCACAAAAACTGCAGCTTTGACCAAGAAGTCCTCCAACCTCATTTCACCAAGGGTAGGCTCTCTCACCTGACCTTTGATGTCATCACCACATTTCTTCTTCTCTCCTTGTTGGATATCACTCCACACCTCTTCCACAGTCTTCTCACTCAATGCCTGAGCTATCGTTAGGCTAGCCTGTCGTTGCAGAGAAATCTTTGAAGAAGCATTATCAATGTCCGCACTAGCACATTGATTTGCTTCGGCCATCCACACATTTTTAAGAAGCTCGTCAACATTCATGCTGCCCAATGGTTTGCCTAAGTCTCCCAATTGATTCTCAACTTCATCTAGGGTGAGGCCATACCATAAGCTTTGCCTTACCAATTGACCACCCACTTGAGAACCCATTGTCTGAATCTCCATTCACCAAGACTTCACCACCAAACTTATCAGAGTAAAAATCATCTCAAATCATGACGCCATAACTAAAAACCCTATGTATACTTCCTTTATTCTTAATCACAAACAGACACGCCCAAACCAGCCTAAAGCTAATAAACCACACTCCACACTGTAATTAACAAGACATACAGACAAATACAACAAACCCATATAAAATTTTTTCCCCAACTCTTGACATTGTAATTAAGAAAAGTACACACAGAAATGCAGCAAAGCCATGTCCTTAAAACCCGAAAGATCATTCATTTCCAACCGTCAACATTGTAATTAAGAAAATTACACAGATATTCAACAAACCCATATCCTTAAAACCCAGAAAGATCGTATTTTTCAATTCAAACCATCCCAAACAGAGGAAGATGACATCATTCCAGATACATACACACTCAAACAATAGTCAAATGCACAGATCAAAATCAAGAAACATAAAAGAAATAGACAGTGGACTTACAAAGTTCATCAACAAGAACCAGCAAAACATGAAGGCATTGTGAAAAAAACAAAGATGGAGATTCTCATGAGAAGACAAAGGAATAGAAATCCAGAATCTATTGCCCCAGAAAACTCCTCAGAAACGATGGGAAAATTCTCTTGTGCCCCCCACAAAATGAATTACCTGGCTGATGATCTGATCTGAATCAATCTCTATTCTTTTTTTTTTTTTCCTTCCCCTTATTTTCCCCTCTCTTTTCACGTCTGGCATTCACTGGACTGCAAAAGGGTCAGAAACGAATTCAATCAGTACCTTCCTCCCTGGCATTTTGATCCATGGACCGGCAGAGCCAGGGAGCATGGATTGCATACGGTCAGGCCTAGGATTTCTAACAGTGCACCATCTTCTGATAGTGGGTTACATCAGGATTAGAGGGTAATATGGTAATTTAATCAGGATTTAGTTGAGGGCTGAGAGCAATGAACATATCATCACAAGGCCATTTGAATTTTTGACTTGCTAATAAGTCCAAAACGCCCTTGTCATCAGGAAAGGAATTGAAGTCTCAAGTGTTTAATATTAGCTTTGCGCCAATACATTCAAAATCTCGTGTCTCCAATTAAATTATCTTATCACCTAATTACAATTTGATATAAACCATTAAATAATAATAATAAAATTGAATTAAAAATCAAATCCAAATAAAAATAACGACCCGTTTTGACCATGTTTTCTTAAACTTATTTTTTAAAATTGTTTTCAAGTTAAAGAAAAAAAATAGTTTTTTAGTGTTTTTTTAAAATAAGGATATTTGATAAGTTGTTTTCTAAAAATAAAAAACATAAAATTTATTTGCACAAGTTGGTTTTATAAATAATTTTTTGTTTTGATTTTGTAAAAACCTTGCAAATTCAGTTTACATAATATAAATTAACTTTAATCTAGTCTTTATTGAAAATGAAAATAGTTTTAAAATTACAAATGAATTAAATAGATCAGTTTTTTTGAATTCAAAATTATTTTTAAAAATTTAAAAACTCATTAAAGAATTTAAATTATTAATTATGTTTTAATTAAATTATAATTTATTTACTTAAATTTAAAATATATATTTGTGTGTATAGGAGAAACAATAAAGTCATAACTTATAATACATTAATTTTGATCTTTTTTTTTTTTTTTAAATAATTAGATCTTTTTTTTTACTTCCAAATTATTTTTTAAAATTATTAAACTCATTTAATAAATTAAATACAAAATATTACTTGATTTGAAATTCATTTTTATATTGAGAAAATTTAAATACAATTGAGTCTCTATAGTGGGGTGTTCAATCAACTTTAAAATTGGATTATAAGGGAGCAAGTACATCCTATGAGTCTCAATGATCCCTGCTTGAGCTCATATTCCTTGATGGTTCAATTTATGTGGGTGGGATGGGTTTTTAGCTTACTTATGTGTATAAGGGCATGGTGATAATTATGTAAGTTTGCACAAAGGTAAGTGAACGACATCTTTGGACTAGACTAATTGATTAATCGAAACCTTATGAGATTAATTAATCAATTAACAACCTTTCTAGGCTAGATAAAGTGACTCGAGCTTCTGGTAGGCTCAAATCACTTAAGCTCAATAAGAAACCTATAAATACTCCTCTTAAGAGTTAAAGCTTCAATCTTGTTGCCTCTCCCTCCAATCCATAAAGAGAAAACCCCAACCTTCAACCTTGAGATCTCGACCATCCCAATGCCTAAACTCAAGGAGGAGTCATCAAGTTATTGCATTTACAAGATTTACTATGACTTTGAAGTATTTTATATTGATTGGAATCGATCTAGGAACATCTGGATCATAGGTATGTGACATTTTTCTCCAAATCTATGTGTTCTATAGTATTAATATTGTTTTTTGAATATCAAGTTTTCTATTGCAATAGATTTAAAGAGCCTAAAATAGATTTTCATGAACCCTAACGATCTAGGGCTTATGAATAAAGCAATTCAAGATTTCTCAACAATTAGTATAAGAGCACTAGGTTAGGTTCTTGCTTTTTGTATCCATTCTAGAGTGTGCTAACTTGTTTTTGCAGGACATGTTTATTCATTCCATGGTTTAAAGGGATGAATGCATGCAAAATCGTTATTATTTATACTTGTTGAATGCATATGAAAAACTATTTCTTTGCATAGATTGCCTTCACATTTAGGAGCATTGGTTTTTATGTTTCAATGTAAAAATCAAGTTTTTGTTTCTAAACTGATTATAGGCTCCATTTTGGGGGAGCATGACATTTTTCTCTCTGTAAAAATTGGATTTTTATTCATTTTTGGTGACCCAAAAGCAAAGATTGAAGTTTCATTGCATTCATGAACATCCATAACATGGACAATAGTTCGAAAAGGTAAGTTTTTTATGGAACAACAACCGAAAAGATGTAGAACTAGGTCTCGGGTGTGTAGCACAAGGATGCAGTGCTCAATCGCTTAGATTAGTGCTCAAGTGGCCCTCACAATGGCCAAAGTTGCTTAGTAGCCTTAGGGCTCGAGCAATTGCAGCGCATAAGTGGGTCCTTCCAACAATCGAAGTTGTATTTAGTGTTTCTTCATAAATTTTGGGCTCTTGAGCTCAAATGATGATTGTTTGGCGATTTTGGTTTTTTTTTTTTTTTAAGTTGTTTTTTATTATTCTAACTCTATTTTTTGCTACAGGAGCTTTTAGTAAATTTAGATAATTGATATTCCAAATTAAGACTACCAAAATTTGTGATAGGATCCCTAAAGGCCATGGAGAAATATATTCTTATTATTATTTCCCTATTTATTATTTTATACCTTGTTTGTTCATCCCATATATGGCATGAAATGGGAATAAAATATTTCCGTTTTTCTTATGGAAAATAAATTTTAATGAGAAGATTTTTTTCAAAGTTATTTATTTAAATGGGTTGTTGCTAAATAAATTATTATTGCTTATTGAACTATTCTTTTGGTTATGGATAAGTCATTGCTCTCCCACCATGGTCCTCTAGGCTCTTCCCCCTTGAGAGAAAGAGGGAACCACCCAATTTGGATATTGATAGTTCAAGAATAAGAAGCACAAGAGTCATAATTTAAAAAAGAAATAACAAATTTGGAAAATCTCATTATAGAGTTTATTTTAAGAATGGTTACCAAAATATTTTGGAAGGTTTAGTAATTTAATAAGAATAAAATTTTTTGAAAATACTTTCCAAAAATGATTGTTTAATTCTCTTTAGGAAATAAGCATTTTTGAAATTTTTTCATAGATAATATATTATCTATTAAATGATTACTAAATGTTGTATTTTTGGTAACTTTAATGGAATAAATTATTATAAAAATTGGTTTCTATATTTAAGAATATTTATTAAATTGAAAAGGAACAAGAATGGGGAATTTTGAATATGAGAACTAAAGTTCCTCTATAGGGATAAGGTGTTCTCAAAGTTTCAAAATTTTATAAATTAGAGGTTTTTTTTATTACACTAGAGTTTTCTATTTAGAAAATAAATATCTTTTGGAAATTTTCAATATATATAATTTATCATTAAAGGTTATTACCAAAAATGATATTTAGTAATTTGATGGAAATAAATTACTTTGAAAATATTTTCTGGACAAAATATTTATTAATTGGTTTTGTGTAAGAGGAGAATATTTGAAAATAGAATTTAAAATTTTGAGAGTAGATATTTTATCAAAATTTATTTTTGAAACATACTCTCATAAAAAATTTAAAATTTTCATATGCATACACTAAAAAAAAAAAAGGATTTTAATGACGATTATTTAGTCATGCTCACAAAATCTTGTCATCAAAAGATATCATTTTGTCACGGCCATGATAACATTGTGACTATATATATTTATCAATTTCTAGGGAAAAAAATGGAGGGATAATTTGGTGTCAATATTTTTAGTCATAATGATTTTATCAACTGTCACCCAAAGAAGGTATTTTAGTCACGACTTTATTTGACACCGTGTATATTTGGTGGAGGGAAATTATGGTGTCAATATTTTTAGTCACGGTGATTTTATCAATCATAACAAAAGATGTGACGAATGAGTGTTTTAGTCACGTTTTTTGTAAAACTGTGACTATACTATATTTTTCTAATGATGTTTAGTCACGAATTTCACGTTGACCATGATCAAAGGTTATAATTTATTTTAAATATTCTGAACCTATGGTGATAGGTTCACTTGGTCTTGACCAAAGTTTGTTATTTATTTTAAATGATTATTAAGTTATTTATAACTATAATTTCTTAAAAGACCTTATACATACATACATACATATTTATGATCAATGCTTTGATAAAAAGTAAAATAAAGTTTAGTATATTAGTATAAAAATATGATGGTTTAATTTAATATTATCTAATAAAAAAAATTAAATGCAAGTCTGGTTAGGTAAATCAAAAACAATTTTGATTTTATATATGATAAATAATTCTTATTGTATTTAAAATACCAATAAAAGTGGTAACTAAATTTTAAGTAACAAGATAAAACTATTAACAATTAAGATCTAATTAACTTATTTGTTGTTAATAATAAGTTTCATATAAAAGATATTGGGAATCTCATTGTTAATTGATATTTTTTATTCAAGAGAATAATAAGATGAGTTATATAACCTATACATTTGGTATAAAAAATAAAAGAAAGTTTTCATTTTTACAGTTACTCAAATATATATATATATATACTTTGGGAAAAGTGGGTTTTGAGTAACTAATTTGAAAAAATATAGAAAAAAGAACCCGAACACTATTTTAAAATACATGTACTTTTTCATAACTCAAATAATTATTTCCTAAAATGACCCTTTTATATATTAATAACATTAATTATTATTATTATTATTTTTTTTTACCGTGAGAACTGATTTGAGATTAATAAAATTATAAATACAATTAAAACTAAAAAAATTTAAATCTAAATATATAAAAACAAAATATTAACTGTCACTTAATTAAAGCAATAGAAAATATAAATATCGATAAAGAGTTGGAAATACATTGGGAGTAATTTTTAATTGATTTGAGATTTTATTTTTAAATTTTTAATTTTTTTAATTGTATTTAATTTTTATGTATTTTAGTTTTATTTTTAAAATTTTTTATTTTATTGTTGATGCCAACTAATGAAATTTTTATTCAATTTTATTAAATAAAATGAGAAGAATTTACATAATGCACAATATAAAATTATTATTAACTAGGGGATTAGAAATTTTTTATTTATCATTTGAAAATCCTAGAGAATTTTTCCACAATAATTTATATCTCATATTATATAATAAAAAAAATTATAATATATTTATTTACAAAACACTTTTATCAAATTAGAAATTAATTTTGGATAATTTTATTTAATATTATCAAGTAAAAGGGTATTTTAAGAAATAATTATTTAAGTTATAAAAAAATGCATATATTTTAAAATATTTTTAAATAAATGAAGATCAAAATATTTTATAAAAGTTGAAGTTTTTTTTTCTATATTTTTTCAAATTAACAAATCAAAACCCACTTTTCCCTTATTTTTTTAAAGTTCAAAAAGTTTTTAATTTAGAAAAATATTTAGTTGTCATAATTTTTAATTATAAAATTTTATCATCATTAATATTATCTATTAATTCATAGTCATTCAATTCAATCTTATTTCTCAATTTCTAATTATTTATTTCTTCCATAAACTCATATTATGAACTTTCCACAAACTTATAGCTCCCGATGACTTATAGAACCACATAACCAGAACTAAGGGTTTCTTCTTACTCGTAGATCTCTTCGCTTTTCACATCATTTGTATTTCTTCAACTCACTCACTCTTTTATCAATTATCTTCCTTTAGTTATTAGAAAAACTCACTAATGGTAAACAAAGTTTTTTTTTGTTATTATTTTGATACTTGAGAAATCTAAAAAGTAGATTTTTTTTTTCCCTTTCATTTTATGCTATGTTTTTAGCTTTAAATTTATTATTTTGATTATGTAAGTTTTTATTTGCTAATTCTTGTGCAAGTTCTTAAAGTTTCATGTTTTTTATGTTAGAATTTTTTTTGGAGATTTTTCCTTGAAGAATATAATATAGCATTCTCTAACATTGTTTTTTCAATAAATACACAACTCACCTCCATTATAATCCAAAAGCTATTTTCTTGGGAAAATCCAAATGGGTTGCAACTTTCTTTTGTGATGGAGTAGTGGGTGTTGCAAAGGCGAAGTAAATTTCCATGGATACGAGTGAAGAAGGTCCATACAAGATTTAGCTTGTTTGGTTTTCTAGAAAATGGCGGAAATTGTTGGAGAGTTAACGTTGGATGAGAAAATGTTGGGATTGAATTTTTGGGGAAATTAATTTATTGGGAAACGTGCAATACAATAATAATGATGGGTATGAGTTTCTATTAGCTTCAAGTACGTTGTGGGGAATTGGGTTTGCCTTCACATCTCCACAACAACTACTTTATTTAACTATTCTACAATATTTTATATTTTAAGTATATATATATTTTAAATTTCATGCGATGTTTATAATATATAGAATATTTGTAATGATTTTAACTATTAAAATTATCTTTTTTATGGTGGGGACCATTGACATCAAGCGTCCTGGACCAATCTCACATCAAAACCAAGAGCTAAGCAAACACAGAATCTCTCTGCAACATTGAAATCACTCCAAATAAAGAAAGGATTCGAATTTTCGAATGGCCAAAAAAAACTGCCTCATTCTTTTTTCCCATCATTCCTTAAATAACAAACCAATATTCAAATCTCCAACTCCAACTAGGAAAGCATTAAACTCGGAAGAAATAAACTAGGAAAGAAATGAACTTGAAAAGAATAACATAACAAAAAAACAAAATTGCAACAAATACATAAGATTCCTAAAAGTCCTTTGCATCACATAATAGCTCCATGGTTTACAAAATTATGGGATATCCTTTTTCTGATTTACATCAATTGCCGGCTCTCCTAAAGAACTTGACTTTGGCAAGTTTTGACGAATGTAAGCATCAAATAGATGTGGGTGTAAACACTTGACTTTTGAAGCTTGCAACTAGACAGAGTCCGAATTTGGATGATTTGTCCATTGCACTAAGAACTTGTAACATCCTCCTCGACGAGTTGTAACAAATTGATGGTCAAGAATGGCAGCAATCTCATCTCGTGGTGCTGTATTTTTTAGAACCCGCAGAACTGGTGTTGCCTCTGGTAATGGTATTGCGGAATTTTCATCGACATTACCTTTGAACTCCGTAAGATCTTCTATGTTAAAAACGGGGCTAATACCGAATTCAAAGGGTAATTCAATAACATATGCATCGGTGCCCAACTTCTTGGTTACTTTAAAAGGACCTGCTCGGCGTGCATGCAACTTGGTAAAACTCTCCGGAGGAAATCCCTCCAACCTTAAACGAACAAGGACCATTTCACTTTCATTAAATTGTTGATCCTTGCGTTTTGCATTTGTTGAAGCTGCATAAGAATTTGTATGGATGTTAAGATGTCATTTGCATTATTCATGGACATCTCGCATATAGCTAGAAAAATCCAGTGCAACCTCACTTGGCCAAGGTGACAATGACAATGAATTAACATCAAGTGGAGTGCTAGGTCGAAACCCATACACCACTTCGAATGGAGTGCAGCCTGCTGTCATGTTAACAGAATTATTGAAAGCAAATTCGGCATGTGGAAGCACCATATCCCAGCTGATCACATGATCCACGACAAGGCAACGTAATAGATTTCTCAAACTCCTGTTGGTTACCTCAATTTGGCCATCAATTTGGGGATGGAATGTACTAGAAAACATAAGCTTTTTTCCCATCTTCGTCCACAATGTTTTCCAAAAATAACTCACAAATTTGATGTCCCTATCAGACACAATTGAAGCCGGAATACCATGCAAATGGACAATTTCTTGCAGAAATATTGCAGCAACTTTTGATGCGTCGTAAGTTTTGTGACATGGAATAAAATGGGACATCTTGGAAAAACGACCACCACCATAATTGAATCATGTTGTCGAACAGTCTGCAATCCTCGACTCGAAGTCCTCTAACGACTCTACCAACATGGAAATTAGCTCATAAGAGGGAATTTTGTTGAGCCATGTTTGAAAGTATATTAACTTGGGCTGTTGAAAATGTTGAGAATATTAACAAGAAACCTGAAGAAAAAAAAAGGGGGGAGGAAAGAAAAACCCTTGCCAAAGGGGTTGAAGTACGCATTCTTGAAGAGAATGAAAGCAAGCTAGTGATCATCTCCGCTGGGCTATGCGTTGATCAACACCTGAAGAGTTGTAAAAATGCCACGGCCAGCCCGATGATTTTACACACCAAAATGGTGAGTAAAAATGCATCTGTTTGCATGAAACCAATACCGAGTGGCACACATACAATGAAATAAATAAACAAATTAAAAAGAAAGACAAAACAACACAAACAGAAATGGAAATTTATGATTCATTTGCTATTCGATGAAAGTTGAGACCCACACCTTTTGACAGAAATTGATGGAATCAAAATGAAAGTTGATTCTGTTGTCTACTTATACATTCTGATTTCATAGTTTATTACCATCAAGTAAAAGCCACAAACTTCACCTAGAAGCTGAAGATAAGAATCTTAAGTATTAAATTTTCAGTTTCTACCTGGGTGTGTTGATCCATATCAAAAACAATATCTAGAGTAGCTTTCTTAATGCCTTTCTGAAGCCTTGGCTTTCCACCTCATAAAAGAGCTAGCGACTGATGAACTTGCTCATCCCTGAACACCCATCTGCACGGCAAAAAGATTTCTAGGTCACAGCATAAACCAAATGTTAGCCATTCCGAACCAATGTGGTAAAGTCGGGGCACCTTGTATTATAACCTAATAATTTCTATCAGTAAACAAGTAAATTCACAAATAGAGACCAATCCACAAAGTACTTCATAAGATGATCCAACCGTAAATAAAACTGAAACGATAACAAGTTTCCAAGATAATTGAACCAACAAGCACAAACTTGTCTTAGAGAACACAACTATTACTTAAGCAGACAGGTCCATATCATTCCTCTTAGACATAGCTTACATAAAAAATACAACATACTGAAATGTATAACCTCAGATTTTGTAGCTCCCCTGTTTTTCAAATGGTAGAGCAACCACCTATAAAAATAATGTATTGTACATAAGTTTTTCTAGACCCATGTGGCCAAAAGAGATAGGAAAAAAAAAGAAGGTACTAGGCACCAGGTCGATTCTCTTTTTCTTCTATAATTCATTTCAGTAGATTCTTGACAAGTAACAGACTGCTCATCATCATCAATGCATTATTGTTGCCAACCATAATTTTGATTGCGGTTCCCACCCATCATGTTTGAGCCACGACCAGCACCTGAACCACTGTATGGACCACCTTGAGGATAATTTGGAGCACCAACTCCATAACCACTGCCACCTCCTCGAGGACCTGCACCAGGCATACCGCTTGAGGCATATGGTGGACCCCTCCCTTGAGGTGGAAATGGTCCATTGCTGTAACCCCCACCACCACCTTGACCTCCACGGTTTGGGTGATTGTATCCTCCGCTGGGGTTTCCACTCTGAGGGTACCTGCTTGGCCCTCCAGAGGGTCCACGGGGCTTCCCATAATGGTGGCTGGGCCCTGCAGCCACTGGGGGTTGAGGACCATGCATGTTCTGGTTAGGTCCTGCCCGCATCTGTGCATGTACTTGCCCGGACTGCTGAATGGGTGGAAGACGGGCATGCTGTTGTGGATGCTGAAGCTTCTGACGTTTAGCTGTCTCATCATGTTGGCGTTGTTGCTGGCGCTTCTTCTTTGTCTGGAACTCATGGGAAGATTCATATTTTGGTAAACTGATCCAAGGAAAAGTAGCTGTAGTCAATGATATAATTAAAATGGAAGAATATTAAGAATCAGTAATTATTTAAAATGAATAGTTTAGAAAAACAAACAGGAAAAGAAAAAGGTGGCAACCATGGAAATCAAACCTCTTGGGATCACAAGGCAAAGGGTCAGTCCAGAAATACTCAGCATCAAGTGCATCCTTGGCAGATATTCTCTACATTTTGTAATTTTAAAAAAAGGGACAAATAGAATATTAGAGAGGGGGAGAGAGAAACATAAGTGTGTATATATGCTAAAATCAACTCCTTTAAACAAATAATACTCCTGTTGAATCATTCTCATTGACGGATACTAAAATGACAATTAGAATACAGAATCCAGGAAGAAATTTGGAAGCCCAAAATGCTAGTAGGCAAAGAAGCAAAAACTTCATGTGGGCTAATCAAATCGAAAAGTAGAAAAATGAAGAGACATAGCCTTTAATGTGATACCTGAGATGGATCAAGAGTCAGCATCCTCTCCAATAACTCCAAAGCATGCCGATCAAAGCTATTATGCCCAAAAATAAATAAAAAGAAGATGGGGAGAGTAAGCATACAGATTGAAGGGACTAAAATTTAGCTGTGGCCTTGTGCTAAATTTATATTACAACTGATCAAGGGTGTTACAATATATATGAGCACCATACGTTGATTTACTTACTGTCTAAAAACTTCCCTAAGACGTCTCTTCATTGGCCTTGTTGGCTTGAAATTGCTATACCAAGGAATCTTGGAAACCCCAGGCCAGTTGACTTCGTCTGGAGCTCCACAAAGCTCAAAGATCTTATTTAATTGTTCAGGCTACAATCAATACAAGGAGAAATAACATTATCCTTAGTGTCGTATGAGAAGTATATTGCAATAAGGATCAAAGGAACAGGAACTAAAGAAAAGTAATAGTGAATTCTATCTCTTTCATCTATTTTTTCATACTAAAAAATAGGTGCAATTTTCTATGAATCATATATCTACAGGAAAATCAGTAGATTGTTGACAAAATTATTTTTTTATATCTCTACCTAAGCAAATTAATGTATACATAATAAATGTATACATTAATTTTCAGGTTTTACCATGAGGGCAAGTCAATAAAATGATGAAAAACTAGTAAGTTTAATCTGCGGTTTAGCAAACAAGTATGCACACTAATTTACAGGTTTTAATTATATCTCTAGCTTAGCAAACAAATGTATACATTAATTTGCAGGTTTTACCATGATGGCGAATCTATAAAATGATAAAAAAACTTGAAAGTTTAATCTGTGGTTTAGCAAATAAGAATGCACACTAATTTACAGGTTTTTCCATGATTTTTACAGGTTTAAATTATATCTCTGGCATAGCAAATAAATGTATACATTAATTTGCAGGTTTTACCATGATGGCGAATCAATAAAATGATAAAAAACTTGTAAGTTTAATCTGTGGTTTAGCAAATAAGAATGCACACTAATTTACAGGTTCAATAAAATGATAAAAAACTTGTGCTTTAGCAAAAATGCATACTAATTTACAGGTTTTTCGATGATTTTAATAATAATAATAATAATAATAATAATAATAATAATTTATTATTATTATTATTATTATTATTGGTTTAGCAAGGTTTTTCCATGATTTTGGTTTAGCAAAAATGCACACAATTATTACAATCATTATCATTATCATTATTATTACAAGAACCATAATGAAAATCTGCACATTTAAGGTTTTCTCTCAACTGCAGTTTGCCACATTGAAGCACCAGTTATTTCAATAACCAAACTCAATATTATAGTCAATAGCATAAAAGACCCCTCATACAGTTTTCCAGTTATGTGAAAAACACATACACAAGAATTAAAAAAAAAAATTATATATGTAGTATAAAAGTCAAAATAGAAAAAGAGAATTTATTGCAGAATAAAACCTCAAAAACAATGTGGAGACTAAAAATACACACAAACATATACACATACAAGAGAATTAGTTTCTTGTCAGGAAGCCTTAAGCCAACATCTACTTTATAAGTACTCAGATTTCCAGATTTTGGCAGACATAAAATATAAATTAAAAATGTTACCTTGATCAACAAGCACAAGAATCATAAAACCCATAGGAAGAAAAGAAGAAACAGAAAGGAAGCACAATTCTATAAAGATCACAAAACTCATACTATACTTGCAAATGATCTTCAATTCCTCTAGCTTATTTTATGTGTCCACTAAAGAATGAGGCATTATTTATAGATTTGGGGAATTTGAAGATGCATTCACGATAAAGATGTGCTTGATTATGATCACTGTCTGGCAGGAATCTATTGGAAAATGATTCTTTCCCTTCTTAGGTCTGCAACATGAGTCCCAGATAATGTGCAACATAGTGAGCACATATTCATTTTGCTAGGTCAAGTGTTGAAGTAGAATTTCAAGCCATGGGACATAGACTATGTGAGCTTCTCTGGATAAAAATTCTTCTTAGTGAGCTTAAAATAAGTTGGAAATGTTCTAAGACACTCTACTGCGATAACAAGTCGAATATCAATATAGCCCACAATCCAGTTCAATATGACCAAACCAAGCACGTTAAATTTGATCATCATTTCATCCAGGAGAAAGTTGGATAGGGTTGGTACGCATCCCACCCCCACAAAATATATCCTTAGAAAGACAGTTGGCCAATGTACTGACCAATGGACTTGTTGCTCAATCATTTCAATTTATAACAAACAAGCAAAGAATAAAGAACATTTACTCACTAGGTTGAAGGGGAGTGTTGGAAAATTGGTACAATAATTGTTGGATTATAAAGCCTAAGTAGGCTGGGATTTGATTGGAACTTGTTTCTTTTTCTGTACAGTTGACTTGATTTACTTCCTGATTTATTTCCTAAAATAAGGGACTCATTAAATTGTTGGAATCCAATAATTATTTCTGATTTCATGGAGTTTATTTGATTTATTCTTGATTTTGTGTATATTTTCTGCATATTTAGATTAGTTGACTATATAAATTAAGGAAGTTGCAATTTAGAGGATTTTTAGGAATAGGTCAACTAGATCTCTTGTATAAGATTGTGGGAAAATCTGAGGATTCCTCTTCCTCCACTTGTGCTTTTGCACAATCAGGTACTTTTAAAACAGCCCTTAGTACTTCTACTATTCTTCATTCTAAAACTTGGATTATTGGTTCAGGGGCAACTGATCACATAAGTAAAGAGTCTAATGTTTTTCTATCCTACATTCCATGTTCTAGTAACCAAAAAGTACAGGTTGCTAATGGATCTTTGACTCCTATTAGTGGTAAAGGCAATATTTCAGTCACTCCCAATATCACTCTTTCATCTGTTTTGCATGTCCCAAATATGTCCTGTAACTTATTGTCCATCAGTAAATTAACAAAATTTCAAAATTGTTTTGTAACTTTCCTTCCCATTCATTGTGTGTTTCAGGACCTAACTACGGGGAAGGTGATTGGTAGTGCTAAAGAAAGAGAGGGTCTCTATTACTTGGTTACTGAGGAGCAAGGAAAGATTCAAGTTCATCAAATAAAAGGAAATATAGAAAAACAAAGAGAACTCTGGTTAATACATGAAAGATTAGGGCATCCAAGTTTTGTCTCTTTGAAAACCTTGTACCCTAAATTGTGTATCAACCTGGATCCTTCTAAATTCCAATGCAAAGTTTGTGAGTTCTCAAAAAATCACCGTATTTCTTATCCTTTGGGTAGTAAAAGAAGTGAAATTCCCTTTTCTCTCATCCACACTGATGTTTGGGGTCCTTCACAAGTTCCTTGTCATTTAGGAGCAAAATGGTTCATAAGTTTTATTGATGATTGTACTCAAACCACATGGATCTATCTCCTAAAAGAAAAAATAAATACTAGCCTCACCCTTAAACAGTTCCATCAAATGATCCGAACCCAGTTTACTGCAAAATTGCAAATTGTGAGGTCAGATAATGGAGGGGAGTATTTAAATCAAACCCTTGGAAATTATTTCTTGGAGAATGGGATTATTCATCAAACCTTTTGTGTAGGTACTCCTCAACAAAATGGGGTAGCCGAAAGGAAAAATAGGCATTTGTTGAAGATAGCTAGAGCCTTAATGTTTGCTAGAAATGTTCCTAAGTTTTTTTGAGGAGATGCGATGCTCATAGCTACCTACCTTATCAATAGGATGCCCACAAAAAGCCTAAACTCCAAGACTCCAATAAAAATCCTAAAACAACACCTACCTCACATGAATTGCCTTGGCTCCCTTCCACCCAAAGTCTTTGGTTGTATTATATTTGTCCATCTCCCAAACAAAAATAGATCCAAACTTGATCCTAAAGCCACTAAGTGTATTTTTTTAGGGTTATTCCCCCACATAAAAAGGGTATAAGTGCTATCATCCACCTACACAAAGGAAATTTGTTTTTTGAAAACCAACCCTATTACCAGAAATCTAATCTTCAAGGGGAGAAAATACTGCAAGAACATCAGTCTTGGATGCTTCATTTACCCATTTGAAGTCATGCCACTGAACATAGTGATGTAGAAGAGGTAAACAACATACAACTAACAGCAGGAAAAGAAACCGACATCACAAAACCAACAGTAGCAGAAAATGTTGATTCAAACTTGATGGTTTACTCTAGGAGGCCAAGGCTACCAATGTAAGAGCAAGATCCAATCTCTCTTACACATGACCACTCATCAACTCTAGAATTAGGTACATCTAATCCTTCTTATCCCTCTCTTCTTAATCATGGTTTTGACACCAATCTTGATATTCCTATAGCTATTCGCAAAGGTGTTAAAAGTTGCACTAAATATCATTTGTCAAACTTTCTATCCTATCATAGACTTTGCCACCAATATAAGGCCTTTACCACTCATTTGTCCTCGAATTCAGTTCCTAAAAATGTACAAAAGGCTCTAAGTGATCCTAGGTGGAAGGAGGCTATAAATGAGGAGATGAAAGCCTAGTATAAAAATGAAACATGGAATATTGTTGATTTGCCCAAAGAAAAAAAATCAATGGGATGCAAGTGGGTGTTTACTATAAAATACAAAGATGATGATTCAATTGAAAGGTATAAAACTGAGTTAGTAGCAAAAGGATACACACAATCCTATGAAATTGACCACCAAAAAATTTTTGAACTTGTGGAAAAGATGAATTCCATTAGAGTTCTTTTATCCTTAACAGCAAATCTTGATTAGCCACTACAACAACTTGATGTAAAAAAATGTTTTTTTGCATGGAAACTTGGAAGAAGAAATATTTATGGATTTGCCTCCTAGTTTTGAAGGAAAATTCAGCAATGGAAAGGTTTGTAGATTGAAGAAATCATTGTATGGTTTGAAGCAATCCCCTCGAGCATGGTTTGAGAGATTTGCTATGTCCCTGCTCAAATTTGGCTATCACCAAAGCCAAGGAGATCATACCCTTTTCATCAAGCAATCACCTGAAAAGAAGATTACTGCACTTATTGTTTAAGTAGATGACATAATTGTCATTGGAAATGATGTAAAAGAGATGCAAAACCTTAAGGGAAAGTTGGCAAAAGAATTTGAAATCAAAGATCTTGGAAATATAAGATATTTTCTTGGCAATGAAGTGGCAAGATCAAAAAGGGGAATTTATGTTACTCAAAGGAAGCATATCCTTGATTTGCTAAATGAAATCTAGATGCTAGGATGCAAACTTGCGAGTACACCTATTGATCAAAATCATCAATTAGGCGCTATCACTGAAGGAATACCAATTGACAAAGGGAGATATCAAAGACTTGTTGGGAGATTGATTTATTTATCCCACCCGAGACAAGATATAGCATATATTGTTAGCATGGTAAGTCAGTTTATGCACTCTCCCTTAGAATGTCATGTTGAAGCAATCTTGAGAATATCGAGGTACCTAAAGCCAACTTTAGGAAAAGGTTTATTGTTCTCAAAGAACAATTACTTTAGATTTGAGGCCTACACAGATGTAGATTGGGTAGGTTCTATTATTGATAGGAGATCTACTTCACGGTACTGTATTTTTGTGGGCAGCAACTTGGTTTCTTAGAGAAGAAAAATGCAACATGTAGTTGCTTGGTCTAGTGCTGAAGCGGAGTTTCAAGCCATGGCCCTTGGCATGTGGCTAAAAGGTTTACTGAGGGAACTACAAGTTAATCTTATGAATCCTATGAGATTGTATTGTGATAATAAGGCTACAATCAGCATTGCTCACAATCCAGTACAACATGACAAAACTAAACATGTTGAGATTGATAAACATTTCATTAAAGAAAAGATTGCTAGTGGACTAATTTTCACTTCGTTTGTTGCATCCAAACTACAACTAGTTGTCATCTTCACAAAGGGAGTTCAGAATCCTACATTCAACTCTATGGTTAGCAAACTTGGGATGGAAGATATCTTTGAACCAGCTTGAAGGGGAGTGTTGGAATCCAATAATTATTCCTAATTTCATGGAGTTTATTTGATTTATTCTTGATTTTATGTATATTTTCTGCATATTTAGATTAGTTGACTAAACTAATGATGAGTAACTCCTAAGAGATGAAGAAGAGTTGTGATGTCTAGAGGTAGAGTTTGGTTTGGGATTGAATTGAAATCCTTTGAGATTTCAGTGGATTTCTTCAAAGGAAAGATTTTAGGGGTTATAATTGAGAGAGGAAGAAGTTTTTGATGTGGATTTAATTTGGAGAAAGAGGTTTGGCTTTGTCACTATGAGTGGAAGCTTGTTGTCAAAAAACGCAATTGAAAGTCTTCAGCAATTCTTAGCTAGAGGGAAGTAGAAGCTATAAGCTTCAACTACGTAGTAATGAGGTGGGAAGGTTTCTTTTGTGTCCAAATTTTCAATGGAAGCAAAAAAGTTGGTCTTGATCTTCCCTAAAGGTAAGGGATTGTTGGGAGGGTGGTTAGTTCTACCTCAAAAGTTGAGAAGTTGCGAGGCAAAGTCTTAGCTAGAACAATCTATGGCTCTCCTTGTTCAGATGAAACACTCTATGGGGACTACGAAAGATGCTTCTTTGATTAAGGAGGCAGGAGTGCCTCAAGGGAGCAAGGTTGACTCGGTGTGGTTACAAATTAGGGATGTTAACGCCTTCAACAAGTTGCATCACCTTAGTTGGTGCTTGGTGAGGAGTTGGTGAGAATCCACGGATGAGACCCCGCCATTAACACTTTTAAAGGAGTGGGCTAGGAAGCTCTAGAGATTAAAAGGGAATCCCTCTCTGTCCTTGTTGGGAGGTTCACTAATTCTATTTGATTTTGAACACGCAAGGGAGGCAAATAAGGTTCTGCAAGAAGGTGAGCGGGTTTATAAACAAAAATTTTGTTGCTTGATAGATGGGACCCAAATGTTGGTTGTTTCAAAAAGGATGTTCAGGCAAAAAGTGCTTGGGTAAGGCTAGTGGGACTATTGTTGTTCCTTTGGGACAATTTTCTTTAAACAGGTGGGTGATGCTTATGGGGGCTTATTGGGGGTGGATGAGGAGAATGCAAGGTGGAAGAATCTATAATGGACAAAAGTTTTGGTCAAGACAAACGGGAGAAAGGTGTCAGGGAATCTACAGGTAGTCGTAAGACAATCCTGTTTTGCAATTCAGTTGTGGTAGGAATTCCCACCTTGGGTGGATCAAGTGATTCCTTGTACTAAAAGGCTAAAAGAAAGGGAGAGGATGATGGGAACTTCATGCGTGCCAGGGAAAGTGGGATCTGTGGGTTCTCGACAATGGAAAAAAGTGGTTGAGGTATGGAGCCTTGGTAGGGTGAAAGCTGTTGAAAGTAAGGCCTCCTTAGCTTTGTCTATGGAAAAGCTACAGTTGGACGTGCAAGAGACAGAAAGGTACGAGGGGGAAGAGGACAACACACATCTTGTAGCAAGTGTAGCTTTAGAAGTTGGCAAGGTGGACTATGTTAGTCCTCTTAGGCAGTTAGGCCTCAAAGTGGAGTCTACCAAAGAAGAAGCTTCAAGCCTTTTAAAGGGCATCTATGTCGTGGGTGGCAAAAAGGCTCATGGTCCTCCTTTGGCCCACAAGGAGTCCTCTTTAGGCTTAGTGAGTTTGGAAGGCTTTAAAGCCCATTGGGACCCTCTTTCCCCTTCTAAGGGAGACCCATGCCCTAAGTGGGGGTCGGTGCTAGCAGAAGAGCTCTCCGAGAGTGTAGTGTCCCCGCCGATGAAGTGTGGCGGGTTCTCCCTCACTCCAGTGGACAAAGCATTGATGGCAGAATCGTTTCGTTTTCAAGGTACAATGAGCCCCTTTTCTTCTCTCTTGGGTTGCGAGGCTCCATCTTCTCCTTCTTCTTCTCTTCACCGTCGATGGGGATGGTTATTGTTGATCGATGAAACGAGGGGTTGATCTAGTGGGGGCATGCAGAGGAAAGGGACAGGCCTTTGCCAATGGATAATGTTGCAAGGGGTGGTCCGTTTAGAATGATTCTAAAGGATAGCTCATCGGTGGACCCTTAGGTTAATCGTTTTGGAGATAGTTCAAGGGAGGAGAAAGAGGGTTTTCCTTTGGTAAAGGAGGGTGTTGCAGGAAATTTGGTGAGGAACCTTGCTAAGACTAGGGACAATTTTAGTAAGCTAGCTTCTTTTAGCAAATTTGTGGGGCTTCCAATTGATGGTTTTGAAGAGGAGATCTTGCAACATTTGAGAGATTAGAACTTAGAAAGAAATGGAAGTTACAAGGCAAGGGCAAAAAAAACGTTTTCCTGTTGGTTCAAAGTTTGAAAGAGAATTACGGAAGTTGGAATGCCATGCTAATTATAAGTAACTCAACTAGTGGCAGGCGAGGACAAAAAAACTTTTGGGAATTAGCAAAAGTTTGTCAATGAGGGGGGCAAGCACAAACTCATCAAGACTCTGATTCACTCACACTTAGTCGACCTTGTTTGTCTTCAAGAAACAAAGGTGCAGTAGTTGTCAGACTTTCTGGTGACGAGCTTAGGGGTGGATAGATATCGGGAATGGGGGGATAGTGGAAGCTAGGGGCTAGAAACTTATCCATCCTTAATAAGGCTCTGTTAAGGAAATGGTCCTAAAGATTTGTGAGCGAAAGGAACCCCCTTTGGAAACAGGTAATTGTAGGAAAGTACAGATAGGAAGGAGGAGGATGGTGTACTAAAGATATGATAGAGGAGTATAGTGTGGTTGTGTGGAAGACAATTAGAGGTGGATAGGAGGCGCTCAAGGACAGACTAAGGTTTAGGTTTGAATCCGACAACATGGTGAAGTTCTAGATAGACAAGTGTGGGGACACACCTTTGAGTGAATCATTTCCAACTCTTTATTCTATAGCCTCTTCAAAAGATGCTTGGGTGGTTGACATTTAGGATGATGATAGTTGAAGCCCTAGGTTTGTTAAACAATTGCATGACTAGGAGCTAAAGGAGGTTGATGCATTTTTTGGAAGATTGTATGACCACTCCATTAGGTCAGGCTTTGAGGATACTATGGTGTGGTTAGGGTTAAAGAATGGTAACTTCTCAAGTAAGTCTTTCTACTCCTCTTTGGCTAGTAAGCGAGCGAAGCCTTTCGTTCATGATATAGTTTGGAATTCTTGGGTCCCAATGAGAGTTAGCTTCTTTGCTTCTTTGCTTGGGAAGCTACATGGGCTAGGATTTTGACTTTGGATCAGCTCAAAAGGAGGAGTTAGAGGATCCCTAATAGATGCTACATGTGTAAAGAGGATGAAAAAACGGGTGATCACATTCTCCTCCATTGCAAGAAAGCACACAATTTATGGCAGTTCGTTTTTGCTTTATTTAGTGTACAGTGGTGATGCACTCTTCAATTAGGGGATTTCTCTTAAGCTAGAGCAGTTCTTTTGTTGGGAAAAAAAATGAAAAAAGTCCTGGAAGGTTGTTCCATTATGGGTGTTATAGACCATATGGAGGGAGCAAAGTAGGAGACTCTTCAATAATTGTGAAAGCTTAGACCAAAAAATTAAAAATTCTTTTTTGAACCTCTTTTAGGATTGGGTTAAATTGTATATTGGGGACAGTTCTTTGTTGATGTTAGAATTTGTGGATTGGTTAAGCTCTTTGTAGGGCGTGTTTGCTGGTTTTTGTGTCTTCGTGCTTCTTTTCTAGGTCTTTTGGTTGCTTTGCATACATTATTTATACCCTCTTTTATTATTAATACATCTTCATCTATCAAAAAAAAAAAAAAAAAATACTGATATGAGTGACCTTAGATTTCCATGGGAATGAAATATTTTATTTTTATCTTCACTCCTAGGTAGTGATCCAAACACAATAATGGATGAGAAATGGAAAGGAATTGACGCATGCTTAGCTTGAGATCATAGAACTTCTCCATTTATTGGAGAACCTGAAGAAACCATTCTCAACTGACTCAAGTAAAACTTAATCTTTAAAAGGATTGCTTATAAATTCCAAAGGATGACTAGATTCTCCTAAAATGAACTAAAGAACAAATATTCAAATGAAACTTGAAAAAGAAGTATGTTCAAATCTTTCAAATGCATCTAGACATAAGGAAAACATGTGGAAATCACCATTTGAAAATGATTTTTATGACAGAAAAATAAATAAATAAATTTTCATTATTATTCCTGCATACCAAATGGGCACTAAAGGATTAGGTTAAAGACAAATAGATTCCTAGTATAACACATTGCTAAAGCATTTTTACCAAAATAAGAGTTTCCTTATTGCTCCCCAATGAAAATATGAGCATACTGAATTTTAAATTAAATAAAAATTAAAAAGACAAAGCAAGAAATATATTATTTAAATAAATTCCAAAATCTTTCAAAGAAACTTTGTTAAAAAACAAGCTCTGCCTCTCCTTGCTTATGCTGAAGTTTTTCTTAGTCCAGATTATCCAGAGATTGGCCAACTAGAGCATAGTGCCAAAGAAGTTTGCTCCTAAGCCCCTGCTGAATCCCTAAAAGGCTACAATTAGCATATCTCTGCCAGCCACCCATTGAATACCCCCTTAGCAAATAGATGCTGCAAAAGATCTTATGAGTAACTAGCCAAGCAAATACTTTGATATAAGGGGAGGCATTGGATCTCTGAATTAGTTAGGTTGATAGAGAATAGGTCATGTTTTCTTCTTGAAAGCAAAAGATAGAAATATAGAAGGATTTTAAAGTGAAAAATGCCCCAATCAACCAATTTCTCTATTCAAGGACAAAGGATAGAGTTACATTTCAAGGGACATAAAGAGTGATGACAAATCTGCAATCAACTGCTCGATGAGATTCTCATGGAAACCAAAATGCTAAGAGGGAGGAGCTACAGGAGTATAACCAGGAAATTGGGGAGTTATTCCTTCTAAAAAGAGCATAAAGATGAGGAAAGGAATAACAAGGGGAAAACTTCCTAAGCAAGAGTCTTCCCAGAATCTAATCTTAGATCCCTTGCCGACAATGAATCTACAAGGCGGAAAGGCTTGAACTCTTTGGCAGTATCATGAAAAGGCTATGACGAGAAGTCTTCGCCCCAGGGTTAGCATCCCAATCATTACAATGCAAACCATATGTACTCTTACTCTTAATGACAGAGTAACAAAGAGAAGTTTGTCCATTAGGGAGTCTCCATGACCACTCTGTTCAGGAAAGGCTCTAATATGAACTGAAACCAACCCAACCCCACCTCATACAAAAAAACTGAAAACTTAAGCATAATCATGATAGCTAATAAGATCACTGCCACCACACCCTTTGTCAATTTTTTTATTCAGAAGCCAAAGAGAATTGATATCAATGAATTGAAGATGAAACTCCTTTAAATGATTTCCACAACCTCAAAAAAAAAAAAAAAAACAAAAAACAAAAAACACCCACCAAACCTGATCCTTCCTCTCTGAGGATCAATCTACTTAAGGTATCCACCCCGAGGGTGAAGAGAAAGCGAAACAAAGGATCTTCCTACTTAGAACCTTTATAAGATCCAATCCAAATCCTAGCCCTCCCATCAATCAGAATAGAAAAGCTAGCTGATGGCCTTTTAATAGGTTTCTTTTTCCTTTTCTGGGACATGCAATTGGTCAGTGAGAGATGGTGTCCAGGAGGATTTGATAAATACTGTTAACAGAAAATTAGCATTGATTTTGTACATACTACTCACAATAATCATTGACTAAAATTCTTCCTGCCCATCAATTTTGTCCTTTTGAACAAGCTGTTAGGAGTTGAACCATACTTCGAATTATAACCTCGGGACTGACTTTTTCCTACTTGAAACATGATTTCTTATGATTTTATTACAATTTCATGATCATACAAGGAACAAAATCAGAAAACAACAACAATAATAATAGTAGCTAACAAGACTATTCTAGAAGAAATTCTAACTGAGAATTTGCAGAAGACCCAAAGCCAGACAAGGCCGGTCTAAAGAAACTCATTTTTTCTTTGATCAGTAAAAGCAATTGTATTAAAGTCTAAAGAAACTCATCTTTCTCACAAGAAACTGAGAAACATGTCTTAGAATGGCCACAAACAGAATTGTTTCCTTGAGAGAAGAGGAAGGTTTAGAACTAAAACTATTGGGTAGTCTTTGTGGTGTTTGTCAGCAGGATCCAGACAGGCACACTGGAGGAGAATGCATTTTTCTTTTGTTTTTTCCTCCAAATCAGCATGAAATGGCCAATATCTGGACATGTATATTAGTGGGCAATGATTATTCAATACCTTTTAGTTGTAGAGGGTGAACATGGAGTTCAAGCTTCCCAGAAGAAACCTAATTCCATGGTGTGACATCCAACAGAATTTAATAACAGAACAGTTTGCATATCCAGAAAAGTGAATAGTCTAGTTCATGACCATCAGTCCTTAAATTATTTGTTCAAGTACACTTGATTAAAAGAATCTCACCAATTATTCCAACCAAAAGAAACAACATCAATAGGGAGCAACCTACCTCATCTTTTCCAGGAAAGATAGGTTTTCCATGCAGAAGTTCTGCAAAGATACAGCCAACCGACCACATATCAACAGCTGGACCATACCTTGTGGTCCCAAGCAGCAACTCTGGTGGTCTGTTCAAATTGGGATTGGTTAAACAGTTAATACTCCTTAAGGAATAGAAAGAGGCTGCTACTGAAATCTGAGTTCTCTACCCATGGGAGTTTAACAGCTTACCTGTACCACAAGGTAATAACACGATTTGTAAGATTCCCATTGTGATCATTTGAAAATGACCGGGCAAGGCCAAAATCTGCAAGCTTCAAATTTCCCTCATTGTCTATTAGAAGATTAGAGCCTGTACAAATATAGAACAGCTTAGCTTAGCCTCATTAATAAAAAAGAAGATCAAATAACAAAAAACTTGTTTTAGTTATAACCTTTGATATCCCGATGAAGAACTTGATTCACATGACAGTAGTGAAGCCCCGTCAAAAGCTGCCTCATATAACACTGGAAGCAGCAGGATGAGGAAGAGGGGGAGGAGGAGGGGAGAGAGAGAGAGATCAAGCATCATCATTAATTATTTGAAATAAATTTTTCAGGTTATTTGTGATACCTTTATCTGGGGGACTGAAAATCTCATCCCAGGACGATCAGCAAGACCAGTCAAATCATGGTCCATGTATTCAAAAACCATGTAGATGCCTCCTTTGTACTTATTACCATCTGCAACCCCAAGTAATGAGGCTGATATCAAAATATTCCTGGTACTCTAGTAAGGACCAGCTTATGTGGCAATATTTATGTAACTTTTTAAGTTCATGAAAATATCCTCACATGATAAGTGAACCAACATAGGAAATCATGCAATGCACTAACATCATGATTGGCTAACATAGCACATGACAATAAAGTACTTGCCTGGCCTCCCTTGGTCATCCTTCTCAGGACCTGGTGAACAATCCCAAAACTTTAATATCTAACTAAACTAGATAAACAGGAGCAGTTTACAGAACAAAGAATCACTGGAAAAACAAAGAGATAGAAGTGACTCTGAAGATTCAAAACATACCTGGAGAAGTTACAATCTCTTTCAACTTGATTACATTTTCATGATGCAACTTCTTTAGAATTTTAATTTCACGAATGGCAGTTATAGGGAACTGATGAAAAATCAAAATACATTTCAGAAGAGAAGTTTGAATCTCTATAATATAAAAACATGCCAACAAAATTTATAGTCATTTATATCTAAGTGTTTAAAAATTATACCCCCTCTCTTTCGTTGTCCATTCGTATTTTCTTCAAAGCAACAATTTCCCCTGTTTTGATTTCTCTAGCCATGTACACTTGACTGCATATACACAGATAAAACAATCAAGTTCCTGCGGATAACATCACAAACTAAAAGGGAACAAATTCAAGAAACCAGAGTTCTTTTGAACCCAAATAAACATGTTTAGAAGGTAATCCCCATGGCCATATCTTTAATTGTTCTAAACATTTGCCTAATGGAAAGCAATGTTCATCAAGAAAAATAATGCAGATAAATAAATTACAAACTGGGAGGGAGGGAGAGAGAGAGAGACTCAGTGAAACATAAAATAAAATTTTCAAGTTACTTAAATCAACTCAATCAAACCTTCTCCCCACTTGGTCTTTCACCGTTCAATCCCATCTGTGACTTCCAACTCAATCACTGACAGTAATATCCTTCCCCACAGCATCAAATCATGTTCCATATACTTTCCTCCTCTCCTTTTTACAATAGTTTTCTTTTTCTTTTTTTTCTTTTCTTTTTTTTTTCTGAAGGAGGGGGGGAGAGAGACTCAGGGAAACATAAAATAAAATTTTCAAGTTACTTAAATCAACTCAATCAAGCCTTCTCCCAACTCAGTCTTCCATCATTCTATCCAGCATGTGACTTCAACTCAATCACTGAGAGTAATATCCTTCCCCACAGCATCAAATCATGTTCCATATACTTTCCTCCTCTCCTTTTTACGCTTTTTTTTTTTTTTTTTTTTTTGATAAGTAAAAAGAAATAGTATAGATAAAATGCCAAAAAGGAAATGCCAAAGTACACAAAGCGTATACTGTGGAAACCAGCAGGTATCTAAAAAAGGACAAGGGAAATCCTTTTTACATTTGTTTCACTTATTGTTTAGCAGCAAGAGTTCTGGTTACTATCAGCTCTAATAGTAAAATTCTTTAACTTCTAATGACTATTAATAAAATTCTTTTCATATTTCTTGTGTCCCTTCAAGCATTTTTCACATGCCTTCTGCCTTGATCAAGGTCAGTTGGAAGGAGAGAAATGTCAGAACCTTTTTTGCATAAGTATAGCCAGGTGGAGCTAATTTTGAAAGGGATCCCAAAGGAGGCATGCTTTAATAGGAGGATATGGCAGCCTCGATGGAAACGGTTGTGCAATTGGGAGATGGGGAGCAAACTACATCTCTAAGAATGAGTTGCTCATGTTCTGCTTATTCTAAGTCAGTTGAAAGGAGAATGAAGTTAAGACTGCGGTTTTACCACTCCTTGAAGGCCCCAGAAAGACTATCACTCCAGACTTTTGTAACAGTGCTCATAGAGGGTCATTCTTCCCCAATTACAGAATGGATAGACAACAATGGGCAATCACAGGCAGGAAGCCTGCTATGTTCATTTCCCAAGGGAGATAGTGGACCTCATTAAAAAGTTTGAGGTGGATCTCAGTCATCAGTTTAGTGACTAAATATGAAAGGGAGGAAACAGACTTCTTAGCCATGAAATGAGCAGTCTGCTTGGAGCATTATAAGGATTCTTGAGGGGTTTGTAGCTGCTGGTAGTGTTTCTTTCTCCCTTATCTGTGTTGTACACTTTCCTTTGAGCCTTGTTCAAGGATAGCCTGTCTCTTTATTCGTTCATTTTTAAAATGAAATGCTCTCTCATTTTTTATTAGAAAGTTGTCAATGAAGTGGTTTAAAATTTCTTTCTGCTTACGTATTTCAAGGAGCTAGGGGCAATCAGAGGCATTTGGCATGACCCCTGGTGTTTAGGGGGCGACTTTAATGTCACCCTTTCCCAAAGAGAAAGGAGCAGTCAAGGCAGGATAACGGGTGCAATGAGAAGATTCGCCCAGGTTGTTGATGAATTAGAACTTCTAGATCTTCCCCTACAAGGGGGTGTGTTTTCCTAGAGTGGGGGTAGGAATAACCAGTCTTGGGCCAGACTAGATAGATTCCTAGTATCCCAAAACTGGCTCGATCACTTCTGTGGGGTTATCCAATGCAGGCTGCCTAGACCCACGTCCGATCACTTCCCCATTCTGCTGAAGGGTGGTGGGTTAAGACGAGGCCCCTCCCCGTTTAGGTTTGAAAACATGTGGCTGAAAGTTGATGGTTTTAAGGACCTTCTCCGAGGGTGGTGATTGGGGTCTAGGCGGAGAGAGAGGGCCAGTTTTAGATTGGCCTATAAACTAAAGGAGCCGAAGCAAAAAATTAAAGTCTGGAACAGGGATGTGTTTGGAAGGCTGGAAGTTAATAAAAACTTGGCTCTCCAACAAGTCGATTTCTGGGAGAGGGTGGAAAGTGAAAGGAGTCTCTCAAAAAGAGAAACGGAGTTGAAAAATGAAGCTAAGGAAACTTTCAAAAAGTGGGTTCTGTTGGAAGAAACTCATTGGAGGCAATTGTCAAGGGAGTTGTGGCTGAAGGAAGGGGACAAGAATACAGGATTCTTTCATAGGATGGCCAACGCCCACCGAAGAATTAATACCCTGGACAGAATTAAAATTAATGGGGTGTGGAGGATTGAGGAGCAGGAGGTGAAGGAGGGGATTGTGAATGCTTTTCAGCAACTACTCTTTGAAGAGTCAGGCTGGAGAGCTGATATTGAGGGGCTGCACCTCAATCGTCTAAACTCCAGTGAAGCTGAAGGACTGGAAATACCTTTCTCTGAGGAAGAAGTCCATTCGGCCTTGCTGGATTTGAATGGTGATAAAGCTCCTGAGCTGGATGGGTTTACAATGACCTTTTGGCAGTGTTGTTATGACTTTGCGAAGGAGGAGATTCCGGACCTGTTCAAGGAATTTTATGATCAGAGATCTTTTGCCAAAAGTCTCAACACCACTTTCCTGATCCTCATCCCTAAGAAAGGGGGGGCTGAGGACCTTGGGGACTTCCGGCCTATCAGCTTATTGGGAGGCCTGTACAAGCTTCTGGCCAAGGTGCTAGCGAATAGGCTAAAGAAAGCCCTAGGTAAGGTGGTGTCTGAGGACCAGAATGCCTTTGTGAGGGGAAGGCAGATTTTGGATGCTTTCCTCATAGCTAATGAGGTGATTGACTATTGGCATAAGTGCAAGGAGAAAGGGTTGATTTGCAAACTGGACATTGAAAAAGCCTATGATAGCATAAATTGGAGTTTCCTCATGAAGGTCTTGCAAAAGATGGGCTTTGGGTCTCGGTGGATGGAGTGGATTTGGTGGTGCATTTCAACTACCAAATTTCCGGTCCTGGTTAATGGGGTGCCAGCAGGTTTCTTCTCGAACTCCAAAGGGTTGCGTCAAGGAGATCCTCTATCTCCCTATCTCTTTGTTATGGGTATGGAAGAGCTAAGTGCACTTATAAAAAGGGCTACTGTTAGGGGGTTCATTTCAAGGTGCAGGCTCCAGGGAAGTGGGAGGATGGAGTTGGATGTCTCCCACTTACTCTTTGCTGATGACACAATCATCTTCTGCGAAGCAAAGATTTAGTACCTCTCCTCCCTAAGTTGGATTTTGGCCTGGTTTGAGGCAGCTTTTGGGCTAAGAATAAATCTTTCTAAAAGCGAGCTAATTCCTGTTGGGGAGGTAGATGATGTTGAGGAAATGGCAGTGGAGCTTGGATGCAAAGTGGGGTCTCTACCTTTAGTTTATCTAAGGCTGCCACTTGGAGCCCACCATAAGGCCAGCTCTATGTGGGACAGGGTGGAAGAGAGAATGAAGAAAAAATTAGCCCTTTGGAAAAGACAATACATTTCTAAGTGTGGGAGATTAACCCTCATTAAGAGCACTCTGGCCAACATCCTTATCTACCATTTGTCCCTCTTTTGTATGCCCAAGTTAGTGGCAAGAAGGCTTGAAAAAATTCAAAGGGACTTTCTTTGGGGAGGGGGAAGACTGGAAAGGAAGGTCCACTTAATCAATTGGGAGGTGGTGTGCACCCAAAAGGAGAAGGGGGGTCTTGGTATTAGGAAGATTGAGACCCTGAACAAGGCTTTGCTAGGAAAGTGGATATGGAGGTTTGCTGTTGAAAGGAATATCCTTTGGAATAAGGTGATCGGGATGAAATATGGCAAAGAGGGCTTTGGTTGGTGGACCAATGATACTCGCGGGACGTTTGGAGTGGGGGTGTGGAAGGAGATTCTGAAGGAGGCAAACTGGTGTTTGGATAACATGATGTTCAAGGTGGGTAAGGGGACTAGGGTCAGTTTTTGGACTGACCATTGGTGTGGTAAGGCGGCACTGTCCCATATTTTCCCTCAGTTATTTGCTTTGGCGGTCCAAAGGAATGCAACGGTTAAGGATGTGTGGGACTCTAACCTTGGTCAAGGGGGTTGGAATCTCATATTTTCTAGAGACTTGAATGATTGAGAGCTGGATATGATTGGAGCTATGCTCAACATGCTGAGGGACTTCAGGATTTCCCCAGAAGAGGACTCTGTGTTATGGAAAGGCAGGGGTCAAGGCACCTTTAGGGTTAAGGATGCTTTTAAGTTGTTGGATGCTCCCAATGACATCGCCTTCCCGTTTAAGCGCATTTGGGTGGACAAGGTCCCCACTAAAGTTGCTTTTTTTGCTTGGGAGGCCTCTTGGGGAAAGATCCTCACCTTGGATAGGCTCCAAAAACGTGGGTGGCAGTTGGCAAATTGTTGTTTTTTGTGTGGTTGTGTAGAGGAAAATGTAAATCACATTCTTGTTCATTGTACAGTGGTCAGGGCTCTCTGGGACATTGTTCTTGCCTTGGTTGGGGTTCAATGGGTGTTTCCAGAGACGGTCAAAGAGGTGTTGTGGAGTTGGAGGGGCTCTTTTGTGGGGAGAAAAAGGAAAAGAATCTGGAACTTCATCCCGCTGTGTATTTTTTGGACAGTTTGGAAGGAAAGAAATAGACTAGCAGTTAGGGGGGGTTATTTAGATATACAGAAACTAAAAAATTCTTTTGTATGTATTTTGTGGAGCTAGGCTAGGGTGTATATGGGAGAGGAGGCCTCCTCGCTTTTAGGCTTTTTGGAGTGGCTTGCGGCTCCTTAAGGGCTAGTGAGGGGGCTTGTTTTTTGTTTTTTGGGGTTGGCTACTATGTATACTCCCTGTATGCTTTGTGGCATTTTGCCCTTTAATATATTGTGTTCATTTATCAAAAAAAAAAAAAAAAAAAAACAGTATCTAATGTTTCCCTTCTTCAAGCTACTCCTTTCTTGCAAACCCCATCAGTTTTTTTTATGGGGCTTCAAAATACTCAATCCTTCTTCCTTAACACCTTTTTTTTTATCAATGCGCAAAAAAGATATATTAAAGGTCAAAATGCCGCAACGTATACAGGGGGTATACAAGGCAACAAAAAAACAAAAAGCACAAAAACATAAAGACCTCACCAACCCTCACAGAGCCGCTAACCACTCCAAGAAACCTAAAAGCGAAGAGGACTCCTCTCCCATGTACACCTTAGCCCAACTCCACAAATTACATACAAAAGAATTCTTAAGCCTTTGAATAGCTAGAGAGCCCCCCCTAAAAGCTAACCTATTTCTTTCCTTCCAAACCGTCCAAAAAATACACAACAGGATGGAAGTCCAAATTTTTTTCCTTTTTTTCCCCACAAAAGGGCCCCTCCAACTCACTAACACCTCTTTGACCCTCTCAGGAAACACCCATTTAACCCCAAATAAAGCTAAGGTGATTTCCCAAAGGACCCTGACCACTGTACAGTGTAAAAGAATGTGATTTACAGATTCCTCCTCACAGCCGCACAAAAAGCAACGATTAGGAAGCTGCCACCCTTTTCAAAACAATAAATAAAAAAATCTATTAAAGAACTTGCCTTGCTAAGAACATCATCTGAGACCTCCTCTTGATTCACTTGAGTTAATTCACCTTTTGCTCATTGCTCTACCTCCAAGCAATAAGCTCCAGAATAGAAAAAGCCTTAACCACTTTAGGTGCAAGAGCTAGAATTCTTCCTTCATACTTGAACCACCCCTAATAGCTCCAACCCTGCCTGATGCCTAAACAAATGCTCCACCACCCCCTCAGCTGAACATATATCTACAGGGATAAAGTCCAGACCCCTCCTACCCGATCCTCAGTTTCTCATAGAGAAAAACTCTCATAATTACAAAATAAAGCCATCTCAGATTCAGAGTCCAATTCCTGGGACTCCCCACACTAGGATAGCTTGAAACTCCACCAAAAGAGAGCAATCCAAATAGCTCCTTGATACAAACCCTGCATCTCACTTCCATGTGCAGACTGTGTACATTGTCCACAAACACAACCAAACAGTCATCACCTGGAATCATCTGCAAGGAACCTTCAAACCTGCAGTCCGAACTCACAGGCAAATCAGATGCCTTTTGAAGCAATCTGAACAAGAATAAACCTTTCAAGCAATCCCTGAAAGAAGGCATATGTGGTGGAGAGGACCAATAATGCTCCACCCTCCATTGCAGGAATCACCTGCAAAGTTCACTCTAAGATTGCTACCCACCAAACGAACAGTTTTTCTGTCCAAAGAGGGAGACCTCCAGAATTATGATCCTTCAGAGTATCTAAACATGAAATACTCTCAAGTGTTACACCCTTTTCCTTTACGTAAAGATCCACCACCCCAACAAGCCAAGGGCATAGCGTTCAATTAGAATGAGAACCCACCATCATGCAATGCCTCTATTGGGTACATAGCCAACCAATAGGTATCTCCAACCACATATCCCCTATGCAAAGAATTGTCATATCATGCCAAAACAGGATACTTTTAAGTGTCCATTAATATAGGTTTCATGCATTGTGAGCCAAATTCAACCCCTTAGAATTTGGAGTGTCAAAAGGTTAAGGCTAGTAAAAATTATAGAGAAACTATGAAAATTATGCTGGATGAGTTACTAACAAATCGGAAATTTCCGTTTAATTTTGTATCTAAGAACTGTTGACGAATATTCATTTTATTTGACGACTTTTGAGAAACATCATTTTTTTCAATTAAACTTCACTATGTGATTTGTTCACCATTAGCTATCCTCGATACAATTCAAGAATTTTTTATTTATTTCTTTTTTTACAAGTAAGCAATGAGAAGATATATATTAATAAAAAGAGCTATAAGATATGAAATCATAATGACCAAGGTAGCCTTTTTCATTTGAGGAAATTTTATTTCTCCTTAATACAATTCAGGGATGATATTTAATTGGACCAAGTGTAGGAGCCACCATCTCAATTTGAACTTTTAGTTTCCAAAAGGGGAACAACAAATAAAGACAGAAATAAAGGCATTCAACTTATAATGGAACCAACTCCAATGAAAAGAGTTAGCAGTTCTCATGTGAGTTTATTTGATTTAAAATTTCCATTTCCTTGATATACTAGCTCTTGCACATATTTAGTTTTAAAAAGATCAATAATAAATTTATTGTTTATTACTCAGACAATGGAGCAATAAACATTTTTTTTTAAAAAAAAAAAACACTAAGTATCTATTTCTGGTTCCATCTTTTCCCACAAGAACTTACCACATGCACTGAACAAGCAGATTTACTAGTGTCGTGTGTCTACATAGTCCTTATCCTTGCAATTTGAATCCCAAATTGACCCAATCCCACCCTTTAGAGTTCTAATAGACAACATGGATTCAACAATTATATCTCGGCATAATGAAATAAGTTGGGGGTGTTTGAAAAATGGCCATTGGAAAAGGAGAGAATGACTGAACATTCTGTTACTCACCCCAAATGATTGAGATAGGGATTTCCCAATTCATTGGCCCTTGGTGTAGAGGCTTTCTGCTTCAATTGAAGTTAGCTACTCAAATATCAAAATAGTTCTAAACCATGATTCCACTACATAACCATCACATTCAACTAGAAACCACAAACTTTTACAAGAAATTATACATATCACATTCTACGGAGAGAAAACTCCCAATCGCAATTCATAATCTTATAACAAAATCCAAAAACCAAAATTAAATCCAACCGAAGACAGCTCAAAATGAAATAGATGGTGAAACTATTGAAATCGACGAATGGGAACTCACCCATATGTGCCTTCACCAATCTGTTCCAATTTCTCAAAACAATCCACACTTCTGGACCCCCAAGATGGAGACTCGCTAATATTAAGCTGCCCAGGGGCTGCTATAGCCATTGTTCCTCCCTGACCCTTCCTTGCTACACAACCAACACCACAAAAACCACATATCATTTCACCAAGAAAACAAAATTCCGAATAAAGAAATTAAAAAGAATCACAAAACCCTAAACGATCAGATCAAACCCAAACCAAAAAAGCCAACAATATCCTCGCTTTCTGTTAAGGAAGAGAGAAAATCATCTAAATAAAACTAGGGTTTATGGAAGAAGAGGGGGAAAAGAGGGTAATTTACCAGGGGGAATTGTGTGGGAGAAGGATGGAGAAGGGTTTAGAGCTAAAGAGAGAAAGTGAAGGAAGGTTGGTTGGAAAATGATAGCGCAGTCACAGCAATGATAAAAGGAAAAGGGAGGTTGTGACTTGTAAGAGTAAATGAGGATGAAAAATGAACAGCAACCGGAGTGGAGCATGAGACTTAAAAAGTGGGGATTTGTTTTGGGTTATTAGATTAAAAAGGTCCCTCGAAATTCAATTTTGGAAATCTAACTCATTTTTTTATTTTTATTTTTTCTCCTTTTGATAAAAATACCTTTATTATTTTCTTAGAAAAAATAATTTTTTTTTTCAAAAAAAAAAAAACATATCGTAAATACTTGAAATAATCAATGACATTTATATCAAAAATTAGTTATTCTTCAAATAAAAATATAAAATGGGATAAATTCACAAATATAGGAGTATTTCATCATTTTTAACTAATTATTTCATTTGTTGTTTTAGGGATGTTTTGTCAAGGAGACGTGTGTTGCTCATTTGGAGTTTTTTATTTTTTATTTTTATATAAAATTCCATGGGTGAAAATGAGAACATAGAAGAAATATTTTATTAAAAGGATGAAATAATATTGATATTTAAAAAGATATATTTTTTTTTTTTTGAAAAATATTCATATATATTAAAAACTGCACCTATAGTCTCATTTTGACATTTTTACCCTAATCCCTACTCCCTAATCCAAAAAGTGTTTCATATAAGATAAAAATTTAAAAAATTTTAAAGGGTAATTTTGTTCAAAAGATATTATATTTCATATTTTTTTTAAAGATTAACATCTATTTTCAAAATTTGCATTTTCAATATCTCTTTTCATCAAATAACCATCTATATATATATATATATATATATATATATATATATAAATGTCTTCCTTGATCTCTCTACACCTCTATCAAAAATCATAAATTCTTTTACCAAAAAACCTCTAATGAAAATCTCTCTACAGCTTTATATGAAACATAAATTCTTTTACCAAAAAATGTCTAATGAAAAGATCCAAACGCCTTTGTAGCCAAATATACACCACATGGTTCCTTTTCTTCCTCCATTTCTACTCTTTGTAACCCTAAGAAAACATCGAAGAAAATTGTATTTTTTAGTAATAGAGAAGTAAATAATTGTCTCCAATGACACCAAAAGTTAAAAAGGTATGATTTTTACCACTTTTTCTTTTTGCATATTTTTGTTTTTTAAGAGCTTAATGAAGGATTCCAACCAAGAGTATCTAACATTTTTTAGGGTTGAATGTTCTTTCAAGTGCCCCACAATACAATTTCTAACACCTTTAAAAGTATTCAGTGCTATAGTTCTGGACACCTCTAATGTGTCTAGTTCAACATTCTCTAATTCATTTCTTTTACCAAATTCTAAAATATATTTAATAGTTAAGTTTTATAAAAAGAAATTAAACCAAATCTGTCATTGAAACTTTTAATTCTTGAACCAAAAATTAAAAGAACTAACAATTATGTAGTGGTTAGATCGTCTCCTCAAGGAACTTTAGATTGGCAACAACAAAGGTACCGAGTTTTAAGATATGAGTGTTGGTTTGGTTAGAAGCTCAAAAAAGTAGTTTTATAAACAGAAGAAAGAATTTAAAGGATAGAAAATTAAAGAAAAGCAAACCCCAAGAGTAGAGATTCACTAGGATCACTACTCTTAGGTACAACTTATTAACAAGGATCTAAACTTGTGCTTACGACTTTAGGATCGGGCCAAAGATTTATACCAAAAGATTCTTGCTTGAGTTGAACAAGAATAGTCTCAATAAGGATCATCTCACTCTAATTGCTCTTTTTTGGATCCTTACAATTAGATGATTTAGATCAAACCTATGCTTAGTTCAAAGAATCATTAAAACAATACTTAGTATGCTCATAAGTTTGCTTGACTTGCGGCCTCACAACCAATACAACATGCAGTTTGCTCCCAATGGTAGCTTCTTTTGGTCATTGCAATCACTAATAAAAATTAAATTCTTTTAAACTAGACACAAATAAACTAATGGAGAGTTGAATTGAGATATGGGAGACCTTAAATCCTCTCACCCTTGGAGTATTGAAGATTATCTAAGCCTGTTGAAAAGAATTAGAAATGTAAATTTGCAAGCTAAAATTGGAAAAAAAAAAAGTAAGGTTAATTGAAAATTGTGGAAATTCATTAAATTGAAGATTAAGGGAAGGTTAAAAAAAAAAAGAAAAAAGATTAGAGTTTAAAAACTAAAACTAAGTTATTCTTACTCCTACTTCTACTCCTAAAGAAATAAAAACTATCTAGCTACATCTCCTTTTACTCGTATATTCACAATCCCCTTTTTATAGGCAAAATGTCCTCCTTTGTTCTAACTACTCCCAAGCCACTTTATTTGGATATACCTATTGCCTATGCTGAGGATATGATTATGTGTCAAAGCGGTCATCATTCTTCAGGTGTCAACTTGGAGTTGGTGGTTGCACCTCTTTTTCTTTGTAATTAGCATAGGGTTAGTTTTGGTAATTCAATTGAAGACCTAGGGAAGAGCTTTGGTTCACTTGGTCTTCAAGAAACACATGCGAAGTGCGCTAGGTGGCTTTGTGCTCAAGGAGTACACAGTTTGAGTTTTATGCACTTGAAAGGTGCACAATTTGTGTTCGCTTCCAACTTTGGTGCTTCTATCTTTGAGAGCTCTTAAGAATGTTCTGTTGTACCAAAAATGCCTTAAAGCCTATAGAATACTCACAAAATGTGTTAAAAGTAATTTTCTAAGGTAGTAACAACAAAATAAAGTATTGGGTTAATTTTGAGTTCCTCAAACACATTAAAGTAAGCTCTTTAAAGCCATCAAAGTGTTGAGTTTGGGTTCTTATCACAATCCCCCTATAGATTGTTGCTAGTGCCTTAGCAACAAAGCAAAAACTAAGAGAACTCAAACAAAAGAAAATAAAAACTTTAAAAGAAATTTGTAAGATTGAGTAGCCCAAGAGTAGCATTGCCCTGCTTAGTCCTTATTCCTTTTGTCTAACTTATTAACCCCTCTCATCTAGGTGTGGTTGGGTTTTTGTAGACTAAAGATCCTTTGAGTTTCGTAGTTTCCACTAAGGTTTTTGTCTTCCTTGTCTTGTGATTTTTCAAACCAGCACCTCCTAGTCTTAGAAGTACCGAGTTCCTAGGATTAGCTTAATGGCAAACTGTCCCTTATACTATGTTTTTCACTACTTTTTTTTTTTTTTAAAAAAAAAGAAGTTAAAACCCATTAATAGTTTGTCTAAGGCACTAGGTGATAAAGCACCCCTAAGGACTTACTACCAAGCTTTAGGTGGTATAAAAGAATTCTTCCAATTGCTTTTCACTACATCCTCCTATGGGATATTGGTGAAAGCAAATCTTATCATAATATTTTATCTATAATGAACTTGTCCTCTTTCACAAGTTCCCACCATTCATTTTACTAAGGAACACAATTACCCTAACATTGGTGGCATAGTGTGTAGTGTGTGAGATTGGATTAAAGAAAAACTTTCAATGAAACTCTCTTTTTTTTTTGTTCCTTCAAGTCTATTAAGGGTTTTTAAATGAGCAAGATTAAGTTACCCAATGGTTCATGCATTTTTGGTTTAAAGAGTTTTGAAAATGTTTTACAATTAAATTTTATGAAAATAAATTAAACCAAAACTATTGATGAAACCTTCAATTCTTGAATAATAATAAAAAAAAAACTAACAATTGTATAACAGTTAGGTCATCTCCATAAGGGACTTTAAACTAATGATGATAAAGGATACAAGCTTTTAGGGTATGAGTGCTGGTTGGAAAACTAAAAAATGATTTTGATAAAAAGTAGAGAAGGGGAATTTAAAAGATAAAAAATCAAAGGAAAACAAACTCCAAAAGTAAAAATTTACTAAGATTCCTACTCTCTAGTTCAACTCATCAATATGGCTTTAAACTTGTGCTTGCGGCTTGAGGATCAGGTCAAAGGTTTATACTAAGAAGGCTCTAGCTTAACATGAGTTAGAGATACCTCAATAAGGATTTATCTCAATCTAATTGCTCTTTTTTAGATCCTTGTAATCATATAATCAACATGGGTTCATTTTCATATTAGCAGGCCTATGCTTAATTTACAAAACGATTAAAATTAAACCTAAATATGCTCCCACGGTTGCTTGACTTGCAACCCTTATAACCACTACAACATACATTTTTCTCCTTATTATTACTCTTTGTGGTCATTGCAACCACTAATTGAGGTTAGATTCTTTTAAATCATGCATAGGTAAACCATTAGTGAGTAGAACCGACGAATGAGAAAACCTCAACTCCTCTCATCCCTTAGAGTGTTAAAGACTACCTAAGAATGTTGAAAAAAAAAATGTAAATCTGCAAGCTAAAACTAGAAGACTATAATTGAAAATTCATTAAATTTAAAAACTAGGAATGGTTACAAAAGAAAAAGGAAAGAAAATACAAAATTATAGATAAAACTAAGTTACTCCTACTCCTAAGAAAAGAATGACTATCTATTTATTTCTCTATGTATCATCTACTTTTACTTGTATATTGACATTCTTCCTTTTATAGGTAAAAAAAAACTCCCCCTCCAATTGCTCTAAAGTCATTCTATTTGGAACTACCCTGCACCCATGCTGAAGACCTAATAATATTAGGGCAATTATTATTTTTGATGTGTCAACTTGAAGTTGGTAGCTACATCTATTTTTCTATGTAATCAACATTAGGTTGATTTTGATGGTTCTATTAGGGTCCTTGAGGCTCAAATGGCTGTGTTGCGTTAGTAAGTATTGTAAACCCTAAGATTTATCTTAGGGTCTTTTTTACTTAAGGTTTTAGGCTTATTTTTTTATTCATAAATTTTAAACCCTTTGGATTAGAAATTTTAAGCCCTTTTAACCTTAACATATAAAATTTTATTAGTATTTTTATTATTATTTTATTTTTTGGTTTTGTTTTATATTTTGGAGAAAATGGATAGAATTGGAAAGGAAAATCAAAATTTTTAAGAGAAAAATCATATTATTTTTTAAAGAAGAAAATAAGAATTTTGAGGATATGAATAAGACTTTTTGAGAAAAAAATGAGAATTTTTTAAAAAAGGAAATAAATTTTTTTAAGAAAATGAAAGAGAATATTTTTTAGGAAACGTAAAAAAAAAAAAAAAAAAAATCATTTTAAAAGGTTTTTCTCTTTCTTTCGGGGGGCTAACTTCATCCATAGGGAATATATAAGAGGGTTTATATAAGCTTCTCAGTGGGTCTAAGTGACTTAAGTACACTTTGGGCTTGAGTCACTTAATTTATCCTATTGGGTTCTAATCAATTAATTAGTTATTAGGCCCTAATTAATTAATTTATACACTTTAGAAAAACCATTCATAAGCTCTTATACAACCTTGCATATTTTCCAAAACACCATTATGCACACTTATGAATAAAGGACTCAACTATTCCTTAAATAATGTGCCACCAAGGAATATGAGATTGAGTAGGGACCACTAATATCCATAGGAAAGTACTGACTCTCTCAATCCAATTCTGAAGTTGACTCAACATCCTATAATAGAGAGTCAACTGCACTCCAGTATCTTATGATATTAAATCGAGATAGAAACTTGAGTCCTTAACCTATTGACAATTGCATGCAAGCTCTCCATAAATTGGTGTTTGTAATTGTAGACATAAAAAAATTAGTGGATTAAATTACCACTAATTTGGTCTTCAAAATGAAGAATAAAAAAATAAAAAAATCCTCTTATGGATAAGTTTCCCTAATCTCCAATTGCAAAAAGGATAATAATAATAATAATAATAATAAAAATTTATTATTATTATTATCTTGTTGGGATAAGTTTTCCTAATCTCCAACTATAAAAAAAAGATAATGATAATAATAAGAAAAATATTATTATTATTGTTATCTTGTTGGTAAAACCTCCGGGAGAAGAAAAATTGCTAAAATCAAGGAACTAAATCCCTTGAATTAAGCAATTCAAACTCCTTATCTTCACCTATAAATAGAGGTATCTTCTATCAAGAGGGAAGGAAAAAAGAAAATTGGAGAAATCAGAGAGATCCAGAAAGGAAAATCTCAAGGAGAAAATCCAAAGGCAAGTTCGATAAACGGCAAAAAGAACTAATACACTCGTTCTTCGCCGTTCAACAAGGTCATTCGGGAATAAGCCATTTGTGGCCCTCGATTGATCTTCAAAATCAAGAAAACGACACATCGTCTTTCAAAGTGTGATCAAGGCAAAAGAACTAATATACTCGTTCTTTGCCATTCAACAAGGTCATTTGAGAATAAGCCACTTGTGGCCCTCGATTGATCTTCAAAGTTCAGAAAACGTCGTCGTCGTCTTCCAAAGTGTGATCAAGGCAAAAGAATCAGAGGGAAAAATATTCTTTTTTTGAAAAGAATATTATTTTTGAGACTGTACCCGCAAATTCTCAATTCATAATAAATTGTTTGTGCGCATTATTATTTTTCTATTTATTTTGCTAATCTTGCAGGATAAATTTTACAAAATTTGTGCGTACAAATTTTTGGCACGCCCGGTGGGACTTCTCTGCCTCTCATCTCTTTTGTTAGAAAATTGATCTCTACTACGTCGATGACACCTAAAAGGACTCAAGTTGTGCATGTCAACAAGGGCAATGACAAGATCGCCATTGCACAATCGACACATGACACCGCTACGGGCCCCATGACTCGTAGCAAAGCAAAATCAACATCTTCAATCTCAACAAAGCAAATAAGTGAATCTGCTTGTTTGCCAAAACAGGTAAGAACACATGATGAGAACCAACCACTCATCACTTTGGTCTCTCGGGGGGCAAAAAGCCAAAGTCCTCGTAGTAGAAAAAAACTCCCTTCAACACTACAAAACTTCGGGGATAAATCTCCTTGCTCTGTTACCGATGCCAACTCTAGCACTGGCTCACACTCCGGATCGCCAGCTGGAATGTCAAAGGAGGAAAACTACTCCAATCATTCTGATTCTTTTACTTCTCCTTTCTCGGTGACTATGCCAGTGATGGCAACCGGCACTACATCCGTAGAGGAACAATTAGCAGAGATGGCTCACGCCATCGCCAAACTCACCAAGACGATTGAGGAGAAGGATGTGCAAATAGCCTCTCTCATAAACAAGGTTGAAGCACAAGTGCAAAATACAGGTGAGTCAAGTCAAGGACTCAACCACCTTCCGAATGTTGCATCTCCTCTCGATGATGCACCACATGCGTATAGGACAGTGCGAGCTGAGAGACAAACGGCAGAATCTGCCTCAGTGGCGTCATTATCTGTCCAACAACTTCAGGACATGATAACTAACACCATTAGAGCGCAGTATGGTGGACCCTCACAGAGTACACTCATGTACTCTAAACCTTACACTAAGAGGATTGACAACCTACCTATGCCTGTAGGTTATCAACCTCCAAAATTTCAGTCATTTGACGGGAAGGGAAATCCAAAACAACATGTTGCCCATTTCGTTGAAACTTGTAACAATGCAGGTACAGATGGTGACTTATTAGTTAAACAATTCGTCCGTTCTCTCCGAGGGAATGCTTTTGATTGGTACATAGACCTTGCACTTGAGTGTATCGATAGTTGGGATAAAATGGAACGTGAATTCCTCAACCGTTTTTATAGCACTCGACGAACTGTAAGCATGATGGAGCTTACTAAAACTAAGCAATGGAAATATGAGCCAGTTGTAGACTATATCAATCGTTGGCGTTCCTTAAGCCTTAACTGCAAAGATAGATTATCTGAGGTATCAGCTGTGGAGATGTGCATACAAGGAATGCATTGGGGTCTCCTATACATCCTCCAAGGGATACGACCCCGCACCTTTGAAGAATTAGCTACTCGAGCACATGACATGGAGCTCAGCATAGCTAACCATGGTGCTAAAAAGGACCTTATCATTGACCAACAAAGAGAAATACACAATGGGAAAGCAAGTGATACGAATTCAATAAAACCCATCCAGGAGTCAATGACGGTAAATACGACTTCAATCAAAATCTCAACACGAGATAACAAGAAGAAAGTAAAAGAGGCTAGACCACCCAAGAAAATGAGAGGTATCGGTTCGCCTTGAAAGAATTAGAGGAAAAAAAGTATCCTTTTCCTGACTCTGATGTGCCTAGCATGTTGGAAGACCTGCTCCAGAAAAAGGTTATTGAGCTACCCGAGTGCAAGCGTCCAGAAGAAATGGGTCTTGTTAATGATCCAAACTACTGTCATTACCATCAAATTGTCAGTCATCCTGTGGAGAAATGTTTTGTTTTAAAGGATCTCATAATGAAACTTGCAAAGCAAGGAAGAATTCATTTAAATCTGGATGAAGTGGTAGAGTCAAATCATGCTACAGTCACATTTGGGTCATTTGATCCTGTTCCATTGCATACCTCACTTAAGAAACTGGGGGCATGTACCAGTACTATTCAATGTGAGTCACTAAAACCAAAGCAAACACAAGTGTCATGTCAGGATAGCTTTCTACGTCTTTGCTTTGATAATAAATCAATGTCATATGACAAAGAGGGTTGGACATTGGTGACACAAAGAAGACCTCGCAAGAAGCAAGTGTTGCATTCATACCCTAACCTTCCTAGGGAGGGACGACATGAGTGGAATACTCGTCAACATCTAAAGAAGAAAGAAGAAAATAAGCCTAAAAGAAAACAAGCGATTGTACAGGTTGATGACCTCTTGGTACAAAAATTCATCACCTCTATCACCTTGGGAGAATACTTTCCTCCAGAGTTCTTCAATAGAGGGATGGTGACATCAACTCATATGGTCTCTTGTCATGAGATTTCAGAAGAAGATGAGTCATGTAAAAATGAAGAAAATGCTTTTGGTGCAGAGCCAAGCAAAACCAAGGAAGATGATGAGGTAGTAGCAAACCGACAGTGCTTACCCTCACTATTTAGTAGCCACAAAATGCTACAACTTCCTAATGAGATGCGAAATGCGTTGATTCAGGTACTTAAGAATCCATCACTCTATGCCACAAAAATAAAAGGGGCAAAACGATTGGAGGACAAAGGCCACGATTGTGCAAACATCACCTACACCAGCGGCGATGAAAATGGCGTGACATCAAATTTTACCACAAATGTTTTCAAACCTCGGCATTCCAGTGATGCTCCTTAAAGCATGAGCCTAAACTGCATATTGCTCCTATCCTACAAGAGCTTAAACTGTAGTTAAAAAAAAAATGCTCCTTCAAGCATGAGCCTAAACTGCATATTGCTCCTATCCTACAAGAGCTTAAACTGTAGTAAAAAAAAAAAAAAAAAAAAAAAATGCTCCTTAAAGCATGAGCCTAAACTGCATATTGCTCCTATCATACAAGAGCTTAAACTGTAGTTAAAAAAAAAAAAAAAAAATGCTCCTTAAAGCATGAGCCTAAACTGCATATTGCTCCTATCCTACAAGAGTTTAAACTGTAGTAAAAAAAAAAAAAAAAAAAAAAAAAAAAAAAAAAAAAAAAAAAAAAAAAAAAAAAAAATTCATTCTTGGCAAACTTCTTAAACCGAGGAACAAACCCTTTATATTAAAGAAGTCAAATTCGGAGATTCCAAACTAAAATCTCTAACTTCTTTAAATACAAGTGTTCTTTTCTTTCAGCATGACGCATTCTCAAAAAGGCGATGCAACCCAAAAGCTAAATTCAAAAATGAAGCTTCAAAAGTCAGAATCAAACTCCAAACATTCTTCAACAAGCTTGTGGAAGAATATCAAACACAAACAAAAGTGTCATTCATCCACCTTCAAAGCTAAAGAAGACAAGATTGAGTTTTTCAAAACACTTGAGGAAATTGATGATAAGTTTACTTGAGAACAAGTCATCATTGACCCTCAAGTAAATTTTGCTCCAAAAACACGTGTTCACCACCCTTGGATTAAAATCAAGTCCAAACTTGACACATTCTTCAACAAGCTCGTGGAAGAATATTGAACACAATACAAAAGTGTCATTCATCCACTTTTAAGGCCTGAAGAAAATCAAGACAAATTCAAAGGACTTCTTTTGTTCTCCAAAATGCTTAAGAAAGGTCTTCACTAGTTTGGTTGAGAATAAGTTATTTTTGACCCTCAATTAAACTTTGTTCCAAGGACATAAATTTATCATCCTTCGATCAAACTCAAGAGAAGTGATGCTCCTAGCCCGCATGAGCATAAACTGTGTACGGTGCTAAAAAAAAAAAAAAAAAAAAAAAAATCTGCTAAGTTGAAAACCTGAAAAGGCGACTTAGGCAAAAGTTAGGACATGCTCGCAAGATTAAAATTTTCTTTTAGTCTTGGCAAAAGTCAGAGCTTAAAAAAAAAAAAAAAAAAAAAAAAAAAAAAAATGGAACTACGTTGGACTTGATCTCCTCTTTGAAGGGTACGTAGGCAACTCAAGGAAACCACTTGAGTTCAGTCACTACCTACAAAAAAAAAAAAAAGGGTAGAAAGAGAGATGAACAAAATATGAGTCTAAGTTTTTAGATGCCACTATGCATTCAAGTCAAGCCAATTTGCATGAGTGAAGACTTTAGCACATGAGTGCCGAAAATACAACACCGCGTAGCATCAGGGCTATAGCTTGTTCGCATAGGTACCAAGTATTATTCTGGTTTTAATTAAATATTAAAACTTGAACACCACTATGCATTCAAGTCAAGTCAATTTGCATGGGTGAAGACTTTAGCACATGAGTGCCGAAAATACAACACCGCGTAGCATCAGGGCTATAGCTTGTTCGCATAGGTACCAAGTATTATTCTGGTTTTAATTAAATATTAAAACTTGAACACCACTATGCATTCAAGTCAAGTCAATTTGCATGGGTGAAGACTTTAGCACATGAGTGCCGAAAATACGACACCGCTTAGTGTCAGGGCTACGACTTGATTACATGAGGGTCAAATTTCAAATATTCATATTTTTTTATGGATATTTAATTTTATAAAAAAAAATTCCCTCGAGTATTAAGGTAATTTTTTTTAATTAATTAAATTAAATTACCTGAAGTCAAACTCACCTTTGCGAATAATGGAGGCTGGCACACGTTCGAAAAAGGTAAATCTTTTTCTTCCTTAAAAAAAAAAAAAAAAAAAAAAAAAAAAAAAAAAAACAACACTTACAGGCCTGAAGAGGTACAGATTTCTCACAGTGAATTCAAGTCAGGTTACTCAAGTTGGGTTGAAGAACACCCAAAGATCAAAAGAGCTCTCTGAAAAAAATTCAAGTCAAGTTTCTCAACTATTGTTCCCTTTATATATATATATATATATATATATAAATGTATATAGGGATGACAATTTAGAAGAGATTGAAAGTGTAAAGCAAGAAGGAAAACGAAGTGGAGTTTGAAAAAAAAAAAAAAAAAAAAAAAAAAACTTCAAGACTCACCTCATCCACATGGCAATGCATGTACGTGATGCGTCTTGAAGTGGGGGCATTTGTAGACATAAAAAAATTAGTGGATTAAATTACCACTAATTTGGTCTTCAAAATGAAGAATAAAAAAATAAAAAAATCCTCTTATGGATAAGTTTCCCTAATCTCCAATTGCAAAAAGGATAATAATAATAATAATAATAATAAAAATTTATTATTATTATTATCTTGTTGGGATAAGTTTTCCTAATCTCCAACTATAAAAAAAAGATAATGATAATAATAAGAAAAATATTATTATTATTGTTATCTTGTTGGTAAAACCTCCGGGAGAAGAAAAATTGCTAAAATCAAGGAACTAAATCCCTTGAATTAAGCAATTCAAACTCCTTATCTTCACCTATAAATAGAGGTATCTTCTATCAAGAGGGAAGGAAAAAAGAAAATTGGAGAAATCAGAGAGATCCAGAAAGGAAAATCTCAAGGAGAAAATCCAAAGGCAAGTTCGATAAACGGCAAAAAGAACTAATACACTCGTTCTTCGCCGTTCAACAAGGTCATTCGGGAATAAGCCATTTGTGGCCCTCGATTGATCTTCAAAATCAAGAAAACGACACATCGTCTTTCAAAGTGTGATCAAGGCAAAAGAACTAATATACTCGTTCTTTGCCATTCAACAAGGTCATTTGAGAATAAGCCACTTGTGGCCCTCGATTGATCTTCAAAGTTCAGAAAACGTCGTCGTCGTCTTCCAAAGTGTGATCAAGGCAAAAGAATCAGAGGGAAAAATATTCTTTTTTTGAAAAGAATATTATTTTTGAGACTGTACCCGCAAATTCTCAATTCATAATAAATTGTTTGTGCGCATTATTATTTTTCTATTTATTTTGCTAATCTTGCAGGATAAATTTTACAAAATTTGTGCGTACAGTAATCTAACAAAGTGAATGCTATCAATATTTCAATATTACATATATCATCCTTAAGTCTCAAATCCTCCTATTATATGATCAATTGACATACTTTACTTATCTAAGGCATATATCAAATTTCACTTCAAGAATTATTGTGATCACAAATTTCATAATCACAAGTCCTTAAGATCACCAAAAGACACTCTATCTCAAACCCATAAGATATCATAATGTCTATCTTGAAAATACATGTTGCCACTTGTCCTAAAACAGTCATCTATAGGTGTAAGTCATTGAAAACCTCATCACTAACTCAATATTCTTTTAAAATTGAGAGCCCATGCAGCATAGGAGTTTAGAGAAGTCATGAATACCTAATAGCCAATATCATGGCTCACCATAGGTTTTTTCTAATATATAACCATACATATTACTGCACTCATCATGGTAACTTCATCCCGATGAACAATATAAGTCATCCCTCCAATTAAGAGGTAGTGCACAACAACCTTAAATAGGTGTAAATCCATGAACTAATTGTGAATAAGTCATCAACTTGCAAGGAATCATGATTTGGATATTTTGTACAACTCATAATGCATCCTAGTCATGTACAATATAAGTGATATAGACTTAAATGTTCAATATAGATAATACATAAATGACATAATGAAAAGAGAATTAGAATCATATTATAAATAATATTAATGAAATCTAATTATTATTATATCATATCATGCTTTAAAGGATTGTATCCTAATAATTACCATGAAATAAAATTCACTCATCCATTCATAAAAGTAAAATACTTGTACTTAGAATTATTTTACATGATAACTCACAAAAACCACTAAAGTTGAAATCTTCGAAGGAACTCAAAGATTTAAAAGCCAATTTCCAAGTAACTTTACAAATATTTTATAAAATAATCAATTTAACAAATTTTCAAATTTTACTTTGAAAGTTGCTATTTAGTTTAAAGGAAAACTAGGATTGACTTGAAGGTGCACTAGAGATTATCAAGTTAATAATTGAATACACTAAAAGAGTTTTGAATGAGAGATTTGGGTAGGCAAGTAATCAAATAATCAAGGTTTCTTATATATAAAAACTCTTAAGCACTCCAATATATAGATGAGCAGTTTAGAAAACCCAAAATCCATCACTTGGGCTTAACATGCTGAGCAACCAATTTGACCAATTAGTTCAATCAATTGACTAGTTGTTTGACATTTAATGCCCTAGGAGGTAATTGTTGAGAATCTAAAGCTCAACCTATTGAACAAGACCAGTCAAGGCTCTTATCTCAACCAACAAGAATATCCTTATGAACCTCCAAGGTACACAAAGTGCGCCTCAACCAATCAAATTCAACAACTCAATAGGTTCCTTCTTGCCTTAGCCGATTGCATTGTAAATATAGTAATTTTTATTGGATTAAGGTTTGAAACACCCAAAAAGACTTCATAAACACCAAATAAACCCTTTAAGTAAGATTTTGGAAGTTTAATCAACAATAAGAATTCATCAAAATTTATGAAGACATGTTCATTTTAAAACATAAGAAGATGATTTTGAAAACTTTAAGTGCATGAAAAAAGTTTTAATGACTCAAATGCACTAACAAGACCAATCTTACATTGGTGACTTAGTCTTCATAAATCTTCAAGATCTCAAATCCTCATTAACCAAGGTCTTTTACTTATTTGACTTCAATTTCCTTTAACCTTTGTTGAAAACCTAAAACAATTAACTTGATTGATGAACAATTAGTAACCTTAATCTTATTTTGTTATTATTAAAACTCAATTAAGAGAAATATTGCACTAACAATTTTAAATAAAATATTTTTTAATAGTTATCATTTATTAAAATCTTATTATTTATTTTTAAAAACTAAACACAATTTATAGATTCATTAAAATATTAATATCTATCTTTTATAATGCTTAGTAAAATATTATCATCTTTTAAAAAGTATATAGTTTATATTTTCTTATTATTACATTATTTATTGAAACAATTATCATCCATTTATTTTGCATTTAGTCCTTATAGTTTAATAATCTTAGGTAATTTTTTTTTTTTGTAAAATTTTAAAATATTATGATTCATTATTAAAAACTTTCAAATTTATTTATTTATTTATCATGAGAAATGTAATTCTAATATTTATCTGAAAATTTGATAATCCATAAACTTTTTAATAAAAGATAAAATAAATATATTTTTCAAAAAGATGAATGCATTTAACAAGATGGATGAGTTTGTAAAGTAGAAAAACAAAAACAAACAGGGTGCATTCAGCAAAATGAGTAAGTTTACAAGATAAAATAAAAATAAAAAAGAAATAAGAACATGGGAAGATGAGTTTATATAGTAAATAGAAAGAGTGCTTTTGGTGTAAAATGCATGTTACTTTTTAATTTTCTACCTTTCATCCGAATTGCAAAAAAGTTACACCACCAAACATGTATTTTTCTCAAAATGAACACTAAGGGTATGTTTGATTCTCGATAAAATTGAATTTGAGGGAATATGCAAAAAAATAAAAATTAAAAAGTAAATAAAAATAAAAAATAAATTATATTTATATATTATTTTAAATTTATTTCACTTATTTGAACTGATGTAAAAATTAAATAATTTGAAAATATATAAATTTTTACCTTATTTTAATCATATATTTTTAATTTTCTATAGTATAATTAAACACGAGAAAATGAATTTTTTTAATATGTTTTTGTTTCCTTAATATTTTTTGAAACCAAACATAACTTAAATAATAACTTTTCCTTAAAAATGAACTTAATAAATTTGAAGTTGAACAACGCTACTGTGAAAGAAAATTCACTCGTTTATTCATAAAAGTCAAAAATCTGTACTTAGAATTATTTTATTATAGGTTTCAATTAAATATATCTAGTCCACTTAAGTTTGAAATTTCATCAAATGTCTCTTTTATTTTTTTCATTTCTTAGTTTTACCCACCTCTCCTTTCACTCAAAATAAGAGAGGTATATGATGAAATTTCAAACCTATAGAGGTTAGATGCATTTAGCCAAATTATCACAAAATGTTAATAAAATTAGCCCTTATTTTAAATAATAACCCATAAAACCCCGTAAATTTTTGCAAATATTTCCTTTACAAAACTTATGTATTTAACAAAATTTCAAATCTTACTTCTAAAAATTCAAAATCACTTAAAATTATTTTTAGACTAAGGTAGTGTTTTTTTATCTTTTATTTTCTATTTATTTTTATTTAATTTTGAATAGAACTTAAAACTAAGTAGTGCTTAATAATATATCTATAATTTCTGATATTTTTATCCTTGTCAAGACTATAGAATAAAAATTCTTTTACTAGAATCCTCATAGGCTCTTAACAAAGAAAGCCCAAATAAAAAAAAAAAAAAAAAAAAGGGACTCAACTTCTAAATGCATTTCCACATGATTTCTTTATGCTTCAATTTTCAGAAATGGAGCAAGGCTTCACAAAACATTCAAAAAAATAAAATGATGTAAGAATCTGAGTTCATATTTTACTAAGAAAATCCTGTCTGGATTCTCAGTACAACAAATTTTTCACGAAGAACAAAACTGCTACAAAGGTGACAACAACCTTACCGTCATATCCAAATATGTGCAGTATCTCTTGTACATTTTTCTGTGTCTATGAACCAATTACAACTATTTGAATACATCTACCAATGAGGAAACCAAAATACATCCATCATACCAAGTTTGTGGCTCCGGCTGTTGCCTTGTGAGTGTGACCGGGATTTGATGAATGCTTCATACTGTGATATTCTACCCTAGGCGACGGGGTCCTAGGAATGTCCCTTGATGTGGGAAGTCGCTCCAGTGTGGCTAGAACATCTGTCATAAGTGGCCGGTTTTTGGGGTCTGTGTGGAGGCACTGCAATGCAAGTGATGCTGCAGCTTGAGCTCCTTTCTTTGAGTACTGACCACCCAACCGAGTATCCATGATTCTCAGAACTCGCCTGTTGTCACTAAGAAAAGGTTTTGCCCAGTCTACTAGAGTTTCTTCAACACCCCCAGCCTTCTCATCATCCATTGCTCTTCTACCTGATAGCAGCTCTAATAAGACTACCCCAAAGCTGTATACATCGCTCTTTGGGGTTAAATGACCTGTTTTCAGTTTGAACCAATTCATCAAGAGGAGAACAACTCCCAGGTAGAGACCAAATATGTATGAAAAAAGGATGACTTGAGTATTCCTGTTCATTATTTCAACATTTTAAGAGATACAAATAGAGGGCTAACCTGTTGCAACATATTCAGGGGCAGCATAACCCCGAGTTCCCACGACTCTGGTTGAAACATGAGTGTTATCTCCAGTAGGACCATCCCTTGCTAAGCCAAAATCTGAAAGCTTTGCTTTAAAATCCTAGGAAGAATTTTCATACAAAGTTTGATCAGTGGTACATTTTGCAATGATACAACATATATCATTACTTTAATTTCCCTGGCATACCGAATCAAGCAGAATGTTGGAAGCTTTTAAATCACGGTAGATTACATTGGCATCTAAACTATGTAAGAAGGATAAGCCTTGTGCAACATCAATAGCGATACTCATCCGTGTAGCCCAAGCTATTGGTTGAACACCTTCTGCAGAAAGAAAAAAATAATTACAGCCCATTGCAAAAATGATATCCATCATAATTCGATCTAGGTAAGCAAATAAAGGTGAAATAAGTGTAGATCCATCATCCTAAGAACTAATTTGACATCACACTAATTGCACCAGGGTCCCCTGCCTTAGCATCCCCAACTTCGGGCACTAATGATCAAAGATACTGCATCCTATTTTCTGAAGGTCCAGATGTGTTACTTGGGTATATACCTTGATTCTAAATTAAACTTAAACAAGTACAACTCTTGATTGAGGAGCAAGTAAAGAGCCCATATTATACCAATCTTTACTAGTCAGATACTCCAGGGCCAGATTATTCAGGTTACTGCATCACCATTTTAATCAACAACAGGAGAATTTGGCAGAAGTTAATATATTATTGGAAGTTCTAAGTTTTTGGTAAGTTCCTAAATCATTTCTCTCTGAATTGGCTTCTGGGATTGTTATACAGTAGTCTAGTCAGTGTTTGAAATTTATGTATTTGTGGAATTCCTATCACTGCAGATATCTATTTTTAATTTTGGAAGTTTTTGTTTGAGTACTAGGGCTAGAAGTTTTAGCTCATAGAAGGAAGTTGCTAACCAGGCAATTGCTGCATAAGCAGAATTATCTTCACAGAGAATATACTAGAGAACCTTCTTAATCCTTGCTTTATTGTAGCTTGAGACAGAGACTATTGTTAATTCCTTGCTTTATAGTCAGTACAAAAGAGAATCATGCTATCAGTAGTGTCAACAAAGCAAGGAAACTACCGGCATATATATAACCTTTGACAATGAAGATTGTTGAGAGAAAATTTACTTACTTTTGAATAAATGATTTTCCAAACTTCCCTTTGTCATAAACTCGTATACCAGAAGTCTATTCTCAGACTCTGAGCAATACCCGATAAGTTTCACGAGATTTTCATGGTGAAGCTGACCTAAGTAGTTCACTTCCGCCTGCCAAGTTTGAAAATGTCAAAAAAAAAAAAAAAAAAGGTTGCTTCAGATAATAACCAGCAAGGCCAAAAGGAAGAAAACAGCTTGAACTTAAGAGTCCACATTACACATACAAGCCATTCCTTGTGGCCTTGAAAGCTTTCTGTCTTGAGTTTCTTGATGGCCACTACCATCCCCATCCCAGGTTTGGTGGGAGCTAAAGTGTTCTCATCAAGCCAGCCTTTGAAAACACACCCAAATCCTCCCTCACCAAGAAGGCTCTCTGAGCGGAAGTTCTTGGAGGCATTCTTGAGATCATTGAAGCTAAAGTCCTTGACACTATTGGAGGCAGATATATGACTTTTGGCTGATACCAAAGTTTTGTTCAAGGTTCCAAAAGGTGTATGCTGGCTGGAAGAAGTTGAATCCTTATTTGCCTTACTGGGAGGCTTTGTACGATCTGAAGAGGCAAAATGGAAAAGCATAAGACAACTAGGAGATTCATTGCCAACATGTTATGCAAAGGAAGAAAGAAGCAAAGGTTGTGAAGAAAGATTCAAACAAAAATTAGGAAGTGCATACTGCTGAAGAACCATAGCTAGAAGGAATAAGCATGAAAAATGCTCTAAATTTATTTTTTTCAGTATGATATCTACCATCTAGGAACTGCATACAAATGATAAATGTAATTGGATTGTAACTTGTAACTCATTCAGAGTTCAAACTGCCCAATCCAAAACAGCACCAGGAAGAGCTGCAATATTTGTATATGGGAACGTGTTCAAACAATTATATTCCTGCTATGATTATGAAATTTGTTAAATGGGATAAGGCTTCCCTATGGCCCGAGAAGACCTCCTAATTGATGTATCAGATGCCGCTGATACATTGTAACTGAGTCTGATGCACCATAATCACATATTGTTTGGCCAAAAGCTGAAAAAGATTTATAGGAGTTCACAGCAGAAAACATCGTTTTTCAGTGTTCAAACTAAGATTAAGCCTGGACCTACAGAGCTTATATGACCTAAACTATGTTGGTTATATTTGATTACATTACTTTCAACCATAGTAACACCCAAATTTTTTAGCCCCTGCAAAATTCCCAGAACAGAGAACCCACAGCTTCAGACATCTTTGGATGAATTCAAACTAAGTTTTCATTGTTGACATGTACCAATTGCAGAGTACAATTTTTTAACAAGCCACTGAAATCTACCCCTACAAGCTTATATGCAGGCCAAGATTTATGTCATAACGATATAAAAAGTGCAAATCCTACATATTTTATCTAGGTTCTCCTTCACCATGACAAACACAGAGGAAGAGGATTGGATATAGCAAAAGCTGATTAATTTTGGGTTTATTCATGGTTACTCTAAAAGCTCACAAGTACCAGACCCACAACTCCCAACAAATCCTAATAACCAAAAAGCGAAAAACCCCATAAAGCTAAATCTGAAAACTGGTAATCCCACAACTCTTCACAGATTACAACCACAGTTTCACCCGAATCCAGATAAATAAGGAGAAGAAAAAAAGAGGGGAAAAAGAGATAAGCCACAAACATCAATATGGGACCTGCTGAACCCACAAAAGATAAGACACTTTACAAAAGAAACTGAAAGTAAAACCCCAGTATTCATAGTGTAAAGTAAATTCAGAAAACAGAAAGAAAAATCCAGAAGAAAATTTGTCTCAGCTTCATCCAAATTGTAATTTAAAAGGGAAAAGAGGGGAAAAACCATAAGCCTCAATACAAAAACTGCTAAACCCACGAAGTACAAGACAATCAACAAAAGAAAAGGAAAATGAAAGCTCATCAACAAAAGCAAAATCAAAAATCCCAAAATAAAAGACCAACGACAAAGTATGAGAAGTCAAAGTACCAGACTGGACAGAAAATTGAGTAGAAGAAGCATGGGCACATTTAGCAGGTCTTCTGCAGCAATTCCCCATAGCTGAAGCCGTGTGTAAGCCACCAAGTCTCTTTGGAAATGGGCAAGTCTTGTAGAAAACAGACAACCCAGTTGAAGGGGCGCTTGAAGAAGAAAATATGAATATCCGCCCATATGTCCATGAGGGGCAAGCAACAGCTGGTCAAGCCCTGTGAATCTCCCAAGTTGAAAAAACAATACTAGTGCAATCGTTATGGCCCCACATATATCAATACTTTGACTCTCTCTCTCTCTCTCTCTCATCCCGAATACCCGTCCATACAATAATGCAAAAGGACTTGGTGTGTACTTAGCTTCAAAGCTTCCAATATTGATTACCATGTCAATACTTTCAGATTAGAGTATACTTAGTGATTTTTTCTCTGGGTAATCGTTGTTTTTTCTTCATCTCGATCTCTGTCTGAACGTGGGTATGATTGTATGAATAGGTGAAGAAGCGTAAAACAACGTTTTAATATATGGGGTTTGACGGAAGAGGCAACCTCGAAGCTTCTCCCACAGTTGTCCCGTCAGCGTATCACTCTTGTCAGCTACCATGGCTCTGTCCTCATTCTTAGCTTTCATTTTCTTTCCGTTCCTAGATTTTAAAATTTTGATTAAAAAAAATTCCCTTTTTTTAGTTTATTCAAATTACTATGTGATATTTAACGGTCGAAAGTTTTTTTAACACCAATAATAATAATAATAATAATAATAATTTGATCTATATTAACAAAACAAACCTCTAAATTAAGTGTATGTTTGGATGTAGTTTTCGTTTTTAAAATTAGAATTTTTTAAAATAAAATTAGAATATTTAATATAAAAATATATATTTATCTTTTTTTTTTTAAATCATTTTTAGAAAATTTAAAATTTGAGATAATAGTTTTTAAAATTTTTTTAAATAGTTTTAATTTTTTTTCAAGATAATTTTCAAAGAGTTTTTTTTTTAAAATTTTATATAAAATTTAGTATTGTTTTCTAATTTTAAAAATAGAAATAGAATGTGTATACAAATATTAAATTATTATACAAAATATTTAAATTAAAATGAGAAAACATATAGTTAGGAATATTCATTTCCTCACACCTTTAAACATACCATCATTTTGCTTCTAAACTCCTAAAGGAAGTTTCCAATTTTTTGGCTTAAATGACCAATAAGTTTGGTTGTTTTAGTTAAGATAGTTTTTACCTTTTTATAGTTAAATATTATATTTACAATATCTATAGAATATAAATTAAAAATGAAGAAAAAAAAAAAAAAAAAGTAAATCATTTTATGGGCCCTGCATTTATGCTCATGAGTTTCCACTCAATGGTGAGCTCGCTTTTTATTAAAAAATGACTCGGATCTTTTCCTAATAAGGAGTCACACTTAGGGTTTTCTTTCTTATTTTGTTTACCTTTTAAAAATAAAACAAAAATAAGTGACGATTCTAAATCATTTTCGCATGAGCAGAAATGCAGGATCCACACATTTTATTTATTATTTCAAACTCATTATATTTATTTTTCATTTTTTGTGTAAAAATTTTAAATTTTAAAATATAATACATTTCTAACTAATTTTAATTATATTCTATTAAATCAAATATGAAAAAAAATCATTTTTCTTAATATTTTATTTTTCTAAAAAAAATTTAGCACCCATGTTTTTCTAATTTTGCCTTTAAAATTTTAAAATAAAACATAAATCGAGGTTACTAAAACATGGTTTTCAAAATTGTTAAAAAAAAAAAAAGAAAAGAAAAGAAAAGAGAAGAAAAAACAATAACCTTAGTCAATTTTGGTGGGTGAAACATCATAACCTTAGTCAATTCTTGTGGGTAACCATAAGTGGATAACTTTTTAGTAGAAATTGTGAATAATAAAAAGGTTTTAATTATAAAAATATAATAAAAAAATATTCTCAATTGTGAGAGGATTAGAGTTTATTTCGTTGTATGATTTAAAAATTTAAAAAAAAAAATTATTTTTAAACATTTCTAAAACTGTTTAACTGTTATTTTTTTAAAAATAATTTTTAAAAATAAAGTAAAATAGAAAATAATTTTTAGAGAATAAATATGAGTTATTTTCACTATTTTTTTTTTAAAAATAAAATATGAGTTCTATTTGACCATATTTTCTAAAACTTGCTTTTAAAAACTATTTTTAAGTTAAAGAATAAAAAATAGTTTTTAAAAACAAGTTAAAAAAAATATTATGAAAGGGCCCTTGATATTCGACATTATAAATGGTCAAAATTATAGTATTAAATGCCTCTTATAATATTCAAAACTATACCATCAGACATTTTTTTTCGTATTTAGAATATATTTTTGGGATATTGTATAATATTCAAAATTATATCTTTGGACATTTCTTTAATATTTAGAAGTATATTTTTGGGACATTACAAGTCTAGACCTGAAATTCTAGACATCTGTCAATGGTCTTAAAACAAGCATTGAAAATAAGAAATATAAGTATTAAAACCCATACCCCTTAACTTTTAATATCATTGAAGAGGATAATTTACTTGTTCATCATTAAAAAACACTCTAGGTTTTTTATTTTTTATTTTTTATTTTTTTATATTTTTTTTGAAGCTTTTCCTGTTTTCCTATGGTTGAAAATGGAAGAAGAGGGAGATAGGGGTATGAATTTGTAAGGATAAAACAGTCTTTTTCACTTAGGGTTATTTTTGTTCCTAAAAATTGAAACTTAGGCTGTGACAAGGAGTAAATTCTCTCCAGGGCAATTTTTCATATGTAGGTTAATTTTAGACTATGTTTTAATAGGAATCATACAAAGCTTGTAAGTTAGTTCTTTAAATGTATTTACGTAAAAGATTATTATCTTTAATTTTACATAAAATTATATACTAATAAAATTATTAAAAAGACATATATATATAAAAAAAAGAACTTAGGGTATAATTATTTCTAATTTTAGAACAAATTATATGCTAGATTTTTCATTTATAGACACTTTAACATTCATATGTTATATACCAATATTGTTGGTTTGGCAAAGATGAATAAATATGTGAATTTTAATTTCTCATTTTAAAAATTATTTGAAAAATTAGAAATAAAAAAAGTTTTGATAATTTTAAATTTTTAGTTTTTACCTTCAAATTAAAAATTAAATCATAAAAAACATAAGACGTGGTTGGTCATGTTTCTTGAAACTTGTTTTTAAAAATTATTTTTTATTCTTTAACTTAAAAATAATTTTTAAAAATAAGTTTTAGATGCATGATTAAACCGGACCATATTTTCCTTTTGTTTTTAAATCTGATGAAAATAACTCCTATTTATTCTCTAAAAATTATTTTCTATTTCACTTTCTTTTTTAAAATTATTTGTAGAGAACAAGGATCAAACAATATTAGAAAATTTTTAAAACACTTGTCTATTTTTTTTAAAATAAAAAATTATTTTTAGATCACATGGTCAAATGAACTTATAATTTTTAAGTTTTGTTTTAATATTTTAATTAAAAAACAAAAATACAACCAAATACACCCTAAAATTATTGAAATTTGACTTTTCAACTCAAGAAAACTCTAGATGATCCCAACTTTGAAATTATGAGGGTCAGGGACCATAGTCATGTACTCAAAAACATACCATAACATGAAATCTAAGGCCATGGCCTAGAGAAGTCAAAAACCCAAACTAGGGTGTGAACATTAAATGATTCTCCAAATCTAAGTCTTAAAATTATTTCCTCTAGTTTTATTTACTCTAGGCATTTTCGTATTCAATTTGACCAGGCTTTTTATTTTTTCCATATATATATATTCTTTGAAAAATTATTTGGGGTGGTATATGCTATATATACTTTATAATAAAGATTTTATTTTATAAAGACATCATGGTAGGTCCATTCCTTTTCAAGTGACTCCTAGAGAATTTCATTTTTATATATTAGGGTGGTTGACACAGTCCTTTGGAAATGGTTTTTTAACTGCCATGCATTTAAGTTGCGTTTGGTTGTAGGTCAAGGTTGGAGGAAAAGTCCTAGATGGGTGCTGCCAATTTGAACACTTATTGGCTTGTTGAACCCCAACTTTCAACCCTTGTGACTTAAACCCTGAGCACTTGGCTTAAATCTCTCCACATCAAATAGGGATAATCCATCATCAAGATTTTATAATTTCTCTGTTCAATTGAGAAAAATTGAAACAAAACTTTATGTCATAAATGAATCCCTAAGTCAAATTCTAGCAAGGTTACAAGGGCTTTTGTTCAATATTCAAAGTGGGCAATTTTTTTTTTTTTTTAATATTTGATGAAATTTTAAAAATTATTTGTAAAATTTTTGATGAATCGCTTAAAATAATTTTTGAACTAGCATTAGGGAAAAGTAATTTTTTTTAATGTTATTTAACATTTTATAAAAAAATATTATATCTTTTTTTTCAAAAAAAAGTATTGTTTGATTCTTCATAAAAACATTTTTGATAATTTAATTACAAACCATATTTTCTCAATTGAGTTGATGGTCAAGGTTAACCTACCAAAAAGTTTAGTTGAATCAATTAATTAATTGATTTGAAGAGAGTAAATTCTACTCCTTATATTATTAATTAGAAGTGTTCAATCGAGGAAACAAGAAGTGACCTCATATGATACATGTGTTGCTTTCATCATCTTTCTTAATTTGCTTTCATTTTATTTATAAGATAAATTGTTATTCAATTAGGTTTAGAGATCATAATAAAGTAGGGTTTTTTTTTTTTTCAAAAATTTTTTTTTTAAAAATTTTTTTTTATTAAGGATTGGTAGGTTTTATGGGGTACCTACTCTCTCAAATTTAAATTAATTGCAAAAACCAATTTGCATACTATAGCTAATGGGCTTGGAAAAATTGGGAGGGGCTGACTAAGTCCCTGATCGAAGGGCAAGATTAATGGGGAGTTGGTTGTGAGGATGACGTTAGACTGCCTCCCAAGTGCAAAATTGCAGATTAGAGCAAATTTAGATTCTTAGGATGAAGATCAAAGATGAGTTGGTGGAATATAAAAAGGAGACGTGCACCCTAAAAATGTACCAGCTTTTTTGGGTCAAAGGAATTTAAAAATATGGTGGGAGTTATTCACCCTCCCACTAATTCATACTTGTAACAAGAAATAGTCAACATGGCAGGGTTGCCCTTCCCCATGTTGGGTCATTCCCACCATTCTTATTCCCAGACCCTTGACTAGTTTCACTTTCATGCATGCATTTGCTGGTATTTGAGAATGTTTAATTTATATATTCTTAAAACTTTTTAAGATAGTTTTTTGTTGTTTGGAATATAAAATAGTTTGTAATTGGAAAAACATTTTTGATAAGTTTTCCGATAAAGTTTAGAAAGTGAAGGAGAAGAAATAAAATCTCTCTTATATTGTTTCTAAAGATTACAATATATATTCTTCATTAGTTGTAGTTTCCTTACTTTTATTTTATTAACTATGGGAAATAAAATAAAAGAAAGGAAACTACAACTAATGAAAAATATACAACAAGAAGGTATGAAAATTAGGAAATCAAAGTAGAGAATTAATGGTAATGAGAGAATATGTTAACAACAAATTATGGCAAATCAATTGTATTCTTAACACTTGCCCCTAAAGATGGCATGTGAAGATTTTGAACACTCATCTTAGTAAGGAAATCATGGAATAGGTATAGTTTAAGAACTTTTGTAAAAATATCAGCTAATTGTTGTTTGAAGTGAACAAAACTAATACGAATTACTCCTTGTTGGATCTTTTCATGAACCAAATGATATACTATTTCGATGTGTCTGGTATGTTCATAAAAGGTAGGATTGGCTGCAATATGTAAGGTGGCTACGTTGTCACAATAAAGATGAGTTGGTTGCAAGTGATGAATTCCAAGATCTGTTAATAAGTATAATAGCCAATTAAGTTCACAATAGCTTGTTGCCATTGCCCTATACTCTGCTTTAGCGGAAGAGCAAGAAGTGGTTGATCGCTTCTTTGATTTCCATGAAATGGGAGAATTTCTAAGCAAAAACAATATCTTGTGGTTGAACGACGAGAATTATGACAACTTGCCTAATCTGAATCATAGTAGGCATGAAGTTGCAAAGAGTTGGATGTTGAAAGAAGAATTCCTTAGTTAGGACAACTCTTTAATTAAAGTAAAACTCATATTACAACAAGATAGTATGGTTGATGAGGTTGCCTTAGAAATTGGCTAAGAATTTGAATACAATAGATAATGTCTAGTTGTGTTATCGTGAGATAAAGCAAACGACCAACCAAGCACCTGTAAGATGTTGGATATGAAATAAGTTCTCCATTATTCTTACTCAATCAAAGATTTTGCTCCATTGGATTCGTTGAAGAACATGTGCCAAGGAGACCAAACTCTTCAAGTAACTCAAGGACATATTTTCATTGGCTTAGATCTACTAAGTTTTGTTTGAGCAATTTCCATACCAAAGAAATATTTTAGAATATGATTAAGATCTCGCACTTTGAAATGATTGGAAGAGTCACCTTTAGATTTTGAATGTCCTCAGGATTATCACCTGCAATAATAATGTCATAGACATACATAGGGATAATAGTAAGAGAGTTGTTGGCCATTTTTGTAAATAGTGAATAATCTGCCTTTGATTATTGGTAATTGACTCCTAATAGCTTATTAAAAAGCTTGACAAACTATTGATAGGGAAGCCTGCTTGAGACCGTAGCAGGACTTTTGAAGCTTACAAATGACATTTTAAGTGTCATGATGTTGAAAACCTTGTGAAAGCTACATGCAAACTTCCTTATTCAAATTGCCATGAAGAAAAACATTGCTAATGTTGAGTTGATAGAGGTGCTAGTTTTTAACAACTAGAATGGCTAGTAAACATCACATTATTATGAGTGACTACTAGTGTGAAGGTTTCTAGATAGTCAAGTCATTCTTGTTGATTCTATCATATTGCAACTAATTGAGCCTTGTAGTTCTCAATGATGTCATCTGGTTGATACTTTATTTTATAGACCTATTTTCAGCCAACGACTAGTTTATTAGATAGTAGTGGCATAAGCTCCTAAGTCTGATTCACTTCCAAGGCTTTAATTTCCATTGCCATGACCTTTCTCCAATTCACATCAAGCATTGCTTGTTTGAATATCTTTGGTTCCTAGTTAGATGATATGGAAGCTAGAAAAGAATGATGTGTTGGAGAGAATTTTTCATTAGATAAGAAATTTTGTAGTGGATAAGAAATACTTACAGGATTGAACGAAGACTTAATTTGGTGCTAGCAGATCACATGTGGCCAATTGACAATGATAGTATTTGAGGTAAAAAGGAGGATGAGACTCACAACTAGATTGTCGGATAGGTAGTGAGGGATGTTCTAGTGTTGGAATTTTAGGGTCTTGGTTATCTTGTGTCTCAAGTGATGTTTCAACTTGTAGATGAGACACAATTTCATTAGTGAGGGAGAAAAGTTATAAGACATTTTGCATCATGGATGAGTTTGATAAAAAAGATCAAATTAAAATGGAAGCTTGGAATATAAAGGACATTTTTCAAAATAATATTAGATGTCAGCTAAACATCACCAATATGAGTAATTGGAACATTTTCTCCATTTGGAAGCCTAACTGTTCTATAACATGTAGATCTTACATGGGAGAAAAATGAGGGAGAGTTAACCACATGGTCAACAGCCCTAGAATCAATTATCTAAGAGGTTGAGCAAATAGAATGGATGACATTAAGAACAATACTTGTCGATTATTTTTGGAGGCATTGTCACCTAAAAAATTTGACTTGGGTTCGGTACTAATTAATGTTAAAGCCTGTTGGCATTGTTCTAGAGTGAAAGGGAAATTTTGTGTTTGAAATCTGGTTTGCAGAAGCTTGGCTTGGTGTGAACTGGTTTGGACCCTTGTACAACTTGTGACCAGGAGGATAACCATGTAACCTATAACACTTCTCCTTGACGTGTCTTATTCTTCCACAGAAATCACAACTGATTTTAGAATTGTTGGAATAATTTTGATGACAATTTTTACCTCCATTGTCACTCTTCTTGGCAGTTGGTGCAGCAGATTCCATTGTGGGACATGGAACAACCATGCCACGTTGTCGTTCTTCTTGAAGAAGTAATGAAAAAACCTTACTTATTGTCTGAATAGGATTCATCAATAATATTTGACCACGCACAGTTGTATAGCTTTCGTTCAAACCCATCAAAAATTGCATGGTGCGATCTCTATCTCTATATCCTTCCAAGGTCTTATTAGAATCACAAGTGCAAGGAGGCAATCTTGTTGTGACAGAATAATAAATTGTGATAGAATCATAACCTTGTGATATAGAGATAATATTTTGGAGTTCAAAGATTTGTAGGTCATTGGCTTGAGAAAACCTTTCCTCAAGATCCAACCGGGGGTCTATAATTGTTTCTACATAAATGACATTGCCTGCAAGTTTTGGGATAATAGCATGCACAATCCAGGAAGCCACCATGTCATCACAGTGCTTCCAATCCCCAAAATTTGTATCTTTTAATTTGTGACAGCTTTGAGATTGCTCCATTAACAAACCCAGCTTGTTTTTCACACTAAGAGCCTTCAACATGACCCTACTACTCCACATGGTATGGTTGTTTCCATTCAGCAAAGAAGACACTAAAAAACAACCCCTGGATTATCTGAGAGATGAATGATATAAAGGTTTTCTTAGTTTGATCCCTCATTGCAAATGGGTGTCAAAACAGAATAACTTATTTCAGAAGAGAGAGAAAAAAAAAAAAAAAGGTTCCAGAAGCAATTTGAAAGCTCTAATACCATGATAAAGTTTAGAAAGTGGAGGAGAAGAAATAAACACTCTTGTATTATTTTTGAAGGTCACAGTATATATACAACTTTGCAGTTTTGCTAACTATGAAAAATAAAACAAAAGAAAGGAAAGCACAACTAATGGAGAATATACAATAGAAAGGTATGAAAATTAGAAAATTAAATCAGAGAATTAATTGTAATAATAATCTGTTAGCAGCAAATCGTGACTATTAACTATATTCCTAACATTTGCTTTGAAAGTAGATATATATATTTTTTTTTTGAGCATTTGTTCTATAAATAGAATGATTTTTGAAAACAAACATGAGGTAAATCTAAGTGTTTTTTTAGTGTTAAGAGAAATAATATATAGTGCCCTTGAGACCAGTTTCCTTATACACCATATGCACAAATCACTAATTCAGATCCAGATGGTTAACTACTAGAAAAAACTAGTTCCACCAGAGCTCATATGATCTGCAGTGTCACATGAAAGTGAATAAATTAATCATGAATACATTGTGAAAATCAAAGGGAAGATGATGATGAAAAAATTTCAAGGATAGCCCCGGAACTTAGTAGGCAATGTGGTTGAGCGAGTAATAGTAGTGGGCTTGATTTTCTTGTCTTCCTCGAGAGCAATGATCCCAAGATGTGAGGGCTCCTCAAGTAACATCTTGGAAACCAAGTACCCAGCAATGGACGATGTCTGCAGTCTCCTAGACTGTTTCCCCACGTAGCAGCCCTCCTTTCCATCGTAGTATTCTTGCCAACCGTCCTTGGACAGCCGCTGCTCAGCTAGCTCTATCGCCTTTCTCGCTATCTCCGGCCGTCCGGTTTTGATGCAGGCTGCAGTAACCAACCACAAGAGACCTGAATGTAGCATTTGAAATTGTTAGAAATGGTGAAGGATATATTACCTTTTTCTTCTTGTCTTCTGGGAAATTATAAGCATGAAGGAACTAATTAATACTGACCTGGCCATGATCCCCCATTGTGAAAGCTCCATCTTGTATTTTTGGGGTCACTGCCGGTTTCTATGGACCAGCCATGAATGTCCAAAGCTGGATAAGAGAGCTTAAGAGGCATTTTACCTACAAGCTCTCCCCACCTTTCTTCAATGAGATCCAGTATGGCCATGGACTGATTGTAAGTTGCAAGGGAAGATAGAATCGCAACACAGTTGCCTAAAACAAACCATCGGAAGTCCATTCTGGCCGGACTAACATTAGCAATGAAGTATCCTCCTTTCATTGGCATGAAGTCGAAAACCCAGTCTGGAATGGAGTCAGGAATGACATTGAACTTGTTGACAGCAGTATGCGAATACTCCTCAGTCTTGTACCGGTATATGTTGTTCAGTTGCTGAAAATCAAGCCAGAAGTAACTGCGCATATGGTAGGTCAATGCCTGTAATCGTTTTTCAATCCTCATAATGAGCTCCTTCCCATCATCTTCTTGAAGGAGGTGAACTGCACACCTCAGTGCCATGAAAAACAGTGCTTGAATCTCAATTGGGTAGCCATAAACTCCCTATAAACAGCAATAACAAGGGCACAAAGCATGATCACCTGAATAGTCGATGATGGAAGGTAACAATAACAATGAATTACTTGTTTTCTAGTTGCATGTTTCTCTGTTAAATTTTCCTTCAGGGGCCACATAGATTTCACTTTGAGCCAGTTGTATTGGAAATTAGCCACCTAGACAGCTTTATGCCGATGAAATTAATTGAATCACATTCATAAAAGCAGGCCAAAGCTGCCCAAATTAAAGGGCCCTGTAAGCCAAAATGCTGAAAGGAAAAGTAGGATTGATCATACTGACTTGTAATCATTGAGGAGAGTTAAAATGGGAAAAGCCCTTATGTCATTTTCAGTATGTTCTCACCATTCTGCGGTCAGCCATGCCACAACCATCAGCACAAAGAAGCGTTGGGAATGTATCAAACCCTTCAGCCAGACACACAGACAGTATCAGCTTCATTCCATTCTGGCATTCCGGTCTATGAGATAAGGAATGGTCCCCAGTTGCCCTTGTGTAGGCGTGTAGGAGGATGATCCACCAAAACCCAGAATCAACCCCAGAAACTCTTCCAATCGCAGTTTCTCCAAAATCTGCAATCAAGGTATCAACGCCCCTCACAGGATTGTGCAGAACTTTGAAGCTGTGCAGAAATTTGAAGCTGGCTGACATGAGTCCTTGTCCAAGGGCGAAGCGATCAATGCCTTTCACCGACAACTGAAGATGGAGAGTCCTAAGTAGAAAGTTCTTGACTATTTCTAGCTCTCCCTTCATCAAGTAAGCTAAAGCACTAGGGACAAAATCTCTGACAAAAACCTGAAGATCGATGAATGCCCAACAATAATAGTTAATATGCATCTAGGTAACAATATGCACTAAACCATAACAAACCCAAAGACTATGCTCTTAGACGTCTATATAAGTAAAATCCCCAGAGGAAATGAATTTGAAGTTTCATGGTTTCTGCTTTTAGTTGGTTAGAAACCGAAAAACTCGACTCCTCTCCCATAGGCCAAGAATGTGGACAGGACATGGTTGAGCTACTTACCTTAATTTGTTTGATCTTGTGAACATTAATAGAAATATCAGGTTTTAATCTTTGGACACTCTCAGTCACCAAACAGAACATTAACTAGTTAAAAAAGGGAAGGAATCCATATATGTAATACCTGATCATAGTTGAGTGCACCTGATGCATTATCAAGTGCAGCCATGGTACCAACTGCTTGTCCCTTGTAATAAACAACCGACCGTCTCAAATGTTCCCAAGCTTCAATAAACATCAAATTCTGATCAAAAGAGGTAGGTCTTGGATGAGGAGTCTTTGCAGCGTCAAGAGTCCAAATACACTTATCATCGTTTGCTTGAGATGAATCAAAATTTTCATCTGTAATCACACTTTGATCTTCTGCCATTTCTATATATAGTATGGTCTAGTAGCCTCAAAACCTCTTCTCTACTTCACACCTCTCACCTATGGATAAAATACACAACTCTTCAATGTAATTCATAAGAAATCTTCAAGGGCGGAATGATGAGAAAGGCATGTCGATCAATGGAAGTAGATAACACCAAACTGTTGATAACAACGAAAGAAAGAAAGAAGGAAAAAAGGCTGCAACTTCAACACTTCAAATATCCTTGGAAAATTTAGAATTGAAAATTTAGACTAATGAGGCACTTAGGCATGGTTTTTTTTTTTTCCCTATGAAAAATTACTTTACGAGAAGTCAAAGTTTGTTTGCCACGTTTGTGAAAATAATTCTTAAAAAATAATTTTTGAGAAAAATTCTTAAAAAAATTCTCAATTATCTTTGGAAATAAAATTTTGTTAAAAAATTATATTACAAAAAATAATTTCAAAGTTCTCAAAATATTCTCTATATTTTCAGTCATTACTCAAAACCATTTTACAAAAAATCATCTCTTAACGCTAATGACTTGTTTTTTTGTTCTCTAGAACAAAAATAAAGAAATCACGTTTGGTAACGTTTGTATTCTTAATAATAGAAAATAGAATGTTTTTAGAGAATATTTTTTAGTTGTTTTTTGTTATTTTTTGTAAAGGTTATTTTAAGAAATAATTATAAAATAATTAAAAACAAAATACTAAATATAAAAATTATTTTTTAAACATATTTAAAAATATTAAAAACAGGTTAAAATCATTTTAGGTTTTCAAAAAGACTTTTGTAATCAAAGAACATTTTTCAAAATTGTTTTCAAAAACCATTACCAAACAAGCTCTAAAAGTTTATTTTTTAAAATAATCTATTTTCAAAATAAATTATCAAAAAAATTATTTTTGTTAGATAATTGTTTTTAAGAATAGTTTTTAAATTAGACATAATGTCTAAAATCTTGAAAAAAAAAAAAATCTGAAACTTGAACAAAACACAAGAAAAAATAGGAAAAGGGAAAAAACAAAAGCAAAGTGTATTTCTATATATAATTGATAAAACTTAGATTTTTGATACAATATCCAATATTCTGATTATGTTGATCATACAACTTGCCAAAAATGAAGGCATGCAGTCTCTCAGGATGATATTGAAATATGCAATAGAAATCCATAAAATATTATTTGAATTAAGGGTTCGATGTTCTACGAAATCACTCTTCCAAAATCGCCTAACAGTGATGAGATTTCACCAGCTTACCTTATGAGGCAACAAAGGAAAAAAAAAGTGCACTTCTTTTTCTCTTCTTTTTCTTCTTCTTGTTTTGGTGCAAATGGGAGATCTGCAGCAGGCTCATATGAAAATGGGAGAGAATGGGGAGGAATCCTTCACGTATGCAGAAGAATAGGACGCATATTCAGAATCTTGGTCCTAATTTTGGGGAGCCCAGTACGGTTACTGGTTTACATTTGTCACCATTTGCAAAGCTTCCTTACATGTTGTAAGGAATTGTAAATGGTTTTGATATAATTAATTAATTTTCTAATTGTTTCTTTCTCATGACCATTCTTATTAAAATTATTTAACTAACCTCTTTTACTATTTTTCATATAAAATTTATTTATTTTTTCTTTATTTTTTTGGCAACTTGGCATTTAATTTGATGTTTTAAAATTTAAATTAAGGAAATATGAGAGAACTTATTCTTAAAGACATAACCCATTATCTTTATCAATTAATTTATTTTCTTTTACCTTACTAATTCATTTATAGTAATGTACCATCATCAAAGCCATTCAAGCAAATTATTTTATGTTATTTTTTTCTTTCTTTTTTCTGTTTACCCTTTTAAAATTTAATTAAAATTTCTATTTTTCTTTTATTTTTTATTTATTTTAATATTTTTCTTTTTTTGACCAAAAAATTTGATCACTCCGCCTTAAGAATTTTAGTTTTAATAATGAGTGATTACCTTTCTCTAATCCTTACTGCCCAACCTAAGAATGTATAGTTAATGCTTATCAGTTATTGAATACGGTCTTCAATTGTTTTATCATGAACTTATTATAGATTTTCCCTAAAGCATTATCCTTATCATATTTTGAACTTTATTAATTTTTTTTTTGTTTTCTTCAAAAATTTTAGAATTTTTATTTTCATATAATTTTTTAGTTTTCTTTATTTTTTAAAAATTATGCTCTAACGAAAGATATGTTAATTTTTTTTTTTTTTTGGTGTATTTTCCTTCGACATTCATTTTGTTTTGAGTTTAATTTTTTTTTTTTTTTTTTGTATAATTCATGTAAATTATTTGATTTTTCTTTAAAAACTTTTTTTTTTTTTTGTTTTTTTCGTAAGTGCATCAACGGAGAATCATGTACACAATTAAGGGGAAGAAAATTATTTGCCTATTTTGTAAATTATATTTTCTTATATATATATATATATATATTATCTTTTTCCTTTTCATCCTTATTTTACTTTTTTTTTTTCATACATTTATAATTTTGTTACTTTTTCCCTTTATAAAATTTTTTTAATTTGATATAATTTTCCTTTTCGTCTTTATTTTACCGTTTTTTTTTTTTCATGTATTTATAATTTTATTATTTTTTCCCTTTTTATGAAAAATATTGAATATTCAATTTGATATAATTTTTAAGTTTTTACCTTTTATGCTTAAATATGCTTTTATGAAAAACATTTTATTTTTACGCATTTTCCTTTTGTATTAGTATTACTTTTATTTTTATTTATTTTCAAAATTTCGTTTTCTTTTGAAGTTTTAGGAAATGAGGATCAATTTTTTTTTTTAATGAGAATTTCGATAAACTTTGTTTTTATTTCCGTAATGTTGTCTTTTTATTCATATATAAACTCAATATGCACCTTTGGAACGTTGTTGGAGCATTGCACAACCCAAAGGGCATCATTCGAAATGCAAATGTTCCAAAGGGGTAGGTGAATGTGGTCTTATCTAGTCTTCAAGGACAATTTCTATTTGGAAATACTTTGAATGTTAGTCATATATATGAGTGTCCTACAACTTTTTCGAAGATTTGGTCCAAAACTGGGAGGAAAAGTGGTTTTTCCTAGTTGAGGAATTAAGCTTCCAACAATCTATATAGACTCTCCAACTAGAAGGGATCCTAGAGGGTATGGGTTCTCCCTGATCATCCCTAACCATTGTCAAGCTAGTGTTTTTTGGAACTTCCCAGATAGGGCACCCTTTTGCTATCAGAGATGAAATAAATGATCCTAGCCTTTAGCAGCTTTTTGACTTATTTCCTAACCACTTCCTTGAAGAATGGATTTAATCTTCTAAGTGGTTGTTGTATTGGCTTGACTCCTTCTTCTAGGTAGATCCCATGGGTGCAAAGTGAGGGACTAACAACTTCTAGCCACTAGTTTTCTTATGGTTTTTCAACAAGTTTAACAACTTCTCTTCTTGTGTAGTAGTTAAGGATGAGGTATATTAACACTAGTTTCTTTCCACCCTCTTCCAAACCTACAAGGAGGGGCTTCAGTTCAGGCTTTTCCTTTGGGATTTGAGCTACCTTTGGTTCCTTTAGTTTAGCTTCCGGGCTTTCATATCTTGGCTGCTACATCCTGGATTGTAAAACATAAATGTTAGAATGGGAATTTTGATCTTTTTTTTCCTTTATCTTCCTTTATCTTTTTAGTTTCAAACATCTTTGCTAAATGGCCTTGCAGTAGTGAGTCAATTAGGCAACTGTTGTTCTAAGGGTATCAAAAAGTAGACGAATTGACCTAGCCCAAAACACACAAGCAAAGAACAGAAAGAGGAACTAGAAACTTATCGGTATAATAGGTTGAAGTGTGACAATGCACTGTCCTTGAAATAAATCCACCCTCCTCGAAGATGAGCTCAGTGCACTAGGGAACCAATGGTCTACCTCTAGGATTCAACAACTAGTGGATCTTACCTTGGGTGTACTCTGTAGGTGAGATGTGTATAACTTGAGTTTTGAAATTACCCTGTAGATGTAGGAATGCAACAAGCACGATGATGAACACGATTGCTGCAGTGGAGACGAATCTTAGTATTTAATAAGGTGAAAGATAACACTCACCTACTTTGCCATAGATGTTTTTTATGCACATTGGTTTGTATTTTTCTAGTTCAATCAATTGTGCTGTAAAAATGAATCAATAAATTATTTATGATTTTAGTTCTCTTTATCTATTCTTTTTGCATTAATTAATTATCTGAGTATTCATGCCCCTATCATTTGCATTGTACATTACTTTGGTGCATTAGCAGTTGTACAAAATATACAATTCATGGGTTCCTTGAAAGATGATACATTGTTCACAATCAGTTTATGGATTTAGGCAATCCACTAGAGACTATAGTACATTACTTGCTAATTGGATGAATGACTTGTCTTCGTTATTGAGATGGTTTTCCCATGGTGAGTACATTAGTGTGTATAGCTACACATTGGGCATGACCTACATTAAATCATGACATTAGCTATTAGGTAGTCATGATTTACCAAGATACTATATTGCATAAACTCTAAATTAACCTTGAGTGGATATTGAGCCTATGTTGAAGTTAACAAGAGGATTTAACCCATGAATGAGATCCTAAAGTGGTCAAATATTCCTTATGAGTTAGGTCATTGTTGATGGAGGTTAGTGACAATAAGAATTATTGATACAGACACCATAATATCTCATAGGATTGGGATAACCTGTCCCCTTGGGTGATCCCAAGGACATGCGATTAGGAAAACTATGGCAGTAGTAATTCCTTGAGTGAAATTTGAAATATGTTCTTTATGAACTAGAGTACGTTAGTTGATCACGTAATAGGAGGATTTGTAACTCAATAATAGAAAGGTAATATTGAGATGTTGATAGCATATATCTTGTTAGATTACGAACATCAGTTCATAAAGAGTCAACATGTAGTGGATAGTAGGTCACAAACTTAAGTTTTGCCTCGTAATATCATAAGATATTGAAGTGTAGTTGACAATTTTTAGTAGAGTATTGAGTCAACTTCAAAATTAGATTTTTAGGAAGCTATTATTTCTTATGGGTCCCAATGGTCCTCATTGGAGCTCCTAACTCATGGTGGCACGTTTGTTTGAGTGATTTTGGGTTTGTAATTCATAAGTGTGCATAAAGGCGTTCTTGGTAAATATACAAGATTGCATTGGGTTTTCTAAATAGTCTTTCTAAATTAATCTAATTAATTAATTGGAGTCCAATAGGACTAATTAATTCATTAGGACCTAAGTAAGCTAGATTAGGTGACCTAAGCCTAAGATGGGTTTAAGTCACTTAAGCCCATAGGGAAGCCTATACAAACCACCTTTAGGGTTAAGTTGGCTTAATGCTTTGATTCTTGCCATTATCTTTGAGATTCTAAAGATCAAACCCTAGCCACCCCTCTAGAAAAAAAAAAGCCCACCATTCTCTTATGTCAAGATTCATGAAAAAAGAGATCTGGTGAAAGATCAATGGGTTTAAGAGATTATAATGCTTATGGACTATCTTTATCGGTTTGGATTCGATCAAAGAACATCTAGATCATAGGTATGAGTTTTCTATCTTTATCTTTACATCATAGTATGTATTTTATTACATATGTTTATGCTATGTTAGGTCTAGAGAACTTAGAATAGTTTGAATACACCCTATGAGATTTAAGGCTAAAGAACAAAGTAATTTAGGGTTTTCATTACAAACATAAAAAAATTCAATTTAAAAGATATGAATTGATATTTATTGCAAAGAAATGCACTCATCACTTGATCTTCACCTTACAATAACTCTCCTTCAAATATAGAGATATTTAGCTCTCAATCATGGAGAATTTGGGCTTCATCCTCCTTGTTTAGTAGTCGAGAAAGTGATAGAAAATGATAAGAAAAATAAAGGGAAAACTAAAATTCAAATTCAAAGTAATCAAATGATCTAAAAGGATATAAGAGATCCAAAAAGGATGTCTCTTTCATCTAGCAATCACCTATTTACACTATGAACATGTCCATGTGGTAAGCTCTAACAATGCCACACCATCAGTCTAACTAAACATCTATGGTAAAACCTAACTAAAATAACCATGTAGTAAAAATTATAAAACCAAAGCTAGAACAAAGTCTTTATAGTAATATATTAAATCTGGAAGTTTAGTGTCAAGATCTATTTCAACACCTTGTGAATTTTGATATAACACTATAAATTTTGATACAACTCAACAATAGGTTCAACAATAGGAGAGATTTCTAGTATCATATTATTTAGATAACAAAACTGATGTATTGAATTATTTAGGTACCAGTAGCCTCTTGGTATGAAATTGCTTTGCTCTAATTCCATAAATGCTATGATGACTTGATATAACATTTCTTGTATCGAAATTCATTCAACACCCTATCTCCCATTTCAATACAACCTTTATTCTTGCCAAAATCTTCATTTGATGCTTCATTGTCCCTTCTTGATCCTTCCTTCGCTTGTTTGATCTTCTATAATGTGTTTTCAGACCTTATTTTGCTACACAAAACACTCAAAATTTACATTAGTAACCAAAAGAAGACTTTAACAAAAATATAAGCAAAGACAATTAATTTATACTATCTTTTTACACATAAATGACATGCTTTATTAATAGAAAATCACATGAATTAAACTCCCTCCAACTTAGGTTTTGCTAGTCCCTAGTAAAATAGAGAATGAAAAACTCAAAACATGTTATCCAAGAAAAACTCATTAGCAAAATTGTATCCCAGACTCATCAATTAAAGATGGAAAATCTTTTTAAGAATAACTCAAGATCAACTACAAGCAATCTTTTGACTTCACAAATATATACACTAGCATGCTTCATGTTTAATATTCATTTTCATCCTTAAATTAGTCTTTAAAAATAATTACTACAAGAAACTCAAGTGTTAAATTGCAACATTTTTTCTAGTAACTATTTCAAGAATCTATTTTCCTCAACCTAGGATAGACCCCTCTTTAGCAAACTTAGAAGATCACTTTTTTCTTCTCTTTTTTTTTTTTCCCTATTTTTTTACTACTTTTTTTTAGCTAAAGAAATCTCCTCCTTTGTGGCTCAAAAGGGATCAAATGACATCTCCTAGGAATTCTCCTAAGGTACATGGTATTGTGGACCATAGAAGGCCACTACCTTCAAGGTGTCACCTCAAGCTCTATAGAACAAGGTTCAATTTCCTGACTTTTATTTTTTCTAGAGTGTTAACTTGTTCTTAATTAGCTCATGTAACAAGTACTATGTCAATAACTCCTAATTAATTGGTTATTGGTCGAGTCTTAGTTATACATCAAAAGTGTGTCAAATCCCTAAGTCCGATGATCGGATTTCAATTATAACCTAGTGGATACTAGGGTCAATCCCATAGGGAACTTAGTACCTTTTTTAAAAATTTTTTTATCAGTTTCGTGATCCTAAGAGATATTCAAATAAGTTAGGGTCGATATGGTTGATTTAAAGAATTCAGGTAGAAAAAGTGTTGTGAGTGAAAGTGAAGGTGAAAATTAATTTTTTCCCTTCCAAGTTAATCCCTTCCCATCAATATAGATCATTCTTTTTGAGTCCTTTAATCCATTGGGACAATAAGGTTTTGAAATAGGTTGATCTAGGCCATAACATTCTTTGCTCAAACTTAATCCTAGAGTTGCTTGATTTTTTATCCTTGCAATTATTAAAGTGGGCATTTACTTCAGCAAGAACCTATTTCAACCATTTCCAAAATGTTATGTTTTAAGGAAGACATAAGTCATTTTAATTAAAGTTCAAACATATTCCTAAGACTGCTTGACTTGCAGCCCTCGTAGTTATTGCAACATGCATTTGCTACAACTGTTAACTCTATCTTCCTATCCATACTAATATTAACAACCTAATGATTGCATTGAGCTAGAAGAGGTAGCCCAAATTCTCCACCCACAACACCTAACTGATTTAGCTAAGCATTGTGAGGTAATCAAAAGACTTGTGCAGGAAATATAACATTACATATAATGAAAACATGAAAGTAGGAGTTTTTAAAAGAATTGAATTGCATTCCAAATAAAAGTAGAGCTACTAGATTTTCTTCCATTGAAAGAAAACAAAAATAATTACAAAGGTTTCACATAAAGCACTCCTCTTCTTTCCAAGAATCACACATGTCCACTATCACCCTCCCTCTTCCCCAAAATCCTTCTCAAACTAGTATTACATATAATGAAAACATGAAAGTAAAGGGAGTTTTTAAAAGAATCGAATTGCATTCCAAATAGAAGCGAAGCTATAAGATTTTTTTCCACTGAAAGAAAACAAAAATAATTACAAAGGTTTCACATAAAACACTTATCTTCTTTCCAAGAATCACACACATACACTATCACCCCCCTTCCCCTAAAATCCCTCTCGAACTAGTATTTTTTTTTTTTTTTTTTAGGATAGAGCCCTTAAAAGTATGACATGATGTAATAAACTCTTAGATTTTATTTGCTTAATAAAGTTCTAGATCTTATAATCACTCTGACCTATATTTTTTGCATTGTACATGACTTGGGTGCATTAGAGATCCAAGTCACAAGTTCCTTACAAATAAATGACTTGTTCACAATCAGTTTATCGGCCTAGGCAATCTATTAGACATTATAGTGAACCACCTCCTAATTGGAGGGATGATTGGTCTTGACTATTCAGATGGGTTTTCTATGGTGAGTGTACTAGTGTGTATGGTTACACATTAGATAGGATCAATGGTGAGTCATGACTCAAGGTTATTAAGTAGTCATTATCTCATCGAGTTGCTTCATTGTGTTGTTTTTCAACCTTGAGAGAATGTTAAGCTTGTGTTGAAGTTAGTAGTGACTTTGACTAATGGGTAAAATTGTAAGTTGATCACATATTTTATATGGATTGGGTCACTATTGATATAAACCAATAACAATAGATATTTTCAATGAAGGCACCATAATGTCTTATTAGATTGAGATAGTATGTCCCATTGGGTGATCCTAATGAGGTGTACGTGTTCATGAAAACTATGACCATAGTAGTTACTCAAGTGAAACTTGACATCAACTCTTGAAGAGTTAAAATATGTCAATTGGACACACAATAGAAGGATCTGTAACTCAAGAATAGTAGAGATAGTTTAAAAAAGACTTATAACTTTCACTTTATTAGACTATAGACATCAATTCATGGGGAGACTAAACGTAATGGATAGTAGGTCACAAACCCAAACACATAATATATTGTTATTTACATAGGATACTGGAGTTCAATTAATTATTTGTAATGGAATGTTGAATCAACTTCATAATTGGATTCTGAGAGAGTTAGTATTCCTATGGATCCTAGTGGTCCCCACTCTAAGCCCATATACCTTGTTGGAATGAGTTATGAGGGTCAAATTGGCTCTAAGTTCACTTTTGTGTATAGGGGCATTTTGGTAATTATGCAAGGTTACACAAGAATAAGTGAACAAAGTCTATGGATCGGGCTAATTGATTAATTAATAGGTCTTGTTGGGTTAATTAATTAATTAAGACCCGTTTTTAGGTTAGATTAAGTGATCCAAGCCCTTTGTAGGTTCAAGTTACTTAAACCTAATAGGGAACCCTATAAATATCCTCTTAGGGGTTAGGGTTTTCATAGCTTTTTTTCCTAGAGAATCGTCTTCCACCTCCAAAAAGTCATAACCTCCACCCTTCTTTCCATCTCTACCAAATGTGTGTTAAAATCAAGGTTTGAGTCATTGGGTAGAAGACTCTTGGGTTTACATCCCTTTTGCGATTTCGTTTTTCATCTTCACCACATGGATTCAATTTAGGGACATTTGAATCTAAGGTATGTCTTTTGTTAATGAATTCTAAATCTCTTTAAAGTTAAAAAATGCAATTTTTTTCTAATGTGTATAGGATTTAGAAAAGCCTATGATAGTTTTACATGTTCCTAACTTGATCAAGACTTGGGAAATGGAGAGATCCGAGATTTTCCCATCAACTTTTATAAGTCTCCCTTCCTTTCTTTTCTTTTGCACCCACTTGTGTTTCCACCAAAAGTAGGTAGGCAGAGTTTAGTTGGAGATCGAAGCCAAAAAATGATGGGTATGGCAAAAAAAATCAGTATGGTTGTTTATTTTTTGTTTGGATGTGACTATAAGGTCAAAAATGATAACAAATAAGCTCTTTAGGTACGCTTTCTGAGTTGCGAAGGTAGGGTGCGCTTTTAAGAGTGTGCACAAGCGGTCTTTGAATTGCGTATATACTTGTTGAAACTGCACTTCTTCTAATTTTGGAGGTGTACAATCTGAGTTTGTGCATTTTGCTGCCTTTTAGTGCACTATTTTGGTCCATTTCTTTTAAGGGTTAGTTGGTATGCACTTAAGGGGTGCACAATCTTTATCCTTTATGAAAATTTGCTTTTTGATCCTTCTATAGCCTTGGTCAATGGTTTGTACTTATACCAATAACACTTAAAAACACCTAAATTGAGCTCCAAAACACATTAGTTCAAAAAATAAGGGATCCAACATCAAATCTTAGCTAGTTATAGATTTTGAAACCTTACTTACAAAAATAGGTTTAATTAATCATGTTAAGAAGCTAAGTTTAGGGTCTCATTAGTTATGAGCACTTGGGGTTTAGAGATAAAAATGCCATGAACCCTTAAGGATAAGTGTCAAGCCTTGAACAAGTTATTGTACTTTTTTTTTTCTTTTTTTTTTTCACATGAATTCTTAATTTTCACTTCCAAGTATCTCTCAAGTTAAGGAATCAAATTCTCAAGCAAATTACCATAAGCAAATGTAGTGCACACCGTGTGAAATGAGTTTCAAATAGATATTGCAACTAAAAATATATTATTCAAAGAATCCTATGACTTCAATCAAGCTATATTAGCATGCAAGTGTATATCCAAGCAAAGTAAATTAATTACCTAAAAATATATCATCTAATCATGGTCTTAATTCAAGAAAGAAAATTATCCCTTCATTAAGTTGATTTTTGATAAAAAAAAAAAAAATCATGTCAATATTATTATTTAAGCATAACAATTTTGAAATTGATTGACTCCCTTAACTTAGGATGAAGTTTTTAAAGGAGATCATGAAGCTTTTAGAAGCACTTGGAGACATCAACACTTGTTTAAAGATGAAGATAAGGGGATAGTGTGAAGATTTCTACAAAGTTCCAGATATCTTTTGTATATAGCACTTGTAATTGTAATTCTAGAGAGTTTTAGAGATATAAGGAACATTTGAGGGTCCCAGAGAGTTCCATAAGTGCCTATAATCAAAGTTTTAAAGGTGAAAGCGTAAGGCGAGACGTTTTTGTGTTTGTGAGGTGAGGCGTAAGCCTCGAGGCGTTGAGGCGTAAGCTATTTGAGCCTCACATTATATAATTAATTAATATTTTAAAATATATAAAATAAAATAGTATAAATAAAAACATGAAAACAATTCATTAGAATAAAAAAAAAAAAAAAAACATACTAGTTCCCTACTTTCACAAAAAACCATAACAAAGTCATAAAATAGATTCTAGATTCAACTATACTAATAGTTTCAAACTTTAACAAAAAGTCATAACTAAGTCAAGAAATATAAAATAGAGTCAACCATAATAATAGTTCTAAACTTTTACAAAAAATCCATAACTAAGGCATGAAATAACAACTAGAGTAAATTGTTTCAACTTAAATCCTCATCTCCAAGGTCATCATCATCCTCATCCAATGTATCAATAATAGGAAAATGTCCACTATCATGTATCCTCATTTCATGTAAATCTTCATCTTCATCTTCATCTTCATCTTCATCAATTAGTGTCAAATTCAACTCCTTCTCTTTGCCTTTGCCTCCACTTGTACCTAGCATAAAGTATTAATTAAGTGTAAATATTATAAGTTTTTTTATTAAATTTAATCAAATTTATGACTTCAATTTTTGAGTACTTGGTACTTCATTATGTTTCCTTTTGTAGGAATGTGAAGAAACCATGTGATCCGATGATGCTTGAGTCTCTTGGGAGTTGGATGACACAACTCTAATAGCGTCAACATTGAATAACTCATTATCTTGAAGCCAACAAAGATCAAGGGGGAGGAGGGGATCTTCTTTCTCTGCAATCCATTCATCATCCAAATCAATCTCCTTTACCAAAATTGGATCAACATTTTGTTTTCTTTGTAGAGTTCGCTCTCTCAATCTAGTGTTGTACCTTACATACACTAGAGCATTCAACCTTTGACGTTCAAGTCTATTTCTTTTTTTTGTATGGATCTACAAATAATAAAAGAAACAAATTTATGTGTTAAAATGAAATAAAGTTCTCTAACATTGAAATAGAAATATATGTACAAAAATTTACAAAAATAGAAGTATTACCAATTCAAATGTGCTCCAATTTCTTTCACATCCCGAAGCACTACAAGTAAGGCTAAGGACTCGAATAGCAAACTTTTGCAACTCTGGTGTTGAACCCCCAAAACACATCCACCAACTTGTAGGACTTCTCAATGTTCGAGAATCAATTGCAATACGACTCCCAAATTCACCCATTGCTTGGTCATATGAGTCCAACTAAATGTCAGCTTTTAAACGTTCTTGATAATTCAACATCCTATCCATGCATTCAAATAATCCCTTCCTCACCTCATCAGCATTAGAGAACTTATCTCCATACCGCAATTGAGGATTAAGATAATAACCTGCTGCATGTAAAGGTCGATGAAGTTGCGGAGTCCATCTTGCATCAATTTTTCTCCAAATTGGGCCATATTTTCTCTCCACACCCCGACAATTAAATGCAATTTTCTCCTTAGCTGAATCCATCAACTCATAAATATAACCCATGGCTGGTCTTTCCTCTGAATCAACCTCTCTCAAGATACTAACTAATGGAACAGTGATCTTTATGCAAAAAACAACATGAGGCCAAAAATTTAGATCAAACAACACCGTACTTCGAGTTTTCACACCTTTTACCTTTTTAGCCCATGTGCTTGAACACCATTTTCTGAGGAGAACATTGCTATAAGAGTTTGCTTTTGCTTATAAAGACTTTGGAGAGTAAGAAATGCAGTAGCAAATCGTGTAATTGCTGGACGAAAAAGTTCATGATTTTTTGTAAATGTTCTCATCAAGCTAAGAACCCAACTATGCCCATATATGAACTTCACTACTTGCCTAGCTCGAGAAAGTGTAGTAGCATGAACATTTAGCTTTCCAATATCCTCCAACATCAAATCAATACAATGAGTAGCACAAGGAGTCCACCACAATTTTCTCATTTTTTCCATAAGCCTCATTCCAGCATTCACATAATTAGAGGCATTATCAGTGATGACTTGCATAACATTCTCCTCTCCAATTTCTTCAACCACCTCATCAAGATATTTGAACATCAATTCTCCATTTTTTATTGTATCAGAAGCATCAATTGATTTCATAAACCAAGTGCCAGCAGGACTATTCACCAAAAAATGGATAAGACACCTACTCTTTTCATCTGTCCAACCATCTGACATAATTGAACATCCATATTGTTTCCAAGCTTTTTTGTGATCTTCCATAATGATACTTAGGTCATTCACCTCTTCTTTAAGAATCCATGTCCTCAATTCATGCATAAATGGAGGCTTAAACCCGAGCCCAAAATTTGCAACAACATCTATCATAGGAAACCAATAAGGATCATTCATAGTGTTGAATGGGAGACCTTTTGAATACATAAACCTACCAATTTTTCTACACACTTCCTTCCTTTCTTCTTGCTTCCACTTTGAATTAAAGTACTTTGTCTAGGTTGTGAAGTGGTAAATTTATCCATGGGTCCCCTAGGAATAGGTTCACTACTCCCATTTACACTCCCACTCCCACTCCCACTCCCTAATGTCCCTATTGTTTTAGACAAGGCACTCTCATGCATTGAAGTTGGACCCATACCAATTTCTTGGAGCAATTCATTTCTTTTCATTTTTTGATCCTTAAAATTGGCTAATGCCTCTTTGCATTCCAATCTAGCATCTTCACTAACTTTGTTGCATGGTTTCATACCATGATAAGTTTCGGCTAAGTGATGCTTGAGTCTATTCACCCCTCCTGTGCATCTTTGATTGCAAAATTTACATCTTAAATATTGCTCCCCGGCAACTTCAATAACATACTTCCACACAGAATCTTTTCTTAAATTTTTCGAATCGGTTGAACTCATTCTAAAAAAAAAACACCAATAATAATATTCAAATTTTTATATAACAATATAATTGACTAAAAAATAATAACAAGACATAATTGAAAGGAATTTAAAAATGAAATACAAAATTTAATTGGTTTAAATTAAAAAAAAACCAATATTTTTTTAGAGGAATTTAAAAATTATACATGTAAATTTTAATTGGAATTTAATAATGAAATAAAGAAAATTTGGGTGAAAATTAAAATTAAATCAGAAATAAAAAAATAATTTTAAGCAGCCAATTTACCAGAATATTTAAAAAATAAAAATGGATGAAATGAGAAATGACTTACTGGCTGAGAGCTTGGTCAAAATTATTGAATTGGTCAAATGATTTAAATATGTATAGTTATATACATGTATATTATGAAGAGACATTTGATTAAAAAAAAAAATTGATGAAGAGGGAGACCAGCCGATTGCCAAGAGAGAGACTAGCCTCTCTGTCACTGCCGACTACCATGGAAGATGGAGAAAAAGATGAAAAGATGAAGCCGAGAGGGGGAAGCATGGGAGACGAAGAAATGGAGATCGCGAGTTCGTGACATACCTGGAGATGAACGAGAGGGATCGCCGTCGGAGAAGATGCACTGCGATTGGTCGCCGCCTGAGGTTGACTCCGACGCCGCTTGAGGTAGGGTTTCCTTTTGGAGTTTTTCTCCCAAATTTGTGTTTGCCTTCAACCGGACTGGGGTTTTGTTTTAGGGATTACTTAGGGTTTTTTTTTTTTTTTAATTTCCATTCATGGCCACGTCATCTCCTACAAAGCGTGCGCCTTATTCTTGGATTGTAAAAGGCAAGATCAAAGTGCGCCTTAGACACGCCTCGCTAGAAAAGGAGTACGCCTTTCAGGAGTTGCGTTTTATTTCTTAAGCCTCAAGGCGTTTTAGCCCCGCCTCGCCCTAAGGCGCGCTTCAAGGTGCACCCGATAAACGCCTTTGAAAAATTTTCCTATAATTAGAGAATGGTTTCATTTGGCCAAGACACAAGAACTTAAGAGCATTGCTAACCTTTGTAAAACATTCTTATGCAATGCTTCGTTTGTTCCTATCTTTCAACCAATATTACTGAATAACAATTAAGATTTAACATAAAAATTCAATTATTATGTATGATCTACAAAATTTAAAAACAAGTCACTGCTAAAAATATTAACAACATATATAAAAGTCTGATTACACTAAACTATAAGAAATTAGCCTCTAATAAAATTTAAGAAATTAGCACATTGAGTTAGCTCCTTCAATTTTTCATTATGGAATTAACAAATTTTGAATTTTAGAGGTGTTTAAAATTTCCAATTCCATTTCCATTTCCATGAAGAAAATTTTAAATAAAAAAAACAATGGGATAATTAAATGAAAATAATTTACCTTTCCTAAGCATATCTAAAAAAACTAGCTGTCACCTTAACTGGCTCCTAGAAATTAGCACTAGATTTTGAATTTTAAAGGTGCTTAAAATTTCCAATTCCATTTCCATTTCCTTAAAATTAGCACTAGATTTTGAATATATGACCTATTCTTCTGTGCATACGACTACTCCTCCCCATTCTCATGTGAACCCACTAATCTCCAATTTGCACAAGAAAAAGAAGATTGCTCTCCATTCTCATGTGAGCCCACTGATCTTCTATTTGCACAAGAAGAACAAGAAATGCATGTTTTTTTAAAAAAAATCTTTTTTACCTATTAAGGTAAGCTTGTGAAATCTCTCATTAGTTTTAAGCCATTTTGAAATAGCTTAGAACATTGAATTCTTTATTCAAATTATAATATTTTATGTAATTTTATTTTACATTTCAATATCATCACAAAGATTCTGAGTTTTTGTTTTTTGGCAAGTTGTATCAAAACCTATGTTTCATTAATTATATAAACATAATTTATTTATTTATTTTGCTTTATTTATCCTAATTTTTTTTTTTTTTTTTTTTTGTGTTTTGTTAATGTTTTGGGTTTATTTTCTTTGTTATCAACAATTTGGTGTTATCTACTTCTTTTGAAAAGCCTTTTTAACCATTTCGACGTCGGCGATTTGCTATGACTTACATTGATGAGTTGTGTATTTCATCCATAGGTGAGAGGTGTGAGAAAGAGAAGCAATTGTGAGGATACTAGACCATACCATTATAGAAATGGCAGAAGATCAAAGTGTGATTACAAATGAAAATTTTGATTCATCTGAAGCAAATGATGATAAATGTACTCGAACTCTTGATGCTGCGATGACTCCTCATCCAAGACTTATGTCTTTTGATCAAAATTTGATGTTTATTGAAGCTTGGGTACATTTGAGACAATTGGTTGTTTATTACAAGGGACAAGCAATTGGTCCTATTGCGGCACTTGATAACACATCAGGTGCACTCAACAAGGTTCAAAAATTCAGTGGAGTCTGGTACAACTAGGTCGAGTTGTATCCGCCTCGACACTGACCGCGATGAGTTCAATACTAGATATAGATTTATACTTAGACTCAACCTTGAATCGGTTGGACTCGGATGACTCGACTAATATTCCGCGTTAACTTGGTCGACTCAGTTAAAAAAAAAAAACCAATCAAGAGATTCTATCTCATTTCCCATCACAACAAGAATCAAAGATTTTCAAAGAAATCAAAGATTCCTATGCAAAAGAAAACATTCGTGAATCTATGATTCACGAACCCAATCTTTAAACCACAACATCAAATGAGAAGAAGAAAAGAACAAATTTGAAATAAACCTGTGACCCTTTCAAAAGAAAAAAATCAACAAAGGATGAGACATGGTTGAAGATTTACTTACTTGACCCTAAATCTACCATTGTTGGAGTGTAGATCTTTGGTGCATCGCCGGTGCCGCAATGGCGACGGGATGCCGGCAAGACAACCTTCCTCTCTTCGATTGTGGTTGTGTGGTGTCATGATTGCTACAAACGTGTGATTGTGTGTGGCAGTGTGGGTGTGTTGGGGAAGATAGCCAGCAAGTTATGGTGTGTTGGAGTCCTTGGGGAAGACAAGCCAACAGAAAGGAAATTGAAGATATATTGGTAAAGGTAAAATTTGATTTACCTTATTTAAATGTATTTAAATTGGTATATTCACATGTATTTAAATTAGTAAAATTGGGGAGTATGATGGACAGTTAAATTGGGGAAGGAAATTGAAGATAAATTGGTAAAGTTAAAATTTGATTTACCTTAGTTTTATTTATTATTTACATGTATTTAAATTGATGTAATTATATGTATTTAAATTAATAAAATTGGGGAGTATGGTGGACAATTAAATTAGGGAAGGAAATTGAAGTTAAATTGGTAAAGTTTGAATTTGATTTATTTATTTACATGTATTTAAATTGGTAAAATTGGAGAGTATGGTGGACAATTAAATTGGAAAGTAATGTTTATATGTAATGTTATGAAATTGTGGAATTGGAAAGTAATATTTATATGAAATTGGGATATTGATAATGATAATATTAAACATATTTATATGTAATCTTTTTATATTATGTTGAGATTATATTTTTAATTTATTAAATTATGTAATTTTTTTATTTTATAATATTAGATTGATTTACATGTATTTAAATTGGTAAAATTAGGAAATTCATGTATGCAGTGTAAAGTAATGTTTAGACATAATGATATGAAATTGGAGAATTGGAAAGTAATGTTTATATGAAATTGGAGAATTAAATATATTTATATATAATGCTTTTATTTTATATAGAGATTATATTTTTAATTTATTAAATTATGTTATTTTTTTTATCTTATAATATTAAATTGGTTCACTAAATTATTTTTGTATGGTATAGAAATTATATTTCTTAATATAAAATACATTTATATGGTAAACTTTATATGGTATAGATATTGTATTTTTAATTTATGTTTTTATCTTATAATATTACAAAATTAAATTACATTAGAAAATTAATAATTATTTAAAACTATATTTTTTTCAAATAATCATAAAAATAAAAGTAATGATTTAATAATACGATTGAAGATTTGCATTTACATGGTATAAAGAAATTACATTTATATTTGAATCAATTTCACTTTATTATATCATGTAGAATTTTTATTTTACAATATTCTACAATTAAATAACAATATGAAATCAATAATTATCAAAACAAACTTTTTTAAAAGAATTTTGTTTTATAAAAATATTCATTTATTTAAATATTATTTATTTTAATTAAAAAAACATATAAATAACTGGAAAATAAAAGATGGTGAACTTAAGTGAGATCGTGTTTATTGCTTTTTTAGTAGAATTTATTTTTATATGGTAACAATATGAAATATATAAGTGAGTGGAAGATTGAATATTATAATTCTTATATAAATGTGTTTATATATATTTTATTTGAAAAGTAAGTTGTTTTCCTTTTATACATGGTTAGGTTAAAATTTCAAAATGGCTTCAAAAAATTATATTGGTTGGGAGTATGCAGAACCTATTGGTTATAGTAGAAGAACCACGAAGTGTAAATCTTGTGGAAAATTTATACATGACGGTATAACAAGATTAGAGCAACACATCGCACATATATTTGGACAAGTGGAAGGATGTCCATGTGTACTAATAGAAGTGTCACATAGTGTTAGACAACATATGTTTGATGCTTAAAAAAAAAAAAAAAAAACACAGTTAAAGAAAAAAAAAAGGAACAACTTTTGAGTTCCTTGCATAAAGAAAATTTCTATGAAATTAATGAGGGTGATTCTGATGATGAAATTGAGGAAGTTGTTATGGATGGTTTTGAAAGAAGACAAATGAAACAAGTAATGAAAGAAAGTCGTTGAATTTTTTAAGAAAGTAGGCAAGAGCATCAAAAGGGTGCTAGTTCCTCACAACCTTCTAATGCTAGGATTAAGCGCGGATCGACATGTAGCTTCAATGCAAGAGAAGGACTAGCATACCTCCAAAAGGAATTGATCCCTACATGTTCCCATCAAAGCAGAAATCAATAAAAAGCTTGTTTTTTACCGAAGACGTGAAAAAAGTTAGTAAAATTATTTCTAAATTCTTTTTATTTAATGCAATACCCTTTCATGCAATTGATAGTAGGCCTTATTATCAATCAATGATTGATACCATATCAAAAGCAGGTACATGCATCAAGGGTCCCATGAGATACCAAATTGGAAATACATATTTAGAGGAGGAGGTGCAAGAGCTTGAGGTATATATAACAACATTGAAGGCTAAATGGCCTATATATGGGTGCACAATCATGTGTGATGGTTGGAGTTCTAGGACTAGAAAGTCTATCATCAATTTCATGATTTATTGTGATAGAAGTACAATATACCATTCTTCAGTTGACACTACCAACATACTTAAGACAACAGACTACATCTTTTCCCTTATGGATAAAGTTGTGGAGGAGGTTTGGCAGGAAAATGTTGTTCAAGTAGTCACTGATAATGATGCAAGTTTTAAAGCAGCCGGTATGTTGTTGATGGAGAAGCGAAAACATTTGTTTTGGTCTCCTTGTGCAGCACACTGTATTAATTTAATGCTTGAAGATATTACAAGCATGAAGCAGATTAAGGAGACATTAGATCAAGCAAAAATGATCACAAGATTTATTTATAATAGCTTGAAAGTAGTGAATTTGATGAAAGTGTTCACTAAGGATAGAGATAGAGATCTGTTAAGGCCAAGAATAACCCATTTTACCACTGAATTTATTTCACTTGAAAGTCTTATACGTTATGAGGCTGATTTAAAGATAATGTGCACAACAAATGAATGGCGTGAATTCAATAAAGATAGGAACAGAAAAAGTCTAAGAGATAAAGTATCCAACCTTATCTTAATTGATCGATTTTGGAAGAAGGTAGGGGAAGTTCAAACCATCATGGAACCTCTCATCAAAGTATTGAAATTGGTTGATCAAGATAAAAAGCCCACACTATCAATCATTTATGAAGCAATGGATAAAACTAAATTGGCTATCAGGGCATTGGTCAAGCAATGGGAAAAGTATTGGGAAGTTATTGATAAAAGGTGGGAAGGTCAATTGCATAGACATTTGCATGCTGTAGGTAATAAAAAAATTCTTTATATATTTTTTATTATTTTTTTTCAAGTAGAAATTATTATAAACTGATCATTATTTAACTTATGGCAACATATTTTTTTAAATCCAATGTTCCAATATTCAAATTATTCTCCAACCATCCAGAAATCAAAATTGAATTAAATGATGTTATCAAGAGATTAGAGTCATATTTGGATAGACAAGCAAAAGCTATTAACAAGGTATAATAATAATTTGTGACCTTTATATAATACATTTTGTATATGTAATGTGCATTAACAAAAAAAAAAAAAAAAATGATATAGGTGAAATTATTTGTTGAAGCTAAGGAGAATTTGGAAGTGCACTTACAAAGAAAGCCGTAAATCAATCTCTTTCAAGTACTCAATACATTTATGTCTATTACAAATAAGAAATTATCATCATTTTTTGTTAAATATATCATAGTGATTAATAAGAATGCATTTTCTTTATTATAGTTGAATGGTGGAACAACTATGGCGACGAAGGTCCACATCTACAAAAGATTACTATTAAAATTTTAAGCCAAACTTGTTCTTCATTAGGTTGTGAAAGAAATTGGAGCACATGGTCATTGATTCACACAAAGTTGCGCAAAAAGTTGCATAAGTTAGTTTATGTGCACTACAATATGCAACTTCAAGCTAAGAATTTGATGCAAATGCAAAACAATGAAGATTTATACAATCCAATTGACTTGAATCATATCTTTAATGATGATGATATATTAGATGAGTGGATACGAGAAGGAGAGGAACCTATTTTATCATCTAATAATTTGGATTGGTTGGATAAAGGTCTTCCTCCTAATGAAGAAGGTAGAGAAACAGTTCATGAAGATGATGGTGCCATAAATTGTAGAGTTAGTAGGTGTACAAGCAATGCTACACAAAAAAGAGATATTGATTCCCATTGTAAAGGTAAGGCTCTGAGAACAATTTCTTCTAATTCTAGTAGTGATGATGGTGACAATAGGGGCAATAGGCGGGGTGGTGGCACTAGTGGGGGCAGTAGAGGAATTGGTGGCACTGGTGAGGGTACTGGAGGAGATGGTAGCGTTGGTGGCAGTAATGTTAGTCAAGTAGATCCTGGCATATCATAGGCATAAGGAGATGAAAATTACTATGCCACACAAGATACAGATTATGGATATCGACTAGGGATATGGGAACAATGAAAGCATTTGGAAAGACTAACTATATTTCCCAGCGATGATGATTCTTCTAGTGGCATGATTATCATAGATCAAATTATCACCGTATTGATGAGCACTTACAAAATTTGGGTATAGGATCAAGGCCGTATTTCAGAGAAGTAGATGATAGATCATATCACAACTTTAGAGACTATAATAGCTATTCTAATACTTTTAGTAGAAATGATTTTGATCAATTTCCAATTATGTATCCAGAGGGATATTCAAATACTAGAACACGAGCTAGTGATTCCTATAGATATGATCAATCTTCTAATAACAACAGCATTGCCTATCGAGGTTTTGGATACTATCAATATGGTGTTGATCTTGAACAGCCTTCGAAACAATATTTTCCTTATTATGGATCATCAAGCCAATCATCTCAACGAACATATTCGAGTTATGAACAACTCTTTCAACCATATCCTCACTATGAGAATTACCATTCCAATTTGTATACTCATCGTATGACTGATGATGATGATTTTGAACCCCCTCATCATTCAACATGGAATTGATTATTGTATTGTACGTTTGTTGGTAAAAATGTTATTATATTTGAAATAAAACAATTTTCTTTTATTAGCATTATTGTAAATAACTTTGAGTGAATACTTTTATAACTATTTAAATAATGTTAAATGTGAGACAATTTTATTTTATTAATTTTTTTAGCTTATTTAATTGTATATATTTTTCTGATGATTTACATAATATTTTTATAATTTTTTGAATTTTCTAATTAGCTTATTTTACGTATCGTCCTACACCAAGCCGATACACCGAGACCTATATGCCTTGGGACCCTTCAAGTCAGTGACCGATACTATGACTTTGAACCATGACACTCAACTATGATCAGGTATTATATATATGGATTCCTTTTCTTTCTTAACTAACTAAAATGTTCTGTTTGGGGACAGAGAAAGTGTCCAATGATTAAAACCTGATACTTCTACTAATGTTCACAAGATCAAACAAATTAAGGTTAAGTAGCTCAACCATGTCCTGTACAAATTCTTGGCCTATGGGAGAGGAGTCAAGTTCTTCAGTTTCAAACCAACTAAAAGCAGAAACCATGAAACTTCAAATTCATTTCCTCTGAGGATTTTACTTACATACATGTCTACGTACGAGCATGAGTCTTTGGGTTTGTAATGATTTGGTGCATATTGTTACCTAGATGCGTATTAACTATTGATTATCCAACATTCATCAATCTTCAGGTTTTCGTCAGAGATTTTGTTCCTAGTGCTTTAGCATACTTGATGAAGGGGGAGCCAGAAATAGTGAAAAACTTTCTACTGAGGACTCTCGATCTTCAGTTGTCAGTGAAAGGCATTGATCGCTTCGCACTTGAACAAGGACTCATGTCAGCCAGCTTCAAATTTCTGCACAGCTTCAAAGTTTTGCAGAATCCTGTAAGGGGCGTTGATCCCTTGATTGCAGATTTTGGAGAAGCTGCCATCGGAAGAGTTGCTCGGGTTGATTCCGGGTTTTGGTGGATCATCCTCCTACACGCCTACAGAAGGGCAACTGGGGACTATTCTTTATCTCATAGACTGGAATGCCAGAATGGAATGAAGCTGATATTGTCTGTGTGTCTGGTCGAAGGGTTTGGTACATTCCCAACGCTTCTCTGTGCTGATGGTTGTTGCGTGACTGACCGCAGAATGGTGAGTACACACTGAAAATGATTTAAGGTTTTTTCCCATTTTAACTCTCCTGAAAGATTACAAATCGAGTACGATCAATCCTACTTTTCCTTTCAGCATTTTGGCTTACAGTGTCCTTTAATTTGGGCAGCTTAATTTGGCCTGCTTTCATGATTGTGATTTCATTAATTTCATCTGCATGAAGCTGTCTGAGTGGTTAATTGCTGTGGTTACCTTCCATCATCAACTATTCAGGTGATCATGCTTCGAGTTTGAACAATTCAATTTACCTAATGGGTTGTCATTTCTGTACATAGGGAGTTTCCGGTTATCCAATTGAGATCCAAGCACTCTTTTTCATGGCACTGAGGTGTGCAGTTCACCTTCTTCGAGAAGATGATGGGAAGGAGTTCAGTATGAGGATTGAAAAACGATTACAGGCATTGATCTACCATATGCGCAGTTACTTCTGGCTTGATTTTCAGCAACTGAACAACATATACCGGTATAAGACTGAGGAGTATTCCCATACTGCTGTTAACAAGCTCAATGTCATGCCTAACTCCATTCCAGACTGGGTTTTCGACTTCATGCCAATGAAAGGAGGATACTTCGTGGCCAATGTTAGTCCGACCAGAATGGACTTCAGGTGGTTTGTTTTAGGCAACTGTGTTGCGATTCTATCTTCCCTTGCGACTTACAATCAGTCCATGGCTATACTGGATCTCATTGAAGATAGGTGGGAAGAGCTTGTAGGTAAAATGCCTCTCAAGCTCTCTTATCCAGCTTTGGACATTCATGGCTGGTCGATAGAAACTGGCAGTGACCCCAAAAATACAAGATGGAGCTCTCAAAATGGGGGATCATGGCCAAGTGAGTTTTAAATACCTTCTTTAATTTCATGCTTATAATTTCCCAGAATTAAGGTGATCCTTCACCATTTCTAACTATTTCAAATGCTTCTAGCAGGTCTATTGTGGTTGCTTACTGCAGCCTGCATCAAAACCGGACGGCCGGAGATAGCAAGAAAGTTAATAGAGCTAGCTGAGCAGCTGCTGTCCAAGGACGGTTGGCAAGAATGCTATGATGGAAAGCACGGCTGCTACGTGGGCAAACAGTCTAGGAGACTGCAGACATGGTCCATCGCTGGGTACTTGGTTTCCAAGATGTTACTTGAGCCCTCACATATTGGGATCATCACTCTTGACGAAGACAAGAAAATCAAGCCCACTACTATTACTCGCGCAACCACCTTGCCTACTAAGTTCCGGGCCAATCCTTGAAAAATTTTCATCGTCTTCACTGTGGTTTTCACAATGTTTTTATGATTAATTTATTCACTTTCATTTGAAACTGCAGATCATATGAGTACTGGTGGAACTAGTTTTTTCTGGTAATTAACCATCTGAATATTAATTAGTATTGTGCATATGGTGTGTAAGAAAACCAGTCTCCGAGGGCTTGATTGGTAAGGTTTTTAAACACCATTACAAAAACAAAAAGTTAAAACTGTTTTCACTTATTTTCCTTTACAATATCCTGATTAATAACTCAAATATAAAGATTGTTCTTCCAGTCTATTCTTCCTTCTTAAGGTGGGCACAATGCGTGAAATGCGAAAGTTAAGATGTAAGCATATTAACGGAATAATACACAAATAAAGTAAACCACATATAAAGGTACACAGGTTTTAACATGGTTCGACAAACCATGTCTACCCCAATAGACGAGAGAGCATTCTATTTTACAATAGAGAATATCATGGAGAATAGAAAGAAATATAATTATTAGATTCAAAACATCCCATTTTTCTCCACTCTTTATATCTTTATACTAAAGTACGAGTTTTTTTACTCTATTTGGTGTGTCTCGTTTTTCTTCACATCTACACCCTCATTAATGGGTTCCATGGGATGTTTTGCTCTTTATCATATTTCTATCTAGCACATATGGTCTTCACAAACTCGTTTCTCTTTTCTAATTATTTCCACACATGACCTAGAACCTTTATAAAGATATTACTACTTAGATTTTCTTATTTAATAAATTTAAGATTTCTTTTAGATAAAGAACTATATTCCAATTAAGAATTTTAGACACTTGCTCACAAAAATTTCCAATTTATTCATTGTGTTTTTAATTATTTCTTAGAACACTATAAAAAAACTCTTAGTCTCGCTTCAAATTTGTTTTCATAAATCAATCTATAATAAAACAAATTCTCAATAAAACTATTTTAAGATCAAAATTTATCAAACATATTTTTTTCTATTAAAAACTATTTTTTATTTCAAATAATAAAATACTATTTAAAAAAAATTAAGAATAAATTCCAAACAAGCCTAAACATTCTCAAATGACAGAAGAAAACTACAAATTTAATCAACAAATGTATTGGAATTCAAGGAGTAACACAGGTAATGCCAGAAAGTGACAATAGGTGCAAGGGTCTTGGCTTGGAGTACCTTTAATAACTAATCCAAGCATGGAAATGAATAGGGTATCAATTGATATTGGTGGTTCATGTTCGTGTTATATTAAAACCTAGGTATTCTATTACATAGATTAACTTAAACTTGATACGAATAATAATCATATAACAAATATTAATCTAAATACTATCTAATTATTAAATGGTAATACATCATATAATCTATTTAATAATCAGATCTTACTATTTAATAATCAAGTTGAGTTAGACTTTATATATGCCTATTTATTTAAAAGTAAATTTCAAATGAGTCAATATATAAATTAAATAATTTAAAGATTTACTTAGGTTAATAAGTGATATTATTAAATGGGTTAATTCAAGTTAAATTTGTATTATACGAGTTAATTCAAAAACTACTTATTTATTAAATGGATTGTGCAAGTTAACATGAATTTGATCCAAACTCATATATACTCAACCTAAACCCATAAAAAACATATTGGACTTAAATATATATCAGTGTTTTGAAAATCAGACCAAATCGTTGAGCTTTTCGGTCTAGTTCGGTCACAGGCCAATTCTTGACTGAATTGTTCAATGACACCCCCCACCCCGCTTTATTCAATTCAAACAGGCCCACCTCCCTCCTCCCCTTTTTATCATTAAAAGGCCCCTCTCCCTTTTTATCATTAAAAAGGCCACTCAATTAAATAATTTCCATTTAAACTTTTAATGTTTTCACCTCAAAATCCCACCTAAAAGATTTGAATTCTAGACTTTAAAATCATTAAATAAATTGAAACACCACTCGGCTACATCCAACCAATTACTTCATATAGTAATAAAACAAAAGAAATATATTTTTTGCTAAAAATTTATAATATTAAATAAAAATTATATAATATTTTTAAAATTAAATAATTAATTTTCTTTAATTTTCAATCTATTCATATTTAAATATTATACATATTTCATTTAATAAAAATTAAAATATTAATACATTTATACTTATGTATAAAAATTAAATGTTATTGATTTTTTAATTTATTATATATATTTTAAATTTTTTATAATTATTTTTAATTTTAATAATATATAATAATATATTTATGATGTCATCAATTCAACTGCCGATCTGATTAATGAACTATGAACTAATAACTTTTTCGATTCAATAATTTTAAAAACATTGCTATATATAAATACTCTTCTAAAATTTTTGTTAAACTAATATTTTCCCCACATCAATGTCATACTTTTCTTTCTTTCTTTTTTATTTTTTTTCCTTTTTAAATCAGTCTTTGACTGTTGATTTAACTTCAAAGCTAAATGTACAATTCATAAACATAAAGCTAAAATCATTGTCAATAAGTATGATTTTATTCATAAAGCTTAACCTTCAATCGATGACTCTGGTTGTTGAGACAATAAAAAAAAAACAATGATTTGAAGACTTTTTAAATTCTCATCCCATAACTTTTCTTACTTGCAAGTATAAAATACTTCAAGGGTGAATCACTCAAAGCATATTATTTTTAATTGTTATTACATCCAATAAGGCTGGCATGGGAAGGCATTCCACCGTGGTTTCAACTCTAATTCAAGACTATATTAAAACTAGGCAAGTCCCTTTCGCAACTAAAAGAAAACTTTGATAAGCCTAGTTGATGATCTAATTTTAATTATTAAACATATTAAATATATTTTCATTAATTAAAATTCAAAATATCCTAAAATAATAAATTAATGAAATATTTTTTAATCCAAAATAATTTTATATTCTTGTTATCTAAATCTCTTGAAGTCTGTTTGATAATAATTTTAAAAAGCACTTTTAAATTTTTTAACACTTAAAAATTAATATTTATCATTCGCATATTAAAATTGTTAGAAGCCACTTTTTAAAATGATAATCAAACAGTTCTTAATTTTTTATCAACTTTGCATCACAACCATCAAATCTTTTTTGTCTTATTTATATCTAATAATGTATTATGATATTAATAAAAGTAGATAAATAAAATTAAATAGTTAATAGTTTGAAAAAAAAGTTTAGACCATTTTATCAAACATTCTTAATCAATTTTACCCAACATCATTTAAATTACAAAAAAGGAATACATTTACAACTTCAAAAACATCTTTATCCATCCAACTAATTTTTCTCATGATATTTCTTAGTTGCTATCATATTATGTACCCTTAAACCAAAGCATCCCCCCTCACTCTTAATTTCTTAAACAAGACAAGATACCCATCTCCAAATGCAAAGCCCAAACACACCCTAACTCCTTTCATTTTTGCCCACAAAAGAATCCCCAAAATAAGCCTTTTGGCAACTGCTATTGAAATAGTTTTTTGTCTTTACAAAAAAAAACAATTTTTAAACTTGAAATACACATCCAACAACTTTTTCTTTAATTTGTTCTAAACAATTATTTTTAATTTTAGAAGGTCTATGCATTTGGCAATGGAAGCGATGATTTCTATTATTTATATCAAACTTTATATAAAAGTATATGATGAAGTACACAAGGAAAGAAATGAAGAATATCTCTGTAACACCCAAATTCATTTTGGGGTAAAGTAGTAAAAAGAAAGTAGTTAAATACTTTTAATAAGGGTAGAAATGTTATTTTTGTAATTAATAGTTTTAGTAATAAATTAGATTTTACCTTCTTTCTTGTCTTCTTTATTCATAAAACTCTATTAACTAAAAATTGGATAATTGGAGGACATAAGATTAAAGGTTTAAAGGTCTAGAGTTTGAAATTCAGATTATATAGGTAAGATTTTAACTTTTAAACTATTATTTTAGATTTGTTAATTAGTTTTAAATCTTTTTTTTTTTTTAAAAAAAAAAAAATCTTTGAAAGATTTCAATCTAGGCTAGGATTAGTTTATTTGAAATTTTTATATCATATAGGTTGTTTTATTAATAAAAATAGGGAAATTTGAATTTTTTAGATGAACGGATCTAAGCAACATAATTTAAAAAATAAAATAGAGTTTATGTGATTTATGAAGGGTAAAAAAAAAAACAAAAACAAAACAAAACAAGAACAAAAAGAACATAGTGATCAATATGAGCAAAAGAAAAGGAAAAAATAAAAAGGAAAAGGGAATGCGCGTGTAGGGAAGAATTAAGAGTGTTGGAAAAATAAAAAATAATAATAATATTAATAATAATAAAGGAATTATATATATACTTGATATGGTACATGATATGTTTGGTGGGAAAATATGAAAGTGAGAGAATAAAATATATAAATAAAATGAGGTGAATTACAAAGTTAGTTAAGTTTATGGTATTATAATTATATTAATGATGGATGTTAAATTAATACATATAATAGAATTTAATTAGTGAAATAAATTGTAGCTTAATTAAATTATGTTGTGTCCAAAACAAATTGAAAAAAAAAGCTGTATACGAATTAGAAATTTATTAATTTTACTTAGATAAGGAATATATTAATTAAATTATCTTTCATAATTAAAAATATTAATTTGAATACTTAAAATTTTTAAGATTATCAAACTTATAATTTTAGATAAATAGTAATAGTTATTTCTCTTATATTATTTTAGGTGAAGGGAGAATTTTTTAGAATTATTTTTTTCCAAAGTTTTTGAGGATTTCTTTTGAGGTAAGGGAAATTAATACAGACTTTGTAAAATAAAATAATTTTTTTATATATCTTATTTGAAATGTATAAATGTTATTTTTGCTTTTATACATGGATCAAATATATTTTGTATGAAAAATATATTAGAACTTTTCTTTTGTTTAAAACAGAACATATGAAAATATTATGCTTTCGTAAGTTTGAATAAATAAAACAAAGAATTTGACTTTGGTTTGTTTGGCTCATGTCAACAGGAAATAATAATTGACTTTTCGTCCTTGTCAACATAATATAATAGTTGACCTTTACATTTCATAGTAGAAAATGTAATTGATTTAGACCCCAACCTTTAGGGGCTTGGTAAGAGGTTACTAGTACTAGTAGTGTTTGGTTTCGTCCACCTTAAAATGAACAAATTTGAGGCTAGTCATCCATTTGTAAAGTTCCACTTAACTGGACATCATTTGTTATTTAATAACTAGAGTAAAAATATTTTAAATGTATTTGATTTGGATTTGATGTGAAATAATTTGACATATATGAAAATGTTTGGTTGAACAATTTAGAATGTATTAGCATATTTGACTCAAATGTTTTCAGGAAAATGATTGTACCCTATATCTCTTATTTGTAAGCATGATTGAAACTATTTAATTCATAAAACTATATTAATGTTCCTTATTATGTTTTAAGTTCATCCCCCTTTGTTGATATTTTTTTTTTCAAGTACCCTCAATATGGGAGAGGAGTGATGGTTAGGAGGGGAATTTGGCTTTATTAAGACGTTTGCTTAAACTCTCATTTGGGACTTTGTTTAAATGTTAGAATTTGATTTCTATTAACTATTGTTTAAGTTTGAAATTGGTTGCAGAGTAATACTTTAGTTGATATGTTAGTTTTAAAGTTAATATTTGGATAAGTTAGAATTTTATTTCACTACTCTGGACAACAATTCGGTAATTGGTAATTTCCTGTTACAAGATGAATGTTTGTGTCGTTTCCACTTGGAGCCTTTAAGCTTGAGGTGTGAAATGACCGTCATGCCCTTAAAGTGGGTTTTGGAGCGTGACAATCTTTAAAAAGAATATATAGAGGAAAATCTTCTAAAATTAAGAGAATCAAATATGGTTAGTATTTGATTACTTTTGATTTATAAAAATATTGACTAGAATAGATTTCCTTTAACTTGATATCAAACTAGGCCAATAATTATTGTTTTTTATCTTTAATTCTTTAAACTAAAAATTGTATTTAATAAAAATCTAAGGTAAAGCTCTCTAAAGCATTTTTAATCTAGATCCTTGTGTTAAAGATTGTATTTTTTACTTCCGTTCCAAAGATCTAGAAGCCTGGAAAGAAAATCTCACACCTAAACTAATATTAGGATATGAAATGGAGTGGTTTAGGATTTCCTACAAGTATAAAGACTTCCTTGTTAGCTTAAGTGACTTGAGACCAATTTGGATTTAGGTCACCTAATCCAACCCACTTGGGTTCTAATTAATTTATTATCTCTAATGGACTTCAATTAATGAATTAGCCAAGTCCAAAAAGGTTATTCATAAAATCTAGTGCAACCTTGTGTTTTTAACAAAATGCCCTTATGCAGACTTGAATTATATATCCAAAATACCCTCAAAACATGTGCCACAATGACCTAGGAGCTTAAGTAAGGACCATTAAGACTCATAAGAAAATACTAACTCCTTTAGAATCCAATTCTGAAGTTGACTCAACACTCTACTAAATAGAATTAACCGCACTTTAATATTTTAGGAAATTACAATGAGACAAAGTTCAAGTTCATGACCTACTGTTCATTGCATGCAAACACCCAATGAACTAGTATTTGTAACCTAACAGGGTAGTACTATCAACCCATCAAGATTACCTCTTCAATCGTTGTGTTATAAATCCTCATGTTATGTGATCGATTGATATATTCTAGCTCTAAGGAGTATATATCAAATTCCACAAAAGGAGTTTTATAGCCATAGATTTCATTATCACATATCATTTGGATCACCCAAAGGGACACATTGTCTCAATCCTATAAGATATCATGGTGCTTCTATTGATAATACCTATGTAGACCCTCCATTTTGTCCTCCTAGCACATGTCCTATTAGTTATTTGTTCGGTACTTTACAGCAATTCCTGGGTGGCCCATTACTACTCGTGTAGCCTATCTTTTCTAAGCTACCTTAGAGACTTTGGTTGAGGGATTTATCTAACCCCATTGTGATTCTGGGCAGCTTTAATTTAGACTTAGGTTTTTTCCTTCTTTGTTAGGATAACTTTTAGATATACTTGGCCCATTAGGCACCACCTTAGGCCCACTTAGGTACTCTAGGCCCATTTAGATACACTTGACCCATAGGCACCACTTAGGCACCTTAGGCCCACTTAGGCACCCTAGGCCGATTTAGATACACTTGGCCCATTAGGCACCATCTTAGGCCCACTTAGGCACCTTAGGCCCATTTAGATGCACTTGGCTCATTAGGCTCATCTAGGCACACTCTATCCCACTTAAGTCATCTTTCAGGAAATTTTTGCATGTTTGCATGGCTAGTATGGATTGCATTTTTGTGTGATATGCATGGTTGCATGGCATTCTTGCCTAGCTTACATGATACTAGATTGCATTTCTTTCTTGCATGATATTTATTTTTTAGTTTTTAATGATTTTTAGTTTATAATTTTCTAAAATACCTTTTATTCATTTATTAAATCTAATAATTTTATGTTTTTGTAAGAAACTTACCAAAGGGGTTTGACATAGAGAAAAAAAAAAAAAAAAAAAAGGTAGCATGTATATGGATGGAATGATAGCTTTGTTCAGGGAGGGGAATCAATCCGGTGAGCATGAACGACATTTTTCTTTCTGAAAGGAAAATTTCCAAAGCTGGTTTTGGCAAGTGAAAAGAAGAAAATTCAGCATGTATATGGACAGGAAGCAGGGTTGTGTTCAAGGAGAGAAAAATGAAAAAAATTCTGAGCAGGATGGAGGACGACGCCGGTGAAGGGGGATTCCAACTCAGCCGCACCATGGAAGCTTTGGGAAGCATGACTGCATCTGAGAGCACACATCCATTAGGAGAGAAAGAATGCTGGTTTTGGAGGATGAAGGATCCAACATTCTGGAGGTGAAGGAAAGGGATTGGCTACTGCAAATGATGACCACCATTAGAGCTCTCGATTTTATGACTTTTGAACGTTCTCATTAGGTTCATCTCCGGAGATGAATCGCGGTCACTATCTTCAGATTGGCATTTCACCATTTTTTCTATCAACGGATTCTCTCCATCAGAATGACGCATCATTAAACGAGTTTCTATTGATAAACTTGGTGATCCTTAGATAACACTTCATCATCTCATCACGCATCAGATTCAAGATATCAACAATTTGGATAGTTTCAAGAACTTAGATGGGGATTGTTGATGCCTTGCATCCCGATGATCCACGTAGCTACCAAGTGGACACACGCTTTCAACCAATATTGAGTTCTGGTTCAGTCTTCCCTGCAAAAGATGTTCGGACAGGGTGTCCGGACACACCCTCCGATGGTTTTGTTAGCCATGGCTTGAGAGATTAAGCTGTTGGTCTTTTCTTAAGGATAGTAAGCTTACCTTTCTTCTTGTGTGAAGGCCCTTTTATATAGTGTCAGAAGTTCTGCCTCCCTCTTTAATGGTGAGAAGACTTTTTGGCTCGTCATGATGCCTCTAGGTGGTGGCAGGGCCATCATCACCATATGGGCGGCTGTCAGAGATCGTAGGAGGAGACTTGCCATCACTCCTATCCATCACTCCTGTCCTTTCACTCTACAGGCGGCGGAGCATGGGCTGTGGCAGGCTGTCGAGGGTGACTCAGCAAGGCTTACTTACATCAGTTAATGGTTCGGACATCATATCCGGATAGGATATGCTATCGCCCGGGCGTGACGTACGCGAGTGCCGTGTGCTTCTCCATGAGGGGGTCCGAATAGAAGAGCGCCACGTGTCCTTTTGGGAAGTCCGGATGGAATTGATCCGGATAATGATGTGTGCCACGTGTCATCAGGGGGAGGGGTCCCTACAATGGCCCCCTTTTAACCTGTCGATTTTGCCCGGGTAGAATGGGCGAGTTAAAAATGATTGTTTTTGAAACTTGGGTTAGTTTTTGCGCTCATTGGGCCACATGGTGCGTGGAGGCGAAAAGGAAGAAGAGCATTTATGACGAGCTGCCGTCTCTGGGAATTCCCAGGCAGCGTGTCTGTTCAATAACGGTGCGGCTGGGCGTTTGCGATACCGAGGGGCTGTCTCTTTATAAATAGCAGACTGAGCCCTCTACACCTGTGTTTTTTCTCTTCTGCATTTCTGCTGGTAGTGCTCTCCCTTCGGCTCTTTGCGTATCTTCATCTGCAAGTGAAGTTCTAGGGTTTCTAGCAGCAATACTCGTGCCGTGATGGTGACTGCATCGCGGACTTTATCTCCATTTTACCAGTTTACGCTCGGTACGTTCTCTATTCCTGTCTTCTCCTCATTGTGTTTGCTTCGTGATTGTTTTTGGCTTGTTGGGCAAGTTACTTACGACTAGGTCAGTACTGGTTTTTAGGGCATTTTTGGGGGATTCTGGTTTTGTTTTGGGTTTGTTAGGGTTCCTACTGCCCCCTGCACCTTTTGCGGGTTACCGATCCTGGTTTGGGGTAGAGCCAGGGGTTAGGATGGGGATGCTGGTTATGTTGGGTTTTCTAGGCATTTTTTCTGTTAGGGTTGTGGGGCCGGGTCCTTGTTTTTGACAGTTGGTATCTTGCCATGCAGGTTCCGTTTCGGCCCCACTCTTGAAAATGCCTGCAAAAAAGGACGTTGCTTCATCGAGCGCAGCCGGGCAGAGCTGCAAAGATGTGTCCGGATCGATCCATGCGGAAAAGTCTGTTGACAAGTTGAACGTGAGTGAGTTCTGTGAACGCTTCTGCATTCCGAATGACATGTCCGTTCAGTTTGTGGATCGAGGGGCCCTGTCGACTAAAAAATTTGCGGACAACGCTATCTGCTTCACCAAGGAGCAGTTCAATGCTGGGCTCCGGTTCCCCCTCCCGTCGCTGCTCAAAGAATTTCTCCACTTCAGCCAGATTCCTTCTGCCTACATCCATCCCAACGTAGTCCGGGTGCTGATGGGGTGCAGAATTCTGAGCCTACTGTTTAACCTCGACCTTTCACTGCTGGAGGTTCTTTTCATCTACTTCATCAAGAAGGGGAAAACTGACCTCTTCAGCCTGGTTGCCCACCTGCCTTCTCTGCAATTGGTGACTCGTCTTCCGGACTCGACGAAGGGGGGAGCCAAGGGGCATGTATTAGTCCGGGGTGTCTGGGCTGGGGTATCGGAGCATCCGGAGAGACCATTTTCCCCAAACCGTTCGCCGAAGCTCCCGGGCAGGGCAGCTTGTGTGGTTTATCCGGTGTTCACTAGTCGCGTGGGTGGAAAAAACGTCCTTCGATCGCTTGAACAAGTTGTTCGAGATTGCGTCGGGTGAGAGGAGCTGTCAAACGCTTCTCTTCGCACAGAATCTCCGCTTGGTTACCCAAGAGCTTGGGGTGTATGTGCTTAACATACTCCCGAGGCCGCTGCCCAAAAAGGTGGTGTCCGGAGAACACTTTGTTCTCAAAGATCTCCCATTCTACGCGGAGGTGCGGGAGGCAGACGCGCAGGCACGCCAAGCACTTCTCGACCAACGGGAGGAAAAAAGGCAGGAAGGAACTTTGCGGAGGGCCCCTGGTGATAAACGCCCCGTGCCCTTTCCTCCGACTCGCGCCCCAACGGGAAAGAAGAAAAAGGTTCCCACAAAGGGAATAATAATAAGTTCTCCCGCTCCTTCCGGCTCGCCCACTGTTTCAAGCGAGTCCGGACGTGTCCCTAGTCAATATGGATCGGGGCATTCGATGCCAGCGGCTGAACGGCTGGCTTTTCTGGCTGCGGAACAGCTGGCTCTTCTTGCTGAGGAAGAGAGCTCCGTGGATCAGCCCGGCTTTCCTCACCCGAACGCGGATGCAGCCGGGGCCTCTTGCCCTGATCTGTTGCCTCCTATGGCTCATCCGATGGAAGAAACGGGGGTTGAAGGGCGGGGCTTGCCCCCTTGTGAGCCGAGTTCCCTTGCACTTGTACTGGTGAAGGGGCCGGCTGCGGGGAAGTCTCGTCCGGCCCTCGATTTAAAGTCCGGAATCAGTGGGCGGCTTCAGGGTCGTCTTCTGGAAGCTATCGAAGTCAGCTGCTTATCCGCCCCAGAAGGTCATCCGAAGGAGCGTCAGATGGAGATAGCAGGAGAGGACCCAACCGACCCGGTAGTGGTCCCAGATGAGGGTTTGCCCGAAGAGAGCCAGCCAGCCGTGAATGATGGGGGCCCGGCTCCGAGGGAGGGGTCACACCATAACGCCTCGTCAGGGGGGAGTCTAGTTGATGATGTGGCCTGCACCTTTGCTAGCCCTTCAAGCTATGTGGAGTTGGGGGAGATGCTGAAAGGGATTCCTTCCGGCTCAGATGTCGCTCTACTTTCAGCGAAAATGTTTGATGCGGTGGAAACGGTATAGATTATTCCCCTTGATTTTTCTTGTCATACTGTTGTGTTTTTCACACGGCTGGTAATTGAACTTGTCGTTGTGGGTTTATCTACAGCTGGTGAGCGGTATTCGTGGCATGGCTCGACAACACGATCTTTTTTCAGACCTGCTGCGTATTACCGATCACGTGAAGGCCTTTGTCTCTCAGCGTATGAGCGGTGAAGAGGAATTGCGCTTGAGATTGGAGCAGGCCTAAGCCAACTTATCCGCTGTCCGAAGAGCCTCTGAAGAGAGTGTTGAAGCTCTGAAGAGGTCGCAGGATGACAACGAGGCTCTCCGGCAAGAGCTAGTAGAGGCAAAGAGCCGGGAGGAGGATATAGAAGCCCGCCTATACGAGGCGAAGGACGAGTCGGCCCAGCTAAGGGGGGAGGTGAGACAACTCCGGACAGAGGTGTCCATTGAGAAAAAACAGAGAGAGGACTTGCAGCTGCGTTTATCAGCACAAAGAGAATAGTTGGAGGGTGAGTTTGCCGCGCAAAGGGAGGAACTCGAGGCGAACTACCAGAAGCAGGTGGACGAGATGTATTTCTTCGACTACCGTTGCTGCATGAAGAAGCATGGTATCAAGCGGGATGTCCCTTCGATTCCCCCGGGAGAGGAGGAAAAGTTGCGTCGCAAGCCTTCCCAATGAGAGATTTTCTTTTTGTAACCTTTACTGCTATTTCTCTCTGTATCAGTAGTCCGGAGGACCTTTTTGTATACAATTTTCACAATTACTTAATAAAACCTATTCATTCACATTGTTCTTGTATATTTCTTTCATTGGTAATATTGCTTTAGATTATATACATTCCATGGTCGGAGCAATGGGGTTCCGTCTAGCTTTTGTAGATGATAGGCTCCACTTTCACTTGTCTTAGATACTATATAGGGGCCTTCCCAATTGGCTTGGAATTTTCCTACCCCGGCTTCAGCAGTGTTTTCGAAAACTTTCCTAAGGACCAGCGTTTCACTTTTAAAGCTTCTGGGCCTTGCCTTGCGATTGTAGTGAGCGGATGCCCTTTGTTGATAGTCGGCCATCCGGATGGATGCGGTCTCTCTTACCTCATTTGCCCAGTCCAAATTTCTTCCTAATTCCGCATTTGCATTATCCTGTCGTCCTGCCTCAGTCCGGATAGTGGGTAGCGCTATTTCTGTAGGAATGACTGCGTCCATACCGTATGCGAGGGCGAAGGGAGTGTTTCCTGTCGGGCATCCGGGTGTGGTTCGATAAGCCTAAAGAACGCCGGGTAGCTCCTCCACCCACTTTCCTTTGGCTTGCTCGAGCCTCTTCTTTAGGGCAGTTATTAGGGTCTTGTTTGTGGCTTCTGTTTACCCATTACTTTGAAGATAACGCGGCATGGAGTACGAATTCCGGATGTTTAGTTCCGAAAAGAAATTTCGGAAAGTGATGCTATCAAACTGTGGACCGTTATCAGCTATAATGGTTTGGGGGATTCCAAAGCGGCAGATGATGTTCTTCCATACGAACTTGGTGACATCTTTGTCTTTGATGCTAACGTATGCTTCAGCTTCCACCCATTTACTGAAGTAATTCGTGGCTACGGTAGGAATTTCTTCTGAGCAGGTGCGGTTAGTAGGGGTCCTACTATGTTCATGCCCCACTGCGCGAAGGGCCAGGGGCCTGAAATTGGTTTCAACGTCTCCGACGGCACGTGTGGTATGAGGGCATGCCTTTGACACTTGTCACATTTTTTTACATAGGCTGCCGCATCCTTTTTCATCGTGGGCCAGTAATACCCTTGCGAATGGGCCTGGTGTGCCAGAGATCGACCTCCGGAATGGTTTCCGCATACCCCCTCATGTAATTTAGCCAAGACATACAGGGCCTCTGAGTGGTTTAGGCACCTGAGGTAGGGGCCTGTAAAGGACCGCTTGTACAAGTGCCCCCCGATCAAGGTGAAACGGGCAGCTTGTACCCGGGTCTTGTGTGCCTGCTTGGGTTCTTCGGGCAGAGTGCCTGTCCGGAGATACCTTATTATGTCTTGCGCCCACTCTTGGCCGTCTGCTTGGCTTGTCGCAATGGTATTGCAAGTGGAGGTTTCCGCGACGAAGGGGTTGGTTTGCACATGTATAGGCAATAGTATGGCTTCTTTGATGGGGAGGGAAGCGGTTATGCCTGCTAGGGTGTTGGCGTGTCCATTTTCAGTTCGTTTAATCTTGTCGATCGTCCATTCGGTGAACTGTTGTAAGGTATCCCTTACTTTAGTCAGATATCGCGCCATGCGCTCGTCCTTAGCTTCGTATTCTTTTTGGACGTGCCTTACCACAAGTTGGGAATCACTATAGACTCGGAGCCTGGAGACGTATAGAGCCAGGGCGAGGTCCAACCCGGATAGGATGGCCTCATACTCCGCTTCATTGTTTGAGGCGGGGAATCCCAGTCGGATAGCTTGCTCCAGATGTTCTCCTATTGGGGATTGTAGCAGGAGCCCTACTCCGGATCCTGATGACCGGGAGGCTCTATCAACCCGCAAAGTCCACCACTCCTCTCCGCTTGGCTCCTTGGGCTGGTTAGATTTTCGGGAGTATTCCAGCACGAAGTCAGCCATCACTTGGCCTTTCATGGACAACCTGGGTTGGAATTCGATTCCATATTCGCTCAATTCTATAGCCCATTGAAGCATTCTTCCGGTTAGGTTCGGCTTGTGCAGGATGTTGCGAAGGGGCTGGTCAGTTAGCACGACCACTGGGTGGGCTTGGAAGTAAGGGCGGAGCTTCTGCGCAGCACTTCGAAGGGCCAAGGCCGTTAGCTCCATCTTTGAATACCTTGTTTCTACGTCCGCCAACGCTCTGCTGATGTAGTAGATAAGTTTCTGCTCTTTGCGAGAGGGGCAGCGGAATATAACAGCGCTAATTGCCCACTCTGATACAGCCAGATACATATACAATTTTTCCCCAAGGAGGGGGCTGCTTAGAATGGGCGGTTGCGTGAGGCAATGTTTAATTTTTTCGAAAGCGCTCTGGCAGCTGTCCGTCCATCCGCTCGCTCCAGCTTTTCGTATTGCCAAGAAGAAGGGTCGCAGTTCACCAGTGATGCGGACTATAAAGCGTCCTAGCGCGACGAGCTTGCCTGTGAGGCGCTGTAATTCCTTTTTGCTCCTGGGGGGTGGTGTTTCCATGACTGTCTTGACTTGATCCGGGCTAACCTCTATCCCCCTTTGGTTGACCATAAATCCCAGGAATTTGCCAGTACTTACGCCAAAGGCGCATTTAGACGGATTCAATTTCATGTCATACTTCCTTAAGAGGTGGAAGACTTCTTATAAGTGGAGGGTATGCTCCTCTCGGGTTTTGCTTTTAACAACGATATCGTCAATATATACCTCCACTGTGCGGCCGACCAGAGGCTTGAAGATCTTCGTCATCAGTCTCTGATAAGTGGTGCTAGCGTTTTTGAGTCCGAACGGCATGACTTTGTAGCAGTAAAGGCCGTGTGGCTTATGAAGGCTGTCTTCTCTTCGTCGGCTGAGGACATGGGGATTTGGTGGTATCCGGAGAAGGCGTCCAAGAAGGAGAGCATCCTTTGCCCAGCAGTGGAGTCCACAATTTGGTCTATCCGTGATAGAGGGAAACTGTCTTTTGGGCATGCATTATTAAGGTTGGTGTAATCAACGCACACCCGCCATTTGCCTTCCTTTTTGGGTACCACCATGACATTTGCCAACCAGTCCGGATACTCCATTTCTCTAATGAATCCAGCTTCCAGCAACTTGTCAATCTCATCCCTGATAATCCTTTGCCTGTCCGGGTGAAAACGTCTGACCCTCTGCCGGACGGGTCTTGCTGTTGGCAAGACGTTAAGCCTATGAGAGACGATGGAGGAGTGAATTCCCTTTATATCGGAATGTGCCCATGCGAAGACATCATGACTTTGTCGGAGGGCGTTTTGGATGTTCCGGGTCTCTTCCGGCGTTAAGAGGGAACTGATATACGTAAGATGAGAAGTTTCTTCTGAAATTTGGATCGTCTGCAAAGGATCCGCTGCCGGGGGATCTTTGTCTGCCGAACTCAGTAATTGCTATTGGTCAAGCGCGTGGGTGGACTCAGGGAGGGGTTTATCCTCCTAGCTGGTCCCTACTTCTCGCGTTATCTGATAGCATTGGCGAGCGGCTAACTGGCTGCCGTATAGGTCGATTTGCCCATCCTTGGTAAGAAAGCTTACCATTTGATGATACGTAGAGGGGATGGCTTTCATGTAATGCAGCCATGTGCGCCCCAGGATGCCATTGAAGGGTGATAAATCTTGTACCACCGAAAATTGTACGTTGAGAGTGACTGGGCCAGCTTGGATCGACAGTACAATATCTCCCAAGGAAGTAGTTGCTGCTCCGTTGAATCCGGACAAAATTCGCCCGGGATTTTCGAGGCCTGTTAGATTGTGTCCCATGTGGCTAATTACCGATGCTTGTAAAAGATCGGCCGAACTGCCCGGGTCGACTAGGATGCGCCTCACGTCGAAGTCTTCCATCACCAGGGACAGGATGAGGGCGTCGCGGTGCAGTTGCAATATCCGCGTGGGATCTACTGGGGGGAAAATGATTGTTTCATCTATGGGGCGAGGGCCCCCCCAATCATCCCAGGCCGTATGGAGTTGACATGCTCGCACACCGATGCTGCCCGCAACAGCCTCTGTCCCTTTCGTTTGGAGTCATATTCCTCATCCAATGGGCCTCCATTGATATAGTTTATAATGGCTTTGGGGGCGGTTGGAGCCCTGGGGGTTCCAGAGTTGTGACTTCGGGAAGCGTCTCTACCTCTGTCATTTGAGCGGAGGTATTGCTTCAAATGTCCCGCCCTTATGAGCTTTTCGACCAAATAATGAAAGCTCCTGCACGACTCCGTTGTGTGACCATGATCCTTATGGTAGGCACATTTTTTACTGTGATCCTTATTGGATGGGTCCACTCTGAGGGGTCCGGGCCACCTAAAGTCGGACAAGTCTTGGATCATAGGGAGAAGCTTCTCATAGGATATGGAGAGGGGTGTGAGGGGCGGCCTTTCTGGGCGGCTTTGTTCTTCCTGCGTTCGACCGGACGGCCTTGGCCGGTCCGGAAGTTTGGCATTTCTTTTCGTACCACTTCTGGATGCCTGTCCGGAAACCAAGATTTGCTGGGTGGCTGCTCGCACGTCATCCTCGAGCATTGAATATTTGCTCGCACGCCGAAACAAGTCGTCCATTGTCGTAGGAGGCTTCTTAGCTAGCGATTCGAAGAATGGGGTGCCTGGACAGATGCTTCGCTTGAAGATCTGCAGGACAGCATCCATGCTGCAAGCCTCTACTTGTAACACGGCCTAACCGAACCGCTTCAAGAACTCCCTCAAAGATTCGTTCTCCTGCATTTTTATGTTTTGCAGAGTGCTGATGTTTTGTTTATGTTGAGCGGAACATAAGTATTGTCCCACAAAAGCTTCTGACAGGTCCCTGAAATTATCAACAAAGTTAGAGGGTAGGCGGTGAAACCATGAGAGAGCCTGCCCTTGTAGGCTGGCGGGGAACACTTTGCATAGTAGCGTGTCGTTGCCTATGTCGAGAGTCATGAGCTGTCGATAATGCATGATATGGTCGAAGGGGTCGCTGGACCCATCGTACGTGGAGAATTTAGGCACGAGAAATCCCCTTGGGGGTTCGTAATGAATAATATGCGAGCAAAAAGGCGTGGAGAGCATGTCGTCCAGTCTTTTGCTGATGGAGCCAGTGGGTGGCTCGTTTGGGTGGTTTCTCCCAACTTGGCGTATCGCTTGGTGCGGGAAGACGTTCTGCACCATGGGGGTGACCAGGGGGTCAGGGTGCGCTCCCCAAGTTGTGGCTGCTGGCGGCTTTGTCTTCCTTGGTTCTTGTGGGCCTAGCCTTGCGCGCATCGCGCCTGACAACTGGGGTCTTTTGTCACGCTGTCTCTTCGACGAGAGACGAGTAGAATCTGAACTTTCCTCCTGGGGAGCTTGATGTATGGGCGTGTGTCGCTCTTGAGGCCTAATGTTGTATGTCTTGGGGATGGCTCCCTCAGTCCCAGGGTATATTGACTCTAGGTTAGGCCTTGAGTTCGCTTCCTGGCCTCTTGAGTGTTGACCACGAGGAGACCCCGTTGCTGAAGCCTGGATGCGTAGCACAACATTTTCTTCTTTTAATCTTGTTGTCTCTCGGAGGAGAGTCTGCATTTGTCGCTCGCTCTCCAGCTGTCTTCTCTCGATGGCTTGGCGCCATTCGAAATAATCCTTTTCTTCTCCCCTAGCAGACGAGCGGATTCTGGAAGGTGTGGACATCTTTGCCGGCGACTAAATCAAAGTTTTCCCACAGACGGCGCCAATGTTGATGCCTTGCGTCCCGATGATCCACGTATCTGCCAAGTGGACGCACGCTTTCAGCCAATATCAAGTTCTGGTTCAGTCTTCCCTACAAAAGATGTCCGTACAGGGTGTCCGGACACACCCTCCGATGGTTTTGTTAGCCATGGCCTGAGAGATTAAGCTGTTGGTCTTTTCTTAAGGATAGTAAGTTTACCTTCCTTCTTGTGTGAAGGCCCTTTTATATAGTGTCAGAAGTTCTACCTCCCTCTTTAATGGTGAGAAGACTTTTTGGATCGTCATGATGCCTCTAGGTGGTGGCAGGGCCATCATCACCCTATGGGCGGCTGTCAGAGATCGTGGGAGGAGACTTGCCATCGCTCCTGTCCATCGCTCCTGTCCTTTCGCTCTGTAGGCGGCGGAGCATGGGCTGTGGCAGGCTGTCGAGGGTGACTCAGCAAGGCTTACTCACATCAGTTAATGGTCCGGACATCATATCCGGATAGGATATGCTATCACCCCGGCGTGACGTACGCGAGTGCCATGTGCTTCTCCATGAGGGGGTTCGGATAGAAGAGCGCCACGTGTCCTTTTGGGAAGTCCGGATGGAGTTGATCCGGATAATGATGTGCGCCACGTGTTATCAGGGGGAGGGTGATTACTACTCAAAAATGCTATTTTGTAAGCTTGTAATTAACTCTTTTAAACACTTTTGAGTAGTAGTTATTATCTTTTAACCCAATTAACATATTAAGGACCCTTGCAATCATTTCTAATCAAATTGTGTAAGTTTTGGTGCTTTTGTTAGTAATTTGATCACCAAAGCAATCCAAGATTGAGGAGAGTTCTTTGGAATCCATGGCAAAGCAAATGGAAAGCTCAGAAACATGAAGAACCGAAGCTTTAAAGTCTTTTGCCATAAGCAAATCCGGAATGCAAGGAGGGGAAGCAAAGAGAAATCTGCCATGAAGCAAAACAGAAGACAGCAGCTGCAGTCTTCTTGGGCACTTTTGGAGTACTTCCCGAAGTCTAATTTATGCATTCTATATACCATTTCAAAGCTCAGGAAGTCAAGAATGCAATGCTTTAAACGGTGCGCGATTCGGAGTTGAAATGAAGGAGTTACAGCCATTGGAAGCCGATCACTCCAAGCTGAAAAAAAATCTTGCACGGCTGCAAAATGTTGTCCTTTTGCTGCGAAATTTCGCAGCCCACGTGCATGCTGCGAAATCCACCCGACTGCTTCCAGATATTTGCGCACCGACGCTTTTAGATTTTTCTTCCCAAACTCTCCTTGTAATCCACCAATTAGAGAATTCCTTAGTTAGGAAGCAAGAAGCAAAGGGTGAATAACCCCTTATATATATATTGTAATTTTTCCTTTTGATCATCATAGACCATATCTCGGGAGCTTGTTCTCAGAGACAACTCTTTGTATAGTTTTTAAAGGAAGTAAAATTCAGAGCCTTGCTCTGTTTTTCCTTCTCTTTTTGTTTTCTCTTTCATTTTCTTTCTAGCCAAACATCCTCTGAGGATGTTTCCTCAGAGGATGAGTGGCTAGGCTCTTTGTCTCTTGGAGTGAAGAAAGCCGAGTAAGTTTCCACATGCAAAAATTGGAATTTTTGTTGTTTCAGTTTTTAATGAAAAGAAAGTGTGACCCGTTTATGGTTTCTATGTTTTTAGTTAACTTAAAACGCCTTTGAATCACCTGGGCCAACACTTGGTAAGGCAAGTGGACTCCGTCCATTGAGTTTCACTAGTTTATCTCTTGCGAGCCTTTGGGAGGTGGTTTGAAGGTAGGATTTTCTAGAATAGCCAACACTTGGTAAGCTTTTGGACTATAAGGAGACATCCATTAGTTATCTCTTGCGAGCTTTTGACAGGTAATCCAAGGTTAAAGATCACCTTGAATGGCAAGTGCTAGGTGAGAGGTATGAGTCATTGCAAGATGCATCAGTGAGAGGGATTTAGTGTTGAAACCATTAATTGTAAGCATCTGTACCACACCGGTTCGAGAAATAACTATATGTTAAATCCCCAATGCGAGGAAAAGAAATAAGTGACCGGAACTCTCTTTTTGTACAAGGAACCTGAGCCTAGTGATCTAAACTCCAAGAAACACTTTTCTTTGTAAGTAAAATCAGTTACTATTTTTGGTTAGTTTAAAACCAAACCTTTTTCATTCAAACATCTTTATGTTTTCTTTTAAAGCTAACCTTGAAATGAAAAGACACCAATTCAACTTTGAATTGATATCAATTGTGAAGTGAAAACCCATCCCAGTGAACAACCCTAGAGCCACTATGCTATGCTAGCTAAGGCTATCCTAGTACATGGTGTAATAGGTTATAAATTTTGTTGATTACTCCCTGAGGACCAAAATCAAGGGACACCAGCTGGACATGAATCAGTTGAGACACCAATTGGGAACGAATCAGAGGGGTCCCTACAGGGATGAGAGAATGACGATTAGAAGGGACTGCAATTCCTAAGAGCAAACGACACCATTCTGGAAGCAAGAAGGGGATCTTCACATGAGCGACACCTTTGAGAATTTGGAGAGGCAGCCGCACCATTCAGAATTTGGGGAGGCAGCCGCACCATTCAGAATTTGAGAGATTATTGGGCTCAACGTTTGAAAAAGTGGGTGCGTTTAACATCGGTCAAATCAGACAGAGGTTGACTCAAAGATTTGAGGAATTAAGGATGGAAGCAGAAGAGAGAAAGAAGAATTCATCGGAGGTGATAGTGGAAGAGTGGAGTGGGTTGTCTTCATCGAAGCTCTCTAGAACTACAACCATCACTTCGTTGTCCCTCCAGAGATCTGGCAATTGGTTCAGCCATGTTTGGAGGCAGATTCTCCAAGCATTCGTACCGAAGGGTTTTCCTAGCAGTGTAACTCCAAATTACGCCCCTTTTCAATTATGGGATTCATTGTAGGGCCTCTCAACTTATATACGTACCATGCTTTCGACCCAAGCTCTCCTAAGCGCTATTGGGGTTGGTGAGAAGTCAGCAACTGTCGTTGGAGCCACGTTTCAGTGGTTTTTGAGGAACCTAACTAGAATGCTTGGAGGAAGGTCCTATGACATCATCAGATTGTGTAGTGCCCAGGACTTTGAATTCCACGTGGTTTTCTTCAGATGGGTAGGAGCGAAGACCAGCTGTAGGCTATTGTATTTGATGCCAAAATGGCAAGCCACCACGTTGCCATCATTGCTCTGTTTGCCAAAGATGTGTTCTTAAGATGGATCATCCTTGTGTATGGGTGGTGAATTGTGTGGGAGCATACAACTACAAGTTCTTTCTTCTTTTCTTGCTGTATACATTTCTGGAGACAACATTAGATACTTTAGCATTGTGGCCTAGTTTCAACAATTCTTTTTTAGAAGCCAAGAATCATTTAGCCTCACCTGGAAATCTTTCTATCATTTTTTTTTTTTTTTTTTTTTTTGCCTTTGATTGTGTACCTTGATGTATTTATTAATTTAGCATTTACGCTTAGTCTCCTTCGTTTCATAGTCATGCATGTGTCTCTCCTGTCTAGCAACACCACATCAATAGAGGTTTATGAGAAGAGGAGAGTTGTCAGGTGGAAGTATGACTTCGGCTACAAGACAAATTTTGAGCAGGTCTTTGGCAAGAAAAAGGCATTGTGGTTGTTCCCATTATACTCAGAAGATGATTCCAGCAGCATTCCTGCACTTCATGGCCTAGATTTCCCAACACGGTTAAATGTCGAGGCTTAAGAAGGGGACGCATAAGCAGGAGGGGACTCCATTCAGTACGAAAGTAGGAGCACATAGTCGTCGTTCATCCTTAAGCCTTGCAGACGCTTCATCCGCGCCATCCATTGAGGAGTCTTGCAGCCGCGCCATCCATTAAGAAGTCTTACAGCCGCACCATGCATTGAGACTCCATGCCACTCTCCAAAGACGCCAACACGCTACAAGGAGGACACCACACAACCATTTAGAGCACTCTCCAACAAAAACAAGGAGCAGTAGTCTGCACCACGAGGGGGAACCACATGCCGCCATGAGGACGCTTCTCCTCATGCCGCAATCTTGGACATGTCGAGGCTACATGAGTAGACACTCACAGTCCTCTTTTAGGGAAAAACCCTCTAAAGCCGCCACTTCAAATCATTCCCAAGGACACAGCCCGTACCTTTGAAGATTCTATAGCCTAAGCGCGTCGTTCGGAAAGGTAAGTTGGAAATTTGTTTAACTTAATTTTGATTCATTACATTAATTCAAAAAGTTTGGTTTTAATTTAGTTTTAGTTTCTAATTCTCTAGATTAAATTAAAATAGTTCAAAATTAGTTTAGTTTTGGTTTTTATTTATTTATTTATTCCGAGCATGTTTGTTTTTAGAACATTAGTTTCTTAGTTAAATTAATTCCATATCATTATATTCTTGTCATATTAGTTCATTAAATAATCAATCCCATGTGATCAAATTCTTTCTTTTAGTTCTATCTTAAGCTTAGTTTTAATTTATTCTTTTAGTTTAGACATTTTGTACAATTTTAATTTTATAGTTTGATTAATTATATGCCATTATTTGTGTTTTCATGTTGATAATTTCAGTTTTTGATTGATCCCATATGGTTCCTGAGTTTTTTATAATTTAGTTTCCTAACTGATTTCATGTCATTATATCCATGTTTTGAATGGCTAAGTTTAGTTTTTGGTTTATCCTGTTAGGTTCATTTGTCATTTGCTCTTGATTGAATATACTTTAGCTTATGTGCTTTTAGAATTCTAGTGAACAAATCTTGATCGATATCTTATTATCTTGCTTGATCTAAAATTCTTCAGTTTCTTACTTTGATGATTCTATTTCAAATTTAATCCTTTAGAGGCCATCATAAAATAATGATGACTGGTTCATTTCTCACTACTTTAGTTTGCTTGGTTATCAAAAAGTTTATTAGGTGATTTTGTTTTCTTTTGTTTTGTCTGATATTTTGTCTCGTGTTTTGTTGTTTTCAAATTAATATCTTTATTTTTAAAAGAAGAAAAAAAATTTTCTTAGAATATCTCTTCAAAAATATATTTAAAAAATTCATTTGAAATCCTTAGGGTCAAATTTTTTTTTTAAAAAAAAAAATATATATATATGCAACTATATCTCATTCAATTTGCACCCTTTTATTTTTTATAAAAATTTGGTTTTGAGTCAAATGTGAATCCAAGCTTGTACTCCCAAATAGATGGGATAATTCTAGGCTAGATTTGTGTATATCAATTGGGGAATTGGTGAAACCCCTATATAAAATCATTTTTTCAAAACTCATTTTTGCTGCCACCTTTGCTACTTGTTGTAATCATATCTATCTATTTTTTTTAGGAATTATATACAAGATGTATGTGATAATTGATTATTTCATATACGTTGATCATTTTTGCTATGTTAATTAGATAAAACGAATGATAGGATTTCTTTATTTTATTATTTATTATCTAACCCCTCATGTCTTGTGTAAGCACATTATGAGTTACCTATGCTATTCAAGTACACCCTCTATTACTCACTTTCTAAATTTTGTGAATATGCTTGCCACTGTGAACTACGTGCATGTTTGATAGTACTTGGGTGTCTTGATATTTATTTCATTATTCGATTATTTCTGATAAAACACATGCTGGGTGATATACTATTTGAACTAACTTTGATGTTTTGTGATAGCGCTCAGGAAGCAGTCCAGGTACTCACTCTAAATCTTCTTTATGATTGTGATTGGTTTTCTTGTTAGGCATGCTATTTTTTAAATCATCTAGCCTACCTAGGTATCTATAATCAACCAATTAATTACCACATTTCCTTCAACTTAGTCAGTAAAGACCTCTATAGGGCTTAAAGGGGTGCTACCTTTTAGAAGTACCTTCCCAATTGGTAACCTGATCCCCGAACCTAGACTCGGGTTTTTCAAAAACACACTTTTCCAAAAACTATGGAGTCACTTCTCTAGGGTTTTCTTTTTTGTTTTATTTTCATTTTTAAAATAAAATAAATAAGTGGCGACTTCGACTTTTCCAAAACTAATTTTTCACCATATAAAAGAGAGTATCGCTAATTGAGTGAGAACGCACATGAAAAATGCGGGTCCACAACCTATCACTACCAATCTCCATCAACACTAACCTAATCTATAAGGAAATATAACCACATTAGAATTTCACTCATAGGTTAAAACCTTTTGGTGATTACTCATGATTGGTATCTTTTATGCAACTCCTAATGCACCCAAATTATGTATAATGCAAGTAATATAGGTTGAATGCTCAAATCAATATCAATGTCAAAGCAGATAGAAAAGTGAAATCTATGTCTTATTTTGTTACATCATGTCTCACTTTTAAAGGCTCTATCCTAATAATTGTGGCACCAACCACTCCTATTTTGACTAGGAACCAACAATATTAGTCCTACCCAAACTCTTATTTGTAGGTTATGGCACCAACCACTTCTATTTAAACTAGGGATAAGTAATCTTAGGCTTACTCAAACTATAGCTACAATTAGAATTTAAATTCCTACTCAAACTCAAATTGCAATCCCACTTTGAATCTAACTCTAAGCTTTCAAATGTTTTTGATCTATTCATCATCCATTTGAAATTCTTCATGTTGTTATCATTTGCCTCCTAGTCCATGCACCAACCCTTCATGTCCCTAGTTTGTGGTACAACCCCAATACCAAAATGTCCTTCTTATGCCCTACCTCAAGTTTGCCCATTCTTTTGCCTTAAGTTAGACTACATATGTATTGGAATCAACTCATGCGTTCAATCAGCTTGTTATATCCTCTTTAGGCAACATGTTACATACGTCACTATGTAGCTTATGTGCATGCCGAGCCTTCTCTTGGCACACACTCCTCACAACATGTCTTGGTGTTAATCCTTCCCTTAGCTCATTGTCTTTGTTGCTAACTTGGACATGTCAACCATGTACACATGTGCTTCATCTTTTTGCTACTATAACACTGTGCCATCATGCTCAAGCCCTCTTCTTAGTGCAACGTGTCATGGAATTGTGTTCATGGCTCTTCATCGTTGTAGACAAGGAATTACACTCTTGTTCTAAGCATTAGGCATCACATTTGAGTAGGTTTCATTGTTATTGTATCCTCATGCCTCATCAAAGCTTGTCTTAGTGTTGCAATGGACCATGACATTGTGTCTATGGAGTATCAAGCCTCTTTATTGCACAAGGCATTGCACCCTTGTACTACCTTCAAGATGGAAGACTGTATCATGCCCCGTGTTGTTACGACCATAGGTTACACACCACCAATGCCATAGAGCCCATTTATGGGTGCTACCAAGGCTTGCCCATATGTCTTGCTTGCATCTAAGACCTTACTCCAAAAACCCTAGCTATGGCCATGTCAATGCCACCTTATTTTCCTTATGCCATCTTAAAGAGCATTTTAAGCCATTTTAAATTTTTCTATAAGAGATATCACATATTCTATAGGAGACACGATGAATTTTAATTAATTCACAAACTTTTGTTTCTACCTAGAGTCTGCCTTTTGAAGGTTCATTTTCAAAGGAAAAATACTATCATGGAAAAATTCCAAGGGTTGAATTATGGCCGAGTTGGTGTCATTCCTTATGTTATGCCTTAATAGCCTCCATCTCACCTTATATTAGTTATAGGCTACTCATGGGGCCAAGGTGCCACCCCATGAGGCCTTGATGCCACATTCTATGCATCAAGGAGTCAACAATAAGTCTATATAAACCCTTTAAGGGCATAGGGCTTGTAGTCTTACTATTCAATCTTCTAGAGAGAAAGCCTTAGCCTCTATCAACATAGAGAGGATTCCACCATCTTTTCATGCTAAGATCTAAAAGAAGCCCATTGAGTAGAAAATTGCAAGGTTTTTGAAATCTGCACAACCCTCTTCATAGACTAGAATTGAACTAGGAACATCCATATCACCAGTAAAGTTTTCGAAGCACCTAAATCTATGATTCAATGTTTTGAACGTTTCTATTGTGTAGATTTAGAGATCCCTAAGATTGTCTTAGATGCAACCTAATGATTCAAGGCTTAGAATGGAGTAATATGAAGATTTCAATAACACAAGAGTTTGTAGATGGTCTTTTTGGATTAGGCTAATTAATTAATTGGAGGCCAATAGGGCTAATTAATTAATTGGAGGCCAATAGGGCTAATTAATCAATTAGGATCCAAGTGGACTAGATTAAATTACCCAAACCTAGGATGGGCTTAAGTCACTTAGGCCCACAGGAAGCTTATATAACCCCCCACTCTCTCTCTCTTAAACTACGTTTGGTTGGCAGGATAAGATATGATAGATATATACATCTTAGGATATTATATCTCATTGGATAGGAAATGCATAATCTAGGATATGATTTCTAATGGGATATGATATCCTTGTATATTAAATCCAATAGATATAATATCTTAAGGTAGTATATCCAATGAGATAATGTTTATATTTAATTTGTAAAATAAATAAACAAATAAAATAGAATACATATTATTTTTCAATGTTTAAAATAAAAATTATATTTCATTCTAATATTTTGTATTTAAAAAAAAAAAAAAAACATGACATATCTCTTACATTTAATATTCATGATTAAAATATTTAAAAATTATAAATAAAATTTTTTATATTATGTTATTCAATATAAATATATATATATATAATTTAATTTTATAACAAAAAAAAATTATTTGCAAAATAAGTAATATAAAAAAAAATAAAAAGTTGATAAAAAAATAACCTACATCTTAATTTAGGATTAATATATCTTATGTAAAAGAAATATAAAAAAGAAAGTGGATAATGTATCTCACCACTTATTCTATCTTATCTTTGGTTGGAGATAAGATAAGATAATTGATGGGATAACTCATTTTCTCTCATCACCAAACTAAATATGGAATTTGATATGTTATCATCTCTTTTATTTTATCCCATATTATATCCAACGTCTTCTATTCTTTAGAAAGAAGATAGCCCTAGCCACTACACCTCTTATGAGGCTTCTATCACTTCTAATACTAAGAACAAAGGAAAAAGAACCATCAAACGGGAGATCCTTTGGTCTACGAGATTTGCAGTAGTCTTCATTGATAGGAGATGATCTAAGAACATCTAGATTTAAGGCAAAACACCCTAAACTTTAGATCTAAGTTTTTTTATGTCTATATTACTTCCGCTTATTAAATCTAGAGAGTCCCTCAAATAGTTTGCATGCACTTTAATCAATCAAAATATTCCCAACAAAATAATTGCAGCACTAGAATTCCAAGAAAGATGAAGCAAGAAAAATGAATTGGGAGAATTATGTTTTAGGGCTTGATGGAATTGAAAATTAGTATGAAGGGGTTAAACTTTGCGTAATTAGTGTAATAGGTTAGAAGAACTTATAAAATTGCTCTGAAGGATATTTGGAAAGTTTATCACTTGTAAATGCCTAAAATATCTTTAAGTGTTGTAAAATTATAAAGTGAAAGGAGAAGAAAGCAAGAAAGAGAAAATAGAATGTAGGAAGAGAATAGAATTAAGTTTCATTAGAGGTATCTCCCTTTTATAGGGAGTCACAAAGAGATATACATCAATATGGATGATCATCCACAAGTTCCCATAATCCGATAAATTCTCATATTTTATAACACTCCCCATTGGATGATCATAAGAATATGCCTCATTAAAACCTTACTAAGAAAAACCCTATGGGAAAAAAACTCTAGTGAAGGAAAAAGAGTACAATATTTTTTTGGATTACTATAACTGCCTCGTTAAAAACCTTGCCAGTAAAACCCATTGGGACAAAACCTGGACGAAGGAAAAAAGAGTGCAGTATATCCATATTATCATTCTCCCCCTCATGTAGACATAATTATGATTTCTTCAACATTTCAAATGATATATCTCTCAATCTTCGCATTCCAAAGTCATACCTTAACTTTTTCAATGTGGTCGAAGGTAACGCCTTTGTGAATAGATCTGCTAGATTATTGCATGACTGAATCTGTTGAACATTAATCTCACCTTTCTTTTGGAGCCCGTGAGTATAGAAGAATTTAAGGGAGATATGCTTAGTTCTGTCACTTTTTATGAATCCTCCTTTAATTTGTGCAATACAAGCAACATTATCTTCATGTAACATGATTGCATTGCCTCTAATGGAAGGTAGTCCACATGTCTTTTGAATATGTTGGATCATTGACCTTAGCCATATACATTCACAACTTGCTTCATGAGTTGCTAGTATTTTTGAATCGTTTAATAATGAAGCCACCATTGTTTGTTTGACAGATCTCCATGAAATAACAGTACCATTGCAATTAAACACATACCTTATTTATGACCTCCCTTTATGTGGAGCTAAAAGGTATCCTGCAGCTACATATCCAAATAATTGTTGATTTGATTCCCTTAAGTAAAATATACCCATACCAATAGTTCCGCGAAGATAATGCAATATATGTTTGATGTCTTTCTAATGTCTTCGAGTTGGAGCGGAACTGTATCTTACTAATAAATTGACAGAAAAGGCAATGTCTAAATGTATACAATTGGCAAGATACATAAGTGCACCAATAGCACTAAGATATGGTACTTCAGGATCAAGTAATTTTTTTGTCTTTTCGCAGGGACGAAATGGGTCATTTTTCACATCAAGTGATCTGACAACCATTGGAGAACTTAAAGGATGCGCTTTATCCATATAAAAACGCTTCAAAACTTTTAAATGTATGTTGATTGATGTACTAAAACTCCATTTGGAAAATACTCGATCTATAGGCCGAGACAAAATTTTGTTTTTCCAAGTTCTTTCATCTCAAAATCCTTTTTCAAGTAGTTTGTTGTTCCTATGAGCTCTTTAGGGGTTTCAAGAAGATTTAAGTCATCAACATACACTACAATAACTGTAAATCTAGTTTCTGATTTCTTAATGAAGATGCATGGGCATATAAGGTTATTCACATACCCTTCTTTTAGCAAGTATTCGCTAAAGCGATTGTGCCACATGCGTCCAGATTGCTTTAATCCATACAAGGATTGTTGTACTTGGATTGAGTACATGCTACAAGGTTTTGTACAATTTGCTTCAAGCAATTTAAATCCTTCAGGGATTTTCATATGTATATCATTATCCATGGTTCCGTATAAATATGTTGTAATAACATTCATGAGACACATATCTAGCCCTTTTGGGACTACCAAATTAATTAAGAAATGACATGTGATTGCATCCATGACGGGAGAGAATGTTTCCTCATAATCAATACCAGGTTTCTGCGAGAAACCTTGTGCTACTAATCGCACTTTATATCTTATGATCTCATTATTCTCATCGCGTTTTTGTACAAATACCCATTTGTACTCAACAAGCTTTATATTTTCAGGTGTTTGGACTACAGGTCCAAAAACTTCTCATTTTGTTAATGAGTTTAACTTTGCCTGTATAGCTTCTTTCCATTTTTGGTCAGTCATTTCTATGTTGGCATTCTTCCATATTTCGTGGTTCAGGATCTTCACCATTTCTTATGGAGGCCACTTGGAAAGTGAAAATAATATTATTTTGATCCCATTTTTCTCCGTGTATACATAACTTATTGAGATCTTACAATTTTCAGGTACTTGTGCCTCTTCAAGGGCTTCTTGTTCAATATGTGCCTCTTCAGGAGCTTCTTGTTTAATATGTGCCTCTTTAGGGGCTTTCTACATTATTTGTGCCTCTTTTGGGGTTATAGATTTATCAATTTTAAACTGATCAGTTATTTTTTATGGCCTCTTTTAGAGTGCCAAGTTTTTCTTGGGTTCTCCTCTTCTAGGGAGTTACATTCTTTAAGTCGACAAGTCTACCACGCTTCAGGCGTATCTTAGATTCATTTGTTATTTGCCCTACAAGAACATCAATCCATGCTAGAATATTTGCAGCCAGGATATATGGCTTTGTCATTTTTTTTGTATTAATGAATGCATCTTGTAATTGATTTGCAAGATTTTGTAAATGAATGATCCTTTGAACTTCTAGTTCACATTGATTTGTATGAAGATCAAGATAAGTCAAAGTTAATGCATTCCAAATGATTTCACGTCGTTCTTCTGGAACTAACTCTTCTCCCCCTAACAGCGGGAAAATTGTCTCATTAAAATGATAATATGCACAACATGTCATTCTACCTTTTAAGTTTATAGGTAGACTAGTCACTAAATAAAAACTTCTGGTTTTGTAATAGACATCCATATGATCTTTTACCCCAGGGGACCAAGTTGGTCTTACAAGATTCTTCTGGATCTAGTATCGTATAAAGTGTCATTCACATGGAATCAAATACTACTAGTGACATGGTATAAGCTCTTCTGGAGCCTTTAATCAGGTTTCTATCACATGATATAGTATTAACATTGTTTGTCATCAATGTTGTGCAATTAATGAGACAAGAGTTTCATCAAAGTAACAAGTCATAAAACATTGTCATAAAGACCTCGTCTTTATAGAGTTGAATAAATATTATTATAAAGAAAAAATTAAAATCAATGGAAAAATATTAGTCATCGATGATGACATAATAAGTTGTGTAAAAGCAATGAGAGCATATATAACACAATAAAACAAATATGAAAAGATAATTTAAAGTTATATATTTATTAAATATCTCACACATTTGATTTTGTAAGTGTGGAGCAATTTATACATGAAATAACTAGGAAGTATTTCAATAATCAAACTAATTGTAGTGATAGATCAATAATTTTGTTCAAAATATTATTATGATCTAAATCAATGTGCAAAAATTAATTCATAAATCAAAATTTCAAGAGAACATATCATGATTTAAAGCATCTTGTTGTCTCAAAACTTCAATTGAAATACTATAAATCCATCTAAACATATATGTAATGATATAACATAATATATTGAAAACAATAGTTGAACCTATTGTAATTTTAAAATTATTTTGGATAATAAAATTATTGCATTAATAAAAATACCATATGTGGCAACATGCAATAATATATGTAAATTTTTTTACTAATGACAGTATAACTTCTAATAATAGAAATTTATAAAAACTATCAAACACTTACCTATTTGTATAACTTGATATACAAAATGTTAATCTTTTGATAATATGTAAATATTATCTATATACTTGTTATCATAGCTTTAGGCTATAATATATTTCATTATAACTTTTGGTTATATAAATTTCATAAAGTTGTACAAAATTGTTAGTTAACAATTTTGTTCTCTATAGCTTCTAGCTATAAGAAAGTATATATTAACAACTATGGCATAACCTTTGATTAGCACAAAGAATATTAATTTTCTTATTTTTCATAACTTCGGGTTATGAATAATAATATTTATATAACTCTGGTTATATAACAAAATTAAAAAAATTATGTATCTTCAAGGTACATAGTTGTTCAAAGATGATAACAAAATAAACCTATTTGCAAAGAACTAAATAAAAACATAATATTTAATCGTAACAAACATTTCCATCACCAATTAGATGGTCAATATTCCCATTAGGATTTTCAAGGAAATCTGAAACATCTAAATGGGTTAAATCTACTTGGCCATCACTATCAATGAAGTTCATTTTAACTTCATTTCCTTTTGCTTTTATTGAGGCTTGATAAAGGCTAACAAAATGTTTGGGCGTACAATAGGTACGCGACCAATGCCCCTTCATACTACATCTATAATAATTATTCTCATGGATCTTAGGAGGTTTATCTTGTAAACACTTCCCATTTTCTTGTTTTACCTCAGTATTATTCCACTTCTGGTGGTGTAATAAGGCTTTCATTTTTTGAGAATTTGGTGATTTATTACTATAAGAACCATGGTATTGGGGATTTCTTCCACGACCATGAACACGTCCTTGTCATTGTCCACGAGTTTGGGACAATATTGCATTCACTTCAGGGAATGATTCAGATCTAGTTGGATGAGACTGGTGATTTCTCATCAAAAGCTCATTTTTGTTAAACCTTCATGGAGATGATGACGAAGGAAAATCAGTGTTTTTATGCGGTCTTATAGGGATGCTTGATTTCCTTCTTTGATCATAGCTCCAAGATTCATTGACAATTTTGTTTTGAATAACTTCTGGTTATACAAAGGAATTAGAAATTGTATGTATAACTTCTAGTTATACAAGAGAATAAAAAATTGTATGCATAGCTTCTAGCTATGAAACAATTATTAATAAAAATTGTTTTCCATAATTCATGTTGTGAAAAATAAGTGAGTACGAAATAAAAAATTAAAAGTCAATATTTCTCATTACTTTGAATTATGATCATTTTGTCAAAATAAGAAAATATTCAAATTTGTACATAGCTTCAGGCTATGAATCATTTATGTATAACTTCTAGTTACACAATATAATTAAAAGAAATTAAAGAAATTAAAAGTTAATATCTTTCATAGCTTCAGGCCATATTGTACATAGCTTCAGGCTATGAACTGTTTTTTATATAAATTTGTATATAACTTCAGGTTATAAACTATTCATTAGGTAGATTTGTATATAGCTTCGGGCTATGAACTTTCATTATGTAGATTTATACATAGCTTCAAGCTATGAATATTTATTTATTTATTTTATAACTTCTGGCTATATAATATTGTTTGGTATAACATTCAGTTATACTATATAATTAAAAATAAATAATTGGGGATCATATACATAACTTCTAGTCATGTATTTGTAATTCTGTAATTTTTCCCCATAACTTCTGGTTATAGGAATTGCACATATTTTTCATAACTTCTGGTTATGAATTTACCCCATAATCTATAATTTATCCCATAACTTTTGGTTATAGGAATTGTACATATTTTTCATAACTTCTGATTATAAATTTACCCTATAATTTATAATTTATCCCATAACTTCTGGTTATAGGAATTGTACATATTTATGTATTCGAATAAAATAAATGAAAAAAAAAAATCAAAGGGTAATAAAATAGAAAATCATAATATAAGTTTATCACATATCTTTTTGTGAGAAAGAAGAGAGAATAATATTTTTATTTCTCTAAATAAAATAACTCTTTCTATTTCTCTGAATGGAGGAAATTCTTTCTATTTCTCTTGTAGACTAGTCGTGCTGATAACGTGTTGTAAAATTATAAAGTGAAAAGAGAAGAAAGCAAGAAAGAGAAAATAGAATGTAGGAAGAGAATAGAATTAATTTTCATTAGAGGTATCTCCCTTTTATAAGGAGTCACAAAGAGATATACATCAATATGGATGATCATCCACAAGTTCTCATAATCCGATAAATTCTCATATTTTATAACATTAACAGCTTTTTTTTTTTTTAGAAAAAAAAAATGAGGTAGAGTCCCTAGATCTGACGTGGCATTAGTAAACATGAAAGAGCAAGAAAATAAAATAATAATCCCGAAATCTATGAAAACCCTAAAGTCTCTCAAAGTCCCAAATCTTGACCAACATCCTTAAAATCTCTCAAACCAAACTTCAAATCTTCTTAAAAAGCCAATTAACAAACCTAAAATCTTTTAAAGTCCAAAATCCTGATCAACATTTATAAAATCTTTGAAACTTTCAAACTCCAAATTTTGAAAATCCAACCGAAATCCCTAAAATCCTTCACTAAATCGTCACTTTTGGGAGCTTTGCTTCATGGGTTTCCATGGAGCATGGGAATAACATCTAAGGCGTTCTTGAATTAACTAGGTGAAATCTCTTTCTTTACTTTGTTATTTGGTTGTTGAGAAAACTTGAGGGAAAATGAAAGAACAAGGATTGTGATTTTTTTTAATACTACCTATTTTAGGTTTTTAAGTGATTGAGAAATTATTACTGTTGTTTGGTTGTCGAGAAAGGTTGGGAAAATTTCTAGATTTTTATCATTTTGGATCAAAGAAAAGTAAAGTGTGAATTGTAATAAGCTTTTGATTGTCTATCTTTTAGTTTTTAGGGAGCCCAAACAACAAAGACCCTGAGCTTCAAAACTCTATTTTCCTCTATTTTTTAAATCTTAAAAGGGGTACTTATGAAACTATTAAGGAATCTACGATAGTGCTTGCCATGTAGAACTTATATTAAAAGGATCTCTTGAAAAGACGTTCCATAATTTCATAAAATTGAATTTATATTAAAGATGTCTCTTGAGGAGACACCTTTCACAGTTTCACAAAATTAAATTTATACTAAAGGTGTTTCTTTCCATAATTTTCATATCAATTGCATTATGAAAAAAAATGAATTTATATTAAAGGTATCTCTTGAAAATACACCTTTTATAGTTTTCATATCAATAATACATCGAAGAAAATTGAATTTCTATTAAAGATGTTCTTCAAGAGACACCCTCCACAATTCCATAAAATTGAATTTATAACTAAAGTGTCTCTTGAAAAGACACCTTCCACAATTTTCATATTAGTCATACACTGAAAGAAAAAAATTGATTTTATGTTAAAGGTGTCTCCTTTCACAATTCCACAAAATTGAATTTATACTAAAGGAGTCTTTTTCATAATTCCACAAAATTAAATTTATATTAAAGGTGTCCACCTTCTACAATTTTCATATCAGCTGCACATTTAAAAAAATTTATTGTAGAACAACAAATTATTATGCCAGCGGAAGCTTTAATGCAAACAAAGTTAGTTCAAGAACACAAAGAAAAAAAACAATCCATACAAAGGTACACAAGGTTTTAATGTAGTTCAAGCAACCATACCTACATCCACAAATGAGAGACAATCTTTCCATTATGCCATAAAGTATGTTACTAAGAAGAGAACCAAATACAATTAGTGGGTTTCTTAAACATCTCATGTTTCCTCACTCCTTGTATCAAATATCTCATATTTCCCCACTCCTTATATCCACACCCCGAACCACAAGCCCTTTCACTCCACCGATTATTTCTCGTTCTTCCTCACATCTCTATCCACCTTATATAGTTTCTACAAACACATGTCCATTTCATAACTTTTTTCACTTAAAACCTAAAATATTTATAGAGATATTCCTAATAACTTTCTTTATTTTATAAGGAAATCTAATATTACAATAATATATCAACTTAGAAATTGTCTATACAATATTATTTACAAAAATGAATCTATACTAATTAGAAATTTGAGACACTTTCCAGCTGGAGCTCATGTAAAAAAATTTGGATGGTGAATTATTAAATTGAATATTCGTAGGATTTTAAATCATTGCTAAGTTACGACACCTTTACTTAGACCCCTTTCTCTCTCAAATGTGAGAAATTCTATTTAGTTTTAAAGATTAACAAAATCTGGTATATCTTATATAGTGTAAGATAATATCTTTATACTATAAAATCTGGAATGCACATTTTGTTGTAACTTTTTTTTTATCTTTTTTATCCTTAGTTTCTTTGAATAGTTACTAAATTGTCACTCTCTACAACACCCGAACCCATTAAGAATGGCATTACTGTAGTTTCAACCAACTTCAACCATTTTCCAACTTAGACATTGTGATATATTTTATCCTTATTTTTATATTATATTTATCAAATTACTATTCATTTTATTTAGGCCATGTTTGGTACGCAAAAATGGAGAGTGGGAATGAGTATCTCATTCCTCTTCTTATCCATTCCCATGTTTGGATAGCTCAAGTGAAAATGAGAATAAAATCAAGAATGATTCTTAGGGAAATGAAATTCCGCTTACAAGTGGAATTTCAATTCATCTCTTAGTCGGAAGTATTTTGATTCCCTAGTGCAACTTATTTTTAAAAATACTTTTCAAAAATCAAAAAATCAAAAAATCAAAAACTTATTTTGGATAAATTATTTTTTAAAAAATATTTTTTATTTAGATTTTGTTTTTAAAAAAAAATTGTAAATTTGATTTATATAATATAAACTAAATTTAATTCAAGTCTTATTAAAAACAAAAATAATTTTTTAATTATAAATAAATTAAAAAATAAACATTTTTAACAAAATATGAATATTATAATAAAATCATAAATTATATTTTAAAAATATGGATATTAATATCTTATTAAAACATAATTAATTTTTTCTACAAAAAATAAATAATAATAATGTAAAATTACTAATTACTGACATTATTTTATTTTACTAATATTATGTAAAGTTGAATTCTTTTTGAAGGTATAAATGAGTCAAAATTTTCAATACATGCATACTTTTAATACTCAACTAAGGACATGATATTCTAAAAAAATTATTTAATTTATAATTTATTAATCAATTTTTGAATTTCAAATTATTCTTAAAAATTAGAAAATTCATTAAAGAATTTAAGATATTAATTTTAGAAATACTTAAAAAAAAAAAAAAAAAAAAAAAAAAAAAAAAAAAAAAAACTATGATAGTGTTAGAGTTTTTTTTTTTTTTAAAAAAATGAAAATAAATATTGTAACATTGAAATAAAAACAAATAATCATTCCAACCTTTCATTCCTAAATATATCCAAATGCTAGAATTAAAATCACCAAATTCATTATTGTTCAATAAAAATGGAAAATGAAAACAAAATATTCATTATCATTCCCTATTATCGTGTACCAAACACATCTTTAATCACTATAGCCATTGAGAATGACATTATTGGTATTTCAACCAACTTCAACCCTCTTTTCCATTTAGACACCTTTTGTTATGATTGTATTTTGTTTTTATTTTTATATTATATTTACCAAACTATCATTCATTTTGTTCAAAGGTTACACCATTAAGAATGGTATTTATGTAATTTCAGCAAACTCTAAGACCCTTTCCCCACTTAGACATCACATCCCTATGTCTACTGCCCTCACCACTTGCAATCTTTTTGCATGCAGTAAAATAGTAAAAAAAAAATGAAAAATAATTTGCATGGGTTGTAAAAATATATAATTTCTTAAAATTTTGTCAGCCTTTTCATCCCCTTATGCAAATTGCACATAAAATCTCAAAATTAAAATTTTTTCATAATACATTTGGAGAATGGAAAAGAAATAATAGGGTATAATTGCACTTATTTAGATAAAAAGGATATTTTTTTATGTTAAAATAAAATAAAAATTAATATTTATCAAATGCAAATATTAATAATTTTAAAATTAATTTTATCAAATATATAAATTTTAAATATAAACTTTTTATAATCTTAAATTTTTATTTTTATTTAAAAATATATGTGTGATATAATAAAATTTGTACACAAGGAAATATCAACAAATTTATATTTAAAAGATAAAAAATATAGATACATTCTTCTAAAATATTCTTTATAATAAAGAATTAATTCTCTTATTCTATCTTCTATGCAAGTATAACAAAACTATCACCACCTATTTTCTATTTTTCTTTATTTTTTGTAAACAATTTATTTATTGATATAGAATTACAAATAAAAATAGATTTATTTCAAAATTCAAATAATTATTTAAATTTAAAATTTATTTTTTTAATTTAAGATTTAATTATTTTCTAATTATGTTAGATGTCATAAAATCATAGTCTACTTTTTTTGTGGTGTTTATAAATGCCTCTACTTCCAACTTTAATACTTTTTTTTTTTTTTTTTGTCGATAATTGTAATTGAAGTATAATTTCTTTTTATTTTAAATTGATAAGAGTTAGATTTCTCATGAGAATAGAATTATTATTTTAGTTTTCTAAAAGTTTAAGAAGTGTTTATGAAATCATGTTTAAGCAAGATTAATAATTTATTTTTTTATTTTTGGAAATTTTGGGAAAATTTTTTTGCTAAATAAATCCTAATTAATTTGGCTATACTCATTCATATAGACTTCAACAAATAATAATGCATGCTTATTTATTAAATAAAAAAATTAATTAGGTATAATTATGTTAGTTATGATTAATTAATTTAATAAAAAATAATTAGTTTTTTTTTTTTTGGTATTTGGATTTTTTATTACAAAATAAATATATGCATGTCAAGACACTATAATACGTTTTTAAACACAAACACTTAAAGTGGGAACACATCAAGCGAAATGCAGTGTCCACACAAACTCTTATGAAAATTATTAATTATCTTAAACAATTTTTTTTTTGTATATTTTAATATTTCAAAATAAATTTTCACAATTTTCAAAATATTTATGATAAATTTTAACAATTTTTAAATCTATTAAAAATTTTAAAAGTTATTTTATCTTTGAAAAGAAAAAAACAACATTTGTTATTTTTTAAAATTTATTTTATCTTTTAAAATAAACTTAGGCTATGTTTGGTTCCCATAAAATTTGAGGGAAAATGTAAAGAAAAAAAAATAAAGAGCAAAAGTGAAAGGAAAGAAAAAGTGAAGGAAAATAAAAAATAGATTCAAAGTCAATAAATTATTTTTACATGTTTCTTTAAACTCATTTTACTTATTTTCTTAGATTGTATAATGATTAAATGATTTAAAAATACATAAATTTTTAACTAATTTTAATTATATTTTATTTTCTTTTATATTTTTCATAATGAAACCAAATAAAAAGAAGACTATTTTCCTTAGTGTTTTTTTTCTTTTCTTAATACTTTTCGGGAACCAAACACAGTCTTAAGAAAAAAAAAGGGGAATTACGTAAACATGCACTATTTACAAAATATAAAAAAGGCAATTCTCATTTCATGCACTAAAGTAGTGTTAACCTCGCATTATCTCAAAATGCTCTTATATGTGTTTTAATCTTAAAGTAACATTGTTTTAGTCTTAAAGTAATATTATTTTGGGCTTAAAGTACATTTGTTGGTTGAACAATGTATCATCCTCATATGAGTTGGACTGACATATAAGGGTGTTTCCATGTAATGTAAGGTAAAACACATTTCTAGTACATGAAATGAGAATTATTTCCCCAAAATACATTCCCATGAACATGCACTTTTTTCAATTATCTTTGTATCTATATTTTGAAAACAATGTATGTTTACACAATTCCTCCAAAGGAAAAAAGTTGTTCAAGATTGAGAACTTAAGAGGCTACTATGCATATGCCCAAATAGTCAATCATTAGTTGTCCATTATTTTATGATGCAAATTTGTTTTTCTATAAAATTATACAAGCAGCATATAAAAATGAAGATTTTTTTTACTAGTATGAAAAGAAGGCAAGGTTTCATGGTAACTTTAAAAAATTAAGGTGGGTTATCTAAAAAAAATCAAGGATAAAGATTGGAATTAGATTGTGTGGGGTATGTTAAAGAGAAATAAATAAATAAATGGCATGTGAAACACATTTACTAAAAAAAATAAAATAAAATAAAATTTGGTGGAACCGCCAGATTTACTATAAAAAAATAAAATAAAATTTGGTGGAACCACCAGATTTACTATAAAAAAATAAAATAAAATAAAATTTGGTGGTTATGAAAAGGAAAGAGGCCATCACTTCCTGAAGTCCTATCCCTTATTTTTATAACCTAACCAATATTCACATTTCATGCCATTAAGATCCATCTTCTTTTTCTTTTTCTTTTTTCTTTTTATAAATAAATTTTACTTATTAAAGGATGAAAATAAAAAAAGAAATAGGTTCAAGAGTTTTGAATGGTGGATAGGAGAGACCCAAGAGGAGTAAGTTGATTTTTTTTTTTTTTTTCAAAAGACAATATATAGAGAGATTTGAATTTAAAATTTCTTTAAAACATATTTCTTCTTAAAGATTATATTTGGTACTTAGAAAGTATTTAAAAACGAAAAAAAATATTAAGAAAAATTATTTTTTTATGTTTGGTTGTCTTAGAAAAATATATAAAAATAAATAAAATATAATTAAGATTAGTTAAAAACTTATGTATTTTTAAATTATTTAATTTTTATATCAAAGAATTAAATAAGTTAAATGAATTTAAAGTAATATATAAAAATAATTTATTGACTTTAAATTTATTTTTTATCTTCTTTTGTTTTTTCTTCGTTCTACTTTTTCTCTTTTTTTTTTCCCTCAATTTTTTTGAGAACCAAACCTAATTAAAATATCTTTACATTTTAAAGTCTGCTACACTATATATGTATATTCTTATTTTTGTAGAATTTTACGTACATTATGAAAATTATTAATCATTTTATGTACAAATTTAAGTTAATAAGTAAAATTAATATAATTTTAATTATTTGCTAAAAACTCATGACCAACAACCCTTATGAAAATTATTAATTATCTTAAACAATTTTTTGTGTATTTTAATGTCTTAAAATAAAATTTCAAAATGTTTATGATAAATTTTAACAATTTTTAAATCTATTAGAAATTTAAAAATTTATTTTCTATTTGAAAAAAAAAACCACATTTGTTATTTTTTAAAATTTATTTCATCTTTTAAAATAAACTTAGGCTATATTTGGTTCCCATAAAATTTGAGAAAAAAAATATAAAAGAAAGAAAATAAGGTGGAAAAGTGAAAGGAAAGAAATAGTGAAGGAAAATAAAAAAATAGATTCAAAATCAATAAATTATTTTTATATGCTTCTTTAAACTCATTTTACTTATTTTCCTCGATTATGTAATGATTAAATGATTTTAAAATGTATAAATTTTTAACTAATTTTAATTACATTTGATTTTCTTTGATATTTTGAAACCAAATAGAAAAAAATTATTTTATTTAATATATTTTTTTTCTTTCCTGAATACTTTTCAAAAACCAAACAGTCTTAAAAGAAACAAAAATAAAGAGGAGGAATTATGTAAACATGCACTATTTACAAAATATAGATGAAAAAATAATCCAAAAAAAGTTTATTCTCATTTTCATGCACTGCAATAGTGCCAACTAAATGAAATGAGAATTATTTTTCCCGAAATACACTCCTCATGAACATGCACTTTTTTCAATTTTCTTTTGATTCATATTTTATAAATAATGCATGTTTACATAATTCCCCAATAAGGAAAAAGATTGTTTGATATTGAGAACTTGAGAGGCTATAATGCAGATAGCCAATCATTGTCCATTATTTTATGATGAAAATATGTTTTCATATAAAATTATACAAGTAATATATAAAAATGAAAATGATTTTTTTACTAGTAAGAAAAGAAGGCAAGGTTTTCTTGGGTATTTTAAAAAATTAAGGTGTGTTATCTAAAAAAATCAAAGATAAAGATGGGGATTAGATTTTGTGGGGTATGTTAAGAGAAAAAAATAAAATAAATAAATGGCATGTGAAAGTTTTACTATAAAATAAAATTAAAATTTGGTGTGAATGAAAAGAAAAGAGGCCATCACTTCTAGAAGTCCCATCCCTTATAACCTAATTACTTTATTTTAATAAGTATTCATATTTCATGCCATTAAAGTCCATCTCCACTAGAAGATAAAACTTGAAACTGAAACTTGAAAATTACATAGATATATAAGATTACATAAGGAGATGGAGTATCTTACAAGGGGAGATAGGATGAAAGCTTTAAAGAAAACTTTGCTTGAGGCTTACATGTTTGGAAGGTAGAAGGGGAAGGCTTAAGGGAGAGAGAGAGGCTTACATGGTAGAGAGAGAGAGAGAGAGAGAGAGAGGTTTTTAGAAAGAAGGAGGAGAGAATGGGAGAAGAGGGAGGAATTTGTTCTGCCCCCCAAGAGAGGCTTAACAGAGCCAGTTTCCACAAGGATAGCTTCGAAAAATCCTCTTGTTTTTAAAAGGTCACCAGTGGGATAGTGAAAATTTTCATGGAAAGCTTTTGCTGCTATCTCTCTGGGGTTTTCAGAAAAAAATTCCCTTTCGATTGTAAAGAGGGGTTGATTAAGATCTTTTTGCCAATACCTTGATTTTGCTGAAAGAGGTGTGGGGTTGACAGCCACCACAATTTGCTTGTTTGAAAATGATGAGCTTGGAACTAATTCCTTTTGAGAGGGATTAGTTGGTTGGGAATCAGATGTCTTAGGAGGAGCTTGGATATTCTTTTTGGGGGCCATGATCTTGTGAATCCTGCAAAATTCACGGATTAGGAAATCAGGGTTCTGGAAATGTTCTCCTTTAATATACTTGAGCTGCAAATTCCTTAAAATAGCTTGATAGATATTAAAATAATTTTGAAAAATTTTTTCATTTTGAAAAGATGGAATGCATGAGACAATCAAACCATTGGGAATGTTTGACCCTACAAAATTAATCTCCTTATTCAAGGGATCAATATTGTTATCCCTGATTTGAATGCTTGTCATTAGGTTGTTAGATAGCAAGTCCATAGAAAAGCATAAGCGTGACAACTATAATTTCATACACTTTGGTATGATTCAAGTAGCAGCTAAGCCTTTGACAAGATTAGGTTTAAACACCTCAATTGTCATGTGTTTAAGAGATAATAGGCATCTCGATTATCGAGATTCTATTATTGGAGCAGTCCAAGCAGGATTAAATGCTGGTCCTGTTTATTTCCAGTGTTTTCCTAACTTCACCGTTAGATTAAAAGATGCCGACATCCTAAATTCGGTAGTTCTTCATGTTAAGACTCATGGTTTTAAGTTTAAGGAAGGAAACAGTCCTGTTTCCATCATAATCAGGTTCGCCTATAAGAGCATGACTACAAGCGTTGGATCTGGAGCATTGTGCACCAGCCCCAAAGGAGAAACCACTCTTTTCCACTCAGATATGCTAAGTAAGTCCAATTTCATAGTTCCTAAGCAAATTATGTGGAAGGATGTTGAATTTCCTGAATCTTAGCATTTTTCTAATGCCGTTCCAGCTATTGAGCAAAGATCTGAAGATATCGAACAAATTGTTCAATATCAGGATGGAAGAGGAGATCTGATTTTCTCCAATTCTTTCCGTCATTCTAACATCCCTAGAGTTTCAGATTTTGAGCCCTCTAGAGCTTCAACTTCTTCTATCCCTGTAAGAATCTTCAGGACAGAAGAATGATCTACTTCAGCTAATCCTAAGAATATTAAGTTAACTGGTGTTAGGAGCCAAACCAATGTGGCCAGACCCTACTATACAGTTGATCAAGAGTCTACCCAAGGTTCTCAACCGGTTGATAATCAGGAAGCATCTCCTGATGTGTCTCCCACATATTCCCAGATGATTGACACTGTAAGTGAAAGTGATGAGAACTTTGAAATTAACAAAGAACTCTTAAGGAAAGATTTCTATTCTGAAGTCAACAAGGAAAAACGTGATTGGTTCTTTAGATCAGTCCCTAAGGTTATTAGAACCATTTACCAAGAAGAGTTTTACTCTTACTTAAGACAAGAAAAGAAAAACATTAAGTATTGGATCTGGTTTGAGCTCTTCAAACAAGATGATCATCCAGATTATCCCTGTAAGCGTATTAATGTCATAACCAGCAAAACTAAGATATGGAAAACCAGTGATGACACTGTCATTGAGTCTATCCATGCTCCTGAAGCTAAGATAGAAAAGGACATTAATGGAACCATAGTCATAGCCTCACCTTTTAAAGCCAAGCATGAGGAAAAAGGAAATGCTAGTGCAGTTGATGTTAAAAGAATCATGGAACAACTTAATTACACCAATATGTTTCTTAGGACTCTTGGTGATCAATTCAACAGGGTTGAAGAGATCATAGAAACACAAGACCACATTAAGACAACATTCATTAAAAAAGATAATAAGCCTTTATTTAAGCCCTTTGAATTCTCTAAGAAATTCCAGGAAAATCCCCATGTTGACCAAGCCTTGGTTGATAGGATAAGTCAAAAGGTTAGAGACGCCATAATAATCCCTGAGACACCGCAGACTTCTCAAAGGAGAGTTAACATGGTTAAAGGAGAAATTAATTCTGAAGCAGAAGCTGATGAATTAATTAAGATTTTTTAGGAACCTTCAAATCAAGCAGTCATGAGGATTATAGGGAACCAAGAACCACCTAGATCTAGGAATTATTATCCTAGACCTACTTTTCCTGACATGCAGTATGAGGAAAGAAACCAGTACACACAAGCATCTTACACTAGTGGCACTATCTATGAATGGAACATAGATGGCATGACTGAATACAATGTACTCACTAAGCTTCAAGAAATGACCATGGTTAGCACAGCCTATAAGTTAAACAATAGATTGTCAGACCATGCTGTAGCTCAGACAATTGTTGCTGGGTTCACAGGTCAACTTAAGGGTTGGTGGGATAATTATCTCACTTATGATGATAGGAATGATATCCTTAAAGCCTATAGGATTAATGAAAACAATGAAATTGTTAAGGACGAAGATGGACAAGATATTGAGGATGCAGTGGCCACTCTTATCTATTCCATATCCAAGCATTTCATTGGAGATCCTGCAAAAATTAAGGATAAAACTGCAGATCTCTTAACCAACCTTAAGTGCCCTAAGCTTCATGATTTTAGATGGTATAAGGAAGTATTCCTAACCAAAGTCATGTTAAGGTCAGACTGTAATCAGTCTTTTTGGAAAGAAAAATTTATCTCAGGACTACCTAAACTTTTCTCTGAGAAAATTAGAATTAAGATAAGGGAACAGTTTAATGGACAAATCCCTTATGATAAGATTACTTATGGAGAAATCATAAGCATTGTCACAGCTGAAGGAATCAAACTGTGCAATGACTTTAAGCTTAAGCAGCAAATAAAAAATGAGCAAAAAATCTATAAGAATGAATTTGGCTCATTTTGTAGCCAATTTGGGTTTAGTCAGAAAGAAACCATACCTCCCTCTAAGCAAAGAAAGAAGCAAGTTAGAAAGCCCAGTAAAGACAAATTTTACCATAGTAAGCGTGGAACTTATGGTAACTATAGAATGAATGAAACTAAGCATAATAGGCATGTTCAAAGAAGAATGAACAAGGATACCCAAAAGGCCCAGATTAAGTTAGAAGAACCTTCGTCTAAACCAGTTTGCTTTAAGTGTGGCAAAATTGGCCACTATAAGAAAGATTGTAGGGTTAAGCAGGAAATTAACAACTTAAATGCTGCAGAAGACCTAAAAAATATGCTTAAAAAGGTCTTATTAAACACCACAGAATCTGAATCAAGGACTGATTCAGATAATGAAGATGATATTAATCAGCTAGATAGTAGTGGTGAGGAGATCTTAAGCCAAACTTCTAGTGACCAAGCAAATTGTGTTAAAGGTAGTTGTGATTGCAGACCAAAGACCATTAATGTTATAAGCCAGGAGCAAGAGTTAGTCCTAGACGTCTTAAGAAAGGTTGAAGATGAGAAAACCAAGCAAGACCTCTATGATGTCTTTAAGAAGTCAGTTAGTAAGCAAGAAGTTAAAAGGACTGTTAATCCTTATAACTTAAATGAAATCTTCACTCGATTCAGCCAGCAGCCTGCCAAAGAAGCCACCATTAAGGATCTCCAAGAAGAAGTAGGGCAGATTAAGAAAGAGATTAATGTCCCAAAAGAATTCACAACTTTAGGATTAACAGATTTGCAAGAACAAGTCAACAAGATTATTGAGGGTAATCTTGTTAATCAGGATAACAATGAAGAAATTCCAGAATCCTCACAAGCTAATAATGAAGTAGCAGATACTTACTTAAATACTGTCAGTAGAGTTATTTTCCAGAGGTGGGAAGTTTCTCTTACTATAGTAATTAAGAATAAGTTTGCTATTGATGTTATTGCCCTGATTGATTCCGGAGCAGCTTCAAATTGCATCCAAGAGAGTCTTATACCCATTAAGCTCTGTGAAGAAACCACTAAAGCCCTTTTTGGAGCCAATAGTAAAAGCCTTGACATTAGATATAAGTTGTCAAAAGCCCACATTAGTAACCAGGGAATCTGTATTAAGCAAACCTTCTTTCTAGTTAAAGACCTTATATATATATTCTTATTTTTATAAAATTTTAATTTTAATAATTTTATAAATCTAAAACTGGTCCACCCATTTTAATGTTAATTTCTTCTAACAATAGTAATAATAATAATAATAATAATATAACACCTTATGCCCTAAGGCTAAGGGCAATCTTATCAATTTTAAATATTCAATATAAAGGTGAAATATGCAAAAATGACTAAATAATAAAAAAGCACAAAAGTTATAGATTCTCCTTAGAACAAGTTTATAGAGTTAAAACTATACAAATAGAAGTTTCATGATTCATATAATTATGAAATAATAATTCAGTTTAAATTAACTAGTGATGAGGGTTAACAACACAACACTTACTGAGTAGGACCAAATATCAAAATAGGTAACAAAAATGATATTTTTCACAATATAAAATTTTCTTTATATGGTAAAATATTTACTTACCTTTTCAAAAAAATAATATTTTAAAAAATATTAAAGGGTCATAATTCTTTATCTGACAAAAGTTGAACTGAATAAGGAAATTGATTAAATTTAGGATTCACCTAAACAAATAAAATAAATCTTATTAATATAAATCTATTTTAACCTAATGAAAATTTTATATCACATGTTACTAATTTATTCCTATAATAATTAAATTTAACATTTAAGATTTTTTTTTCTTTTTCATACAATTAATACTAAATCAATATTTTTTTTCAATAATCATAATTAATAAAAAAATTTCTATTGTACCCTTCATATTTTATTTTTTCTATTTTCCTTTGTTATTCATATTTTATTCAAAATTAATATCCATTATATATTTTATTGAACAACTAAAATGTAATTTTTGTTTTTTTATCTTCGTATTTTTCCACAAAACCTCACTTCTTGATTTTGTAGAATTTTCTTTTAGATTAAATATTTATATTTTATTTTAGAATTATATTATAGATAAATTTCTTCCAAATAATAATAAAAACTCTTATACTGCAAAAACTTTGCTTATGTCTAGGGTTAAATTATAGACCACATTCATCCTATTACCATTAATTAATTTTTTTTCTTTTTTCGACTTCCTAACCCTTTATAACAATAAGAATTTCCCTCTTTTTAATATTTAATCTAACAAAAATCTTATCGTCAACATGTATCTTTAAAAAAAAATTCAAAAAAAGCAAGAATTGATTTATTTAAAGACTTACCTTAAATTTTACTTTGTAGAGAATAAAATTATTCATCAATCTCAATCTTTATCTCTTTGGTCTTCTCTCTTTTATCTCTTTGTCTCTCTATCTAGGGTTTTTCTCTTTTATCTGAATTCTTCAAATTTGTTAAATACATTATTTTAAAAAAAAAATCTAAAACTCCCCAAACGTGGTTTAAAATTTATTATTCCCTTATTGTGGTTTAAAATTTATATTATCAAACATAGCATTTATTCAAATTCTTTTACTAAATAAATTAAGTTGGTTTTGGATCACATTTAGTTTTAACTGGTTTAAAATTTATATTATTAAATATAATTAAAAAATAGGATTGTTAACCTCTTTTGGTGACAATAAAGTTGAAAATTATTTTTATATGCTTCTTTAAATTCATTTTACTTATTTTTCTCAATTATGTAATGATTTAAAATGCATAAATTTCAAACTAATTTTAATTTATATTTGATTTTCTTTGATATTTTGAAACCAAATAGAAAAAAGTCATTTTATTTAGTATTTTTTTTCTTTTCTTAATACTCTTAAGGAACCAAACATAGCTCTAAGAGAAACAAAAAGAAAGATGAGGAATTATGTAAATATGCACTATTTACAAAAGATAGATGAAAGAATAATCCAAAAAAAGTTAATTCTCATTTTCATGCATTGGAATAGTGCCAATTACATGAAATGAGAATTATTTTTCCCAAAATATACTCCTCATGAATATACACTTTTTTCGATTCTCTTTTTATCTATATTTTATAAATAATGCATGTTTACATAATTCCCCGATAAAGAAAAAGATTGTTTGATATTGAGAAATTGAGAGACTACAATGCAGATAGCCGACCATTGTCTATTATTTTATGATGCAAATATGTTTACCTACAAAACTATACAAGTAATATATAGAAATGAAAATGATATTTTTACTAGTCTGAAAAGAAGGCAAGGTTTTCATGGGTATTTTTAAAAATTAGGGTGTGTTATCTAAAAAAATCAAAGATAAAGATGGGGATTAGATTATGTGGGCCATGTTAAGAGATAAAAATAAAATAAATAAATGGCATGTGGAACGTCAGTTTTACTATAAAATAAAATTAAAATTTGGTGTGTATGAAAAGAAAAGAAAAGAAACCATCACTTCTAGAAGTCCCATCCCTTATTTTTATAACCTTACTATTCTAACTACTTTAATAAGTATTCACATTTCATGTCATTAAAGTCCATCTCCACATTTTTTTTAATATGTATATATATATATATATATATATATATATATATATATATATATATATATATATATATATTCTTATTTTTATAAAATTTTAATTTTAATAATTTTATAAATCTAAAACTGGTACAAACATTTTAATGTTAATTTCTTTAGACGAAGGGTCTAATAATAATAATAATAATAATATATAACATCCTGTGCCTTAAGGCTAAGGGCAATCTTGTTAATTTTAAATATTCAATATAAATGTGAAATATGCAAAAATGACCAAATAATAAAAAAAGCACAAAAGTTATAGATTCTCTAGTAAGTTTATAGAGTTAAAACTATACAAATAGAAGTTTCATGATTCATATAATTATGAAATAATAATTCAGTTTAAGTTGTTTAAGGGATG